>JAEIGP010000596.1:2617500-3217500 GCA_018904095.1 Zaprionus ghesquierei | reverse complement strand
CACATACTCGTGACGTTTTTCTTTGCTGTGTTTTCTTTTCATTTTCCGCTGCGGGTTTTTTTGTCGCGCATTTATTTCCATTCAAATATTTTTTTGCCGCGCTCCACTCGAGGCAAAAGACACTACGCGGCGTAGTCCACAGACGCCTATTAAAGGTGCCCCATTTCCACACACACACACACACACACACACCGAGACACGCACGCAATTGAAAGTTATTTGTGAAAATTTTATTGTAATTACAAAAGTTTTCCCATGTTGTTTGCCTGCGCCAGCAGCGCCTCCCCCTTCGCCCTCCTGCCGGCCTCCTCCTTGCCTTTTCCTGCTCCAGCTCCTTCGATTTTCCCTGATACCTTGAAATTCACTCAAAATTCCTTGCCACTCTCCCCCCTACCTACATCTATATACTCCATTTTCCCCTTCCCCTTCTATGCGCTATTTCTATTCCAGTTGATTCACTTTGGTTTTCGTTTCGTTCTCCTCATTCGTTTCCCGTTTCTCGTTTTCCCAACTTTATCCACTTCATTATTTTCGCTCGTTTTCATTGCTTTGTTTCGCAATTTGTTGTTTGTTTGCCAGTTTCGTTTCGATTTTAATTGTATCTGCGCTCGCGAGTGAACTGCGACCTGCGACTGCGAGCTGCGAACTGCGAACTGCGACCTGCGATATCCAAACCTCCCAACACCCTACCCACACCCTTTTCACTTCCTACCACAGTCACGCCCCACAGTCGCTGCCAAAGAGGTGCGAGTATATTAAAATACGCGCTCCACATCCATTCCAACCTCCATCTAAAGCTGCCCTCTCCACAAACCTCACCGCAACCACTTTCTCCCACCTCTCTCCGCTCCCCCTCTCTTTCGTGCCGTTCACAGGTCATTGAAGGGCAACAGTGAACTGTGTCCCGCTTGGCCAGCGCCAGTTTTAGGTTTTTGTGCAGGGCTAATTATCAGTCTGCTCTGTAACCATATCCCTCACAGGCCTCTCTCCTCCTTTCTCTCAACTGCTAGAACTTCCAAAAAGTTTGAACTGTCTCTGGTTGGTGTATCAATTGTCACGATTGAGAGATTAATGGGTAGCTACTTTAATACATAATATAAATATATTTTGTAATCGATAAATTTTGTTGATAAACAAATAAATATTTCATGATATTTACAGATAAACAAATTAAAATGCATAAAAAGATTCCATTATATTGTAAATGTGCTACTATCGATAACAGCTGATAATTATCGATGTGTTTATCGATATTTTATATCGATTGTTCCCGATAAAAACGATCTGTACATCGCTGGATGTGACAATTATCCGTATGTGCATGATGAGCCCAATAATTATCGATCTGTATATCGATAGTATGTAATAATTATCTGTATGTATATCAAATAAACCCGATAATTGTTGATATGTATATCGATTGAATGTGATTATTCTTATGTATATAAACTGTATCCAATAAGTATCGATAAGTATAGCTATTCTCTATGATAATTATCTGTGTGCATCGATTGTACCTGACAATTACCAATATGCATATCGATTACCCACGATAACTATCGATAACACCTTAAACCCACATTGAGCAGCACTTAGTACATCATGACAGTTTTATTATTATAAAAATCGTTTGTTTTAGTTCACAAAATAAACTTAATCGGAACAAGGTCTTTCGCACGTCCAAGGTAGTGCCTCTCGCTTGTCAGTTTCTTTTCTATCTATAGTAAAAGTTTCCAACGTAGCGTCGGCCCTTTCGCAGTTTTGTGTATAGGGAATCCATGGGTATCGAATAGACAGGACCCTCTTCGTATTCATTCGGTGTCGGTATGCGTCCATAGGGCTGATATCCACTGTATTGGGTCTGGGCCTGATAATACTGGGCAAGCTGTTGCTGGTACAGCTCCTGTTGTTGCTCCAATTGAAGCTGGTATTGCACCTGGTCCTGATACTGCTGTGCTGCCCGATGATTGGGGCTCATAATGATGGTAGGTCGCTCGCAGAGCGGTACCTCACGGGATCGATGCAGCTTGTCGGGCATCTCCAGCGCAGGGGGTAGTTGCTCCCCAGGCTGTTGCTGGTACAGCTGCTGGGGTTGCTGTTGATACTGTTGCTGCTGGGATTGTTGTTGCCGTTGCTGCTGTGGTTGCTGTTGCCGTTGCTGCTGCTGCTGCTGCTTCTGATACTGCTGGTACTGCTGCAACTGTTGCTGTCTGGTTACGTTGTCGTGATTTCTGTAGAAATCATTGGCATCCATAACCATCACCTTGGGCAGTTCACTGTTTCTGGCTCTACGTTGAGCGGCAGCTTGACGGCGTGCATGGCTAAAGCGTTGCCTAATCGTTTTGCGCTTCGTTCCGGACGAGACCGTGTCCAAGAACTGATCCTGGCCACCGGCTTGCCTACCTTTTTGGCACTTCATTGCAAGCTTCCAAGACAAACTTAAATTGGTGGTGCTCTTCTCCTTCTTCACACTTGTCAGGCAGGGCATGGACATGCTACGTTTCGCTGGGCCGCCAAAGAACTTTTTCATTTCAACGAAATCGAGCCAATTAACGGGACATATCGTCCTTTGTGCTGCCTTGAGGTCTCTTTGCATTTTCGATACGTATTTGGGGGGTTTTATGCTCTTTTCCTTCGGTCGGTTCTTTTGCCCACTAAAGTTCTTAGTTGGTTCCACGGAATTTGGAAAATATTTCGAAACTTTAAATATGGAACAGAAAAATTTCCTCTTTTTTTGGGTGGATTTTTTTTATTTTTTTTCTTACACAAACGTTCTGGATTTTTTTTTTTGTGTTAACTTTGAATGGGAATTCCAAATAAAATGTGAGTAGTTAATCCTGCTGCTACCGGGTTTTTAATGTTTTGCTCCGGGTTATCGCATGTGTCAGTTGGGCTGCAAAGGAAAACTTGATTAGGGATTTTTAGAGTACAGGAAGATAGTACCTTAGGTACTTGTAGGGTGCTCAAACTTCTATCAAGGTTCCATTAACATTTCTGCATTTTGCGTAGAATGAAAGTCGAGGTATGAATTTCATTCGAAGCATTTTCAGTGTTTGCTGCTGAAATTGATAAATTTGTTTGGGATTTTCCCCGAGTTAATTTAAGGTGAAAAAACAAATAGCACCCCCCTTTCCCCTCCCCTCCCCCCTGCCTAGCTTGTACTACAGAGAAATGTAATCTTTGTTTATGATTTGATGTTTTCGGCCAGGTTTGTTCGGCTGTTGATGTTGTTTATTGCCCATGTGGGTCGCTGTTTGTTTCAAATATTTATGTATGCTATGCAGAGGCACCCCTCACACACACACACACACACACACACACCCCTATTCACACACATTCGCACAGATCGAGCATTAATGCAAATAAGTGGAAACACAAATATTTTCAACGTTTTGTGGTCAGAGCAAACCTTTTTGTCCAAAATAAATTGCCAGAGGTTGGGGCGGGCATACATACGCTCTGGAGTGGGGGTAGTTGTAGGCGTGGGGGTAGTGAGTGGAACTGAGTCCGAACTGACCGGACCGATGGATCATTTCCGCTGTCATGGCGCGTTTCCTGCGCGTCCCTTTTTTTCTGGCCAGGCGGGGGACCCCCCAAAACGGCAAAGCGTTTCCTGTCGTCGCCGACGCAGTTAAATATTGAAATTTATATTTAAAATCTTTTGCATTTACAGTTAAATGTGAGTTCGGTTTTCGGTTTTTTTTTTTTTTTTGTTACTAACCGTTTTTCACTTTAGTTTATGTGGAGCATGTTTAATTTATGAGGCGCCCCCAGAAAGGTTAGCCCGCCTAAAAGGCTCCCTTTGCATGCATATTATGCCAATGAATATGAGAATCAATTGGACGGAGGGTCGAACTACTCCCAGATATATCCCTCTACTCTCCCACTCCCTCTCGTGTTCTGCTGTTTAAACAATTGCCCGTACACAAGGTCAACTTGTCTTTATTGCGAAATTCGACATTAATTTTCGAAATTGACAAACATTTTTGTGTCGGGACACGCGGGGAGGGGGGGGAGGGTTGGGGTGACTCGTAGCAAGGGGTAGGCGGTCAAAAGTTGCGCACTTCCGGTTGCCTTTTTTTGGTGTTGTTGCTATTGCGACCCTGCGCGTCCCTCGCTTTCCAATTAGCAGCAGGAATCACCTTTTTTTGTTGCTGTTTTCGCTAGAAGTTGGAGCAGGCTTGGGGAGAGAAAGGAGGGGGGGGCTGGGAGGATTCGCTTTTCTTGCTTTGCGACTTTGCCGTGCGCCGTGTTCTGTGTTAATTGAAGATTTGTACTGGCTGCGATTTTATGTGCGCATCAATGGGCAATGGGATAAGGCGAGGGGAAGTGCGGGGAGGGGTGGAGGCTCTGTCTCTGTCTGTGTCTGGGTGTGTGTGTTGTGCTATCTACGCAAATGTTGCAAGGGTCCTGAAACTTGTTCGATAAATGGCGTAATAAATGAGGCTACAGGAGCAGCTAAGGCAGCGAGAGGGAAGTGGAGTAGGAGCAGCAAAGAATAGCAATAAGAAGAGGCAAAGGTCAAGAAGGTGGGGAAGCAGTAAGCGCAGAAAAAGAAGCAGGAATAGTAGATAAAGAGAGCAGGAGGAGAGGTAAAAATCGTCCTGGACACGAAGTACATTCCCGGCACGCGCAGGTTAATTGCATTTCGCACTCATTTATTTGACGATTTCATTCGGCATGGCAGGCGGGGCAAGGAAGGACACGGATGGGGCAAGTAGACACGGCGGCGTCCGTGGCAGAGATGTATCCTAGTCTAGCTTTAACTTTGTTCTGTATTTAATTAGGCGTGGCGTTTTTATTTGTACAGATTTATGCAGAGACAGTACAAGGAAAGCCCCTCCCTTTCTCTCCCTCTCCCCCACTACACACTCTCTCTCTCTCTCTCTCTCTGTCTCTGTGTGTATGTTGCATTTCCTGTGCAGGATGTGGCACAGGATGTGCAGCGTGGCAGCGTGGCAGATGCGAGCCATGAGCCACGAATCCACGAATCCACTTAGAGGCGCATAAATCTCCCCCCCCCCTCCCCCCCTCGCGCCCTGCGACGCACATAAACTGTGAAGTGAGGACAAACAAAGGGACTTTTGGCGCGGACGACGACGGCATTAAAACATAAAGAAACCGCATAGCCAAGTCCAATGTCGACGGGGGCAGGGGCGTAGCATAGGGTGTGGGGGTTGGGGGGGGGCTGGGCAAACAGTGTATAAAGATGCTTGCCAGGAGATGGAAACAGGCCGTTTGCTATTTACAAATGTTCTCGCCAGCCAAGCGCGGCATAAAGAGATGTAGATGACGAAGGAGCAGCAGCAGCAGCACTAGGAGAAAGAGAGGGGGAGGGGGTAGGGGCAGAACCGAGTGAAATGCACGTAAAATAATAAACAAGGCTTTGCAAACAATAAATGTTGCACTCTCTTGCCATCTTCCTTGCACGCTCACTTGCTCTCCCCCTCTCTCTCTCTCTCTGTGTCTCCCTCTTTCTGGCCATGCAGAGATTTTTCTGTGCCAGCAGAGTTGACACACCCCCTACCCTCCCCTGTTATTGTTTGTTGTTGCGATAAATGCGAAATGCTTGTAACGGCAATGCAAATGTAATGGGCAAAGGACATTTTCCAAGCGGAGCCTTGATGCCTCCTCCTAGAGCCGCCTCCTCGAGTCGCGTCGAGCGTCGAGCGGCAGTTGTAAATATTCGCTTGGCCCGCCGGGGTCAGCCGCTGGTTGCTTATGCAGCCAAGTGGCAACGTGAAACGCCACGTACAGTGGGGCAAGGCGGACACACGACAGGCGACAGTGGACAGTCGACGAGGACAACGGACAACGGACACCGGACGCCGTCGCTGTTACACGCTGTTGACGATGCGTGCACAGTGGGTAAAGTGAAGGAACTTTGTGAACTTGGTATATATTTTTCTGATTTGCCTTGTTATACCCTTCGATCATTGAAACTCGCCAAAAAAGGGTATACAAGCTTTGTGGAGATGTATGTAAAAGGCAAAAGGAAACATGACAGACCCTATAAAGTATATACAAATATTGCTGTTGATATCACTAGCCTAGCCGATTAAGTCATGTCCGTCTGCCTGTCCGTCTGTCCGTTTGAACGCACATATCTCGGTTAATACAAAAGCTAGACACACCAAATTGGACATGCAGATTCCTGTATGCCATACGTTGTTTAAGTTTAATTTAATTTTTCGATGCCACGCCGACTATCCACCAAATCAAGCAAAGTATGAAAGTTACATCCGTCTGCTTTCAGTATTAAAGAATAACTAAAGAACCTTTCATCGCCTTAAAATATTCCAATTTTAATTACTGCAATTCCCCTGCCACTTTGGCCCACTGTGCTGCTCTCGCGCTTATTAATTGCAACAATAACTGTGACACAGGCGCTGGCTGCATGCGTCGCTGTAGGTGAAAGCCTTTCGGGTTTGCTTTCTTCTACATTACATTTTTTTTGCTCTCTTTCTCTGCGACTTTCCCCCATTTGGAGTGTGGCGAATTTATGGCAGCGCGGCCGCAGGAAGCGCCACTTAGTGCTGGTGGCACTTAGTCGCCGCCACGAACTACAGCCAGGGGCGGATTCAGGATATGCAGTGAGCTTGAGATCGATTGGACAGTTGGCAAGTACCTCGGTGCCTGGTAGTGCATGCTGATAAGTAATTACTCGGCCGGGGAACATTATCCCGCGCGCAAGGTCCGCGCGAGGCCGTAAAAACAATTCGTATATCAAACTTGAATGTGGTGTGTGTGCTGTGTGCTGTGTGGTAGCTCGTCTAGGTTTTTATGGGCCAAGACTTTTGGGGTTCTAAAAACATTTAAAAGCAATAAAGCGCGCCCGGCGTTATCAACGAACGGGCTGCTGCCACGTAAAGGGGTCCATCTCTCTCTCTCAGTCTCTCGTCTTCGTCTCCGGAGCAGGTATTCAAATTAGAAGCCGTTGGCAGATCCCCCCAAACCCCTTTGGTGCTCCCTCCGTCCGTCCGTACGTCCGTACTTCGGTCCGTCCGTTCAACGGAAATGAGCCAATGGCGCTGCCGTAAAACCCCCGACGACCATAAAAACCACTGTGACGGTGATGTGGGAAAATGGTAAAGTGGGCAGGTAAAATGGGTAAGTGGAAAGCGGGAGTAAAACGGAGCACAAAACCGAGAACGGGGAAAACGTGGCACGACAGGGGCAGCTAAAGGGCAAAAGTGCTTGGCAGTGATTTTTTTCCATACCCTTGGCAAATAAAACGAAAATGAACTCGAAACGTCGTAGAAAAAGTTTATTTTAATGAAATTCGCGTCGACATTTAACGTCGTCGGTAACAGAAATTGGCTGGCAAGACCCCCCGCCCCCCTGCCTAGCCCCCTCCCAGTGTCACCCCCTTCGCAGGTGTGTAGGCTGGCATCAGATTCGGCCTATGCGCAAAAAAAAAACCCGTGGCAATCGCACTGCCGCTGGCTTCGATTTAATTAAACTATTTTTATTTAAATACATAAATTCTTGCATTACATTTTAAATTTAAATTTACCATTTCTTTCATTGCATTTTAATGGAATATTTTAATGAAATTTATAGCATGCAAATTGCAAGAATGCAAATTGTTTTTGTAAGGCTCTCTTGCAATGCGCTCTCATTGTTTGCATTTGTCAAAAGAGCGAAACACGCGTTTGTCGAATTGCTCTCGCAACAGGTGCAGTTACTTTAGCTTGTATTTGCAACAACAATAACTACAGAGTGCAAAGGAATGAAATGTGAAGAGAGCGCTTATGATCGCTAAGAGAGCGCAGCACGCGCTCAGTTGGTTTAGCTTACGTAGTGTTGTTGCTGTGCATTCCTTTCTGTTTGCCTTGCAAAGTGCGTGCTAGCTGAACGAGCGAGAGAGTGTGTTTGAGTGTTTTCAAGAGCGTGTAAAGACTGCAGCTGAAAGCAAATCAAGAGCGCAATAGTTAATGAGCAAAATTGCGCTGAAAATGTATCGTTGAATGTTTACACTCAATTTAAGTAGAAGTTTTGACTCAAACAGATTAAACACGATTTGTGGGCTAATTTATTTCTCGTTATCTGCCTAACACTCATTCCCCTTCCAATTTGTATTCATAATTCGGCTGAGCGCGGCTAAGTTGGAAAAGAAAAAGAGAGAGAGAGGGAGTGAAGGAGAGCCACGCTCCCATTGTTATGGCAATCAATTGATGAGCTCGAAAGGCTTAGCCCATGGGACAATTTTGAAGCCTTTGATTCAATTGCGGCTTTAAGATGTGCCATGGCGACCGGAATTGAAGATTGCTTAATTTCATTAGGCAGCGCAAAGCGTGCTCAGAAATATTTTTAATTACCGCCAAGACGGAAGAGCACAGCATGCAAAAAAACAGAAAAAGAGAGAGGGAGAGAGAGAGAGAGAGAGAGAGAGAGAAGGGGGAACCGGAAATCAATAAATATGTTAGCAAGCGCAAAATTGAAAAACTTGGCCAGCCTCGTTTACGGGCATAATATGATTTTGCTCATATTTTATTTTCCATGCCGTGCTCTGCGGCAAGGAAAAACGACGAAAAAACGAAAGGAAAAATCCAGGAAAAATCTAGGAAATATGCATTGTGATTTTCGTTGCCGCAGCCGCCTTTAACTCGACGACGCACAACGCACTAAAAACAAAGGCTCAACAAAAGGCTGCCGCCCGGAGGCGTATGCCACTTGAAGCAGAAGTGAAGGTCGGTGGCGGCTGGAAGAGGCAAGTGCAAAGGCAGGCAGGTGAGGGGGAGGGGGAGGGGAGACCAACTTGCTTGGCTGTTTTCGAGGCACTCATTCATTCATTCGTAAAGGCTTTAGCAGTAAAATAAACGCGCATTGATGCGGAAAATGTGCTACGCACGACGCGATGGCAGGGAACTCTGCCGTACCCGTACCCCGACAAACCTCAAGCCACGCCCGGAAGGTTTAGGCAGCGACAGTTTCCCGCTTTGAGTCGATACGATACATTTTTGGAAGTTTTTAAAGTTGCACTTGAGTGGCTTAGTCAAGCCGAAGAAGCAGCAGGCGGAGAAGTGGGAGGCAATGAGAGAATGGGAAGGGGGCGCACCTGAAGTGCCTGACACTGGCATCCATCGTTGCCATCGTTGCCAGCCAGCTCCTGTAGCCACTTCATCATTCAGGCGTAAATTTTACTTTACGCAAATACGCGTAAATCTTGCAAGCGAGAAGTTGCCCAAGGACCAAAGCCAAGCAGACTGGAGGCGCCCAGACGCCAAGGCACAACTCCCACTCCCGCTGTTGACCTCTCCACCTCTGCGATCGTCTTTCATATTTAGTGTCTTAGTGTGTGTGTGGGTGCTGCTCCCCAGGAATTCAATAAACCCGCCTCACTTACTCCAATTCCTATTCCTTTCTCTTTCTCTGCACGCTTTGCCACTTTTATTATTTACTTTTATTTATACACTATTTATTTATTTGCTGCCACCACAAGCCGAGCATATGAATCACCTACCATTTGTTTACCCTAAGCAGATTACCTGCACTCTGCCAGTGCCGGACCAACAAGGGCTGCCCTCGTTTCCTCTCCTTGTTCCCCAGCGAAGTGGAAACCAAAGTGTTCTTTTATAGAGAGACAGAGCGCAAACTTTTTATGCAACATCGCCATGCAGCAAGGTGCAGCGTGTTGCCACATGAAAAATGGTCAGCTTGGAGAGCAAGGAGTACAGCTACTTATGGCGTCTTTGGGTGAGTTTGGACTTTATACTGGATGGTAAAACCCAAATAGTCTTTCGAAAATTAAACAACTTATGGCTTGGAATTCAACCTTACCTAAACTTAACAATTTTCGATTCGAAAGAAGAAAAATTTCCAGAGAATTTTTCCTTTATAAAGAACTTAGAAAACAATATAACAAACTGAAAAAGTTTTTAAAATTTCTGGAGAATCATTTACAGTTCTTGACCCTATAGAGAACATCATAAGGCACACAAAAATTCTCCACAAATCTTCTAAATTTTCCAAGCTTCAAACATTTACAACAACATTATATAGCCATTTCTCAGTGAGAGTGCAGAGTGTAAGCCAACATTCCCCCTGCTGCAAACTTTCAACTTCGTTTCGAATCACTTTGGCAACAATTTTCCGAAACTAATCAAAATATTTTGTAGTCGTTTGAAATTTGAACTTTGCAGTCTGTCAAATTTTTAAAACAATTTAAAGCTCATAAGCTTTCACATTGTTTTAACGCTTTCTTCAGTTACGAAATATCAACGGAAATCGTAATGCTTTAGCTTGTTTCCCCTCAAAACTTGTGGCCACAGAACACGCACAGGCACAGGCAGAGGTCGAGGTGGAGCTGGAGGTGGAGCTGGAGGCAGAGGCAACTTGAGCTCGAGCGAGTTGCCTAACTCGATTTACTCCGGCGTTAGGCAGCTGCTTACAGCTGCTGAGACTAATTACAAGGACTTTGGCGAGTAGCATGCAAGGAGGATGAGGTGCGTGAGTAACCACTGGACAAGGGCCAGTTAAGTGCCAGGGCAGGGGGGCAGTGGCAAGAGGGAAGGGGGAGATGGCCAGAGTGATCATAAATGGAATTATCGACGCATAAATTATGAGCCAAGCAGCAAGACAGAAGCGTGCACAGTGGGCGTGGCAATGGACTTGGCACAGAAGGTGGGCGGTGTAAAGAGAGAGACAGAGACAGAGACAGAGAGAGAGGGGGAAGGGAGGCTGTTGCTGCTGCTACAGCAAAAGTTTCAGCCAAAAGCCAAGCTGGAAATAATTGATTAGAAACGAACGTGATTGTTAACTTTTTGCATATGTAATTTCGATTAGGGCAGGCACACACACACATACACTCAAACACACCCATACACACGCACATGCTATCCCAGTTACTGCTACGCTGTCTGAATGCCATGCTGCTTGTTGCCGAAAGGGTGCAACAGTGCGTATGAGTAATGTCGGGAAAGCTTTTGCCGTTGCCGCTGCCGTTGTCGGGGCTAATAGCAATAAGCAAGCAGCAAGCAGCAAGCAGCAGAGTTGCCATTATGCTCTCTGCTGCTGCTGCTGCTGCTGCCTAAGCAGCCGCCTGCCTCTCCTACCCCTTCCCCTCCCCCCTCACTTTGCTGTGCTCGCAGCACACAATGCAAATTTACAGTTACATGCTTCGATTGGCAATTTAATAAGGTAACTTTTTCACACAGACCGAGCTCAGCCCGAGACCGTTGCCAGCCCTTTTGCTGCGGCGCTTAACCGCCACACGGACACACGCACACACACACAGACATGTGGCTGTGTGTGTGGCGGCAAAACGCGTTCACACAGAAACTGACGTGCTTTACATATTTAATGTTTAACTGTAAATTAGGTTAAAATGTGTTTGCCAAAGCCGTTTTGCACTGAAAGGATTTCAACGTGCAAACTTTGCACACACACTCACACGCACACACTCGCACAGACACACACACACGCGCGCGCGCAGGCACAAACACATCTGCTTTCTCGGACCAAGCGTATTTTTTTTCCCGTGCCGCTTTGTGGTGTGTGTGCAAAACTGTTTGCCTTTCCATTTACTTTGCGCGCGAGCTTCAAGATTTGCTTCCCATCGCATAGGCTACTCTACTCTACTCTCTGGCTGGGGCACAATGACAACCCTGTCTCTGCTTAGGCAAAAACCGGACTCGGACAGCGGCGGAAAACTCAACGCGTTGAGCAGCAGCTGGGAAAACTGCTCACGCATTAATTAATAATTTATGCGCGCGTCTGCCTGTGTGGGTGTGCGAGTGTGTGCGGGTGTGCATGTGTGTGTAAGTGTGCGTGTGTTGCTGTGCTCAGCACGCTGATGGAACTGCATTTGCACACGCATTTGCTTTATTTTCATTTACTGACGTCGGCAGCAACAAAAAAAATGTACTTTAAGCGTTGAAGCAAATTTTTTGCAAAAAAGTTGAGCGAAATTTTTAGCTGCTAAAGACAGCCAAAAAATTTAGCGGTAAAAAAAACTATGCTAATGCAAGCTAATATAGATTCTGCATAAATATGGCTCAGTCCCAAAAGAAGTGCAAATATTTCCAAGCTCTTTACAAAATTTACAAATATTTAAAAATAAAACAAAAATTTTTTGAAAAAGGATAACTTAGTTTGGCAAAACAAAATGTCATTCTCCATGAAAATAAATTGATTTTTAACAAAGTTATAGGGAAACAAGTGAGGAAAGCTACAGTCGAGTGCATCCGACAATAAGATACCATTCGCCCAGTTTCGAAAGAAATTATCACACTTTTATTTCCATCAAAAAACACTGCACAAGTTTATCTGCCAAATTGTTGTTTAAATTTGAATAGCGCCATCGAATATCAATTTGCGTGGGCGGTGGGCGTGGCATCAAAAATTGAAAATAAACTCGATCTACTCGATCCAAGGTATACAGAAACCTTTATGTAAAATTTGGTGTCTAGCTTTTTTAAAAGCTGACGTTTAAACGGACAGACGGACAGACAAACAGACGGACAGAAATACGGATATGGCTCAATCGACTCGGCTAGTGATCCCGGGTCATATATATGGATGGTCGAATGGTATAATGAGGTTAGAAGGCATTTCTTATGGTATCTTATTGTCATAGATTGTAGACTGCAGATTTCGTCACTTGTTGTGATTGTCAGTTTGTGAAATATAAAATAAAAATGCGCCATACAAGTAGAGCCATTAAAATCTTGGCCATAACCAAGCAACAATTTCAAACTTCACTCGATCTGAGCGGAATGAAGCAGTAATAACACCTCATATGGGCCGTCCAATCTATATACACTGATGTTTATGTATGCAGTATACAAACGCCTATAGCTCTGTCCGATTTGTGATTGTTTTCTGTTTTCGGTTGTTTTTTTTTTTGTTTTTCCGCCGGAAAAATGCCAATTTATGCGTTGTCTTTTCAAATTGCTGTACTCGCCATGTTTGGCAATAAAATCGAACAAATTTTATGTACAAATTTGTATTTTTTATTAGCACATTCAATATGCAAAGCACACACACACACACACACACACTGTAGACTCCCTGCATAACCCCGTGAGGCTGGAAAAAACAACAACAACAACAACAAGAAAAAACAACGAATTGTTTTCTCGTAAAAATACGAAAATTCTTCATTTTACTTTTCAATACGAAATATTTATAGACTTTAAGGATAAGCTGAGCAGCAACATGGAAATGCATTTACATAACACGGGGCACGGGGCACGGGGCACGGGGGCGTGCCAGCTGCCAATATGAAGAGTGAGAAAGGAGGAGCGAGGTAAGAGAGAGAGTGAGTGAGAATGGCGAATGGACACAAAACCCAAGCAGGAAAATGTAATCCCAGCCAAGCGAAGCAAACTTCCGGCAAACACTGCAACGGACGCTTCACTTGTATTGGATGCGGGAAATGGCCGCAATTGGCAACAGCGCAAGAGCTGGCGATGCTGCTGCTGCTGCGACTGCGTCTTGCATGCGTGTGCCGCAGCAAGCATATGCAGGGAAGTCAACCTGCCCCTCCCTCCTACTTACTTCCCCTTCCTTCAGTCAGTCAGCGAGCAAAGACTGTAGCATTAAAATCTTGAGCAATGCAATCGCTGAACCATAACCAGGAACAATGGCAACTGCTTGCAACAACAAGAACAGCGGATGCCGCGGGGGCAGCGGCCACAGCAACTTGCAACATTGTCAACTGCTTTTCTTGAGCTGCACAGCGCGCAGTTTTCTTTCTTTTCGCAGCAGCAGCTGTCAATTTTCAGCTGACTACCCTCTCTCTCCTCATCTCTTCTTTCTCTGTCTCTCTCTCTTTCTCTCGCACACACAGATACTTTCCCCTTTTAGCTTGTCACGCCACAGCGAGCAAATATGAAGTGCAACTGCGTAAACAGACTCGCCTGGCAAAATAACTAAACATGTCTATTATATTTATACACAAATATTTCAAAATATTTCTGGGCACTTAAGTGCCCGACCACCTCCTCCCCCTCCTCCTCCCCCTCCCCCCTTTGAGCCACCTGCAATGCCAGTTGACATTTCTATAAACATTTTCACTGCACGCTGCAGTTGGACAACAACTTTAATTTCCATGCTCGAGAACCTCCTATGCTGAGCAAAACATTTTCAACTAACTTTTGCCATGCGGCCTAGAAATGTGTGCGCTATGTATGTGTGTGTCTGTGTGTGTGTGAGTGTGTTATGAGCCTGTTTGTGTGCCTTGCCGGGGATGAGCTCAAAAGTTGTGGGTTGTGTTTGGTCAACGTCAAGCCGCAGGCAGCCACGCCCCTCACACCCGCCCAGACACACACACACACACACACACACGCCTTTTCTCGCTATCTCACTCACGCACTAGGTATGCCCTGAAGCGTAAGTCCTAATACTATTTACATTTTTCTATTGTATTTTTGATTTTGTTTTCGTTTTTTATAGCTATTTCTCTTTTTTTTTGCAGTGGTTTCTGCTCAGTTTCTGCAATTTCGGCCAAGTTTTTGGGATATGTGGTATTTTTAATTGAATAACTACAGCTCGTAATACTTTTGCACATTGGTCACACACACACACAACATTCATACTCGCACAAAATGCATATTTGTTGTTACACGTTGTGGCGGATTGTATGCAGTGAATGCTCGATAAATTCACTTTGCATTTGAGTGGGTGCGGCAAATTTGTTTTAGCTAGCTTAGTTGCCGCTAGGAATTGAAAGCTGAAGAGGGGCATAGATATAGATACTTGGTACTTTTCTATAAACTATTTGCACTTAGTAAGCATCGCGTGCCATAAACTATTCAAAGCAATAATCAGGCTTAATCCTTGAACTATAAATTGCTTCGTTTCCATAAGTTCTTCAACTTTATGTAAATCTATATAAAGTATAGCTATTTTAAGCTTGGTAATACTTGCTCCCTACCTTCCTCTGCTCTCTACTTACTCTCCTGCTGTTCCTCCTTATCTCTTTCCCTCTTAGCTCATCCTCACTGTACCAGCCAATAAAGCAAACACTATCAGTCTGTGCGGCCTTCACTTTGGCTAATTTCAGTTGAGCAAACAAAAGTTTTCTCAGCTCGCTTGCCCTCTCTCCCTCTCCCTCTTCCTCTCTTCACTCCTCACTCTTCTGCCTGCTCCCTGCTCTATGGCAAGCCTTACCCTTTACACTTTGCAAATCAATGCGGAATGTTTATTGAATAAAGCTATTTTATAATGAAACTGGCAAAAGTTCTGATTGACTCGGCCGCTAAGCAGCTATAAAAAAGGGCTTCAACTAGCGGGAGATGCGCTGTAATAGTATAGTTTAAGTGTGCGTGTGTGTGTCTCTGTGTGAGTTAACCTAGCAGCCAGGCCATCCACGCCTGCCACAGCCGTAGCGAGTTTAAAGCAGGCAATAAATTATTAATAGCCCTGGCATTTGATTGGAAAAGTTTTCAAATATGTTGCCACTTTTCTACACGAATAATTTGAGAGCATTTTCAAAAAACACCACACACTCGCACACACACACACACACACACAAACACACGTTGGCCAAGGACATTAGTCGAGAGCAGAGGGAGGAGGCGGCAGCACTTGGTTCACTATTAAAGTCAAGTTCGGGTTTCCAGCTTATTTACTCGCAACTATGCAGCTCGCACTCCATCAGAGCTGAGCCCCCTTCCCTCTCCCCTCTGCACCTCCCCCTCTGAGGTCTGCTGCTGCTCCTCCTTCTCTTTTGCCATCAAATGTTGTAAATATTTGCTTGTTTATTCTGTGGCAATTTATTTTTGCAATATTATTCGATCTGCTCGGGACAGGACGGCATAGGGGATAGGGAACGGGGGGAAACGGAACATTACATAGCAAGTGCATTAGAGCTCTACGCAGAGATTGTTGCAAAATATTTTTGTAAAATGAATTTTCAAAGGTAGCACCAGAGAGAGAGAGAGAGAGAGAGAGAGAGAGAAAGAGGGGGAAGCCCGGGTAAGCCTTAATTTATATCTCTGCTGCGGCGGCAATTAGAAGAAAAAGCGCCAGGTAGCTGCACTGCTGCAGCATATTGCGCATACGCCATGTGTGCTATAAGCCACAAGCTGCGGCTTGCCAGGGGAGAGAAAGAGACAGCTCCACCGCTGAGTGCGTGTGAGCAAGCAAGTGAGTGCTATAAACTATGCACGCTGTCCAAGCGCCCAGCAGACATGCCCAATGCGAATGGCATTATAAATTTAACAGCATTTATTGGCGACGACCCTGAATAAGGCAGATCTCGCTCCCCCACTCTCCTCCTCTTCTGCTGCCCAACTTTAGCCCTGATTAGACTTCCATATGTTGCCTCCTACACACATGACGCCTTCCACGCCACTTGAAGTGGTCTAGAAAGTTTTGCTTTCTTAGAGTTCGTCGCGTTTCAAGTTGAAGCTGCCTGAAACAGCTGCTGCAGCACTCGTAGCTGTTATTGTTGTTGTTCTGGCTGCTGTTGTTGTTGTTACTCCTGCTGCTGCTGCTGCGGCGGCTGTAGCGACTGTTGTTGCTGTTGACTTAACAACAAATTGCATACAAAAATGGCTGCAATTTGCATTGCGAGTTGCCAAGTTGCCTGGCTGACAGAACGCGTTGCCGCCCATTTTTCGCTTTTGGCATGTGTCGCACATTCATCGTCTGCTCTCTTTCTCCTCTACTCCCATGTGGGTGGGTATTATGCTTGGCTGTTGCAGTATGTAACGTTTTAAGGGGTTAAGTCATGAAGTTCAGGAAAGATTGACGACTTAAGGATGAGTTGAGTTGCGAATTTCGTTAGATATATTTGTTGTTATTGATCAGACTTTGTTCTATTTTTGAGCTAGCATTCAATTTTGATCCGATTTATATATAGAAATACATATATCGTAGTATCAAGAAAGTCTCCAGGTAGTGTATAACTTCAGCGTGTTGTTTTCCCTCCAAAGTTTCATCTCGTTTTTTGATCATTTGCTGCATTGACACTTGCCAAGCGAATACAAATGTTCTGCTGCCAAGCAGCTGCCCCGGCTACGCCTTGCCCTCGCCCCTCCCTCTCTCCCCCCGCACCTACCTGTGCTTACCCTAGTTACAGCCTGTAAGATCCGGCAGCATCCTGCGTCACATGTCAACTGTCATCTGTCATGTTGCGTCCGCTTGCGTAGCTCTTTTTTTGCCAATTTGTGGGGGGGCTGGGGGGCGTGGCCAATAGAAATATTATTTTGGAATTGTCCTTGAGAATTCAACTGGCAGCTGCAGCAGCAGCAGCGCACACAGCATGGCAGGACATGTAGCAACGCGTCGCGACGCGTCGTATCATGTCGCTTCGCATTTGACGTAGTTAATTATTAGCGCATTTTAGTCCATTATCCGACGCAAATCTGGCGCACTCAATTGAAATGCAATTAGCGTGCACCAACGCCACGTTCCGCTATAGCTTCAGCTGTCCTGCTCGCCCACTCCGCGGCGCGCCTACGTCATGGATGACGTATGACCATTAAATGAGGACACGTGCCTGCCTGCCTGCCAGACTGTCATCCTGCCTTCCTGCCTTCCTGCCTTGCTGCCTTGTTGCCTTGTTGCCTGGCACTCGGTCCCGTACACGATATATTCATGCACAATGTGAAACAACTAAAACAATTTCGTTTAACAACAACAACAGAGAAGAAAACAGGAACAAGGCTAACAACAACAATTGCCATTTGTCAGCGAAACGGGGAAAAGTGTTTAATTGTATTACAACTACAAAAGTGACGTTTTTACTGTGTACTTTTCCCCCTCCCCCTCCCCCCGCACGTAGTATGTAAGAGACACTACGAGGTTTTTATTTAATTTAGCGGCAAACATTTTTTTCATGTTCCTCTGCAGGGTAATATATGCAAGGCGCACTGTAAATGGTCAAAAAACAGGGACAAAGGAATGTACGTGGGCGACAATAATATTGTTATACAAAGAATTATCAAATTTAAAGGGCTATAAAAAGTTTTAAACCTATGCAAAAATAATATCTGGTATGTTTTCTTTAGTTTATTCAGTAATTTAATCCATGATTTATTTTACTTATATTTATTATAATTAAAACACATTTGTAACTTCATTGAAGCTCTGCCCAAAAAAGTATGCTACAAAATTTTTTACTTTGTTTTTTTGCATGGAAACTTCACACAATATCTTTAGTTTCGCTTCAGTTCTCAGCAATGAGTATCTGCAAGTCAATCATAGTCAATCGACTAGTTTATTTTTTAGCACTTACAATAAAATTGTTTTTGTCGGTCACAGTTGCTGCACATAAATCTTTGCGGGCGAAAGGCGGTAGACCAAGGCAGCCACTCCCCACACTATACCGCCTCTTTTGCCCGCCTGACAGCTGCCACCTCAGCCCAGTTGGTTAACAAAGCTTGACACTTATCAAACTCAGCCAGCGCTTATAACGGGGCTGCGGTTTGGAGCGCAATAAAAAATGGAGTAGCCAAGCAAAATAATAAAAAAAAAGGACAGCGGCAAACAATTATTGTCAAACGCAGAGCGTGACACACACGCACTCACACACACACATACACACACACGTCGCACACACTCCAGCAGGAAGACACACACACGCCTGGCTGACAATTTTCGAGTTCTGCGCTGACAGACCGCTCCCTATCTGCTAACCTACCTCACACTCTCTTCCCCTCTCTTTCTTGCCATATCTCTTCCTGTCCCTGTGCCCCTGCCTCTGCATAGATACCCAGCCGTAGCCAAGGCGTACCCAAAGCGAACCCTCGACAGCTTTTAGTGCCACATAATTTCTTCGGTCCGGTATTAGTTTTACGCTTATTACGGTTCCCTTCCTGTCTTTCCTCGATTCGCAATGTAGTTACACTTGCCCCCAGTACACGCATACGGCTTACGCCGCATTACGAAGGGATGATCAGGAAGGGAATAGAGGGGGAGCTAGAGCATACATTCGCAGTCTTGATATCATTAACTTATTGCATTTTCATTCCACACATTCCACGTTACGCCCCAATGGCCACAGCCCTGGGCCATATTTATGCATAAGATCAAGTCGGGGAAGCCAGCGTCGAGAGGGAGCCAAAGTGTTCATCTATCAAGTGGCGAAGGGGAATGCGGGATGCGGGGACAACCGCACACGTAGCTGTATGTGGAAAATATTATTTATGCACGTAACTAGTTTGTCATGTTATCCTTCTGCTTGAAGTAACTTTGCAGTTGCCACCCCCCCCACGCCTTCACTTACCTGCTACCCCCACTCCTACGCTGACGATGATGTGCTCCACTTTATTGCCAAGTGCTGGACGCACTTCGCATTAAGTAGCTACTCTGCCTCGACTTGCCGCACCTGCCGCTTGTGACGTCATTGCGCTTTTTTTCTGCTATTGACTGGCTGACAAAACATTTGGCAGCCACAGTGACAGCCAGGCGTCACTCTTATACGCGCGTCTTATACGCTGTGCTAGAACAAAGCGCTGAATTTGTTTTTCGAACTTTAGTTCGAATTTTTGGCAAACGGCATAACATATTTTAAACGTCGCTCTCGCTCTCGCTCTCTCTCTCTGTGTGCGTCTCTCTGTCGGTGTTGACCGTGAAATTGTTGTGAGCAGCAGCCGCAACAACAAAAACAGGAGCAATAACTCTTCTAACTATTCATTTGCCGCTTATGGCCTGCTCCACTGACCAGTGCGACGGGCAGCAGCGCGCGGACCGCACACGCCTGTCGCCGCATAACCCTAATCAAAGCCAGCCAAGCATAAAGTCCACTTTGGTGCCTCATCAAAATCACTTTATGCTAATGGACACATTTGCATAATTTCCAAGTATTCCCAGCATCATTCTGCTGAAACTAAGCCCAACACACACACACACACACACACAACGCAACAAATCAAAACAAAACAGAAACAAGTGGAAAGCAAAACAAAACAAATATTTCATATGGCAACTTTGGCAATAATAATTCCTAAGTTGCAAGCCGGCTTTAAATAAATAAATACACTGAACGATTTAGAATAAACATAGCCTGTCCATATCGAAAATCAATATGGCTTGGCTTGACAAATGGGAAAAAGGTTTCTTTTAGGTCCTGAATAATTTATGCAAATATTTTCCACATTTTTTGCACAAATATTTTCAACAATTCAGAAAAAAATTTAAAAAAAATATTTTAATAATTTACACATATTTATTTTACAAAGGTTGTGACTTATTTAAGTGTTTATTAAACTTTGTATTATGCACACTGAAAAAAATATCGGAAATATTTTATTTTTATTCAATTTGACTGTACTAATAAATATATATATTTATATATTTTTTTAAGATTTATTTTTTTTTCATTAATTAATTTTTTATTTATTTATTACAAAAACCCCGTTAATTTATTTTATTTTATTTATTTATTTATTTTTTTTTTGTATTTTTTTATTACAAGTTTTTTCGTTTTTCATTTTGGTGCATAAATAAAATCAAATTGAATTATTTAATCCACTTCCACTTCCTTTCTCTCAGTGTACATATATAAATTCTTTTGCGCTTTTCGCTTAAAAAACTATTATTGACATTTTCATAGCACGTGAATTATTGTAAACGGACATGTGCAATCCGTGTTCCCCATTGCCGGTCGACTCGTCCTTCATGGTCCGTTGTCCAGCCAAGACTCCCCTCGATATATGTGTGCCATATTTCACGGTATTCGCACTTGGCGGTTTGCTATGGATTTACCTGCTGCTGCTGCTGGCAGTCCCTGCCAATGCCGCTGCACCTTCTCCATCTCCGGCTATCGGCATTGCCACCTGCCGCATGCGACGGAAACTGTTGGTTATACGCTCAAGTTCCGGTAATTATTTGATATAGGCCAACATACTGCCGCTGGGAGTGTGCGTGCCTGTGCGAGTGTGTGTAAGGACCGTCCGCTTGTTATTTCGTATTTACGTTCAGCTTTATTCCTGCCGGCATTTCCAACTTTTTCATATGGTCACGTAATGCATAAAAACCTGTTACGCAGCGCAGAAGGGGCCGAATGGGGGACTTGAGCAATGAACAGTGTTGGCAAGCGGCGTGCCTCAATCGTGCCTTGATTCATTGATTCACGAATAGCCCCACCAGCCCCGAGGACTTCCGTGCTACCTCACACACACACACACATATCTATTCATCAGCTGCGGCTCCAGTTACGCTCGAGTGTTCATAAAAAATTTAATCTTCAGCTCAATTAGCGGGTAACCCCATCCCCTCCCCCTCAGTTCTGCTGTCGTTGTTCTCAACTGGCACCTTCTCCCCCTACTTATGCCTAGGTAAGAGAGCGAGAGAGGGAGAGCGCAATTAGAAATGATTTATGCCGCGCCATCAGGGTCAAAGGACTCTGTCAATTGCAGTCGCAGCACTTTTATGAGCTGAAAGTGCCACGCCCTCTCCCCGGCTACTTGCTCCACTGTTGTTTTTACTCGCAGTACTTAGAGCTCTCCTTCCCCTTACCAGCTCCCGCTCTCGCTCTCCTGCTCCACCGCTGACCGCGCTTTCGCAATGAAGTCATCTGAAATCTGCGGCTTGTCGTCATCATAAAAAGCGCCTGTTGCCCCCTCCTGCTCTTGCTTGCTCTCACTTTCTCTCTCTCTCTCTCTCTCCTTCTCTGGCGCTGTCTAACTCCCTCCCGCTTTGTCTGCTTCTGGCTGCGCGTTTTTATGGCTTTTAATTTGATATGCGTAATTTACATAAACAGCTCATTTAGTTAATACAAGAGTGGACAAATCATTTTGTACACTGTGCAGCATGTTTGCTGTTTATGACTCACTCAATGATTGACTGCTTGACTGACTGACTGACTGACGGACGCATGGCCAGACTGCCAGACTACCAGATAGAGCCACTTAGAGCGTGTTTGGCTGTGCAATCGATGCTCCAAATTGCCTGACAGCATAAATTAACAGCTTATTCTAACACACACACACACACACAGAGGAACACACAAGCGTATTATATCCACATGACATATACACATACACACACGAATGCCCTGCATTCACTCCCACACCGAACTGCATTCAGTTGGCAATTATTAATTGCACAGGTGAAACGGATACACAAGCGCAACAGGAATCCATTTGCAGTGATTGCCCAGCGGGAGTTTGGGTGCCCAAACTTGGCTCAACTTGGCTAAGCAGCCCCAAAATTCCAGCTAATTACCGCACAGCCAAGTTAACCACAAGCGGCTGGCTGGCTGCCTGAAAGCAACTAGCGGCATCTGTTGGCGCAAAACTAGCTAAAGATAGCTGCAAGTAACTTGGCGGAAAATTGCAGTTTGCAACAAGTTAGAAAGGAGTTTATTTGTTTAAATAAATAAATAAAATATAGAATTAAATTTTAAATATAAATAAAAAATGTATATAATAATAAATATATTAAGTTACTTAAATAAATTATCGGAAATTTTTTAAACAATATTTAAACATTTAAATAAATTGCTCTAAGTAGGCAGCAACATTATCATAAGTTTTCTTTCTGTTAAGTGCAACATAAATTGCGCAAAAAAATAAATAAAGTAAAGTTTACAATTTAAAATTAGAACAAAAATATTTAAACACATCAAATTAATAAGGTTACTTTTAAAAATTATTAAAAAATTTATAAACAATATTTAAACATTTAAATAAATTGCTTAAAGCGAGCAGCAATTTTACTAAGCATTTTCTTAGCACTAACTCCATCATAGCCTCCAAAAACGGTCAATTCATTAATAAAACTACAAGCTATACACAAGTAAGCATCCACTTATTGTTAGCTCGAAAGCAGCTAAACTGTCTGCACTGATCCTGCTGGAATTTTTTCACCTGACTGACAAACCACTTCACCCAATGCCGCTTTGATTGTCGGCAATCGGCAATCCGCAATCGGCAAGCTTCAATCTGCTATCGGCAATTGCATCATCGGCACAAGTCAAGTGGCAATCGGTAAGTGGCAAGTGGTAAGTGGCAAGTGCTGCTCAGCTGCTCTGCTGCTGCTGCTACTGCTGCAACTTCACCACACAACTAACTGAATATGCAATGAGGCAGAAGCCGAAACTGTAGCCGAAAGCCAACTGCGAGTGCGGCTACCACTCGGGCGGCGTCTGCTTGAACTATAACCCACGCTCTAGCAGGCACGACACCTCTCCTTCCCCTCCCCCTTCCCATCTCCATGCCCCTGTTGCCTTGTCTCGTTATCATTGGTAAATAGTAAATTGCCAACCAAATACCAAGCAATTATCAAACATAAATTGCAAAAATTATTAATTACCTTCAAATGTCTAGGCAGTCTCAAGTGTGTCTGTGTGTGTGGGAGCGCATGTGAAGGGGTGTCTGTCTGTCTGTGTGTGTGTGTGTGTTTGGGTGTATAGTAATTGCCATCATTGTGTGCAATTGATTGCATCTCTGGCCGAGGGGCGCCAATATAAACAAACCAATTAAGGACCAAGTGCAGAGACCCAATCACAGCAACAACAACAACAAGGGGAACATGTGTCAGTCGAGCGCACATAGGGGGGGCACTTGGTCAACGGCTGCGTCGACGTCGACGCCGACGCCGACGTCAGCGTCAGGTCACACAAAATGGCAGGCAATGAAAATCAGAGCAAATGGAGCCAATTGTTTTATGAACTTATTGCTCGCTCTTTTATCTTTCTGCCAGGCCTCCAACCCCAACTCGCACCCCCCTACCTACCCCCTCCTTTCTGCAGCGACCCCTATGATATGTTTGCGCCGCAGCAGAAGTAGGAGCTGATGAGGCAGAGACAATGGAGAGTGAGAGAGAGAGAAAGAATGAGCGCTGCCAGAGACTGTCGAGACAGCGCAAAACAAATAGAAATTTGCGACAGATAAAGCCGCCACGAAGCTGACATACACTAGTAAATCGGCTAAAGGAAAGCTATATATATTGTAAATTGTAAGCAGATAAGTGTTAAATAGCAGATCTCATAAGCAACATATGCTTTCTTCGATAGATATAGGAAAAAGTAATCAGTTTTCTGAAATTTTAATTGGCAGAAATAAAGATAAAACAAATTGTAATAGTAAAATTTAAATACACATTAAATATTTACCAATACAGTAAGCATGCATTATCCAGCATGCCACGCCCCTCTGACAGGCGTAACAAATAAACCAAGCAACTTATTATGCCCTAACCAAATGTAGAAGAACAACAAAAACTATAGAAATGCTTATGCAGCAAGAAATACAAGACAGACAGAACAAGAGAGTCGCAGCGAGAGAGAGAGAGAGAGAGAGGGGGCGAATATTTGTCTACATATAGAAGATATATGTGCGTGTGTGTGGAGCAGTCACAGGAAGGCAGGGGGTGAGGGGGGGGGGGTTGCTTGCCATTCGGCATGAGACTGTCGCACAAAATGTATTGCAAACAAATTGTCAAGTATTTTTGTGGCTTACATCTTGGTTGGAGCTCGTCTGGGTTCGCCCCTCCACACTCTGATCTACCTCTCTCGCCCATTGCTGGAGCTGCAGAAAGTCCACTCAGAGACGCCGCGGGGACACTTGCCGCCGTCATTCGGTTGGCTTTGCTGGCACAGCTGGGCGCATCTGGCCTGGCCGAAACCGAGCGCTGTCGCTGTTTGCCAGTCGAACTGACTTTTGGCATGTGCTTAAGTCGCTGTCTCGCTCTCCTCCTCCAACTCCCACTCTCTCTCTCTTTCCCTCTGTTGCCCTCTCTCCTTCTGTTTCAGTGCCTGGGCTGCTAAAGAAATTGCCATAGAAATTATGAGCAGTCGCTGAGCACATTCTTTTTTTTTGTGTGGAAAGTGCAAGTGACGCTTGCTGTCTTGTTTACTCTTCTCTCCTTCTCTCTCTCTCTCTCTCTCGCCCTCAACAGGTTCCACTGCTATGCGCCTATTTATTATTTATTGTAATTAATATGGGCGCATTACCCATACGCCAGGTGTGCCTGTCTGTCAAACTTCTCTAACAAACTTTGCGCTGCTTAATTATTTGTGTGTGTGTTTGTGTTTGTGTGTGTGCGTGTGCGAGTGTGCGTACTTGTGCATGTGTGCAGGTGTGAGTCTGTCTGCGTGTGTGCGTGTTTTTGGCACGCGGCTAATCAAACTTTAAATAGAATTTTGCAACACAAGTTGCAGCCCCCACAAGCTACACTGCCAGAAAAGTCAGCCTAACTTCGCTCTAAAAAATATAATAAAATTAATACTACAACTGCAAAGTGTTATAAACATTACCATGCATTCGTTTCGCTTTAAAAACTTCTTGGTATATGTAATTAAATAAAATTGCCCGCCCTGCCAAGTTTGCAATTTTATTTTCATTGTTTCAGAGATTCTTGAAAAACTACTGAAAACACACACACACACACACAGAAAAGTTTTGGCATACTTGGGCAACACCTTTCGTCGAATGCACATTCCCGAAAATGATTCGAAATTCCCGAAAAAAAACAGTAAGAAACACAATGAAAGAAAGAAAGAAAGAGAGAGAAAGTTTTTTGCCAAGGCAAAGTTAAGAAATTCTAATTTAAGTAGTTTTTCGCCAAGAAACCTAGGCAAGCGCGTAGCATGTATTGTGTGTGTATACATATATTTTTTGCTGTGTAGAGGGCAAGGAGTAAACCTAGCCCCGCATCCCCCTTGTCGCGCCCCTGCAACACGTACATATCAGAAATGTTTTACAAAGTGAAAATGCATGAAACGTGTGCGCTGCGAGTTCGTACGGTTAACTTGCTTAGTTTCCACTTCCATTGCTATTGTTGTTGTTGTTGCTGCTGCTGCTGCTGTTGCTTGTTTGTTTTCCACAAAAGAGCATTTTGTATCTTGTGCGAGCGAGCGAGCGAGCGAGCGAGGTGCCGCCTGCCACATAGCACAAAAGTTTTTGCCAAAATGTTTTCGCTGCAGTTTCGCCCAAGTCGAAGTCGAACTCGTCTGCTGCAACTGCAACAAGAATGGGAGTAACTGCAACAGCAACAACAACTGCAAATGGCGACACATTTCAGGCATTTGCAACACTTTTTGCTAGCCACAATTGTTTGCCAAGTGACAGGCAGCAACTGCAGCTACGTCAGCTACGTTAGCTACATCAGCAATCGCACCCGCTACGCTACGCCGTGCCACACAAACCCAAGTCTTGCTGCCTGGCGTTGGAAAGCGGCTCATAAACGGTAAGCTGCTTAGAGGCAAATGCACAAGCAGCGCTGGCAACGGGCTCGAACCCCATACAGAGCGCAGGCAACATGCTCGCATGCCACATCGACAACTGTCTCGCTTGCACGCTCGCTATCTTGCTTGCTCGACATGTCATGCCATGGCATACTTTACGCTTTATTTCAATTTATAAGTAAACCCCTTTTTAACACCAAATCCCTTAAGTCTACTTCCCCCTCTTCCTCTCTCTCTCTCTCTGCTCCTTCCACCTTGCTGCAGCAATATTTATTTTAAAGCAAATAAGTTCATAAATATGTGGCAGCATCCCCAGCTTGTGCGCGATTAGACACGGCAAAGCACATGCTGCTGTAAGGCGCCCAAGGCGTGTTGCCTCCCACTCGCCTCCATTACTCTTTGCTGCTTTCCTTCGTTATCCTATTTTCCTTCCACTGTGCCCCCACTGTACGCTTTTTTTCCATAGACAACTTCATGTTGCTGCTAATTGCCCGCGATTGCTAGAGTCGCTCATGATTCTGCATTTCGTGGGGGCTGACCCAAGGCTAAAGGGTCAGAAACAGAGGCGTAGATCTACCTAATCCCTCTTAAACTCTACATCACATAAGACCTACTTTCTCAAATGAATGAGAAAAAACCTCTTAGCTAAAAAGTTTGCAAACGATTTACCCATTGAGCTTAGTTGAGAGTAGATTGAAATCGATCAAGAAACTATATACACCATATAATATAGTAAACCTACAAAGAGTGTCTTATAAGCTAATCGGCAGTCGCAGCAGCACTTTCTCGGATTAACTTAAAAAACTAAATTGGACAAGAAAAAACAACCCCTTAGTCTTTCACAAAAAATAGCCACGCCTTCTTTTTAGTTCATTCATTTTTAAACCCTTCTACAGATACCTTTTTCAAGACCCTTTAACAACCTTCAAGTTCTTTGCTTGTCCTTTATTTTAAACCTATTAGAAATATATAAGTTAAAGAGCTGCAGTTGCTGTCACTGTATTGCACTTGCCGCAATTAAAGCCAAAGCCTAAGCAGAGCCAAGCTAAAGCGAGCTGCCACGCCTGCAGACTGAAGACTGAAGACGCTGGCTATGGCCATAAATCATGCTATGCTTGCAGACGCATAGACAAGAGTGTCTATGTATATGTGTGTGTAATTTGCCGGGTGTTTAGAAGGCGACGCTGTCTGCCAATAAAGTAATTTGTATAAACAATATAATTCATTGCCGAGTCCCATTTATCATAGCAGGAGAGAGACGTGGAAGAGAGGGGAAAGTTAGCTAGACAGGAGACAGGAGATGAAACCCTTCTGCTCGTGGGCAAATAATCAGGCGCATCTCTTATTTATGCCATCGATGATGCCGATGATGATGATGACGCGCCCGATGACGATGATGATGATTGCCAACTTGACAACTGTCAACTGTCAGCGACAACTACAACAACAACAACAACAACAGCAACATGGACGAGGACGACGGGGAATGTCACTACAAACTGCAGACAGAGATGGAGAGAGAGAGATAGACTGACTAACTGAGAGCGAGCAAGGAAGAGCGACACGATTCAGTCTGTCGCTTGGGCGCTGAAAAATTGTTAAGCATTTGTTTTGACAGCGCGTTTTGACAATACAAAGCAGACAAATAACACAGAACGGTGTAAGGCGGAGGCAGGCGACAAGCGACACAAGCAAAGAAGGCATAAGGAAGATGGAAGACGACACGACAAAGCTGAAGAAAGTAAGAGGCAGAGAGAGAGAGGTGAGAGGAATGAAGCGACTTGGAACTTGAAGATGCTAAATTAATTGTGTCCTGTGACGTGTGCAAAGGCGAATTGAGTGCAGGCAGGGAGAGAGATGAAGAGAGAGAAAGAGAAATAGAAAGAGAGAGGGAGAAAGGTATAGGTAAGTGAGAATAATGATGCGGGGGGAGATAGAGAAAGATGAGCTCAAGAGGAGAGAGTGAATGAGCAGCAGACGGGGGTAAGGGAAGAAAAAAAGGCGTAGATAAGGGAATAAGCAAAAGATGAAAAGAAGAGAGAGAACAAGGAAGAAGAGGGGAAAAAACAGGGCCAAGAAAGTTGATAAAGTTAAAGTTAAAGTTAATTAAAAAAAACTAAAAACATGACACGTAAAGAGAAAGAAAACGGGCGGGCGATATTGGAAAGAGAAAGAGGAAGATGAAGAGAAAAGGGGACATATAGGAGTTGAAAAGGGAAAAGAAGATAATGAGAAATAAGAAACAAGAAGAGAAAGGAAAAGTAACATACGAAGAAAGTATGCAATATATGTAGAGGCAGGATTGGTGGATTGATGAATGAAGAAAAACAATCAAAAGAAATACAGAACAAGCAAGATGGATATGAAAATAAGAAGAAGGTAGATTAACAGAATAAGAAATGGCCAAAGTGGGCGGAAAAGAGAGAGCAAAGAGAAAAAATGGAGTAAACTGTAGAGACAATAAGAAAATGGATGAAATAAAAAGCAATAAGTCTTATAGGAAAAGAAGTTAAGCCAAAGGTAAGACAAAGGAATATCCTATAAACTTTCCCAATTAATAATTACCTTGGCACTGATCACACAGTTAATCTCAGCATGAATATTTATTCCCTGCATCAACCTCTCTACAAACCTTCTCCAACTATTGATCTAGCTGAAGGCGCGCATTGATGAGCTTCTGCTCATCTTGCAAACCATTGGACCTTGAAATGGAACTTCATATTTGTCTTCATTGTCCCTCCACCCCCCACCCCTGCGCAGACAAACCAAGCTCAACTGTAGCTGCGAACACGGCCAATAAATACTTGGCTCAGAGTTGCCAACTTGGCTGGTTGTGCCGTCAGTCGACAACTTATCAGTCGACCCAATGAAAACAAAGCGTCAGCTCGTGCCACGCGTATGCGAGAGTTATGTCGACTGTGTGAGTGTGAGGGTATATGTGTGAGAGTTATGTCTGGTGTGTGAGAGAATGCGCTGGGTGTGAGAGTGTGCAGTGTGAGAGTGTGCGAGTGTGTGTGTGGCACGTCGTGTTTGCGCGAATTTCAATTTGTATATTACCTCATATGATATGAGTATTGGAGCGCATTTCTTATGCAGCAGACGGCACACACACACCTACACAGACACACACACACACACACACACGCAGATATACAGACAATGAAATTTATGGAAATAGCAGACGGCATAGCAGCGCAGCCAACGCACACGAAGAATATGCTACAAATTTGCTTTATTTAATATGCAAAAAAAAAGAAAAGAAGCGAAAAAGTTGTAAAGTTTTTACACTCGGCGCGAGTTGTTGTTGTTGCTGCCAGGACTGCTGAGCTATGCACAGTATGTGGCAGGGTATGTTAACTTCGGATCGGTGTGCCTGAAATGTGTGTGTATACCCTGTGCAAGGTGACAGGTGCAGTGAGGAGGCTTGGCTGGCAAAGTGAATTGGAGTGGTTAGAAAGCTGAGTTGGAGCGGCTTGTGCTGTGAGTAGAGTTGCCAGCGTATGTCCCTAACTGCATCTTCTACTTCTGCTGCTAGTTTTACAGGGTATCTGTGCAGTTACCTCTGCTGCCCAGCTTGGCCCTGTTGCCTGTTGGTTTTTCTGCTGCTGCTGCATTGCACTGTCAGACAAAGTATGTAATGTGCTTTCATATGATTTCATTTCTGCTGCCAAGCAGTGTCTCGCCCCGCTGCCCCTCTACCCTTTCCCCTCCCCCCTCTAGAACGCCGTCAATCTGCCGCTTGCACAGCTTGAGAAAGTTTCTTGCAAGCGACTTTGCCACGTATGAATAACTTGACGTGATGCGCTGCCTCTGCTCGACGCATCCACTGCCACTTCCTACCACCCCCTCCCCCTGCCCTACGCCCGCTTTGGCTTTAACTCGCCCGCACAGTGGCTTAAATTGTTATCGGACACTGACCGAAAAAGCAATTTGTTGTGCAATTTGCAGTGTGCGAAAAAGGCGCAAAGCGAAAAGTGAAAGCAAACGAGCCACACGCAGCGTGCAGCACAGTGTACACTACACTACCCCGCTGACCTGCTCTGTGCTGCTGTCCACTGCAGTGTCCTGTCCTGCACTGCAGTGTCCTGTCCTGCCCTGCCCTGCTCATGGCCATGACGACAGGCGTCGCTGGACGGGCACAATGTGTCCTTATTATTGTCGTAATTATCTGCGTGGAGCGTGTTGCGAGCGTGAGGCAAATGTAAATATAATAAAAATAAAAGCAGTTAAATGAACAAATTGAGTTGCGTCGCAGCCAAAGGGCCGTCAACTTGCCCTGCTCCATGCCCCGGCTGCTTCTTCTTCTCCTTCCTCTTCCTCTCTTGCTGCTCCTTTGCCTTCTCGATGCCTGGACAGCTGCCATTGTTGCTGTCGTCTTTATACATTGTTTTTATTTTAATTGCGTTTTTATACTTTTTAATTTCTTCCACCCCCCCCCCCCTGCCCCTCCCCTGCTGCTGCTTGTGTGTGCACTGACCGTAGACTGCACCACGTGACGTATGCGTAATATGTGTGCACGCTGCTGCTGCTGCTGCTGCTGTATCTGCTGCTGGCAGCACAATTGTTGCCACACACTGCATCGCTTGCTCTTTAAGAGCTGCCTTGTCTTGCCACCTGCAGCACGCACACACTCACACACACACTCACATGCACACGCATGTGGCATGCCTTTAATGAGTTATAAATGCTTCATGTGTTTGCCAACGGCTTTGGCTATTTATGGTCAGCTTTGTGGCCATGTCACAAAATTTAATTAGAGAGCGCACAGCGGCCCGAGCTATCAGGCCATGCAGCATGCCATGCAGCATGCCCCACCTGCCCCCCATAACGGACTAGCCTCGACGCTGGCTGGCTTAACACTCTCCCGCACAGCTGCCGCTGCCTCTGGCGCTGCCTCCGCCTCTGCCCGATGATGCCTTACTTTATTTGCCACATTTATCAGTTGCAACCGCAACAGGCCGTGCAAGCGTGACCGAGAGAGAGAGAGAGAGAGAGCGAGTGAGGGACATGCCAGAGCGAGACAGCGCACACCTGTGCCGCAGCGTATTTTATGCATCATTTATAACTCAATAATCCCGTTGAGTTGATTTTAACCAATAATTGATTATTGTTTCCGCACCCCAAAAATATACAAAATATGCGTTTGTTATTGTTTGTTTTTGTTATTGTTGTTGCGTCTTATTGTTTTTGTTGCCATTGTAAAATGGCGTCATAAATTTATGAAATTCATTTGAAAACACGCACATTTCGTTTTTGGTCGTTTTTGTGGCGACACTCAAAAAGTTTATGCGAATTTAATTCACACACGCACACACCCGCACACGCACACACACGCACACCGTGACAAATTCAACAGTTGCGCATAAATTAAGTGCAACTTTACAGCGAAACCTTAAACGGCAACCAAAGCGAAACGAACTCAAACTCCAAAAATTTATGCAAATTCTGCGGCTGCTTTTTCTGCACTTTCCTCTATAACTCGCTTCTCTTTCTCCTGCTATCTACCTCGCCTAGTTCTATGAATATTAATGAGCACAACACATGGAAATTAGAAGCCTCACACACACACACACCTGCACACAATTGCTGGGCAAATTATGTATTTCAACATGATTTCAAAAATCAAAATGCGAGTCAAGTTTTTGCTGCCCCCGTCGCTGTTGCTGCTGCTGCTGCTGCTGTGGCAACAATAATAAGACAGAAGCCGACAGACACCACAAGGTGTTGGACCAATGAAAATATGTGCCAGTGTGTGTGTGTGTATTTATGTTTTCTAGCCCACGCTCACAGGCTGTTTGTGGTGTGTATAAATTTCCAAGCAGTTGAAATTAATGGAACGCCCCCAAAAGTAGGCAACAAATATTTTCACAGCCTAGCTAGCGCGCTCGCTGTCTGTGTGAGTGTGTGTGTGTGTGTCGTGGTGTGCGTGGGGCAGCTGACATGCATAATTAACAAAAATCAAAAACAACAACAACAATTTAATGTGCCACAAAGTGAAATGAAATGAAAATTACGAGGCAACAGCAGCGCGTCGCTTTTGGGGCAGCTCTGCAGAGCGTCGGAGCGTGTGCGTGTGTGTGTGTGTGTGTGTGTGTGTGTGTGTGTGCAGCGCACATGTTTGTTGTAACACACATTATAAAGTTTTACCGACACTTAAACAGCGCTTACATACACAAACACAAACAACGTGCGGGGGAGGTAGCTGTAAATTCTTCTGCTTTCTCTGCAGATTGCAGCCTCACCAAAGAGTTAAAACACAACAAAAACAAAAGGCAAAGTGTGGCCAAGAGAAGTTGCAAAGCGAAGAAAGAGGAGAAGGCGAGGGTCGTGCACTGGATATGCCAGACATGGCAGGGTATCATGTGCACGGGGCGCTTCACTCTGACGAGGTCAAAAATCAACAGAGCCCGGGCAAAGGCAACAGCAACAATTTTGTGGCACAGTTTGGGCGCAAGGCTGCAGCGAGGAAGAGAAAGAGAGAGAGAGGGAGAGAGAGAGAGAGAAGAACAACAAGTGCGTGTGTAAGAAGGAAGAGTCGGATAGGGGGGAGGGACAAGGTATATGTACAACTGCGCGTTATCAGATGACATGTGGATCAGAGAAATAATTTCATATTATGTAATAAAACATTGGCTCCAGCCAGTGTGCGCTGTCACACGCACAGTGGCACCAAATGCAGCGATAAATGGCCAAAGCTACAGTGATTGATATTGTGTTGACTAAACTACACCCTTCCCCCTATACTTCAGCTATATCTACAGTTATTGCATCATTAATCTAACTATAACTTACGAGCTTTGGTTCCACTGTGCGTGCTGGCTCGTCTAACTAGTCAGTGTCAATGCCACATGCGCTGCCGGGCATTCAATTTTCAATGTGAAAACTTATGTGTGTTTGAACCAAATTTGCAAGCCAGTTGAGGGAGTGAAAGAGAGAGAGAGAGAGAGAGAGGGGAAAGGAACACAGCCAGAGACAGTGATGAAGTTGAAGAAGCTACTGAAAGGGGTAGGAGGTAAGCCAACAATACAGAAGTCAGTTGCACAATCTTTCCAGCTGCCAACTTAGGGATTAGCTGGCCAACAGCACAGAGATAGCAAGAGTCAAGCAGAGAGAGGGAGATAGTGAGTAGGGTAACCATTTTGGAAGCCAACAAAAGGCTGAAAAACATGCAATCTTTTATTTAATGAGTGCGAGTCAATAGCTCAACTTCAAGCTGACACTTTGTGAGGGGGAAGTGTGGGGGGGGGGGGGAAACTGGGACAGCTGAGCAGGCAGTCAGCCATGCAAAAGTCACACACACACACTCACACACACAGGCACACACACATGAATGAGTTATTAAGCCATGTTTGCGCTTGTCTCGCATTCATTGAGAAATATTTGCAGTCCGTCGAGGGTCAAAGAGGGGAGAGGGGAGAGGGGAGGGGCACGCTCTTTCAAGCTGTCTTTGAGGCGTGATTTGGAAACTTTTCAAATATGTTGGCCATTGCCACTGTGTCTCTGTCTGCGTGTGTGTCCATGTGTGTGTGTGTAGTTAAGCCATCTCTCCGGTCAGGCTGTCGCCGACTGTGATCTCTTCTGGTCAGCTATTTGCAGTCATTTGATTGGAAAACCCGCCGAAGTGGAAACGACACAAGGCTATGCGCAGCCAGGCAGCCATCCTGCCACTCCTGCCACTCCTACTCACACTCCCCCTTCCCTTCCCCCTATGTGCTTGTGATTTATATTCAATCACCTGTCAGTCAGCCAGCAATTGCTGCGAGAGCGAATTCTATTCCCCAAGCTACAAATCATTTTTCAATGGCGTAAACCAACCCTCCCCCCCTCCCCCTCCCTCTCTCTTAATCATAATTTATTCACAAATTTAACATTTTATTTATTTATTTCTTTATATTTATTCCACATTTTCCCATCGACTTATTTGTTTTTTGGATTTACTCTTGCTGCCTGCAGCTGAGCGAGCATAAAAAAATGAACAACAACAAAAAACTTCGATAAAGCACAAAAAAAAACAGCAACAAATCTATTTAAATAAATATGCGGGCTTATACACACACACACACACATACACATGCACACAGTTGTGTATTTGTTTAGTTGTATGCGAAAATAAAAGAGCACATTCGGAACAAAAACACAAAAGTTTTTTTACAAATTAGTTGAAAATATATGTATGCGAAAGTGAAAGGATTTAATAGATCAAAAATACAAATAAATATGTGTGGTTTTTTTTGTCGAGTGTACTTCACTTTTATAGCATAATTCAAATTTAATACTAACGCTCAGCAATTTGAAATATTGCATTATTATTTTTTACAATAAATAAAGCCAAAAAGCCGAAAGGGAAAATGTTCTATCACAAAAAGTAAATAGAAATGGAATTTTTGGAGTGGGCAAATAAAAATGCAAATTGCCGGCGGTTAAGTTGATTTAGCTATGCTTGCGCACCCCTTATGCCTCAAGGTTACCCACATCAAAGCGGCATGCTTCTCCTTTCCGAAACCCCTCTCTTTCCACCTTTTCTTAGGTCCAGTTCCATCGCAGTCTATTCAGCAGCTCAACAAAAGCAAAGGCAAATCCTGACCATAGTCAATGCGTTTGCTGCTGGTCAGTCGTATGCAATATCCTTCCCGCTCTCTCTTTCTCTTCCTCTTCTTCTCCCTCTTTCCCTTTCCCTGCTGCTATCCGCCTTGGTGTTAGCCCACATATTTTGTTTACGTTTTGCTGGACGCGACGAGCACATAATTTATTTTGGCCAAGATGTCCTTGCCTGTCTTGTGCGCGCTTCGCTATGCACGCGTGTGTGTGAGTGTGCGAGGGAGTGTGTGTGTGTGTGTGTATGTGTGTATGTGTGCCTCATTGCTGGCTGTCAGCGCCTGCGAGATAAGCTGACTGCAAGAAATATGCGAGCTACTCCGCCGTCTGCTGCTGCTTCCGCTGCCATTGCTTCTATTTTCACCCGCTACTCTCGCTCCCCCTTACCCCGCCCCCTTTCGCCTGTCGCCTCACGAATGTGCGAATAATGAGCCAGTGGCGCAGCGAATGGAAGGCGTAGCGAATGTTGAGGAAAATATGGCAAAGCGCGAAGCAGCGGCAGCAGCGGCAACAAGACATAAATAAAATGATGGCGGTCTTTAATTGGTCACGCCGGCGCACAACAACAACAATAGCAACAACAAGTAACGAACGCTACAGTGGAGTATGCCTGACAGTAGCATACCCTTCGCTTAACTAGCCAACAACAATGTGTTCTCCTCCTATCATACTCAGTTATGCAGGCATGCGCTGAAAAACTGAAGCAATGCCGTCGCAACGCGGAGGTGGTGTGCGGAAGTGGTGGGCGTGGCAGCCAAAATTTGAAAGAGGCTTGTAAGCATACAAACTATAGAAACTTACATGCCAAATTAGGTGTCTCTGGCTTTTATAATAGCTGAGATATGTGACAGAGACGGACAGACGGACAGCCAGACGGACATGGCTCAATCGACTTGGCTAGTGATCCTGAGCAAGAACATTTTTACTTTGTGGGTTCAGCCACGCCTCCTACTGCCTGTTACTTACATCTGCACAAGCTAAGTATACCCCTTTTGAAGCAGTCCCAGTGCTGGCAGGGTATAACAAGGGAAACCTTGCTGAAGTGCCGCTGAAGCTGTGACCAGATAGTGGGTCCAGTTCGGATCTCTCTCGCCCGCTCTCTCTCTTCCTCCCTGCGAGGTTAATATGTGCGTCTGATTTATGTTGGCAGCAGCACTCGGATTCGGACTGGGATTCGTAGTGAGACTCGGATTGAGACTAACATTCGGACGTGGCAAGTTGGAAGCTGTCGCTCTCTTCCACTCTTGCTGTGGCATCTTTAGAGCCGGCGCCAGGCGCACGCAGCACATCCTTCATTCTTCATCATGAAGCGGCGCGCACATACGCCACCCTCTCCTACAAACCCAACTCCAACTCCCACTCCCTCTTCATCTTCCGCCTCTTGGCTTGCCCTAGTCAGCTTGCGTGGCTAGCTCGCTCTGCCTTTGTCTCCCTCGCTCTGCCTCTGGCGCATTATAAATGATTTTAATAATTTGAAACGATTTGTTTAGTTCTGCATCAAGTCGGATAAACGTCGATGATTAATTAGCAACCGCCGCCGCGCAACGCAGCGCGTCTTGGCGCAAGGATAACACGAGCAGCAGCAGCTATGGCTACGACTACCACGACTATGGGGTGCTCCATTACATAAGCATGTTTTGTATTTTGCCATTTTTATCGCTTAGCCATTAAATTGGTAAGGCCCAGAGCGATGCGAGGCCTATTTGCCTATGAACCGAAAATGGCAGCTCCTCCTCCTTCTGCTTCTTCTTCTGCAACGTGGGCGGAGCTGCCTTTTGTGCCGTTAATCAAGTTTGCGTTCTGTTCGCGCATCTTTTGCAAAGCGAAAATTAATTGGCTCCTCCCCCGACCCCGCCCCCGCCCCCGCTCTCTTTCCCTTTTCAGTCTGCCTTTGTGTGTGTTTTTTTGCGCGCTACGCCGCGTAAACAAGACGCGAATTGTGATTCTTGCGTTAGTTAATTGATAAATGGCTGCGTTTTCGAATGAGAATCTTTATCAATTTGCTTTCTAGTTAGGCGCAAATTATGTGCTTTTTGTGCAGGTTGAAGCTTTATTAAATACTATATAATTTATCAACTTCTTTATGCTCAAAATTGAACTGAACCTACTCTAAATCATAGATGTAAGTCTGCAAAAGGTTTTTGTTTTTTCTAACACTTTTTAAGACACATAAATTTAACACAAGAAAGAAAGGCAACCTTATACCATATACCTCATATCCTTGCAGTTACTGCAAATATTAAATATATATAATATATCTGTCCGATTTTAATAAAACTTGCATAGCATTTAATGGACATAATTAGACATATATCAGAAAAGTTTCACAGCGATATCTTGAAAAATGACAAAATTCGGCCGATAGATTCTATGGCAGCTATACGATATATCGGTTTGATCCGGCTCGTTCCGACTTGTTTACAGCGTGCAGCAATGAGAAGCATGTATACCAAGTTTCATCAAGATAGCTCTTAAACTAAGAGACTAGTTTGCGTTGCAACAATCGGACGGACAGACAGACGAAAGGATGGACGGACGGACGGGCAGACGGATAGATTAACAGACGGACAAACGGACAGACAGACAGCCAGACAGACGGACAATGCTAGTTCGACTTCCCCATTGATGATGATTAAGAACGCATGCACTTTATAGGGTCGAAAATGCCTCCTAAGGTGCGTTGCAAACTTCTGACCAAATCAAATATACCATCTGCAATGGTATACAAATTTTTAAGTTTCATATAATTAAACCATGATTCTATGTAGAAGTTCATAAATAACATTTAAAACTCAAGAATTTATTGTGAATTAAAGCCAAGCGAGCAGCTCATTTAATATGGCAAAGCAATTGAAATTGAAGTCAACCCGATTGATTTGGTAATAATTGATGCAGATTTGGAACTTATGCATAGCATATGCGTATGTATATTCCAACCTGCTGTGCACGCAAAGTTAAATGTAATTCCATAAATCGAATTACCGTTATTCAAGGCAAAACGAATCTAAGCCCCGAAGTGCAATTATCACTATCGATTACCAGCAACAACAAAGCAACAAATTGTCGCTAAGCCCGAACGTATTGGCCATATTCATTGATAAGCCAGCAAAATCAATTTTTCGCTTTTTTCTTAGCTCTCCCACTCACTCTCGCTCTCTCTTTCTCGCACTGTAGGTAGTAATTAAATTTGCAAAAATTAATTATTTACACAGTTTAACGTCGGCTGGGCGACTTCAAAACCAATTTATGCAAATGCGTCTGTAAATATTTGCATTGAAATGTGCGCAAAACCGAATTTAAATTATTTCAATACACGCAAATGAATATACATCTGTGTGTGTGTGTGTGCTTCTTTGGTATTTGCTGTATTTGCTGTGTGTGCGTTTGCTTCCTTTGCAGTCAACCACATTCCCAAGACATTCCACTGGGTCAGCTGGCCAAATAACAAACTATTCCTGTCGCATTTTGGGCCATTTGTTCTCAAGTGCAGCTCGGAGCAATGGCATCAATCCTGGCGCTTAATTGCCAGAGTATACTAGCATACTGATGGGCAACCAACGAACCATACCGAACCTAGGCGAACCATAGTGAACTGTATGTCACATGATACTCCTGCTCCTTTACCTACTACTAGCTGGGCAATTTAACTGCGTCCTTACGGCAATTTGTCAATGCGTCAGCTATTGACACATTTAATCCATAATTGTCAGCATTATTTGCCGGACAAATTTAAAGTCATAAATTGAAATATAAAGAGTTATAAATTGATGCTGCCTCTGCCACGGTGGTGCCACGTTGGCTGCCGCGAGGCCCGCATAAATTAAATTCATTTCGTCTGAAGCGCACGCATTGTGTAATTCCAGTTGGATTTTTCGCCGGCTTTTATTTAGCAATGCACATTACGACAGCGCGCCGTCGATAAATCATAATGCAAGACAAATACTTTAATGTACGTTAATTCACAATTTGCATATTTATGCGCATTCTCGTTGTTGTTGACAGCTGCACAGCGGGAAGGGGGGGAGCAAGCAGGTCATGGCCTCAGGTTGCAAATATTATTATTACATTTAAACCAATTTTGTAATAATATTTAATTGTGTGTGGGAAAGTGAATGCTTTTCGATTAATATTTTTAAAAAATTTAAAACTTATCACTTTTCAATTTGTTTATCGATAGATAAATCGCACTGCTGCGCGCGCTAAGCTAATTAAAATTCGAGAAGGCAACGCGTTGCCGAAACGCGCAGCGCCTCATTAAGCCGCAGCAGGCGTAGCTTCCCTCCCTCTTTCTCACTCTCTCTCACTCTGCTACTACTACTTATACAGCTTCTACTACTTTTTTTGGGTTTTCTACTGCCTTTGCTGCTGCTGCTGCTGCTGCAGCTTCAGGCTGTGAGAGCGCATGACAAAGCCATTTAATTAATTGGAAAAATCAAGAGTTTCAATTACGTGGCATGCATTGCAAAGTCACTGATAGAAATCTATGAACAAACACAGATACACACACACACACACACACACACGCAGAGAGAAAGCGAAGCAAAAGAGCAAGTGGAAGTCAGTTAGACATGCGAAACATTTCATTGACAAGCAAATGGGGCAGAGAGAGAGAGAGAGAGAGCAATGTTAATTGTCCCCTGCCTCCACATAGCCAGCATGCCTGAAATAACAGCTATGCTAAGTACAGTGGGCAACTATTACATTTACGTTATAAAAAGGAAATGTTTGTTTAACAAAATGTGTTAAAAAAGCCAAGCTTACTTGCTGTGAATATTTAAAATGTTTCGGCAGTTTCACTATTTTGGCACTCTCGCCCACTGTGCTGCATTCTTTTGCTGCATAAATCGAATATTTGCGACGCTGGCGACGAGTGTCGACGCTACGCATGATTCGCCTGCAATTCGATTAGTTTGAGTGCATCAATCGGGTCGGACAGAGAGAGGGACGGGAGGGAGGGAAGGGGGGAACTGTTAATCACTTTGCCTGCTGCCGCTGCTCACTTGGCTTTGCTTCTGCTTCACTTTAAGTTGCAATTTGCGTGCAATTACTTAACGCACATGCCACACAGCATGTCCCGCTGTGCCGCTGCCCCGCTGCGCCGCTGACCTCTGACCCATGCTGTGCTGCACCCAGTGAGCGTTTTGTCACACGCTCGCAATTAATTAATAACGCACCTGCAGCTGCCTAGCTGCTGATGATGAATTGTTGCCAAGCAGCTATAAAAAACGATTAAGGCGTGTGCAGCGTGTGGGCGTGTGGGCGTGGCAGCTGCAGGTGTTGATTAAATGAATGCACAACGAATTAACACAAATTCTAAATGGAATTATCCGCGCGCAAGTGGAGCACAAGTGGGTGGGGCAAGCAAGAGGGAGAAAGGAAGGAAGCAGTGAGCTACGAGGAAGCTATATAAATCTTGCTGCCTCGAAGTGCAAAGTATTCTAACACTTTTTTCATTACTTCTCAGCAGTTTTCCCTTCCACCCCCTTTTGCTGTTGCTGTTGTTGTTTTACTGTTTATTTGCAAGCTACTTCTGCTGCTTCTTTTTCTTCTTCTTCTTCTTCAATTTTTTGCATATTTCGTCTGGAATGAGAGGGTGGGGGGTACGTCTGTAGCTAAAAAACAAATGCCCGAAGCAGCGTTATAAATTTATTGCTGAACTTTGAAATACCACGGCCGCAGCTCCAGCTCCAGCGCCAGCGCCAGCGCCAGCTACTTGCTTCAGCTTCTTGCACAGCTGTAGGGCGCGAGGGGGGAGAGTCTAAAAGAGCACCAAAGTCGAAGCGTTTTAAAGCAAAACTTCTCTGCAGCTGTATTTTTCGCAATTATCCTTGAAAATGCAGCGAAAGTTTGCAGCGTGTTGAAAGCTGCAAGCGGAAAGTGGCAAAGGGATCACAGGGGGGACAGCTAGAAGTGCCGCTGCTGCTGCTGGCTAAGGCGAATATTTGCGCTGGCTGCGAATAATTTATTAGTTGTGTGAAGAAATCATTTATTTGTCGCTCTCTCTCGCTTCCTCTCTCACTCTGTCTCTTTCTGTCTTCATTTTTTGTGCATTATTTCTCAGTTGAGTTCGCGTCTGCCACTGTAATGGGAGAAATGTGTCGAAATGCATAAATTAGGCAACTCACAGCTGGTGGGTGCATTGGCTAAGGTGTAGGTAAACTGAACGAAGCTGCGCGCAGTTTTAGAATCTCTGTATAAGTGCAAGGGCAGGTTTGTGTCTTGGGTACAGTTTGAGTTGCACTGCCTACAGTTGCAGTAGCACTGTGTTAAACTATATTCAGCGTATTTTCGTGCATTCCGCAATTCAGCCTTATAATTGTATTCAGCAATTCAGCTAATCCAGTGGTTTATACCTTAACTAATTCAGCACTTCAGCCTTTACAATGGTTTGTGCATTCACTAAGTCCGCAACTTATCTCTTATATTGTTCTATTCAGCAATTCAGCTCTTATACAGAAACATATCCTGATCAATTCAGCTATTCAACTGCTTAACTGGTTTGTACCTTGACTCATTTAGCATTTCAGCAATTAAACTTGTGTTGACTTATTCAGCAATTCAGCTCTTATATTGTTCTAAAGTAATTCTCTTATAGTGGTTTTAACCTATTCTAATTTAGCACTTCAGCTCTTATACTAGAATTGCATTGGCTGTTATACCGGCTTGTGTCTTGACTAAAGTTTAAGACGCACAGCTTATAAAGTATGACATATGCATTTAAAACTGTAAAATTTACTTCTCATTTAAGTCTCGTTTAAAGTGTGTGAAAACCGCATCGCTTAGATAAGTTAAGAGTTGTGATTTTTATTAAAATACATACGTACGTACACTTCACATTTACAATATGACGAGAATTGCAACAAAGGTTAAGTATCGCCTTAGGGACTAAATTCTTGCGTTGATTAGAAATACGTTTTGTTTAAGTTTCGATGCGGGTTACGATTACGTTACGTTACGTTACGATTAGCAACTAGGCGTAGTTAAATATATATATTAACAGCAGAGCAGAGCACCGGCTCCTTGTCTACCCTCTCTCCCTTCCTCCCTTGCGCGCTCTCACTTTGCCCTGGCGCTGCGTAAATTCGATGTGGACAACAAGGAACGCGTCGGCGGCGGAGCACGTTCATCCATATGGTAGCCATTGTGGCGTGATCGCGTTGGCGTATCCTGCTTACGCCCCAAGCGACTCAGCGTGCTTGCACTGGTGGCGCCATTGTGCGGCGGCGGCTTGCGAGGCAGCGTGGAAGTCTGCAAGGAAGTAGCATATGAGTAACATATCGAAAAGGATCTACAAAGGAGACCTACGCGCTTGTTCTGCTCCTGTGAGTAGTTGATCTCGTAGCCTTCGCTAATGTGCTTGGGCTTCCACGGCGCCAGCATCGACACGGAACGCGAAACGGTGCGCGTCATAGGCTGCAACGGCGGCTTGCCAGCTGCTCCTCCACCTCCGCCTCCTCCACCCTTGCGCACATCGTCACGTGAAATCGAACGACGACGCAGATTGTATGGCTGTGGTATGTCGCCCACTGTGGTGGCATGCAGATAGACTACGCTGCGCTGACTGTGCAGACTGGACTCACCCTCTGTGCCCGAACTCTCGGCGGGCACATAGCGTTCCCTGGAAGCAGCAGAGTGTTAGATAGGTTAGCTAGTGTTATCTATGAATTGTGCTGCCGTTAACTTACTTGCCGCCCGGGTTTGTCAGCAGACTGCGTCGTTCGGCACTGCGCGCTGGCTTGGGCGGACCCAGCAGCTGTGGTCGCTCCAGCGACATGGCACGCTGCTGTTGCCGCTTGTGTCGCTCCGCTGGCTCCGGCTCTGAACCGCTCTCCGAGATGTCCTGCAGTTCGCGCGAACGCGAATAGTGACGTCGCTTGCGGAAATCGACCTCATCGCTGCCGGGCTCCAGATGCTGCATGGAGCTGGCACGCTGCCGCGTCGCTGCCGATGTCGAGGTGGATAGGCTGTGGCGATAGTCACGCGATGGAGGCGGTGGACTGCGATCCAAATTGTAGGCGCTCTGCGAATGCTTCGAGTGGGCCAAAAGTGGACGACGTCTGGGCGGGAGAGGCAGAAAGGGAGAGTTTAGTGAGTAAAGTAGCAAGTAACTGGGGGAAGGAGCAGCTTACCTGGGCATGCTGCTGGCCTTGGATATTGTGGGCGGATTCGAGTCCAGATCGGTGTCGCCAAAGAAGCGCAAATTCTTGGCAGGCGCTGCGCTGGTATTGCGCTTGCTGCGCTTCAAACTGGAGCTGGCCTCGCTGTGTCCATTCACTGACACCTGCAGCTGCGAAGGAGATGAGACACAAGCAATTAAGAGAGAGATAGAGAGAGAGAGGGAGCGTGCCCGACTCACCTGCTCCTTGGGATTGCTTTTGGCCCGACGATCGAGCGACTTGAACCAGCTGGTCTTCTCGGCTTTGACTGGCGTCGAGCTGACCACTGCATCCTTCTGCTTCTTGGGCGGCTTCTCCGCGGAGCCGCCGCGCTTCAGCAGCAACGGACTAGCTTTGGGTGTGGACAGACGACGGCGCATGGAGATGTCCAGAGTCTGTAAAGAGATTAACAGGCACTCGTTTTAGTTTCATTCTCATTGAGGAGGGGAGGGGGTCAAAGGTTACAACTGTTGCAACAACAAGTGGCAAGCAGCAACAGCAATGGGTAACAGGTTGCCACCAATGTGGGGCAGGTGGCCTTTGCACGAGCCTTGCCACAACTCAAGCCTGTCTAATGAGTGCGGCCTGTGGCTTGTGGGGGCGAAACAACAACTGCAACTGCAGCAACAACAACAACAATGTCAGCTCACGTTGCAAACAAACTTGTTTTTGCCATTCGCGAATTCGCCACGTTCCGCCCCGTCTCGCCTTGTCTCGTTTCGGCCAGCCCGTTGGCCCAATGAGACTTTGGCCCACTTGTGGTTGCATATTATGCGATTAGGCGGCTATGCGACTATGCCCTGCGCGTGCACTGAGAGAAATTGGATGGGCACTTCGACACAACAAAAGAATATGCAAAACAAATAGGAAGAGATATTGAGCAAGGCAAAGGGAGAGGAAGAACAAATTGAGCTAAACTCAACGAGGATCCCTGCCTGATACATTGGAATCATTCCCGTTGAGAGGAAAAGGAAGAAAGCTGGATTGAAAGAGAGAGCTAGACAGAGTAAGAAGGAGAGAGAACGAATTGAAAAGAGAGAGACATAATTAAAATAAAGCCCCAAATTAATACACAGAATATTTATTCGAATGTTATAGAAGATCTCTATATATACTTCTTTTAAAATATACCAGCTAAATACCAGGTGAAAAAACCTCAAAAATACTCTAAATATACCCGACATATCTAGCACATACTTCTATATACCCCACAAATACCAAATTCACTAGCTGACACATCGTTCTTTCCCCAACTTTCCATGACTAAAACAACTTAACTTTATTTACAATCTACTCCCCCCTGCCTTCCCTTCCCAAATTCGCAGTATTTTCGCTGAGTGTATTGTGTGCATATTTCGCGGTATTTAGTGTACTTTTGTTTATTCTCTTTTCTGTTTCTCTCGTTTTATTTCTATTTTCGCAGCTAACAAACCAAAGCGAAACTTCTCAACTTTGGAATGTCAAACAAGACACGCACACACACACACGAATTCGAAGTCGACTTTTCGATATCGACAAAGATTACGCACACCCACACACAGCCAAGAACAATTAAATATTCAAATATCGCACGTTGGCTAAAGGGGATGGCTTTGGGGCCGCCTTAATATAGTTTATGGCTCAAGTCGGGGCCATAAATTAGTGGACAGCATTATTGGCACAGCAACAACAACAACAACAGCAACAACAAGACGCAGCAAGCCATGTAGAATCTGCTGTGCTGCTTTCTGCCGAAATTCTTCGTTTTTTTTTTTTTTTTTTTGGTATATTTGTCGGGCGTCTTTTTGGTTTTATGGCCAACGGGCATGAGCATGAATAATGGCCACATATTGTCCAAATCGTTTACCACATTCACGAAACTTTAAACACGCAAGCAAACAAATTTGTTGCCACGCACACACGCACACACACACACCCCACAGCAGAGACCACACCTTGCCGGCAAGTCACAATCGAACACCTCTCGCCAGGATTTGCCGCCGTTGGCAGCTGCCAAAAGGAATTTGCAAAGTGCGAAAAGCAAAAATCGCTGCTAATCTGCCACATTGCCACATGCTACAGAGTTGAGGCGCGTCCAATGCGCGTGTTGCGCCAACATCCGCTTAGAACGTGCACATCCTCTTGGCCCGCGACGAGCACCGAGCCCCGAGCCGCGATCAGACCAGCCCAGCCTAGCGCAGCGCAGCGCAGCCAAGGCCTCCGGTAGGCCCACAAATCCGCTCAAGCATTGCAAATTAGCTTAGCTGGGGCATGCCGCCGCGTCAGTTGTTGCATTATGCAATGCACACACACACATTCGCAATGCAGACGAGTCGACACAGTAGCCTAAAATACGTTTTGCAATGGCATCCGCACAGCGCGCGGCTTAATCAATTTCTCATACGCCCCGTTGACGCATTGGACGCAGCTCGACGCGTTTGTCAGCTTTCCAAGCAAGCAAGAACTATGGGCAGACAGACAGACAGACAGGCAGAGAGACAGACAGGGGGTTAGACAGCGGGACAGACAGCCTGTAGAACTGTCAGACAAACTGACAGAGTGACAAACTGAATTACTGACAGCTACGCTGCGTGGGCCTTTTGCCTGACTTGTGCTTTCCCTCCGCTTCGCTCGCTCTATCTCTAACTCTCTTCTTTCTTCCATCTCTTTTGTTCTAGCTTAAACGCCTCGACGCCTCGTTGAATTTGTTTTCTGAATTTGAATTCGCGTCTGATTCTGATTCTGATTCTGTTTGCCATTCCTGAAATCTAAAGCCGAAGCTAAAGCTGACTCTGAATTTGCAACTCTATTTGGCCAACGCCGTCCGTTTATTGTTTAAACATAATTTTCAGACATTCTTGCTGTCCAAAATTCCTAATACTCTGTAAGTTTAGAGTGTTGGCAGTGGGGTAGTTTGTTAAGCAAGTCAAACTTAAGTTAGATTTGGAGTGTGTGTGTGGCGTGTCTGCCTGGAATAGTTTGATCTACATGCATAGCATTATATCTGTATATGGTATATGCTAACTCAGAGCATATAGAGTATAGTTATGCATATATGTTTAATCAATATGAAGTTATTGTTATATATTTTTGCCAAGAGTTCCTCATGCGATAAGAGCTTAAATTGGCTAAATCTACATAACAATCAGTTATGTATTTGTTTTAAATATCAAATTGAATTTCATTTTGAATTTTAAGTATGTTTTAAAAAGCGCTTTAGCTGCTTTAACAACAAATTATTAATCTTTGGGTTGAATAGAGAAAATACTAAAGACTGAAGACCAAAGAAGTATCTTAAAATGCACTGCTAAAAAGACTGAGTAGAAACACGAATGATAAAGCAGTTCAAGCAAGTCAATACTAAGATATATCGAGTTATAAGTAGTATGCATGCTATGCAATATTTGTCTATATATAATATGATATCTTTTCTATATACTCAGATCTAATGTTTTCTGTGTATAATACACATATTTGTCTATACATTATATGGTATATCTTCCATATAATTCTATATAATTTTCTGTATATAGAAAAAGTCTCTACTATGTAAAATATTAACTAAATCTTATGTATGGCTTATAAAATATATCCATCCTGCAAACATATTTTTCCTCTAAGAAAATTCTCTAAAATAAAGATCTCTTCTCTGTTTACTATATAGCAGATCTTCACTATAAAACTCTCAGCCTAACTCACTTAAGATTCCCTGTTACAGCGTATCTCATAGTCGACTCAATCCGCAATAAGAACACGCACATTAGGCCTGATTTGATTTGGCGCGCTCTGCAAGAGACTTGTAGACTTATAGACTGGGCATACTAGAAGACTGAGCAGACTGGGCAGACTGGAAGACAGCTAGACTTGTCTCTCTAAGTGGCCGCAACTGACAACATGACGTCTTGTCGCTGCACCATTTTGGGCAAGGACGCCCACACAATGGCTGAGCAGGAAGTAGGCAAATGGAGAGAGAGAGAGAGAGAGAGAGAGAGAGACGCGAGAAGCGAAAAATCCCCGCTAGACCGCGTGGCAAATGGAAGCAAAACAATTGCAGAAAACGCACAACGTTTCGGGGGCGTGACACCTGGATAGACAGACATAGGTAGCAGCTCCGTGTGCGTGTGTGTGTGTGTGTGTGAGACCCATCGCCGGCAGACTTGATTAATTTGAATTTAATAATGCTGCGTCCCATGACCAAAATCGGCAAAGCCTAAGCCGGGGTCATTGACCCGCGGCGCCATCAATTGCCCATTAAGCTGGAGCATTTTCTTATTAGTTACCTTTGGTTCGCGTGGCGCGGCATCTTCGTGCAGTGCATGATGCTCGCGATAGCGGGAACGCATCTCCTCCTCGCGCACCATGTAGCGCTCCTTCTGTCTGTCCTTCTCCTTCTCCCGCTCCCGCTCCCGTTCCTTGTTCTCCTTGTCGCGTCGACTGAGCGTGCTGCCTCCGTTGGTCAGGCGCGATGACTGTGAATCCTTTTTACCGCTGGACACATTGCTGGTGCTGCTGCGTCCGCTGCCGCCATGGCTGCCACTGCCAGCGCCGCCGGTAAACAGCTGCTTAACTTTCTCGAAGCCGCCAAGTTTCTTGTTGCGCTTCAACGTGCTGGACTCCGTCTCCCGCTGCTTCGTCGTCGCCGTCGTCGTCTGCTGCTGCTCGCGACGACGCAGCGTGCTGGTTGCGACGGGATACTTGTCCAGATGTGGATCAAAGTGCGAGCCATCGTCTATGGAGCGTTCGCGATAGATGTAGCTCTGCTCGCGTCGCTGCTGCTGTTGCTGCTGTGCGCTGTCGCGACGCTCCTTGCGCAGGAAAGCTTCGCTGGCGCGCATCTCGTCCTGCGGCGTGCGCGGGCGTCTGCAAGGGAAGAGAAGAAAAAGAAGCAGGAGTGAGTAATAGGGGGAAGTGAGGCAAGCCCACACCTACCTGGTGCTTGACTCATTGAAGGACTCCTTGAAGGACTCCTTGCGAAAATCATTCTCTATGCCCGAGTCTCCCTTGTCGAAGCTGCGCTGCTGCAGCTTGTCGCGCTTCAGGCTGCTCTGCCAGTAGTAATCCTGCTGCTGCTGCTGCTGCTGTTGCTGCTGCTGGTGATGAGACACGCGTCCTGCAGGCCCCCGCAGCTCTGGCGAGGATCGATACTGATCTGTGCCCGTCAGCTGCGAGTCCAGGCTCTTCGGTTCCAGCTCCTCGCGATCACGCGAGAGCGAACCTATGCGCTCGCGATGCCGCGACTCACGCACCTGTCCATCGGTCTGCGTCTCCCGCACATAGGTCTCCTTGACACCGCCATGCCCGTCGTCATAGTACTTGGTGTGGCGATAGCGTGAGGTCTTCTCCATTTTGGGCAATGCCTCCGGCTGTGCACGCTGCACTGTGGGACGCACAAAGCGCTCCTCGCTGGCCACCGCACGTTCCCTTTCGCGCTCCCTCTCCCTCTCCGGGCTTTGGTAGTCACGCATGCGCTCTGGCTCTGGTTCTCGCTCCAACCTGTAGTTCTGCTGACGCTCCAACGTGGTGACGCCTTCACCAAAGCGACGCGTGAGAATGCGATTCTCAAGCTGCGCCCTGCGATAGCCAAGCTCATCCAAATATGGAGCTGGACTCACACTCCTTATGACCGGCACAATTGGTGGCTCCGCACGACGTTGGGCCGGAGGATACTCATCCTCGTAGTAGACTTTGCGTGTCTCGTAACCCAAACCTTCATCCTCATCGCTTAGGTTGCGTGGACTGAGCTGCTGCCAAGGTGAAGGCGAATGGGAGCTGCTGCCTGGCAGGCGATTGGGAGGCGAATAGCTGCCACCTTGGTGTCCACTGGGACTGTGCTGCGACACATGATTGTGTTGGGCTCTGCTGTCCATGGCACGCGGTGGCCTAGGCGGCGGTGCTGCCGCATACTCACGCTGTGGCGTTCGCGAATCCCGCCCAGAAAGACGCTGCTCCTCACTATGATCGAGCTGCGCATAGGTTATGCCCTCATTGGGACGAATATATGAAAACGCTGGCTGACTGATTACCGGCTGTGGGGAGAAACGTTCCATAGACAAACGCTTCACCAGCCCGTCGACTGTGCGTCCCTTGGTCAGGGGCAAACGCTCCGCTGGCTGCTGTGAGCTATGCATATTCTCGCTGGATTTGGACTGTAGGGTTTCAATGCGATCGCGTATACCCGCAGATATACCCTGCTGTTGCTGCTGCTGGGGTTGCTGCTGTGGCTTCTTCAGCAGCGGACCGTCTAGCTCGGCCTTGGAGCGGCTGCGCGAGAGCAACTCATTCAGTCCCTGCCCGCTCTCATGTTTCTCGCGCACAGTGACAGCGTCGGATTTGCGTCGCTCACGCTCACGGAAATAGTCCTGCTCGAAGTAATCCTCACGCTGAGATTGTTCGATAATTGGTGTCAATTGTGGCTTCGATTGCCCACTGGGAGCACTTGCCTCAAGCTTTTTACTGGTGCGACTACGTGCGCTGCTGCTGGCGCCGCTGCCGCTGCCTACGTCACTTTTACTCCGGACTAAACGTCGTGCTCCGCCGTCTTCGAAGCGTGGATCCCGCTCCAATTGACTGACATTCGTATCGCTCTTACGACTAAAGAGTCCAAAGATCGATGGACGTTTCGTTGGTTTCTTTGCGGCTGTGGCGTCACTGGAGCTACGCGTCACGGGCTTCCCCTTCTTGCGTCGCGTGGGCAGTGAATGAAAGCGCTGCGCGTCCTGAGCGGATGAGGCGTCGTTGCGCTGTCGCTTCTGTTTCACACGAAATGTGGGTATATTATCCCCGTTGGCTGCCTTGCTCTGATGCTGACCCGCCTGGGCGATGACTAGTGCCGCCTCTTTGCGTATATCCTCTGGATCGATGTCGGGCGGCAGCTGATGGTAGCTCTGTGGCAGACCCGCGATGGGTTGTAGGTTTGTCGTCTCGTAGTCGTACTCCGAGGGCTCGTTGGGACGCTTAGCTGAAGGCAAAGAGAGGGAGGGAGTAGGGAAATGAATATTCAATTTGTGCACTGAGAGAAATAAGGGAATTACAGTAGATTCTTATTTGTTCTTAAAGCAGACGAACATAGGAAATTCCTTACTTCTTTTTGACCTTCTTCCCTGAACTTTCTGCTTTCTTCACAAGGAATACTCGACTCTTCTTTTGGCGCAGTGTAAACAAAGCGCTTCTGCGAACTAGTTCGCCTTCATGTAATGACAATTAGCACATTAACCATCCCCATCTGCCTCTTGCTCTCTTCTTCGCTCTCTCGCTCTCTCTCTCTCTCTCTTCTTGCCTGATCTAGAGACTGTCTTGAATTGGCCTGGACTGGACTGGCTCAGTTCAGCTTGGCCTGATGATGTAATATTTGCCAGCTGAAACTGAACTCTTGGCCAGTTTGAAAGTGTGAATTGGCAACAGCTGCCTGCTAAATAAGGCAGCCTGACGCAGCGGTCGCAGCAAACGAAACAATGGATCTGGCATTAGCCCACGTCTCTGGCGGACAAACGGACGTTGAGACAGACGGACACAACGTGTAGTCTGTAATCGGGCGCTGTAAGCGCTAATGGCCATTGAAGAGCGGCCCCTCTCTCTCTCTCTCTTTCTCTCTCTCTCGCGAAACGAGGCGCTACTTGGCAGCAGTTGTTGTTGTGGATGCTGTTGCTTCTTCATCTTTCAGCTGCCACAAAGATCATAGAGATTCTTCTCTGGCACTTCCTCACTTGTTCATAATCATTATTATTTAATACGCCGAAAACAACAAAACGTGCCGCGTTATCTGGCTGGCCTGGCTAGCACAAAAGCAAACCCAAAAACGATCATCATGACCAAAACAAGATTGCTGACTATGCTGGCGATGGCAACTAGTTGTGGCCAACTACAACAACAACAAGCTAACGAAACGTGCGTGTTCTTTGATAGCTTTTTTAACTCAACCGCGCTGTTTGGTTCATTTGTTGGTATACCCTGTAATTATGAAGAGTGACTAAGCTGAAGGAAACTAGGCAGAAAGTTTAGATAAGTATAGAGAAAAGTATATATAGAAGCTAAGCTATATTCAACACGATTTGCCTATTTCCAAATACCAAATATTGTGTTCTATCATGTCTTTTATCCTCCTGCACTGCTTGAAATGCACTGCTTGCTATCGCAGTCTCCCTACAGCGCATCTACTAGTCGACTACACTCTCCCTCTACGCTTCTCACCTGCTCCCTTTTGTGCTGTCTTTCGCTTGCCACGAACGGGAGCAATCACAACACTAACACTCACACACAGACACTCAGTACAAGCACGAGATGACACTTGGCACTTGCTAAGCGATAGAACAACAACAACAACAAATCTGTGCAAGTTTGTTGCCTAAGTCATTTGTCTTGACCTTGACTGTGCAGCGCACCTAGTGCCACCATCCACATCCACATCCACATCCTCTCCCATTCCAACACGCATCGCGACACGCAACCTGCCATCTGGTCAACTGCTCAACTGTCCGGGAAAGTTATCGATATACGATTAGCCATTCGACACAAATGAATAATGACATGCCTGGGCGTGTCACATGTGTCACATTCACATCACAAACCATTAAAGCAACACCCCATTCATGCGGGAACAGTCTGTTCATAATAGTGTTGTGAATAGAGTAGAACACACATTCGCACACACAACAAATTTCGCACACAATTCTCTCGCACTGGAAACGTCCGCAACGCCTTTTCGACAACTCTTTTTTTTTTGGTAGGGCTACGTTTTGCCTAATTGACTGATTGACCCACTAAACGAAACGTTGTTTCAAATGGGATTCAACAAGATTCAAGCTAGATCTGATAAACCCAAGCTGCGCCTAGAGCTATCGAGCAGGGGCTTGACCATCTATCTTGAATCTAACAGGAAATGATCTCTCAAAGCGCTTTTTAATTGCATTTCAAAGTGATGGGTTATCTTTTATCTAGAAAAGGAAGTGTGCTCTAATATGCAATTAGAGTAATCGTAATGGAGTAATCGATAAAGCTTTGATGATCAAAAGAAGATGTCTGCGACACCCTTAAACTATTTAGTATACTAATTGTTTATATCGGCATCAATATCTCAGAACAAGTGTCTGTATGAACGCCTTTAACTCAGAGACTATCAGAGCTAGAGCCACCAAATTTTGTGACAATACTTGTAGTGTCATGAAGTTTGTTTTAAATTTTAGCCACGCCCCCTTCAGCTCGCGTAAAATAGTAAAATTTGAATTGCAAGCTTAATTGTGCAGCTAGAGTGTTCATTTTTGGTGTGTATTATAAGAAACATTAGAGTTTTTTATAGATTAGGCATACATGAGCCTTTAAAGTAAATTTGCTTATTATAATCACTAAGATTTGTTAGTTAATCAACATGTTTTCAATGCAATATGATAAGTTTTTGCATTTACAAACCGCAGAATTCGTTTCGTTTTCATTGCAGGCCTGTGTTTTTCTCTTCTCTGCGCATAACCTGTTCGCTAATTAAGCCCTTAAGCTTAGCTTTATCTGAGCTTAATAAATCAAGCGAAAGCCCAAGCGGGCAACGTGCGTCTTTTTTTTTCATTGTGCAGCTTGAGCCGCGCTTGCCAAAATGATGCGCCGCGATCAACTGTCAAGCGATATGTGTCAAGGTAAAATGTGGCTATGCAGCACATACACACACACAGTGTGTGTTTGGGTGTGTGTGTGTGAGTGATGCGACTGGCTGACGACAAGCGAGCTTGAGTTTTCGCAAAGTGCCCCAAGCCGCAAGCGCATCAGATTGTGGTTTGCTGCCTCTGCAGCGGCCTCTGCTGCGTCCTCTGCGCGTTGCTGTTGTTGTTGTTGTAGCTCTTGTTGTTGCTGAAGGTGTTGGCTGCCTTTTGGGCAACAGGAAAGCATAAATTGCGACTAAGCGACAGTTGTTGCCGCCTTTGGCTGCTGGCGCTGCCAGTGAAACTGAAGTCAATGTCAAGTAACTGTAAATGCTAGGCGCATTCCCAGAGAGATCTTAACAACAACAACAACAACTACAACGAAGAGAGAAGCAGCCGCAGCAGCAGTGGCAACACAATGATCTGACTCTGGTTTCAACGAGTGCAGCTATGATTGATTGCGAAAGCGCGTCGAGAGCAGCGAAAACAACAACAACAACAAGAGGGACAACAACAACAACAACAACAACAGCAGCTGCAAAATCAGAGCAAAAGGCAAAACGCAAAACGCAAAAAGGCGCTGAAAGGCATTCATTAATTTAATCATCGATCCACTTAATGAATTCGTACCAGGGCCAGCGGGCTCTATGATTTGTGTGAGCCCATGCCGAATGGTTATGCCCCCAAATGAGAGCAGAGACAAAGCGCGAGACAATGGAAGAGAAAGAGAGAGAGAGAGAGAGGGAGGGAGCCTGTCTGCCTGTGGGACTTGTCGTCGCCCCGAAAATGTGCAAGAAAAATTGGCGAAAAAAAATGCGATAAAAAATCTGATCCAATTTCGGTTGAGCAGTCAAATTCACCAAGGGGCCTAGACAAAACAATCGAGCTGGGCAAGGTGGATATGCTCAGGTTGCTTAGCTGAATACCCTAACTTTGTATTACAGAAAAGCTGTGAATGGGGAGAATGAGAAAGAGATAGAAAAATTCGATCCTAACTCATTGTATAGACTATATCCATGTGATCGTAGCTAAATATCATAGGTTGGTAAGGATATTTCAAGTATTTTAAAATGGATTATATATTTAGGAGGTTAGACTGAAGAAAAATACTGTATATACTTGATTGATTTGATATAAAACTCGTTCCTGATATCTTCTTTTTTCTTTCCTCTCAGGGTTCTAAACCTTTCTGTAATATATAGATTTCCTTTTAAAAACTCTGGGAATTTATTCAAACGAATCTCTAGAAGTATCCTAGAGTATTCCTATATTGCAACCTGTCCAACTTCTTTCATTCTCTTCACATTTATTCGCAATTTACAGCAGACTGCATTAGCTAAGCTCGTGATGTTCGTGGCATGCCACAAAGATATTGACATAGTTTGTTTAGCGCTGGCTAGAACTGACTTTCACTTGACTTTCAGATATCTGGCTGGCACTGGCATGTGGATGCCACATTAAGTGGCAAACCGCAAGGCTAAAATGATTCATATCAAAGTGCGCCCACAAGCCTTAAAAGCCGCAGATAAGCGACTATTAGGGCCACTCGCAGTCTCCTCTCCTCCTACTGCTCCTCCTCCTCCCCATCTGCCACCCGCATTGTGTGTAGCCACTACTGGTCTAAGTTCAAGTCGCCAAGCCGCTAATGAATCGATCGAGGGACACACACACACATACACACACACACAACGATACAGGCAAATGGACATGACCGAGTGGCATGCCACGCCGCCGCAACAAAGTCAAAGATCTTTGCGGCTCAGGGCCACCGCCACCGCCACCGCCACCGCCAGCGCATGCCACAGCGCTGCGGCGCGCCTTTGGGGCATTTCAATTAACCTGCGCACTTTCGATTTCATTGGGCTGCGTTCACCTCGACTTGGTGGGGGAGGAGGGGAGAATAGGGAGATTGTTATGGCGAATGATCTTAGGCCTGGCTGGGCCTGGGCCTGGGCATGGCTTAGCCTAGCCTGGCAGCGGCTCTTTATCTAGTGCGGTGCGGGCGCTGCGGCGCAATTCCAATGCTAAACGACCGACATTGCGAATAATTGAATGCCCTTGCGCGCTTATCGCGCAGTTCCCAGGCCCAGATGCCTGGCCAGCTTCTCCTCCTGCTGCTGCTGCTCCTCTAATCACATCAAAAAGCCTTGCCGCAACGCGTCCTTGAATGAGGCAACTCGGCAGGCAGGCAGGCAGGCAGGCAGGCTGCTCCAGCAGGCTCCTCGGGCTCATGTGACAAGTATGTAAATAAGCTCGACTCGTAAGCGTATTGACAAGCGCCTGCCCCGCCTCCTCCCCCTCCTTGGCTCCAATTAAAATTTGCCTGCTCTGCACTTGAGTTAATACTTGCTTTGTTGTTGTTGTTGTTGTTGTTTTTGTAGTTGTTGCTGCTGCTCTCGAGTTGACTTTCAAAACAAATACAAATAGAAACTTTCGCTAAAGAATGGACGCAGTTCATGCTGTGCGCCAGACACACACACAAAGAAACGAAAGACTTAAGCGACAAACTTGTTTCGCACAGCAGCTGTCAACAGCACATTAAGTGAGAGCAAACAACGAACACGCACACACACACACACACAGGCAGACAAAAGTTGGCTAAAAATAATGCGAGACTCATTTCAATCCACACACAAACACACACACACACACATCGCGATAAACAAATGACGCAATCTTTTGGGCACTTGAAGTTGCAGATGGAACAGAGAAGCTGAAGGAGTTTGCACTGATTGCGCACTGATTGAGCTGATTGATCGACAACTCCATTTAGCTACATACCGCGCAGTGTATATATTGTCTCGTTCACTATTATACACTAGACTACACTACACGCTTAATAACTGAGAGATCGCGCGCGCGCGCTCGAGCACGACAAAAACAACACACCCAATGCCAAGCAGGCAAAGAACCTGACTGAGACTGAGACGCAAAATGGCTAAGCAGCAGCGGCAGCCAGAGTTCAATGGGGGGTCTACAAAGCAGAGGGGGAGAGGAGCGGAAGGGGGGGTCGCCTGCCTACGCCAATGTCACAAAAGCAAAATAGTGCGAAATAGTGGGCAGGCAGAGCCAAAAATGAGACTTACTTATTAATTAAGTTTCTTTTTGGAGTTGGCCTGACAGTTGGCTTGTATTTGTTATTGCCGTTGTTATTGCTGTTGTTGTTATTGCTGTTGTTGTTGTTGTTGCTGGCGCAATGAAGCACTATAAAACAGAATATGCAAATTATAAAAATTATGAAGCGAACAGCAGAAAAAAAAAACATAAATGGCATTTTAATGGTGGCGATGGCGTGCGCGGGCAGCCCCAAAGATCATCGTTGTCTCTTGTTGTCTTGTTTTTTATTTCCCCTCCCCACCGCTTCCTCCTCCCCCCTCTGCTGTGCGGGTGAAGCTACGCGGGTAAGCAACAACTAGTACAATCAAGTTTGACAAATTCGAGCAAAGCAATTCCAACTTAAAAATTGCGTAGTAGGTGGAAGTAAGAAACAAAGCCATCAGTTGGTCTACTGAACTATAGCGCGACTGCTAGATACCCTATGCTATTCTATACTTAACAGACTACCTTATAAGTTATAAAAGGATTTTTGTATAATTCTTTAGAAATGTTTGGTGTTATTCTTAAGCTTTATGAAGTTCTTTTTAGTATTTTCTCTTTCTTCACTTCCTCTGTTTATCATGCCAAACCTTAAGCTACAGTCTTTACCCCTAGCACTACCTACCTCCTAATTATAGGGTATACTATCGCTTAAGCAAAAAACCTAATCAAATTCAAAGCTGACCACAAATTAAAAATCACAGCAAGCGAACGGTGCACGACAAGGAAACGCTGCCACAATTTCATAATGATGCTTACGTTTTTGCTGACTTCCCTCTCAGTCTCTCTCTCTCTCTCTCTCTGTGTTTTTCATTCAACAATTAAATTAATTAATTAAAATATATGAGATCTCATTAAAATACGCAAGCACACACATACATACACACACCTCTAGAGACGTATAAATTATGCATTTTGAAAGCAGGCAGTGGCAAACGGTGCAGAGAAAAATGCAAAGTCGCGCTATCCTCATTTGGTTGCGTTCAGCTTGAAGTTGATTTACAAAGCAAATTGCACTTGTGTGTGTCACTGTCTGTGTGTATGTGCGTGTGTGTGTGTGTTTTTACTTAAATTACGCAATCATAGAGTGCAGCAGTTAGTCAGTAAACTGTAACTGTTTGAGGAAGAGAGAGAGCAAGAGAGCAAGCTACACTCTTTCAATTCTCCGAGCCACATTCTGTGTCAACAAATTATGTGGCTTATGTCATAACGATGAGGAATATATAGCAATGCATATATATATGAGGAAAATTAATCATTCTAGATCGCAATGAATGCCAGCACAGTGCGGGCTATGCAATTAGAAACAGCGTCAGTTGCAGTTCCAAAGTTTAAAGAGCTTGAAAACTTATTGAATAAGTAAATTCGAAATTATATAACAATTTAAATTGCAATTTATTTCTTTTATCAGCTACACCTGTCCGCCTTCAAAACTGCAAGTGCAGCGCACAATGACGACCTCCTAAAGCAACAACAACTGCAGCTGGCAACCTCTGGAGCTGCGTTTTTATTACAAACTCGACTCGTCTTAGCCAAATTTGTCGCTGTGCAAGGTTGCCCCGCCAACTGTTTTGAGTGAAACTCATACTCACACACTTACACACACATACGTATTCGCACTCAGTCTGGCATTCACAAACTCATCAGATTGTTTACGTGATCATCAACATAATGAAATTAGCGCGTTTTCGTACTGAACCCAAGTCGAATGAACTCAAATGAAATGTGGTTTTTGGCTTTCGGTTTTCGGTTTTACGGATTCGACTACGGAGTTTATTTTTCGCCACAGGCGCGTAATTTTCTTTGTACATTATGTGCAGATGTATGTGTGTGTATTTTGGAGTCGAGAAATTAAATCATCATAATATCGTGTGTTTTCTCACATAATTGCCTCAATTTGCATGCGAGCGCAGACGAACAAGTCATTTGAAAGCGTTATTATTATTATTATTTGTGTACGTGATTGTGTGTGTGTGTGTGCGTCGTTAAGTTTTAAACGATGGCGCCTTGGCCGTCTTTAGATTAGGCATCTTAAAACATAATACTTATTTTGCGAAATTAATCAAATTTAAATGCCACATTAAACGAGAGGTGAGAAGAGGTAAACTTTGAGTTTAGTGTGAACTGAAATCAAGAAATTTTGGCAACTTTTAAGGGTTTATATTAAGTAATTTATTTATATTTTATCTATATATTTCTAATAAAATATTTAATTATTTTTAACTTCCTTTCCAATTTTCATAACATCTCTAAGTCAAAACTATTTAAGAGTTTCTTCTATTTTAAAGTCCTATAAAAACCCATCAACATAAAAACATCACAAGGTTGAAAGAGACAAATTCGATTTGAGCACGCGTTAACGTTAATTGCAAATCGGCATCAGAATCGGATCTAAAGGCCGTAACTGGGCAAACGTGGCAAAACGTGGCACATAAGGAAATTCAAGTTTGTCTGGCCCCAAAAACAAAAGACTCAGGCAACGAACGTGGCGTGGCAAGGCAATTACAAAAGACGCAGTTGCATATGGTCAACAGCAGCGGCAGCGGCAGCACCGGCACCGGCACGGATGGTACATCTATTAAAGGCAGGTAAATAATTTACATTTGTGCCGCTTTTGTCATAATCAATTTTTAATTTCTTCATTTCAGACAGTCGCCATAAATTGCATTGCGGCTTTCGAATAAATCGCATTGCCCTGCAATTAAATGTGCTGTGCTGCCTGGCTGCCCGACTGCCTAGCAGCCTAGCTGCCTGGCTGCCTGGCTGGCTGACTGTGTGCGTGCCTGGCTAGCTAGAGGGAGGAGCCCCCCTACTCTGTTGTGGCTTATGCTGTCGCTGCTGCCAGACATAATCATAACAATAATAATGTAGTCGACTCTGGAGACAAACAGACAGCGACAAGCAACTCTTATATATAGAGATATATATGTACATAGTGGTAGTACGAGAGTGCCACTGATGAGCCTACTCACACACACACACTTGCCACATGCCACACACTCTCCTCCCGACGACGACTACGACGACGACCCCAACGAGATGATGTGCAAAGTGATACTTTAGCGGAGAGTGTGGCCCTCTCTGTCTCTGGGGAGACCCCGTAATGCCTTATAATATATCTACTTATTTAAAATAGTTATTTGTGCCCGACTCGCCACTCTAGATGTGCGTGTGTGTGTGTGTGCTCTGAAGCTCTCAAGGTAAACTACATTTTATTGTTGAGGCGGCATTGTTACGAGCATTGCTTTTGGCATTCGTTCTGGCTTACTCGCCCACTTCTCACTTGGTTTATACTTAATAAAACACAAATTTATATATATCTATATATAAAAGTCTACAGCGCTTCATATGTAAAGAATCACTAGAGTTAACTGCCTGGCTTTTGTTGCCTATAATCAATATATCAGGCGAGACACTCGTCAAATTCGTTTGCAGAATTATGCAATTGATGACTACACAGCGAGAAAACAAAGGAAAAATTTTATATTTTGGAAAATGAAATAGAATTTTTGGAAATGTTGGATATTTGTAAATGGATAAGCACTTCGAAAATAAAAAGATATTGATTTTTTTAAAGAAATATTTTAAATAAACTAAACCAAAAGAATTATTTAAGATTTCGAGATTTAAATCTAAATAGAATCTTGCAGTGAATTTGTTTAGAAGGATTTGCCATATGAAAATAGTAATATATTAAAAAAAATATTAAAAACAGTCTAGATTTGAGTACATATGATCAGAATTCGGAAAGAACAATTACAAATCTTTTAGGTCTTTTCACAGTTCAAAAAACATTTTTCTTCTTTTCAAAAGATTTCAACTTCTCCAATTGAACTTAAAACTTTTAACAGTGTAGCCAAATGTCATTGTTGACGTAGTCGTTGTTGGTGTTGCCGTTGCCGTTGCTGCTGCCCCGGGGACAACACGACCAATTTGGAAACGACACGAAGGTGATTCGCTTCTCGTCGCTGCGACCATCTTTTCAGAACCCACCAAGTTGGGAGCTGCGACTGCGACGGCGATTGCCCAGTTAATTAGTTGCTTGAATTATGTTACGAGGGGTCGAGCGTGGGCTGTGTCAGCTGCGGCATTGATTGACCAAAATGAGCGTATGTTTATCACGTGTGAGTGTGTGTGTGTGTGTTTGAGAGTATGGATTGTGCATGACGTATATAATCGTATTGGCATTTTGTAGTGTACTAAAGTTGCGGTTAGCTGTTAATGCAATTGATGCAGGGTATTTCTGCGGCTTGATGCTTAGTTTGTTATGTGATTAGGGTACAGTGAACACTTGAGCCATAGCCAACAGTAGAAACTTCTCAACTGTTTCTATTGCTCTGGCAAGCACTGTACTGTTAGCTGTTTTAGTTGATTTGAGCTCTCTGTATGTGAGTTTTTTTCAATGTTTCTTTCGATTTTGTGGTTAAGTGCTTAATTTGAGGTTATGTTCCTTAACACACAACACACTGACCTATGCGCTTCACATGCACATCCCGATTGAAGCTGACACGTGGTCCGCCATTTGTTGTTGTTGTTCCAGGCACTTGTTGCGGCTGTGGAGGCATTTTCATTGTAATTTCTTCTATGCGGTGGGTTTTCCTTAATTTATATATTTTATCTGTTGTTGTTGTTGTTGTTTGTGCCTCGGTTGAAATCACTTTAGTTGTCAAATTTTCTCCTTGTTTGCATAGAGAATATTGTCAAGCTCTTGTTCCGGGCATTTTCAGTCCTTTATCTTAAGCTGCAGGCACCTAGAGTTAACTCTTTTGTTTATAACGACAGTCTCATTTGTTTCAGATATGCTTGGGTATTTGTTTTTGTGGGGGATATTCGCTGTCAAAAGGTTCGAACTGCAAAGTCGAAAGAAGAAGAAAAAAAAGAAAAACAAAGACAAGTCTCAACGTCAAATCATGTGCACAATGCAGGTATTTTATTAGGGGTATTATTTATTATTTTTTGTCGTTTTTTTTAAGTTATTTTTTTAGGTTTTTTAGGTTTCAGTTGAGTTTGAGTTATGATCGTGTCGTTTGTTAGACTTTTCACCTCATTAGGCGCGACCTCGTTAAATCGTTAGGTTTATTGGGTTAACTAGCTAGTACATGGTATATCATCATCTCTTTTTGCTCACCCCATTTTATTAATGAGCACTGTACATGCCGGCGGCGAAAGTGTTATTAAAATTAAATCAGAGTTTGAAGATTTAGTACAGTAAAAACTACACAAGCTCTTCCCCCCACAATTTGCAGACAACGCAATAAACCACAAGAAAAAAACTAAAGACGTAAACAACAATAAAAAAAAAGCGGGCGGCAGTGAAAAGAATAATTGGCAATTAATAAAAAGCCAATGACTCCGACTCCGAATTTGATTCTTATTCTTATTCTGATTCTCAAACCGAATCTGAATGTGATTTTGGGGGAAGGAGAAGGAGGCAGCGCGAGGTGCAGGGGGCTAAACTGAAGTGGGCAGAACGAATCAAGTTTGTTTTGCGTTATGCTCGTTAACCTGCGCAGAACAACAGCAACAACAACAACAACAACAAACAATATGAGGGTGTTTGTCTGCATACAAGATTTAATTCGCTTTTGCGCCTTTTGTCACATGCGAATGAATTCGAATACGAGAATTGGAGAATTGCTTGGCGGAGTTTCGTTCAGTTCGGTTCGTGAGTGAGTGGAGCGAATATGTGAATACAAAGCGGATGTCGAGAACTATATAACTTCCCTCCTGCTCCTCCTCCTCTGTCTGTCTGCCGCTCTAACGACATTTGGGTGTGTCCTGCGGCGAAAAATGTTGATTGCGATTAAGCAAACGCGATAATGCGAATACCCCCTACCCAACCCGCCGACTCGTACTCGTACTCGTCCTCGCACTCACTTTGCTATTCATAGTACTTGTTCGATATTCATATTTGAATACTCCGCAAACAATGTAACAATTCAGCCTCGAGCGGGTGCACACACACACACAGACAGGTAAAAGCCAAGCTAAGCAGGCGCAGCCAATGAGTGCAGTCCTCCCTCCCCCTCCCACTTTGGCAACTCTTACAGCCAACACGCACCCACCCAAAGCCACCAGCTAGTAATGGCTAGAAAATGCATGCCCATTATGGCACCTGGACAAGGGGCAGCGCTCCTCTCCTCCCTCCTTCTTCCCCTCCTCCTCGCCCTTCCTTGCCTGCTTCTTCCTTTTCACTTACTGGCTTACTTACAGACAGCACAGACAGGACAGCTATCTGCGCTCACTCTAACAAGCACACAGCGCAGCGCAGCAGACGGCGTCTGATCGGGGACAACAGAGAGAGGGTGGTAGGGGGTAGGTAAGGGGGGGGGGGAGGCGCTGCACGCAAAACGCTGCGAGCTGCCAATAAAAATCCTTTACCATATAATTTGAGTGCGCATGCGTGCGACGTTGATGGGAAGCTGACTAGTCAGTTCCATGGACACCACCATGGAGACAGAGACCCAGAGCGAAGGCAACAACAACAGCAGCAACAACAGGCTGCAACTGAGAGACTACAGGCTACTCCACCCTGGCTGCCACAGCCACAACAACAACCAACGCGCTGTCGATGCCGATGCCGATGCCGATTGCTGCGCGTTGATTGCGCCATGAACGTGATTTGTTTGTAAACACGCATTATTAAGGTGTAATAAACATAAAATTTGTAGCGCTTCGCAGCGCGACCCTCGCAGCGGGGACAACTACGCACACACACACACACACACGCGCACTCGCAGATTCAATTAGGCAACGCTGTCAAATGCAATTTGAATCCAATTTCAGTGGCAAACGCAATTGTGTTGGCTCTATCTGTGTGAGTGTGTGTTTGTGCATGTGTGTGTGAGTGCGGCTAATTTTAGCCAAATTATTTTAAATTATACAAATTATTTAAATACACTTATTAAAACAAATAACTTGAAGCAGTTTGAGTACACTTGGAATTCAAGATGTTTTGTTTGGGGAACCCTAGGATTGCAAGATTTAAAATATTGAAAAAAAACTAAACAAAATTTTAAAAAATTAAATTAAATATATTTAAAAATTAAATTGTCTAGGCTGCATAATTTCAAGATTGTTAACTCATAAAAAAATGTCATTCCCATTGAAAATTTTCGAAATGTATGAAAACTTAACTTTCCGACTTTTTAGAATATTTGCCGTAACTTCTGATTAAACTACACTTATTTATCCCAGTGTACATTCATGTACAGCAAACCCCTCCCTGCTTCTCCGGCTCTCACTCTCATTCTGCTACCCTTTCCCTACCCCTCCCCCCGTAACGACTTCAAAGTGTAGCTCTTAAAAGGCTCGCAGAGAGAACAATAATGATTCTGAACTTGAACTTTAACATTGCGAATGAGCCAGGCAAGCGAAGAGAGAAAGAGAGAGAGAGAAACGTAATGATAGCAACTGCGGCTCGACTTGGTGCCCAGCCTAGCCTAGAATCGTTACCCCAATCCCTCCACCTCCCTCCCCCATTGGTGCTGGCGTGTCAAATGAAACCAAAAGTGCGGCTGGCAGTGGACACAACAAGCGAAGCGAAGCGAAGGCAAAGCAAACATCTCTCGCATTCGCCCACTTTGCGTGTGTTCTCTCAGCGCCAGCAGCGCCTGACCTCTGGGTTCAGGTTCAGCAGCAACCACAACAATAACAACAACAACAGCAACTCAAGCTCATAGCAGAAATTGAGTCGGCCTCAGCGCCGCAGAGCCGCAGAGCTCGTGGATCGAAGTGAAAATGAAGGTGTAGTCCAATTTGTAAGTATTGACCAAGCCCCAAGGCGCACAGCAGCCGCCGTCAAAGTTATGCAAAGCTTGTGGACTCTCTCCTTGTCCGATCTTCCGCCAAACTCCCCTGCCGCCGCAGTTGGAGCTAACATTGTCGACGTTGAACGTTGGACGAGCGCATTTTTCCATGCGTGCCGCCTTTTGCTTTGTTGGTGGCGCTCGGCAGACGTTGCTGTCGACGTCGACGTCGCTGCTGCTGCTGCTACGTCCATTTGCCGACTTGGCAAATACTTAATTGCATTTCGATATCTATGCTCAGGCATCTGTGAGTGGATGCCGCACTGGGCATCCTCAATACCTTCAGACATAGACACGGCACTTGGGACATGCCGCCGCCGCCGACGCCGACGCCGCACAGAGGGATGTGCAGGGACTACGACTTGGACTCTGACATTGTATGCGGCGCGTCTGTGTGCTCTGCCTCTGCAGCAGAGTTTGAATTTTCGATTTTTACAACTAAATTCCGAATCCGATGCTGATTCTGATTCATGAGCTTTACTTGTGAAATTAGTAATTGCAACTCCCCATTTAGACAACAATGCGATGACACAGTCTACGCTCTCTTTCACGTCTCACTCCCTCTCCCTCCCCCTCTCTATCTTCGTTCTAATGCCGTGCACATCCGTTTCGGCGCCCACACATACGCATCATGCGCCGACCCGCCCGCAAATCGCCAATGCCGCCCGCAGTCAGCTAGCCAGCTCATTATACCCTGTAGCCATGAAATGGCCATAAAAGGGTATAGCAAAAAGTTGTGCAAATATATGCAGCAGTCTCTCTTTGTGTGTGTGTGTGTGTGTGTGTAGGCGGCAGCTTAGATCCTATGCAGCAATGCGATAGCGCCAAGCTCCGATAGTAAGTCGACAAGTTGCGTCAGTAAAGCAAACGAAATTCCCAGAGATCTCAGAGACTGCATTGAGTTGGCTTATGAAATTTGGTAGACAGATTCTATTAAACATTTCCATCACACTTTACAGGGCATACGCTAGTTAATCACTTTGAAAATCACCTCGAGCTGGTTTCTTCTGCTCACATCCGCTCGCATATATTGTTTGTCATCGTTTTGTTTGCCATTGCCGCTGGCCCGGCCCGGCCCGCTGATGGACGGCCGTCAATCTTGTCCATCAGTAGTCGCAGTGCCCCCAACCTTAGTTCTTCCCGCTCGACCTGCTCCTCTCCCGCCTACACCCTTTGGCTCACTTTGAACGCATTGTGCCTGAGCACGCTGTCATTTTCACGCTTTGTTAGCCAACTAAACTGTATCTCAGTGTCCGGCGTCTAGGAAGCATCACGTTTTTTCCCCCATTGTTGTTGTTGTTGTACGTTTGCTTTTTATTATTTATGACTACATATTTAGTTTATTATGTATGTTAGAAGGTTAATCTCTGCGGCATTACGTTGCAACTTTAGCGCCTTTGTGGCGAATTTCTTTCTTTACCTTCGCTTCTTATACATCGTACACTCGAGGGCAACTGCTTAGGGCAACGACGACAACGAGTGTTGAGAGAATATTTAGTTAGGGCAATTGAATTGTAAATGCTGTGCAGTGCTGCGGTTAACTCCCAAGTGAACAGAGTTAATATCCAAGTAAAGTGATGCAAGTGCAGAAGTTTAATTCTTATTATATGCAGCAGATTATGCGGATCTACAGGCCATATCAAAGATGATAAATTAGCGTTACACCTTTCTACATATTTCTAAAATGTTTTAGAATTTTTTTTGAATACTGTACCCTACCTTACAGCAGAGCAATATGCAATGCAATTGAGGCAATTAGGCAAACATGACAATTTTTCAAAATAAATTATACTATAAATCTAGGAAATATTCCCAGCAAGCTAAGAAAAAACGTGTCTACAGTCTCTAATCGTCTGTAACGCAGTGTATAGACGACTCTCTCACCTCACTCTCCAGTTAATTGCAAGTTGTTCTGCCTGGCTATATGGGTATTCCTCCTAGACATGTGCAAGTAATTTGATGTGAAATGTAAATCAATTTTTTTTCGTTGTATTTTGCTAGCTAAATGGCATGATTAATGTGTGCCTGACCGGTGTCGGCCTCCCAGCATGCGAAATTTCACTTTTCAACTTTTTTTTTCGTATTCATAATACAATAATTAACCCAGAGAGTATCCATCCATCCATATATGTATGTAAGGTTTCTTCCACCGTCTACCGCTGTGCCATTTTTCCATGTCACAGTTTGCCGACTGTGCGACTTTTAACCTGCACGGAAATCAATTAGGCAGCATATCGAATGGATATACACACACACGCCACACACACACATATGTATGTGTCTACGATCTAGGTTTGCCAAAATAACCGATCGATCATCGGTGTGAGGTTCGAAATGATCGTCCGATCGTCGTAAAGCGAATGCTGAGTTGGCCCTTGATTGTTGGTTCGGTGAGTTTCGAAAATGTTTTCGGCATGTTTCTGCGGCTTTAGCTTTTTTCCCGCCACTTTATTTATCAATTAAATGAATCGCAAATTGTGCGCAATTACAGCGCAAATATGAGCTTAAAAGTTTGTTGCCTAAGTCATTTGGCGCAGCACGAGAAGCGCACCGCGAGTGGAAAATCAATAAGAGAGTGTGAGCGAGGCAGCGCAGTCGACGGCGCAGTCGCAGTCGCAGTCGAAGCGTCGACAGCGCGACGAGAGTTTCCATTTCGGTTGCATCTGCCTTTGGTCGCTTGCATCGAGCTGAGGCTGTCAACATTTCCGGCAAGCGATGCCAAAGGTCAGCAGCGAAAACGAATCGGCACTTGGCACTCCATGCAACGTGCAACGTGCAACTAACAGCGTGCAGCATGCAACATTACAACAACAACAACAACAGTGGGAAAAGGGCGCCCGGCATGCGATGCCTTCTTTGGGTCTCTGTTACAAGTCATAATCAACGTTGCATGCCCCATCTTCCGCCTTGCATAAGTTACCCTTGCCCCCCTCCCACATTTCCACTCATAGTTCCCGAGGGGAAAAGAGTTTCACTTTTTATTCGTTAGAGAAAGAAACATCGAATATCTGTCGCTGCCGGGTAATTAAACCCAATGGGCGATAGCGGTAGCAGCTCCACTCCAAGTATTACGAATCCCAAACGTAATTTATGCAAATTTTTTAGCCCCAATCGAAATCTATGAGATATACGAAATTTCGGTGTCAGTATGTAAGCTGAGTCTGCGTTGATTTTTTGATTGCCAATCGAGACGATTTGATTGATAGAAAGGCAAAATTAATTGGACATATTGCGTACAACTAATGCAGATGGAGTTGGGTACAGTGGGCATTGGCTAAGATAGATAATTGCTATAAAATATATATGATATAATGTTAAAGTTATAGCTTAGCAGGCAGAGTTGGCTTAGATGATAAATTTTAATTCATGAAATTTAGAAATCATTTTCGTAAATAAATTTTTAAAGAGTATACAAGCTAATGCAGACAGAGTTGTCACAGTGGACAATGGCTATAATGAATGATTGCTATAAAAATAAATAAATTTATAAAATAATGGGAAATTTATAGCATACATTTAAAGCAGAAAGAGGTGCCTCAGGCACAATAAGATGATAAATTGTATTTTTCGAAATGCAGAAAACATTATTTAATTTTAAAAAGTATTTAAATTAAAGCAGGGTTGCCACATTTACTATAAATCCTCACGATAAGAAGATAATAAATTATTTTATTTTTATAAAATGCTGAAACAATTTTCGTAAATTTATTTTTATAGCGTATTCAAATTTTGCCCCAAAGGGCGTCCCTTCTACTTCGCTTCCACTGTCAATACGTCAAACCCTGATGGGTTGCCTCATTGATATGCAGTTCAAACAAATTCGACAAATGCTGTTGACCGCTAAAAGTTTCGAACTCGAACTTTGAATTTGAATTCAATACGCTGACGTTGGCGCTGCCATCGCTGCTGGGCAGCATACAAAGCAGCACGATCGCAGGGCGATCGCAGGGCGGCTGACTCAATTTCGACATTATTTTTATTACCTTTACTTTATTTTTGACCGCATTGAGTAATGTCTGCTCGTTATAAAAGTGTTACAAATTTGTCTCTTTTCAAACGAGACCGACCCAAGAGATCGCAACGCGTCGATCGACAGCCAACACAATTGCAATTGGCAATGTGGCGTGATAAGAGCTCGGTCATTCGTTGAAATGGAGATGCCATCATCGTCGTTAGTGCAGCTAATAGTGTCGCCATAGAGCACTCGATATTGGCCAATGACATCACACGATCGCAGCCCACGCACCTTTTGCGCTAAGCACGAGACGAGGAGAAATTTATGGTTTGCTTGTCGGCGCTGCAGACTCGATTCTTGGAAACACATAATTGGCTTGGTGAGCTCAAAGCTGAAATCTGAAAGCTAACACAAGCTAAAGAGATATGCGGTCTGAAAACTATCGGCCAATACATCAATTTAATGACTTCATTGAAAGCATTTTCGGTTAACATCGTCCACGCCCCGAAATACACATTTTGCTTCGATTCTCTGATTTGATCAGTCGAGAAAGGGTTTGGGTTAGAGTTAACTGACAAAGCAAATACCCTGCAAAGTTTCTTAAAGTATTATAGGTAAATATATACCCAACAAATATGCCTCAATGACAATCTCAGTCTGCAGCGTATGATAATCCCTTGTGGCCTCAACGCACAGCGTTCCCAGGGCGTCATATTGCAGGGTCTACACCTGCCTAACGGCAACTGCCACACTTGACACCTGATACACCCAGCTCAGCTTGGGCCGAGTGAGGTCAGCTTTGTGATTGAAATTGGATGAATTCATATGATTCGCATAGCCTAATTGAGCTCTTATCGTGTGTGTGTTCATTCACTTCCGCAAATTGCTTTGTCAAGTGTCAAACGCTGTTTACCGTTCAATTGACCGATCTAACTTCCGCTCGTCAAGCGGCGTCAAGGCGTTTGTTTGGCCTATTTGGCTTACAAATCAAAATCAAACTGAAAAAATGCGACCAACTTAACCAATTTGTTAGCTTGGCCACCTTCACCTCAGCACGCCACAAGTCACAACTCAGCAGACACACACACGGCTTAAATCAACAACAAGTCGACGCGGTGCGGCACGGTCTTTTAGGCCGACTGAATACTGTTCACACACACTTAACACACACACTCTCGCACACACACACACACTCCACGGCGATTACGCCATTTGAAAGAGGTTTGTGCTGTGTCTCGTTTTTCTTTTTCATTTGATTTTTTGATTTGATTTTTTTTTTTCGGATGCCCCGCGGGCAATTTAAAGCTGCACGATGCGAAAGTGAATGTTTGTTGTCTCTTCCCCCTGACCGGACCCCTTAACCAAACCCCCCCCCCCTCCTCCCCCATCCTCGGCGCGATTAGGTAAGGTCACACACAAAAGACACTAAATGCGAGTCAGCTTTGCCAATTTGTTTTGTGTATTTACCCATTTGTAATTACAGAGTTAACATAGATATATCACGTAGCTGTTTGTGCTGTCTGCTGGTGCTAAATGCCCAAAAAGTGCGTCAAAAGGCGGAAAACAATATATACAAATTTTTTAAAAAATTTTCAACTTGCCTTATGCGTTTTTAAAACAAATCATCCTTGACGCATGCACACCAAAAACGGCAGCACCAAAATAAAACAGCCAAAAAAAACATCAACAAAACAGCAAAAAAAAAAAAAAGAAAACAAGCTAAAACAAAATTTTGTATACAAGAGCGAAACCTGCCGTAGGATCCATTGACTGCATACAAGGCGAGGCAAGGCTGTGTGCACCATTTTTGGCCAACAGAATTTTCAATGTGTTTTTTTTGCGGCAGGCTCCTTTGGGGAAGAAAAAATCCAAAAAAAAAGCGCCAAAATTTGTCGATTATTTCCAGACGACGTCGCAACTTTCGAAAGTTTTTTTTTTTTCTTTCGATTTTGGTTCTCGTTTCGTTTTTAATGAGCATCAGTTAATTTGCCGCAGCGTTTGAAGACAGACACAGGCGGCAAGGGCGGAGCTGGAGGGGGACAAACTGGGAGCAGGCTTCCAGTTCCAGTTTGGGTTCGATGCGACCTGCTGTAGAGCAAAACAAGGTGTTTAGCCGAACGAAAACACCTACACACACACTCACGACTTACATGCAGTTCAGGGACGCCTCATGACGTCATTGGCAATGGCAATGGCATTGGCATTGCCAGCCGAGCTTGTTGAGGTTTTTTGGCATTGCATGAATAAAATATAAAAATATATATATAAGGTAGATATTGTGTGTCCTTTGGCAGCTTCTTTGCTCCCCCTCAACGTCGCCATACCAAAAACGGACGTGATATATGCATGGAGTGCGAGGGATATAGACTTGCTAGCGCCATCACATCACCCAGTATGACCAAAGAGATTTGCACACGTTGCACAATGGACGAATTGAAGAAACCAATCAAAGATTTTCGTATGCGTCCCATTTTCTCTAATTTCAACTTATCTTCCATTGTTTTCTGCTTATTTTTATAAAAAATATATAGATTATTTTCTGTGCTCTCAACTGGAGAATGTCGAATATAGTAGAATTTCAAACTGCTTAACTACTTTGATTTCACGCCAAATTATACAGAAAAACTAAAGTTTCTGGATGCTGGCAAATTAATTTTGCCTTAATTTCGAGTTTTACATAAATTGAAATTCGCCTAATCGATATAAATACGAAATTTATGTGAGTTCTTCTTAATGCAAATCGTAATCGTAAGAATATCAAATTTTGTCAATCACATTAGCAATGCTAATTGATTAAAAATTCCAAGAACTCGAAAACGATGCGAGAGGCTTACAAACTTCTCCATCTTACGATATGATGCGTTTGCAGATAAACACATAATGATATCACGCCTCAAGAAATACGATTTCCAATACTGTTGTAAAACTTTCACTCCCCAACTTTGGAAATCAAAGAAATACTACTAATACGCTGTGGTATTGCATTGTAAGACCTTCAGAATTCTATTTCCGTTTGAGCTGGCCGAAAATAAATACGAAAACAAGTCTAACAACAGATGGGCCAATAATACGATCGTGTTTTCTCAACTCTCAGCTCTCCACTTCGATGCGAATTATCATCATCATCAACATCGACATCGACACAGCAGAGCTGCACGAGATCAACATAATAGCTGAGGGAGCTTTTATTAGCATTATAATTGGTTATTAATTTGCATCCAAATTCAAAGCACTCGCCGATGCGCAAGCTTACGGAAACTCTAAGGTCCCGGATAGGTCGCGATGCGAGAGGTATTTAGCTCTTTTATAATTTTGGCAAAAAAATAAAAAAAAATATGAAATGTTGTAAAGAAAGTAGTCAGAGTTATTTATGGGGCAACTCTTTGAACCCAACGAAAATTGCTTCAATTAACCGCAAAGTGGCCCAAAGGGTAGCCAGAGATCATGCTTTGAGCCATTAATCAGGTTATTCAGTTAGAATTCTACGACTCCTATGCCACATGACTCACAAACTTGTGTCTCTATTTTCAGCCAGAGTGCGTTGGTTGCCTCGATAATACGCCCACCTACACACACACACACGCACACTCACACACACATGGGGATATGTGTGTAACTGGAACAGCCTTAATTTTATTCTAGGGTCATAAAAGCACAGATTAAAGATTAGATTTGCTTGCTCTACGTTTTCACAAATAAATATCTAAAAGATTTGAATTATTCACAACAGCGGAAGAGAGTAAAGCTCTCAGAAATGACCAATTTTAGTGATAGATTCTCTGTAAGTTTTTTTTTTTTTTTTGTAAATTTTTAGTTTTTTGGTTTTAATAGGTTTTATATATTTTATTATCAAGAGTGAAAGCTGTGCTAGGCTACGCGTTAGCAGGCGTTTTTTAGGGCAGGCTCTACTGTTCAGTTCTTTGGAAGCCAACTATGTAAACATTAGATATATTTTTACACAACGCTACAGTCGAACTTGGCTAAGGCAGATAAAGATTTATAAAAGAAAATATAATTTAACGTTTAGTTAGAAGAACACAACAATTAAGGAGATATTTAATAATAATATATTTAATCAGGTGTTTCTCTCTTAGCCAGGTTCGACTGTAGTTACTATTGAGCTTGGCAGACTCACCTCGTGTGCTTGCAGTTCAAAGCTATTTGCGCAGTTCTAATTACGCCTTTAGCTGCCAATGTTGTTGTTGCTGCTGCTGCTGCTTTTGTTCTCCTTGTTCTCGCTGTGGTTGTTGTTGTTGTTGTTTGTTACACTTGTCGGTGTAAGTGTTGTTCGATCGATCGTTCGTCGTTTTGCGAATGCACATCAAATTCTTTATTAGTCACACATACACATACATAAACACACGCACACCTATACAGCATGCGGGCAGTCGTTGTTAAGTGTTGTTGTTGTTGTTGTTGTAAAACGCAGCTCGAAAAATTACCAAAAATCGTTTGCACAATTTAAGCGAAAATTTATCACGATTTGTGCTGTATTTTTTTCACTTATTTAGCTTTTTGCACTGCGCACAAAGTCGTTTGTTTTTTTTTTTTTTTATTTTGTGTGGGCCGAATGCAGTTGAATGGACGTGCCGATGGTCGTTGGCGAGGGGACGACAGCCAGATCGAAACAGTTAGAGTGCGAGAGCTGAGAGCGCAAAGAGAATGAGAGAGAGAATAACAGTTGCGATTTTCGTTTCCTAATTGCGGGATGGATGGTGGGGGTGGCAGCTGGGCTGACCAGTTCGTTACTAAGTATATTAATCGTTGTCAATTTGAATGGCAAAAATCACTTGGCACTCACTCGTACACACACACACACACGCACAGGCACACACGCGGGAGTAGCTGCTGCTGTTAGAACACGGCGCCACTGGGTTCAACGAGGTGAACACCGTCACGTTTAAAAGCCGACTGATGCGAACGAATCAACTTTGAAGCTAGCATGATCTGTTTTGAGCTCGCAAAAACACAGACACACACGAAGAGAGCGAGCAAGAGAGAGCGCTCGTGTGTGTGCGCGAGCTTAATGATGAGAGCAGACAGCAGACAAGCAACAACAGGTAGCCGGCATTTCTTTTGCACGCTCTCGCGCTCACTTGTGCGCTGCGCTCTCTCTCTCTCTCTCTGTCTCTTCCGCTTAGTTTACGCTCTCAGAGCATGTGCAAGTTTGCATGCTGAGTCTTTCGGTTTTGAATTAAATCAAGTCAAGTTGTTAGGAATAGTAGCATCTGTTGCGCCCATATTGTTGCTAGAAGCTGGCGATGTAAACAAGTGAAACCAGCTCGCCCAAACATTCTTCACATACTTGCGCCACTGTCAGTGTGTGTGTGCGTATCTTCGTTTAGATATTTCGAGAGGAAAAATTATGGAAATATATGTACATATATACGTAGTTACTTACATACATACATAGGTGTGTATGGGTAAGCTGTGCTACCGCATAGGAAAAACAAACAAGAGTAGCCCGAAACAACGCACAGCCACACCACACCCCAGCTCATCAATCACGATGTTGGCTAGTTTATAATCGCTGACCAGGTCTCTCCCATCAGAAGTGATTACTGTGCTGGTCGCCTCGCTAATTAATTCGTCTTCGTAGATACACGGCTGAGATACGGCCGAAGTTATGAAAGAAAAACAGCGCTAATCCCCCGGCAGCGGCAGCAAATGGAACTGTTCTGGCAAGTGTCATAAACAAAGCATATCATATACACGTTTTGTAGGCAATTCAGCAGGTAGCTAAAGATTAAGCAAAAAGGCAGAAGGCAAAAGGCAAAAGCCGAAATAAATATAGATATAATTCACGGGCGAATATTTCCACACACTTGAATTTGAATATCACAGTAATTAATCAAAAGAAATCACAAATAAATAAATAAATCATCGATCGTCATCGTCTTCAACGGTCAAGAAACTATAAAGCACCAAGTTCGCGTCCCACGTCCACTCAAATTTATTCGCTTCCCTTCCTCCTTCTCTCGCCACACTCGGCGTCTCTTCGACTCTTTCGTTATCGTCCGTCTGCCAAGGAGCCCATTGGACTTTAATAAAGTTGTCAACGCACGAATTTGTCGTGAGAAGCATTCGCCATATTTGCCATGTACTCAGATCGTCTCGCCTCACCGCTCTTTGTCTTTATCTCCCGCTGCTTGGAGTGTTTAATTGTGCGCAATGAAGGGTGTAACGGTACCTCTCGCTCATCTCCCACTTTTATCGCATATCACAGTCAAGGCATTGACAGCTTAGCGCAAAGATTGACAAACTTTGACAGTCCCCTGAGCTTTTGCTCCCCTGTTAATCGTGCATAATGAAAAGCTTTTGGCGGCGCACCGCCACGAAGCCTGCCAAGTGCACAAGCGCAGCTTTTGTGGGCTAAAAATTTGCTGTAGAAACTTTTAACATTCAGTTGTTTCTCTGTTGTTGTGAGCAGCAAAGTGTGCGCCCTACATATTCTCAAGTTTCGACCAAGGACGCGCATAAGTGAAAATAAATTAATGTTAATTGACAAATGTTTGTTGGCAGCAGTTGGTGATATGTAATATGATATGATATCTTCTTAAGCCAAACAAAGCACAGTGCTATGTAAAATGTTACCAGTATCATCGAATTCGGCTTACAAATTTGAATTCCCACTTGCTGTGCCTGCTCACGCAATCACATCAATTCCCCATTAGGGCGCCACACAGTGTCATCATTTGCCCCAACCATAAATGAAAATTTTAAATGGCACACGTGCATACACACACACACATGTAAACATACATAGGCAAAAGCTTGGCGCACAAGTGGCAGACAGCAAGTGAAGCTTTCTTCCCGTTACGTCTTAACAGCTGATTTTTATCAATATCCCAAAATAGACAGATTCCTTCTAAAGTTCAGGGTCAACAGTTCTTGTTACAGTTTATTTTGGTGCTGCGAAGTGATAACAGATCTTGTGATTGAAAATGGCTTTAATACGCTGCTGCTTTGAGCCCCCAGAGCTGCCAGAGTTCTTCGATAGCTTTGTACAGAAGTGTACAGATCCCAGTTGTAAGTATAATTAAAAGAACCGCATTACTTATCAACAATATTAACAAACAATATTAAACTGAACCTGTCAATGCATTCGGCATTTAACGATTAACATTTAAATTAACATAATGTTAAGTGCTGAGCACAAACTGTTAAGTGTGGAGCAACTTGACGCAGCCAACTTCAAGCTGCATGCGCTGCCAGATCAACAATAGTAACAGACTGGCAGCACTGAACGACGGCTAATGCAAAAGACAACAATTGTTTTGGAAACACGAATTTACACTTATAACAGTTTTATCTCAGCGTTTATTATCTAACGCCGCGATAAATATAAAAGCAATAAACAACGAGTTGTGAATAAACATGTCCGGTGAGTAGTGCGGTAACAATAGCATGGCCTTGACCTGGTAAACGAATTGAATGACGCCAGCGTAAATCGATCAAAATGATGACTAGGACACGGTGTCAATAGGCAAAGATGAATGGAGCAGCAAAGTGGTAGAGCGAGAGAGAAAAAGACACAAAACGAAAATAAAAGAGAACCGTACACATACGCATATCACGCGAATATAACATTGAAACGATTATGGCGATAAGATAAAACTGCAAACAACTTAGAGAGGGAGAAAATGGCCGCCGCACCCGCACATAAAACACTCAGCGAATCGTTCCCGCTGGGAATTAACTGTAAACGCTCGATTATCCGTCCCAGTCGATTTTAACCACGCACTCCACTACTGGCCACTTAAATCCTGCGATGAGGCAGGCAGACTGTGCGACGACTTCGTCATGTTTACTTATCGCTGCATACACCTCTGTCTACCGAATCCCTCTAAACGCTGTGCCTTTCCGTGTGCTCTTCTAGGTTGTTGTGGCTGCTGCTCGGCCCTGCGTCCGCGTTACAAGCGGCTTGTGGACAACATATTCCCTGTGAATCCAGAGGATGGCCTAGTCAAGTCGAACATGGAGAAGCTGACGTTCTACTCGCTCAGTTCACCAGATAAGCTGGATCGCATTGGTGAATATCTCTATCAGAAGGCCACCAAGGATATCAATCGCAAGCGTTACAAGTGAGTGCAGGGAATCGATCAGTCAATCAATCAACTTACATTTCACCTTCCACAGACTCGCTGAGATTGCCATGGAGGCCATGGATCTGCTGCTGCAGGCCTGTCACGCGCAAACCACTCTCAATTTGTTTGTGGAATCCTTTTTGCGCATGGTGCAAAAGTTGCTCGAAGATTCGAATCCGAATTTAAAAATAATGGCCACAAATTCGGTATAAATTAAATTTGCATGGTGTATATGATGTTCTGCCAATTTAATGTTATCTTTTCCACCTACCCAGTTTGTGAAATTTGCGAATATTAACGAGGATACACCCTCCTATCATCGTCGCTACGATTTCTTTATATCGAAGTTCTCATCAATGTGTCACAGTGATAGTCATGATTTGCGTGATAGTCTGCGTCTGGCTGGCATTAAGGGCTTGCAGGGAGTTATACGCAAGACCGTGTCCGATGATCTGGTCGAGAATATTTGGGAAGCGCAGCATATGGAGAAGATTGTGCCTTCACTCTTATTCAATATGCAGGTGAGCTTAAGAGTAGATAGAGCTGCATAACTATCGAACGTATTATCGTGGAAAGCCATAACAAATGGGAAATAGTACACAAATCGAAATAATAATTAGCCTTAAGTTCACTTTTATGGTATAGTACTTATCGTGTTATCGACTGACGTAAGATAAAGTTCACCCTAACTAAATTAGTTTATTTAAGACTCGCACAGCTGGCTTTTTCGATAGTACCTACGATATTTATGCAGCTCTCGAAACGAAACGTTTTACGTATTTCATTTTCAATTGGCCAAATTAAACTTGAAAACTTTTAACTAATTTTGTTATTTGTTTTTGGTATATTTTATTATTCTTTTGAAAATGCAAACGAAATGTTAATGAACTCCCAACACATAATCTCAATCACACAACAACAACAACAAATAACTCATCGTATAATCCACATCATAAACGACACAAAATCCAGTTTTGTGTTAACGTTATGTTTGTGAAGAAAAATTTACTGGCGGTAATTGAATCAATTCAAATTAACTATGTATATACTATATATATTTAGTGTGTTAGCTTTAGCTTTAAGAATACACAATATTAATGATTAAATTCTATTGCATTCAGTCTGGAGATCTAACGCCCGTTGAGGATGCAACAAATGTGACGCCGCCTGTACTGGCCGAGGAAGTGTTGCGTGAATTGGTTGGACGTGCCTCATTCGGACACATTCGTAGTGTGCTCAAGCCGCTTTTGACGTAAGTAGATAACGAATTTCTGATTATGTCTGACTGATGCCTTACTAACACTCTTGCTTTACAGTCATCTGGACCGTCACGAGCTCTGGGTGCCTAACACCTTTGCAATTCACACATTCCGCATTGTGATGATCTCGATACAGCCGCAGTATTCGTACACTGTAGTGGAGACGCTTATGCAGCATTTGGATAGCAATTTCAAATCCTCACCGAAGACACGCACATCTCTGGCTGTGGTTCTGTCCAAGATTATTGCCATTGCCGCTGGCGAGAGTGTTGGTCCATCGGCCTTGGATATTATTAATAATCTGTTGACCCACCTGCGCACAAGCGTCAGCACAACCACCGAGATAACACCGGAAGAGTCACAGTATCAGGAGGCGCTAATCAATGCGCTGGGCGAGTTTGCCAATCATCATCCGGACTATCAGAAGATTGAAATTATGTTGTTCATTATGAACACAGTGCCGGATCTGTCGAAGAAGAGCAAGGGTGATCAAATGCTGCAGAATATATTGCTGAAATCGCTGCTCAAGGTTGGCAACCAATACAGCACCGTCTCGTTCGAGAAGGCCTTCCCCGCCTCATTCCTGCAGCCTTTGCTGCGCATGGCACGCGCACCACACGATCCCACACGCATGATTGTCATGCAGATCTTTCAGGCTCTGCTCGATCGTCATCAAAACGAACAAGTGCTTAGCAGTGTCAGCATTAAGCCGTATCCAGCGCTCTCTCAAGAGCCGCCCTCGCGCTCTGACATCATCTTTACGCACAAGTATGGTGCGAATATTATGCAGGCACTCATCGACAGCATGGCCCTATCGGATCGAGTGGATGCACTCACTGCCAGCTTTAATACGGCTGCACTGTTGATTGTTGAGATGTCCTGCAGTGAGACGGTGCAGGAGTTCCTGTTGTTTATACTAGGGTAAGTTCGAAATGGTTTATACCTTTAGTTTGTCCATTACTTATCCATCTTTTTATTCAATCTCTGCAGCATACAACAGATAGCCAACACCGTGGAGACTTTGGGTGCCGTACACCGTTGCAATCTGCATGGCATCTCCATTGCGCTGCTCGTGCTCATCTCGCGTGTCAGCGGCATCAACAATCTGCTCGAATATGCACAAAAGATTATCGAGGCACGTCGCGAGGAGGCCACCTATTATTTGCCACCTTTGCTGGATGCCAAAAAGATGTCGACTAAAAATTTAAACCTCGCCTTGCCGCATCTTTCGATCGATAAGTTGGCACTGGGCGAATGCCTACAGAATGCTGGCATGGATGCGCAACGACTCAATACAGGTGCTCCGTATACGCTCAATCAGACAGACAATCCGGGACATAGGCACTCCTGGGTGGAATCGGTCAGTTCACACATGACGCAACGCAATAGCTCCGCCGATTTGACTGTCTACAATGGCGATGTGGATAGTGTGAACAGTTCGCCGGGTATTTGCAAGAAAATTCTATCGCCCGAATACAATTTCGATGCAATGAAGCGCGCCCTGGCCGAGCCGACGGAGGCAGCGAAGCGTGAGCAACGCGAGAAACAGATGCAAATTGTGCGCACCTTCCGTGAGGACGAATTCGATGATCTAATGCGACGCACCGAACCGAAGGTAAGCCGGCAAAGGATTCTAAACCTCACCCTCTTCTAATGCAACTTTCATTTCCAGCACGATCTCATCCAGAATCGTCTTAATGAACTATTCAATTCGCTGGCCGTAGAACGGCAGATAACGCAAAGCGATAACAAGACAGCGCAGCTTCAGACCAACAGCGAGAAGCCCGTCTATGAGACGAAGTTCCCCGAGTTGTTTTACTACTAAAAGTATATATAGTTATATATAGAGAGATATATATAGAAAGAGAGATGTGTATTACCTGGATATTGGATACGAATATGGTGTATTTAATTTTATAGCCCACAATTGGGCTTAGCTAAATTGTTTGTTTACGTTACGGGGCGGGGATAATGTTCGTGCATTTGTTGTTAATAAGGGCGCGGATAATTTAATTGTTCAAAACAAATAAATTCGTTATGCTTTTTCAAACTAACTACTGCGAGTTTTTATGCACTTAGACGTAGTAAAATAACCTTTACTTCCCTAGTAATAAACTATAAAATATTAAAACAATTTTTGTTGTTTTTTTTTTGTTGAAAAAGTTCACACATTTAATCATAATTTAGTACAATAGTTGAAATGCATTTTGAGTTAAGTGAGACATTAATTAGTTTTCCATAATGACGTAAGCAATTGTAAGTCGAACTCGACTGTTTCGATTGCCGCGTTGTTGCCTAACTTAAATTCTTAGATCTGAGTCAACATATATGAAATATATATATATATATATATATATGTATTTGTATGAGTGTACGTATAACACGTAGATTTGTGCAATTAATTAAGTTCATTTTTTGGATCCTATTTAAATTAATGATTACATTCTATGAAAATTACGCAATAATATAAAAAAATATAAAAATATATAGAAATGTAAATATCGCAGCGATAACTACGATATACAAATCGAATTAATGTACAATATTTTGACAATACAGTTAGTAGTAGTATGTATGTAAGTGTTGGTAGCAGCTATAGTCTATATAGACATCCATAGGGTTAGATGGCATATGTAGTATGTACATATGTATATACAGCACGCTAAACGTAGCTACAGATGAGGGCGGGGAAGAACACAACGAATTTACAACTGGGTAAAACGAACAAGTTCTAGAACAGAGCGTGGTGGAGTTGTTGCTATCGATCAATGTACGAATTGAGTATATATATCTATATATAGTGTGTGTGTGTGTGTGTCTGTGTCTGTGTATCTGTCTAACGCGCTCAGCACGCCTCGCCATCGCTTGTCACTGGATTAGGACGGGAGGCCCAACTGAAGCGTGCTGCTGGCCTCAGGCCTAAAGTTGGTGAAGAGGGCGTCGACGCCCCCGAACCATCACCGCTGCTTACACACACAGCCGAATCATCAGCACTCGCCGGTGTCAAGGGTCGCTCACAGCTGGCGCCAATTTCCGAAATGGGTATTGCAGCCGCCGATAGTCCAGCCTCCTCACATTGCGGCACAACCTCCTTGAAGCTCTGATTGGGTGGCATCACAACAAGCATATTGATGGAGATGAGCAGCGGATGCACCAGCTTAGGATCAAGCACCATCAGCGACACCTCCTCGTTCTTCTCCAAACTCAACGTGGTAATCTCTGACTTCTGCGTGAAGATTGGCTGACGCTGTGCATTGATCGATGTGACCGTGGTGCGTATCATAAACTTGCGCCGCGTCTGCAGACTCAGCACACGCTCATGCTCATGCCGATGATGACGTCGTATGTTCAGGCGACGCGAGTCCATAATAAGTATGAGATCCATTCCATAATTGAAGCCCGTCCAGCGCCACTTCTGATAGCCGGGCTCCATCAACAGGCGGCCACAGCGCATGCAGTTCTCGAAGAACTGTTCGTCGTCCAACTGTTTGGGACTGCTGATGAAAAGGAATGGAAAACTTAGTCTTCTACATTCAGAAACCTGCTACCCTCTCACTTACCCATCATCTTGACCGTGATCGATCTTGAGCAGCGCGTCCCAATGGCTGTGTATGTGCTTGTATAGCCATTCCTTGGGTATAATGTTGTCATTGAATATAATCTTAAGATCCATATAGTGATTGGTCAGGTACTGAGTGCGCAGCTTCTGAAAGACGCACACATATGGCAGCCCCTCGGGTGTGGCCAGAAAGGAACGTTCCTCCATGCGGCTAGCAAAGTATGTCCACTGCACCACATCCCCACTGGGTGTGTGCGTCTCCACGCCCGCATTAGACAACCGTTCCTGTGTCTTTTGCGCCTCGGCACGTTGCACCGGATCCTCAGGATCATAGTTCGGATGCAGCTGCAGGAACATCCATGTACGCAGCAATGTATATAGCGAGAATTCCGTTTGCATCACATACAAATTGTGGCTGGCAGTGAGAGCGGTCATCAGTTCAATTGAGATGTGCCGCAAGAGATTGGGATGCTTATTGTAAATGCTAAGTAGATTGATTTGAAACCACTGGAACGTGGACTTCTTGACGCCCAGCACACCATATTGGCAGGCAGCCTCATAGTACTGTATGGCAGTTTCAGCGTTTATCGTGTCCACCATCACCTCGGCACACTTGTCAATGATGCCGTCCAGATGGAAGAGCGTCGCTGTTGCCAGCACTGATATCACATCTTTGGCATCGATTTCAATCTCATCCGAGTACATGGACCCAAATACTGCGTCCAAGCTCTCCACGGTAATGCGATCGTCCAGTATCTTAATGTGTACGAAATTCTGTTGTGCCTCCTTCCACGAACCATTGAACATGGTATAGAAATAGGGACTCTGACTCAGGTAGACCTTATGCAGATGCCACACCTTGTCCAGTGCCATGACAGCCACGTCCGAGTTCTTCTCCTCCTTGAAGAGGGCATTATAGATATATTGAGTGGTCGTCAAGAGTTTTTTTCTGCAGATAAGAGTTAAAGTTATTTTCCGCACTTAGTTATCGCTGGGTCTATCTTACTTTTTTGGTGATTTACTGTCCAACTCGGCTCGTTCGCGTTCCTCCTGTGACGACGAGGAATCTGTGCTGCGTCGACGCTTGCGTCTATTGCCAAACACTTCCGCCACATTCATTTGCATGGATCCAACAATTTGACCCATGGTCGTGCACAGGCAGCAGACAGGTAATGCCTTGATCGGTCAACAAACTGCAAAAAGAAAACATATATAGTATATACATATACAGTTGAATGTATACACAACGTATACTTGAGCACTAACAAATATAGAGATTAAAGTCTTGCGCTCTTATCGATTTGCCTAGCTAGGAATCGTAAATGTTTCGGTTTATTTGTTGGAGACACGCGGACAGAGGAAGACAAATAAATTTAGTAAGCAGTTTGACAGGTTGCGTGGCAAGTTGACCCAGTTTAAGGGGGATGCGGGGCGAGTAGAGGGGCTGCCCAGTTGCCCTGCTGTGGCCCCATTATTAGGTCAAAGCTGCAGCCGCTTCAAAATTGACTTTGGTGTGGGCGCGTTTAATGAGTGGGAGTGGGTGTTGTGGAGGAGGAGTTGGGCGGTGCTCGAAAGTCAGCTGCAGCGCTACGTCTCCCTCTCTCTTTCACCTGATGTTCAACAGATGATGTCATCAACATGAAGGAAGGCCCGTTTTTTAAATAGAACCGCGACAAAAAAAAACCAACACAAATTGCACTAGTAACGACGTGCCATACATAGAAACAACACACACACACACGCACAAACACACACACTCGCGCTTACTATTGTTTATGTTCAGGCGCATCAATTGTTGCTACTGGAAATGCTATGTTGTAAGCGTGTCAAGGCCGCTCAGCCCATAAACGATAAACACACTTTGATTTTTTTTTCGCCTTTGTTTACAACATGTTTCTCTGCACTACGCACTCTCATTTACACCAGCATTCAAACCTATATATAATTTATATACATATGGCGCACATTAAATAGAAACCAAGTTTGTTTTGGTGCGGCGCAGTTCGACAACAGAAGCAGCAGCAGCAGCGACGCGCTCAAAACCAGTTTGAGCACTCAATTTTCTTATAAGACCAAAACAAGAAATTCGATTGCAACGGCGACAGCGACTCACAATTACGTCATAACAAACCAACTGAAACTGCGAGAGCGTTAGTGTCGAAGAGAGAGAGAGAGACAAAGTGCAGCTGAGCTGTGCCGTGAGCTGAGCTGAGGCAAACCCAATGGAAGAGAGCGCGCACTCACTTGGCCGTTTACATTTGAATGCTGCGCTGCGATATTAGATAACTGTAATGTGCAGCAGCATGAGCAAATGTTGTTGTTTATGTCAGTGCTGCCAATTTCTATTCTGTACCTTTTTGTGGTACGATGCATTCAAGATGCAACTCTGCTTTGGCATATTGTTTGCTTGTTTTAGAACATTACAAGGGAATCTCAAGAAAATTTCAAATTTTGAAAAAATTTACATTGCAATTTCTTAAATGCAGAGTTACTTAGATTGTTAAGTCATATACAACATGTTATTCCACCCAAAAATCGCTGAATTTTTAACAAAGTTATGGTAAATGCAAATAATAGGTTAAAGATCCTATCAAGATTGAGCAATAAAATAATACAAAAAAGAACAAAAAGTTTACTGTTGCCCATGTAGTTACGGCCAAGTAACGTGGATTATCGTCGAAAAAGCCAACAAGCATGGGCTGAGTGAGGAAAAGAAAGAAGATTTAAAGATTTGAACAAACCAACCCCCCCGGTCGGAGTGGGAATCGAACCGCCGAATCTCTCCACGAAAAATGTCAAAACGTTTAGACGGCTACGCCACCCTCACCATTCTATTTTCTCGCACTAAGCGTTTACTAGACTGGAAATGGTTTGTCTGCGCGATCCCAAATATATGTACATTGTACATACATACATATGTCTGCCACAAGTATATATTCTTAGACTTGATAAATAGTGCTGTATCATATGGAAAATGGCATGTTGAGGTTCAGCGAACTTGCAAAGACTTACGACGGACAACACTCGATTGGCGAAGTCTACCAAATTTGCTGTAGCGGGCGGTACTGATAGCACTCTGATTATAGAGACTCACACTAAGACTATACACACACAAACATCTTGCATGTATATGCTATATACTAAAGACTTTTTAGCGTCGGGTAGGAAATGTGCCTAGCCGAAACGACGCTTGTCAACAATTGTCTGTCTTACCTCACCCTACTCTCTCCCTTAGGAGAGCACGCCCGCCGTGCTCTATCTCTCTCTCTCTCTCGTTTTTCTCCTTTGCAACGACACGCATAGATTTTCTAGCTGCAGCAGTGCCTGTCTGTCTGTTCGATTGTAACAGTAAATCGTCACTAAAAATAGCAAACAAAAGTCAATCTCAATGTTTGGGAACATGTGGGGGAATATAAACGAACTGAGTAATATGCGACGAGAAACCAACCAACGACGCAGTAATAAACGAGAGAGATAGAGGGGGAGTCTTTTGGCTAGTCTGTGTTGGTGAGAGTGCGTGGTGTGAGAGAGCGAAATAACATCAACAAAACAAGAGCGAACGACGCAAAATGCAGCGACAAAAAAGGTACACAATATGCAGGCAAATAAAGAGGCTAACTGATACGAACACACCAAAAAGAATGCAAAAAGTGCACACTTACTGTAAATCTGTAGTTACAGTTTTTCACTTTTTATGTAACTCCACTTCGTGTGCTTGTTTAATTATGAAGAACTTCAACTTGTCTCTTTTGTTTATTCTCTCACGGTGGGCTATTTAAACGCGTTTACTACAAATGCAGTTTTCTATTTGCATTGAAATTTTTGATTCTTTCCCAATTCAACTGTGCGCTCCGCGTACAACAACCTCTTCGTACCGTGGTTTTGAGTCAACTCCCTATCGTGGGTGTCCAACAGATAAAGCTCGCACAAAACAAAAGTGAAAATGCACACACACGCACACACACCCCGTGTGGACCACTCCACTGTTGATAAAATGTTATGCTCAATAGCAATGTTAATCTTAACAGCCCTGTTAGCCACCAAAAACCGATAACAGTTTATTAAATATGCAAATGTTTTTAAAGCGAGTGGCAGCTCAATTCAATAAAGTGCGATAAATATAGAAATTAAATAATAACCTCATTAAAATGTTACTTCGTTAAAACAAGCATCTTTGTTATTTATTTAATACTGACCCAGTCGCTATATGGCACCACCACAATATTATTTTACATGGGCAGCACTAAAAAGTATTATCGATAACTGAAGTATTGTTATCGACCTGTCGGCTACCCATCACTATCAATTTCGACATTCACCACGAGTGCATTTGAAAAAAAATTTCTCAAGCAATTGAAAAACGTAAATAAACACTGCATTAAAATGAAAGTGACCCCAAAGAAAAACCAACGTGGCGCCAGTGCAGAGACTTCGATTCGTCTACGCGAGGTACGCAAAGAAGAGCCCAAAGACGACGGCGAGGGACCGCTGCCGATGTTGCAAATGGACGACGATATTGAGTCGGAGCTGCCCATACGAGGCCGTCCGTCGAAGAAACTGTTGCTGCAGAAGCAACAACAACGCGCTCAATACAATGTTAAACTGGAGCCCGAACTGAAGACTGTAGCTGCTGTTGCAGGCAACAACTCTCTGACTGCCACCGCCTCGGGGCCAGGCCGGTCCAAGGCCAAGCGTTCGCTGTACAAGAAGGGAAGCAGCAGCAGCTTGACGCAAAAGTCGCACAGTGAATCCTATGTGATGCGCTTGTTTGAACGCAGCTTAGATCTGTCGAAGTACAAGGATAAAACACCACTTTATCCCATCTGTCGTGCTTGGATGGCCAATCAACCGCGGAATCCCCAGGTTGCGGTTTTCAATACCGACGGCAGCGTACAGTCTGTAAAGCGGGAAGACGACGCCGAAGAAATGCTGGCCAAGTTAACGAGCGGCGAACTGAAAGTCGTCACACAAATGCCTCGCGCACGCAACACCGACCTGCCGATAATTCCCCCCGTACTGCCACAGACACAAGACGAAAGCCTAAAGGATGCCAGCAAAGAGGAGCTGCTCGCCGCGAATGTGACGCACTGGAAGCGGGTGCGTGGGCATTGGCTAAAGCATGCGCAGAAATACGAGCACGAACGCTACGAGATAATTGACCAGATAATGGATGCTGTATGCAAGCGGGAATAACGGATAGATATAAGGAGCGATTTTAAGCCTAAGAATTATAGAATAAAAATAAATTGAAAAATTAATTTTCACTTGAATAGATGTTTTATTTTTGTATGCGTAGATAATGCGTTTTCCTTTTTCAATATTCTGTGTGTATGTTGTTGTTGGCAATTAATCTAATTTTATAATCGGACCCATATTTGGCCACATTGATTTCATTTTTGAATATATAATTAAAATGCTGTTGGATTGTTCTTGTTTGGTTCTGTTCCAATGCGTTCCGAAGCGCGCGCCAGGTGTTAAGAGTGCGCGTGTGTGTATGTGTATGTGTATGTGTGTTGGTTATGCGTGCGCTGCAGCTGCACAACGGTGTTCTCTCTCTCTTTCACACACACACGCACGAAGGCGCTTCGGCTCGATGCTGCCCTCGCTGGATTTATTCGACCTTGAGGAGCTCAACATCAAAAGTCAAGGTAGCGTTGGGAGGAATGACACCTGGATGTCCACGGCTTCCGTAGGCGTAGTCGGGTGAGCAGATGAGCTTGGCGCGCTGGCCAACACTCAGCTGAGCGACACCCTCATCCCAGCCGCGGATAACCTCACCCTTGCCGATGGTGAACTTGAAGGGCTTGTTGCGGTCGCGAGACGAATCAAACTAAACAAATATATATGCAATTTAGTTAGCGAGACTATCAGCAAGCGCATATTAATCAATTATTAACCTTAGTTCCATCGTCCAAAGTTCCGGTGTAATGCACGGAGACTTTCTGTCCATTCTTGGGGAAGGTGCTACCTGTAAGGCAAAAGAAGAGAGAACAAGACAGTGAGATACATATACATACACACACAAAACCACACACACTTGCATATAGAGAAACAACATTTTTCATCGGCCGAAAATTGCCGCAAATATTAGGTTAAGTTAAACGACCGTTATACCTTAATAATAATATTGAAAATAGTTTTATTTATTGCTTACCATCACCGGCGGAAATTGGAACTACTTGTACGCCCATTTTTAAGTTTTTTCTTTTTGATAATTCGGCTGGTTGTTGAAAAAATGTAGCACGTTTTTTCCGTCGCGTCGACCAGAAAATCCAGAGATGTGAACCTAGTGCGGAAAAATCCCGATAGCTGAGAAAAACAATCGAAATTCAACTACTAGTGTTGAACAGTGTTGATATATAGAAGTTATCGAAAGAAAAGGCGCGCAAATTGCTTACATTAGAAAATGAAATTTTATTCTGCTGCAATTTGAACACCGTTTTCGTTTATAGTCATTATTTTGTTGTTTATGGTGCGCAAACCATTTTTAGCGTAATCTAGATGTAGCCTTTGATCTATTAATTCAGATCGCGAGGAAGAGCCGTATTGCCTTCGATTGAAGCTGCTGTCCATAGTGTAAATGCAGCTGACGTAGAATCTATTGCAGATTTTCTTAAGTTGCCCCACCCAGTTCATGTAGTAGGTGTATTTGCGTTGTCGTACATCTGGCTTTAGATCGTTCCAGTAGAACTCGCACAGGGCATCCACGACAATCAGACTTATCCGCTCGTTATTAAGTAACATAAATTGATCCAGAGCTTTTAGTGTCAGCTCAATTTGCTGAGATGTAAAGCAATCAATGATTTCCAGAGAATTCATACACTTCTCGAACTTCTCTTGCAGTTCTGGGGCTGTGTCATTTGGGTTGGCAGTCTGCACAGCTTCTCTGACAAGCTTCCCAAGCACTTGTACATCGACCTTATGGCTTACATTCAGGAATATAACATCGCAGCGAGTGAGATATTGTGCCACCAGTTGCATTAGCAGCAAAGTTTTTCCACTTCTTCGCACGCCACAGATTTCTACAAGATACGTGGGTTCTGGACCGCCTTCGGGGAAAATGTTGGGATTTAAATCCGCAATACGTGGACGCTGTTCTCCCAATTGTTTTAAATATAAATTGGCTCCATTAGTTATCTCCATACTTAATACTCATTTGAATTTCGAAATTGTACACAAGCTGAGCACAGTGCTGTCAGTTTAGCTTTTTTCCCGTCAAAACATTGCGAGCGGAAGAATTAAATTTAATTTTATGCTTTAACTGCAGCTGACTTAAGAATGCAGCGCCTTTCTGGTGGCAGCAACTCGACAAACAGCTGTTCCGCGCACCCAACAATCGTGTTGAAACACCTATCGCCAACTCCAAATTCGATAGCCCGCGTGAATAATTGTTTTCAAACAGCAAAATATTTTATTTTCTTTTGTCGGGGTTTTTAAATGCGGTAAATGCGGAAAAAATCACTGCCAGCATTCTGTGTTCTTAATTCTCCTGAATTTTCTTAAAATACCAATTGACAATTTGCAAAAATTTTCAAAAAGATTGATTTCGGCAAGCAACAAAAGAAATAAGACAGGGATGTTATGCATAAATTTAAAGCAGACAGTGTTGGTAATCATGGTTGGTGAGCCAGGGATGTCTAGGACATCATTTATTTTATACACTGTACATTTTAGTTTACTTTGCTAAACTGAAATCCGCAATAGATGTGAAATAAAATATTAATAACTTAAGAATTGAAAATAATTTGCTGGTTTAATTAAATTGCGTAAGGTAGAAGTATATCTGCGAGATAAACAAACACTTTAACCGTGATGGCAACTCTGTTTTTGGAGCACAATGCAAAGAAAAGTGCACACATGTAGTTTAATTGCGTGAAAAACGCAAAAACAACTGCAAAACTGTCTTCTCGTTGTCTGAGTGCGCCATGGAGGATGCCACGGAGTCGGAACCCGAGCCAAGCAGCAGCAGCGGCGGAGCCAATGGTAATGCAGTCTCAAAATGCACCGTTTGCGGCACCGAGAAGTCCGCGCCTTCCGTGCTGGACTTGAGCACAAACCACGTAATGCAGCGCCGTCTGACACGGGACTGGAAGTTGCCGGTATGTGGCAGGGTCAAATTTACTGCGTTTTCTCAACATTCCTATCGAAAATTGCAGTCGGATATCATATCGAAAACGTTGCGTGCCATTTGCGTTGAGTGCGTCTGCAAGCTGAACATGCACTCCGATGTTACACGCAAGCTCATGTTGCGGCTGCGGCGTCTGACTGCCAGCGTCAAAGTGAATGCAGTAGCAGCCCAGAAGCAGAGACGCTGCAGTCCACCTATAGCCGATGCGGAGGTGTCTACAACGGGTTCCGCATTGCCGCAGGAGGAACTCGCTGATACTGTGGCTGCCAGCACTAGAGCCCCCTCGCGTACCTCGAGCTCATCTTGTTCCGTGCTACAAGCCTACTCGGCGCAACCTCCTGAATCTCCCTCGGCCACGGAATCGGGTGGTTTGCACAATAACAGCGGCAACTCGCTGGATGGCTGGAAATGGCGCACACGGCTCGTCTGTCAGTATTGCGAACGTGTCTATTCTCGCAAGGATCACTACACGATACACGTGCGTCGCTGCTGGCGTAAGGGCTCGCAACGACCGCGCAAGTGTCGTGTGCTAAACGAAGCTGCCAACGACGACGAAGAGGAGGAAGAAGTGGCTGACAATACTGACAACGACAACGCCAACACTGTCGTAGAGGAAGCTGAGCACACTACAGTCGAGCCTGAGCAGACAGAACCGCCACGTAACTCACGTACCTTTCAATGCCGGCACTGTGACAAGGAGTTCGATGGCGTTGTGGCAATGCGCCAGCATGAGCGCAGCACACATCAATCCCTGCGCCGCTGCAGCCTGTGTGAGGCCGAGTTCGGCACCCAATACGAATGGGATCTTCACCATACCATTTGCAGTGCAAAGCAGGAGGTAAGTACGTGACGGTGTAGCTAGCTAAGCAAAGAGACTGAAGTCCCCGTTGTCCTTTTCCACAGGCTCTTAGACTGATTGAAGAGGACACAGCTCGTTCAATGCGTTCGCGTTCACGTGCCTCGGTTTGGTATAACGAAGAAGATGATAATGACGATGATGAGGAGGACGTGGAGGAGCAAGCGAAAGATGACGAGCAAAATGATGAGCAGCATGGAGAAGAAGCCATGTACGAGCGACGCATGAACTTCACCGGCGACTGGATAGTACATCATAGTCGCAGCAATAGCAACAGCGCCATCAACCTAAACATGCCCTACGATGGTGACGAGCTGGAAGAGTCGCAGATCAGCTCAGGCAAAGAATATGGTATGGTAAACTAAATATTACATAGCCAGCTCCAGTTACTCATAGCCATTTCTCCAAACAGATCTCTTTATGCTGGATCAGCTAATGGCACAGGTGAAAAACGAGGCTTTTGCCTGCCTTGCGCCCAACTGCTACTACCAAACAGACACGCTGGTGGACCTGATGAAGCATGACTATATGCAACACTGGAAAATGAGCTGGTTCTATTGCCACAAGTGCGGAGATGTCTTTACCAGCAAGTGAGTTCGTTTCGATTGTATAGCTGCAGTTGATATTAACTTTCGCTAACTTGCAGAGTGTTCCTAGACTATCATCTGCATCAGCAGAATCGCGGCGTCTACATATGCCACAAATGCCATGAGGAGTTCGAGTTCCAGCATCTTTTGGATCGTCATCAGCTGCTACACAGCAAGGGCATCAATTACCATTGCAATTACTGCCGCCTCGAGTTCCTCAGCGAGACAAAACTCTTGGCTCACTGCGAGCGACAGCGACACAGCCCGAACGATGAGCCACATTTGATTTGCATAGATCATGAGCTCTCTATTACCAATCCGGTGCCCAAAGAACCCCAGCCGGTGCCCAAGTATTCTACGCGCATCCTAAACATACCTCATATGCCATGGCATTCAAATCGACCCATGCATCTGCCGCAGCATAAACCCTTTCGATTTGCCATCGGCATCTGCGAGTTTGACAATCATCATCCACCCAACTGCGTGGGTTGCCACTGAGCGGGGGCTCTGCTCCCCCCTCTGATCACCTCTTATTTTAGTGCAATTTTAGCTTTTTAATTTTATGCATGTATGTGTGTACGATATGTGCCGTAAAAAGTCTGATGCGTGTATTCTATAAAGATGTATATTTTTTTATATTCGTTTTATGTAATAAAATTAGAGCTCAACCAATTTTCGTTTATTGAGTAATTTATAGATAAGAGAGCAAAGATCTTAACTTGTTTAAATTAGGATACCCCCTTAGTCAAAAATGAATAGAAGAACCCTTTCGTTTTATATTCATATATATCTTCAGTCATTTTATTTAGCATTCGCTTTTGCTGCTGTCGATTACAAGCCGAAAATGTGTTATACAAATGATAAATGATGTGTTATACATACATATATATAAAAGAGTTTATTCTGATTTCGATTTTGGATCATTAAAATTAACACTAGCTTTAATAACGGCAAAATACTTAAGTTTGCATTCTCAATTGATTTCAATGCATACATACGATAATTCTCTATATACAGCAGGTGGTTTCTTTCTAAGTCTAAATTATGGTATAACAAATGATTATAACGTAGATCGATAAATGTACGCCGCCAAATGTTCGAACCTAAAGCTGACATCGATAGCTTATCGATAAAAATAAATAAATATTTTATCGCATATCGAATGACAACTTACATTTTGAACAATTCAGGTGTATGTATGTGGTTGGGTGGGTGTGTGTGTATAAGAGTGTGTGTGCGTTATATAGCTAGACTTATATATTTAGAGCCTATTGCATTGCCCCCAGCGCATGTTTTGTTTGATTTTTGCATATTTCTTGCACTTACGACTAAATTAATCGATTATCAATTAACTTTAATCGAATTAAGGCTTACCAACTAATTAATTAACTTTGTACGTCGGGTCCAAGTGTTATACGTGAGGTGTACGGGTTTACACGCGCGTGTGTGTGTGTGTGTGTGTGTGTACAAATGAGTCGGTGTCAGTCTTATAAAATTCAACCCAGGACAATTTTTCTTTACATGCAAATTTAACAAATTAAATTTTTTTAAAAATTAATTATAATTTTTTAAAGTTTTTCCATTTTTTTCGAGCTATTTTTATGAGGTAGTTCGGTTTCAAAACGCAATTCTCTGCTAGTTCTATGCGGAAATCATAAGGTAAATAATAATTTTTTTTAAACAAATCACTGGCATTAAAAGTATTGCTGATTTCTCTTTCTCTCTCTTTTTGAGCCTCTTCTGCTCTGCCACGCCCACTATGCTTCAGTCTTATGAGTGAGTGTACAGTAGTTGTCTCCTAAGCTTCGATAGTTATATGTTTCTGTGTGTGTGTGTTTCTAACCTAACTCTGTCTGACCTAGCTAACCTAACCTAGAAACATAGCCTAACCTAACCTCAAAGTTGCATATAATTCTAAATTTTCGTTTTAGGCACAAAGTGATGCGACAACAATTATTTTATTTGATAATTATTTTTCGTATTTTTCTTTCGTTTCGTTTCTTTTGATTTCTTCTTCTTCTTCTTCTTCTAATGCTGCTGCTGCTGCTACTTCCCGAAAGGGAATCTTTTCTGGGATCTATTAAAGCTTCACTACCGCTAATCCTCGTCGTCGTCGTCGTCGACGATGAGAGAGAACACAATGAGGGAACGTTTTACGCCGAACGGGGGGTGAGAACAAAGGGGGATGTATGTGTAGGGGCAGGGGGACGGGGGGATAAACAAGAACTTAAGTTTGTCATCTGGCCTAGAATATGGAATCATGGCTATCATCGGCCGCATACTGCCAGGCCATGGTTAGCATCAATCAGTCGGTGCGCTGCGCCTGTGCCTGTGCCTCAGCTGCCTCGCTGGCCAGCAGCTGCTCGCGTTCTGCGTCCCGCTTCAGTCCATCCTCGCTGCCGTAGTCAGCGTCGTGATCGCGTTCCTGCTCCATTTCGCTGTGCTGCTCCTTGCCATTGGTCGACGAGGAGTGCATAATGACGCTGGCGCTTTCCAGCGGCGATGCGGCGCGTGGCGGAGGCGGCGAGTAGGGTGACTCAGGTCGCTCTTTGCGTTGCAGCGACAAATCCTCCACCTGATCGTGATCATCCTCATCGTCGGCATCGCGCTCATCCTCAATGGCCTCGCGCTTAATGATGGCCTCATGGCTGTGCTTCTCCTCGGCATAGGGATGCACGGGTGAACCTCCACGTGCCGCCGCATGTCCATTCGAGCCGGGCGGACTGCTGGACATGCGATTGGCGGCGGCATGTGCCGCGGCAGCCAGTGCCATGGCATGCAATGCCTCACGGCCGGCAATGTCGCCGCCACGATTCTCCAGCGCCTGCTGCAAGAAGGCGTGATCCAGCAGCGCCGCTGCGGAGTGTGGAATTGTGGGCGGCATACCGTGATGACCATGTCCAGCGGCCGCCGCCGCCGCTGCTGCTGCAGCAGCTGCTCCCGCCGCACCATGCTCCTTGGGCTCGCGATCCAACTCGGTCTGGCCATAGTTGTGCGCCGCTGCCGCCGCTGCAGCTGCAGCGGAATAGGGAAACGCTGCGGAGGATTCACCCGGTGGACTGCGCTTGGGTGTGCGATGTGTGCCACGTCCTGTGGTTATGTTCAGCTTGCGCACCTTGTCGTACAACGTGCGGCTGGGCAGACCGAACTTGCGACTGGCCTGCAGAGCGCTCATGCCCTCGCGGACGCACTGGATGGCGCACATCATGTCGGCGCGTGTGTATTGCTTGTACCGCTTCCACTCCGGTTTCTTGCCACCACCGCCGCCGCCACCGGTCTCGTCGTCGAACGAGCGATCTGTGTGCGGGGAGAGTGGCTCCTTGTCGCCTCCGTAGTCGGAGCCATTGAAGCTGACGGCGCTGCCGCCACCACCGCCTCCACCTCCGCCGCTGCCATGGCTGCTGGCCAGTTGCTGGTGGGTGGGTGTCTTCTCGGCGGAGTTCTTGACGGGCAGCAGTAGAGGATTAGGCTGTGACGAGTCGGCGGGATTAGCCTGTGCCAGCACATTGCGCAAGATGGGAGTATCGCGTGTGCTATTGAACAACATGCTCGAGATGGCCGAGAGCTTCTTGCGCTTGAGAGGATTCATATCGGCTGCAGAGTCATAGACGGAGTTCAGCATGGCGGCAGCGGTGGCAGCAGAGGGTGAGAGAGGCCATTGACCCGCCTCGCCGGCGCCGGCATGATGTGGTGTGCTGTGGGTGGTGGGTGTCAGTGGTGCTTCGCCAGCCGGAATGTGTGCATTGATGTTCAGCGGCACGCCCGAAGCGGAGGCGGGGTAGCTGGAATAGGGCGGCTGATAGGCGTGGCCAAAGGGTGGAGGAGGCGGAGAGCAGCTGCTCGAGATGGCGGCGCTGGGCGAGATGTGCGTAGATGTTGAGATCACGGACGAGGAGTTGTGATGATGACCACCGCCGTAGCCGGCATCCCCACTGCCCGCTCCACTGCCACCGTTCTGTGGCTTGCCACTCGAACTGGAGCTGGAGGTGGGCGCGGCATGATGCTGATGCTGGTGCAGATGATGTGCAGCTGTGCTGCCCTGGAACTGATGTGACTGGGAACGCTCCTCGGCAGCTGCCGCCGCCTTGTGATTGAACTTCATCAGGTTGTCATAGAGACCCTTCACCTGCAGCTCCTTGGCAGTGCGCAGGATCTCCGGCTCCTGGCTCTTGGTGACTGTTGTCTCACCCGTGTACATGTACTGCAGCAGGGCGGCTATTTCGAAGCCCTTCACACCTGGCAAAATGATGCTACACTGATCCTGCGGCACATCCTGCAGTATGGCCTGAAAGTAGGGCGAATTCGCGGCCAGCACGACGCGATGTGCCTTGAACTGTTCATCGTCCACAACCAGGGTGCAGTCCACATAGCTGCCCACCTCGTGCAGGGCGTGCAAGATCTGCACCAGATTCGTCTGATGATTGTTCCAGCGCAGGCAATAGGTTTGCCCCTCGCTACTGGCCACCGGCGGAGGCTGTGGCCCGCCCATATCGCTCTGGCTGAGGCTGCGCCGACGGCTCTGGCTGTGACTTCGACTCGACTCGCGACTCTGATGATGCGAATGGTGATGCGAATAATGGCTAGGATGCTCCCCCTGTTGATCCTGCTGCTGCTGGTGACTGTTGTGACGCTGACGCTGTCGCTGCAGCGCTGGCTGCGGCTCCGGCTCCTCGTCCGGTGCGGTGTCGCTGCTGCTGTTGTAGGCGCTGTTCAGGCTGCTGGTGAACGCGGCGCTCAGCAGGGTGGGCGAGTATGAGGTAAGATGCTTTCTGACCTTGAGCGCCAGCTTAAGGCTTACGTTGCTCCTGGTTGCCTAAGGTATCGAAATGGAAGAGAAAATGGGAAAATGTTTTCCTTTTAATTTCAGTGCGGAACGTAGTGGGATTTGGAACAGAGAAGAAACGAGCAGTTTTTGGCTCTGCTCTATTCGATTCGAGAGATTTGCACAGTTTGGGGTTTTTCTCGTTTCGGAAAATGCCAAAGCCAGAAGCGAATTTTGCATGGGCTGCTATAATCTGGTATAAAATTGGCAAAACAACAGCAAAAATTCAACAGGAGTAGAGCAAAAGCAGGTACAGTGTGCGCTCGCTAAGTGCAATGAGGCAACGTAAATAGAACGTAAATTTAATGGGAAAAATCAAGCAACTTTCCATCCACTTAACAAGCTAATTTTGCTGCCTTTTTGTGCAGTACAGCATAATGAAGTTTTACTGTAATTTCTAGAGAGAAGTTTCAAATATTTTCATAATTTTTTAGAAATTTTCTGTACCCATTTTAGCTACTAACTTTATAAGGTAGTGCATATTAAAGTAATAAAATATCTTATCCTAACTGCACTTCCTGTCTCAGTTAGCGAGTGCCCACTGTAACCAACTGTGCGTCGTAGCTCTGTCATAGTTATTACCTGCCCATCCACTTGAATTCCTTCTCCCTGCCCCCCCCCATTCCCTGTTTAACTTCTCCTCCCCCGCAGGTGTGCAAAAATATTGCGTAAATTTTTGGGGATGGTTTGCCTGCCCTGCCCCTCCTGCACCGCCTGCCTGTCCGCCCACATTCCTTCTAATTTCCTGAGCCATTTCATTGCAAAAGTTTTTTTTCGCCGTGTTTTTTGGCGGAAAATCTTGGTTTTATATATTTTTCGTTTTTTTTCCCATTTTTGTTTTTTTTTTTTTGGTATTTTTTGTTTTTAAATTTATGCCCATCGTCATCGCCACCCTGCCAAGTTTTATGCGCCATAAAAGTGAAAGCGCCTTTTGCCAGGATCAGGCGGGAAGGAGGCGGAGGGGGGGGGGGGTGCGGACACGCTGTGGGAGGGTGACAGCCGAAAAAGACGCGGAATAAAAAATGGGGGAAAAATATGCAAACATCCCTCGGAAAAACGTGTGCGCGTATTTTTCCGGCTGCTTTTCGCGCGTTTTACTTTACATATTCTTGTTCCCGCCGCACTGGAAAATGGAAAGCGACACCAACACGCGCACACAAACACACACACACACACACAGATACGCGCAAGCAAAAAAAACTTGCAATAATTCGCTTTGGCGAGTTTTCATTCATTTTTTAATGCGTATTCTTGGCTCGTTTTTCCTGTTTTTCCACGCTTCATGCGGGAGGGAAAACGACAACAGCCACAGGGGTGTGCGTGTGTGTGTGTGCGTGTGTCAGTGCGTAGGCCTCTGTCATTTCTAGTGGTTGCAGTTGCGACTCGAATTTCAGTTTAAAACTCGTTAAGAATTTTTTTTTTTTTGGCATGAGTTGCCGCCTCAAGTGGTCACCATATGGTTGCCCTATGACCCCGGCTTGACCACGGCGCATCATCATTATGTGCAGCATATGTTGGACATGCAGCAGCAGCAGCAAGCGACGCCATGTGCAGCATGCTACGCTGCAACGCGTTGCCAATAAGCAATGCGCAGCGCATCGCGTTGCCGCCTTCGTCGTATCTTGGGTTACCAACAGGTACGTCCCCCCCTCCGTCTTGGCAGCCAGAAAAGAATTGCCAGTATAATGGCAAAAAACAGAACGCACAACAGGGAAATGTCAAGCGATAACAATGGGAGAATAGGGAAAACAAACGACCGGCATTGTTTGCATCAAGTGCGGAAAATGCGCAAAAGATTTTCAGCAACCGTGGCTCATTGTCTGCAGGAGCGGGAGCAGGAGCAGGAGCAACCTGCCGACAATAGGAAATCGTTCACAATCGGCTCTGCCTCGCCTCGCCTCGCCTTGATCGCCTTTTGCGTAAGCGATCGTGGCGCAGGTAGCGGCTGCGTCTGCGTCTGCGGCTTCGGCTCGAGCTCGTCGTTAATTGTTCGATCGCGAAACTCTTATACTGCGCTGCGCTGTGCTGCGCGGCACTGCATGCGATCTTTGCTAAAGCTTTGCAAAAGCTCATTTCGCTCTGTTTGTTAACAGCGACGCTTTAACAGCGGCCGCCATTTTGTAAATGATAAGCGAAATGTCATTGAAGGCAACGTCGCAACGTTGGATGCACTTGGAAACCGGTTTGGAATTTTTCCAGTTTCATTTTTGTTGTTGTCGTTTTGTTTTTTTTTTTTAATATTCGCTTTGCCCTTTCTGTTGATTTGGCTTTGGTATTTTTTTCGTTTGTTGATTTTCTACACGTAGCCAAAGCCCTTTTAATTGCGAAATTACGCGAGCCTTAAGTTTATGTTAATTAAAACGTATCGAATATAAATTGAAGTAGCCTCTAAATTTAATTAATATTTAAAAATTCATTTATATGCCAAAATGCACTTAATAAATATTTAAAAATGTATTTTCAATTAAAAAATGCATTTAAAAATTATTAAAAAATAATTTTTGTGCAAAAATGTTTTTAATAAATATTTTAGAATTTATTTTTTGTTAAAAATACATTTAAAAATATTAAAAAATAATTTTTGTGCAAAAATGTTTTTAAAAAATATTTTGAAATTTATTTTTAGTTAAAAATGCATTTAAAAAATATTTATAAATTCATTTTTATGCAAAAATGTAATTAATAAATATTTATAAATTTATTTTCAATTTAAAAACAAATTTAAAAAATATTTATAAATTCATTTTTATACCAAAAAACTTTGTTAATTAAAAATTTAATTTTTGCAATGGCTTTTCGAGTGCATGAAACTTACCACAAAATATTGCTAATGCCGCAGTAGCTGCGCACAATTGAAACTTAATTCAATTGTTAGATTCGCTTAGCTTGTAAATATTTTTAAAAATATTTCTTTTGCAATTTTTTTTAGCTGCTTCAGTTAATTTCCATAGAATTTGAGTTCTGTTTGGGGGAGTCGCACAATAAGAATATTTGTTGTTTTTGTTTGTTGCGAATTTTTGTTGTTTTGTCGTTGCAGTTTCTAAATTAACAGAGTTGCGATAATTATTATAATAATTAAGCGCATCAAACACACACGGCACACAAGACACAAGACAAGACGTTGGTTGAAGAATCCGAGTTGAAATTGAATTTAATTCGCTGCTTGCAGTTTATCCAAAATGTGTTGTGGTATTTCTCTCGTTGTTTTAGTATTTTTTTTTATTATTTTATTTTTAATTTTATTTTTTTCTATTTTCAGTTTCGCTGGTGGAGCCCAAAAAAACTGCGACACGTACGTTTTGCGTTTTAGAGTGTTTTGCGTGGCACGTTGTTGCAGATTCGAGCGCTCAAACTTGAATAAAACTGCCACGGCGCTCGTGTGCAGCAAGTCATTGAAAACAAAATTTCCCGAGCGAGACAGCGCGCACATTTTCACGCACACACACTCGCATCGGCATACGCTCTCGCACGCTCGCAGGGGAAACATATCGGCAAAGGAAAAGCAAAGCCAGCAAAACTGTGCTACGCTCAGAGTCATCCCTCGTGCTGTCTCTCTCTCTGCGCTGCGCTGTCGCTGTTGCTCTGCGTCGCTGTCGCTGTCGACGCGTCGTGCCAACATTGCAGTCTCTGCTCGTTTTTGCGCTGCGCTCTGAGTGCGGCTGTGTGTGTGTGTGTGTGTCTGTGTGTGGGTGAGTGAGTCTTGCATATGGCGGCTGCTGCTGCGCTGCGCTCTCTTGCGATTGGCACCCAAGAGAGCAATGCGTACGTGTGCGTGTGTGTGCGTATGGGTGTGTGTGTGTGCGCTGCATGTTGTTTTTGGCGTATGTTGGAGAAACAGTGTGGCGGCTGCATATTTTTTTTTTTTCGTCTGCCCAAATTGCCCAACTGGCTGCAGGTTGTAATCGCCATGTGTACGTGTGTGTGTGTTTCTGAGTGCTTACAGCGCTGGGCAAGCATATAGAAAAAACTGGTTAACCCTTTGGCTCTGGCTGTGTCTCTACTGCATTTGCTTTTCGAACATGTTTTCTAACAAAATTTATGCAGCTTGCTTATTGCTAATTATAAAAGCCATAAAGGGCGATGATCGAGATGAAGAAGAGACAGCATAAAACGTTTAGCTTAGGTAGCCGAAATTGGCAGAGAGATAAGAGTAAAGGGGGTAACTGGGAAAATGGGACAATTTATTGGCATTTCGCTTAAGTTATGCAAATTTTCGGCGACCTTCAGGCGCAGCGATGCATTTTCCCCTTGCAGGGTCGCTCGGCAATTTGCATATGACTTGCACAAGGAGTTTTCCTCTTTCCTAATTCCTTTTTCCGCATTTCCTTCTAGATATCTTATGCAAATCAGTTTGGCCTTGACAGTTTTTCTCTGTAACGGTCAAAATGGGCTGAAGGGGTTGCAAATTTAATGTAATTTTAAATTTGCTACAATTTCAAGTTGATTTTTGATTAATCAGTATCTCACAGATACAAGTCATCTGTGTGTGTCCGTGTGTGTGTGCTGCTGCAGTCACAGCGAACCGCGAATCAACGTTTCGCCGCGCACGCACACACGCACATGCAGCATCCGCAATAGTCACACAGTCGTTGCTCCGCTTGTGCAACTAGTGTCATCTCGCTTGCTCGCACGCTGCATGCATATGGCACATTTGTTGCACATTTCCAGAGTTGAACAAAATCGTTAGTTGCCGATCAAGCCGCGATCGTTATTGTAGCTATATAATTATATATCTTTGATCTGCTGCAGTTGCTGTACCTGCTGCCGATTTGGCTTTAATTGTGCCCCTTAATTGTTGCATCATTAATTTCTCTCTCCCGCTCTCTCTCCGTCTGCGGCCGCCTTCAACTGGCGCTGCTTTTTGTGCTCGCTCTGTGCCTCCTCCTCCTCCATTTTCTGCTTCTTCGTTTTGTTATTGTTATTATTGTTATTGCTGTTGCTGATGTTGTTGTTGCTTGATTCATTAATCATGGCCGGGAAATTAAGGTCAACCGCATTCACGAGTCGAAATTTCGACTGCATTTTTTGGCAGTTTCCAGTTTTCGGAAACCTCGCCGCATTTGTAGCTATTTTTTCGAGTCTCTCAGCGAGTGTGTGTCTGTCTGTGTGTGTGTGAGTGCGCGTGTGCAGCCAAATCTTTTGAAACGCTCGAAAAACTAGTTCGCAAGTGCATTCACCTCCCCCAACTGCCACCCGCTGATAATGCAACAAATAAATAATAAAAAGCATAAAACAAGAGACGAAAGACGTGGAGGAGAGAAAGGGAGAGCTTGACGACTGTTAAATACCCTTCCAAATCTAAAGGAAATTGCACTAGAGTGGAGTGAGCCAAATTAAGTAACTATTTGAAGAAATACATTTAAGAACTTTATACACTGCTGGCCAACTTAATATATACACTGCTAATAATTTTATTTAATTAATTAATTTATTAACAATTATAATTATTATTAATAAAGCTCAAGCCACGAAAAATGATAACATGTTCTAGTATGCAGCTTAAAATTGAAATGAAATGAGAAATTTTATTTGCATAGTTGCCAAACTTCACGAAAGTTGCCAAGCTTCACGACAACTCCATCATACTCTCTCGCATAGCGTACACGAATTCGGCGGTAAGTAAGTAAAAAGTTGCAGCAAAGTCGACGAGGTTCGCCTGCCATGCCGACTTGCCCCATATATAATCTGCGGCCGGGCAAGAGGTCGGAGACGGAGACGGGCTCGGAGACGGACACGCGAGCCAGGGTGCTCTGTCTCTAATCTTATCAGCATTTTCCTTGGGTGTCAGCAATCGCAGTGAAAGTTTCGGCATTTTCAACGTTTTTCTCTGCAGTTTTTCGTCGTTTCGTATATTATTTTCATTTCATTTTTCGTTAGCTCGATAAGAACTCAAGAGATTCGCCTCGCTCGGACGAGCATATGTGCGCGGGCAAATCAACTTGTAGAATTCCCTCAAAATGGATTATCCCCTGAGGGGTGTTGACTTTGCTGACTTCTTGACTGAATGAATGATGAAGTTATACACGGCGATAACCGGCGTTCATTATGTGAGATTAGCCCGTCCGAAATCCGCACATAATCCAACCGCAGATTTACGTCGGTCAATGAAGACGTGTACGCAGGGTCTGCAGGTAGTTTTCGCCAGCGAGAATTGCATTTCCATTGATAATCGCTAATTGTTTTTGGTTTTCGCTTCTCCTACTCCCTGTGAACTTTGTTCGAGCTCAGATTGGAGCCCCCTTATATAGAGAGAGAGAGGGAGAGAAATCGCACTGTTCGTCAATTTGCGATTATCGCAGCCGGAAATGCACTCAGCGCATTATCGCCTTGGCTATTTGCGCTGCGGAAATATTTTGGGAAAACAAAAACATTTTCGCGATAAGTTTTTATCAGCACGGAGTTTTCTTTGTTTTTCCTTTTCTCGAGCATATGGCAAAAGCGCATTCCATGAAAAGCGCGTAGTATTTATGCGGTTTATGATCTTTGCTAAAGGGTTCTCAAAGATTTATTTCTTTATAGGTTTTGCAAAAAAAAAAAAAACACGAGCAGTGCGAAAACTCTTCACAGGAAAATGTAAAGAGGTAAGCGGAGTTTATGAGCCCTGGACAAGGAGTAACCCTTTTTTCTGGCTACCTCATTACCATTGAGAAGGCGCAGGCAGTTCGTGGAAACGCGCTCATTCTCATTATCATAGCGATGCAGCTCATCATCAGTCGGGGCTGACGTTAGCTCAATCAATGTCGAGGTTTGTAATAAATATTTCCCATTTGTCAAAGCGCAGGGAAATATGCAAAAGAAAAAAAAGGGGAAAATTGCACGAACTGTCTTAACCCTTTCTACGCTAACCCTTTGCCAGGACTACCTGCAGGCCGAGTCCGAGCGTGTCCTGCTTCGCTCAAGTGGTCGCTCGGCAATCTTTTTGAAGTCTGGTGAAAATTTCCCTAAACACAAAGGCAATTAGCGCTATGTAGTTCCGACAAATGGACCAGAGCGAAAGCCGATTGTTTGCACAGGTTCAGCTCGAGGCTCGAAGACAGCAGAAAGAAGAAACAGAAGCTGCCGCCGCCGCCGACGACGACGACGACGACGACGACGCCGCTCGACAATGGGCAACCTGCAGTGCGAGCACAGTGGTTCCGGCCTGGCCTGAACATGGCACAATGCCCCCGACTGCCTGCCAGTCCTGGCCATAAACTGCACTCGAGCCGAGCTCTTTCGCAACGTGGTGCTAATGGAGGCCAAAGTGCGATAAAAATTGCATTAGACGGTGATATTTGTATAGGGAAAAGGAAAAATAAGATTGCTATAGGGATACAAAAGTAATTGATGGATGAAATTGAAAAGATTGAGCAGATCTGCATTTTTTTATTTTTAGCTATTTTTATAAATAATAATTGAGAACAAAGTTTGCTAAAAATGTTTAAAAACTGTGAAAATTCTTTGAGATTATTTCAAGGATATTTAAATTAGGTTTGTTATTATAAAATAAAATAGTATATTTAAAAAAAATATATTATTTATATTGCATTTAAATGAAATTTTCGATTTTTAAGATGCAGAGTTGCATATTTTATATATAATGTTTTTTTCAACTAATTCCACTGTGTTCATTACTCCCTGCTATTTTTATGAACAGCTGTAAACAGCACTTTGTTTTAATTAATAATGTAAAAAAAATTAACAACATTTTGAATATTAAATTGATTTGTTTTTGTTTAAAAGAATCACAAAATTAAGAACAAAATTAAATTTGTGAACATTCATTTACTTTTTAATAGAAAGTTGAGTTTAAAGTTGCAGCTAATTAGCACTGCTATTTTTATGAACACAGCTGTATATATTAATTATATTTTTAATTTTTATGTTTCACTTGCCTTAAGCTGAGCTGCATCAGTCTGTCAATTCAGGCATACATATCACTACATAGTTTTATAAAATACAAGCTGAAACCTTGAACTGATTAGCTAAAAACTTGACAGAGCTAATGCAAGTTAAAACTGCAATTTATTTTTGGAAAAACTATCAAAAACTTGTCTAGAAACATCTGCATTATTTCTTCCACTGATTCACTCTATGTTACAATGTTCTAATTTTAAACGTGCCGCACTATAATTTTATTTATCAAAGTTGTCATATCGTACTTGATGCCCCTCCCCCTACCTTTCCCCCAACTCCACATCGAACAACTCACAAATATTTACACAAAATTCGACTGACAGAAGGGCAAAAATACGAAATATCTACCAAATATTTATTTATACATATATCAACACACACACACACACACACACACACACACTAATGTAACGTGCACGTGCGTACGTGTGTGTGTGTGTGTAGCCAAAAAACAAACAAAACTGCAGGCAACATACACGAAATTAATAAAAATGCAACAAGACGAGACGAAAAACAGAGAAAGAGATACGAAAATGTGTGTGTAGAGGAAAACGCTAGAAAAATTTATCGCGCGAGTCGCGAGTTATGTTAGTTTGCTGCAACGCGCTGCATAAGTATGTGTGCCAGTGTGTGTGTGTGTATGGAAAGCAGCACGTAGGCATAGAACGAACGAGCGAGCGAGCAAAGCGTCGCCGTCGTGTTGGCGTCAGCGGACGGGCAGGGGAAAAGGGGAGAGGGAGGTAGAGAGAGAGAGAGAGGAGAGAGGGCATACTCATTCGCGCTACGCATGGGTCATTGCACTTTTGCAACGCGACCAGCAGCGTGCACACTCAACACTCACACACAGATACCAGCACACAAACACACACACACACTCGTAGATACTTTGTATACGTAGCTAGAGATACGAAGCGAGATAGCAAAAGGCAACATCGACGAGAATTTTATAAAAAACGTACGAAAATTTAGGCGAAAGCAAAGTGTGGAGAGCGGCTGAGGGAGAGGGAGAGCGAGGTCGAGTGAGTGCGAGCGAGCGCGCTGCATGTGCATGGAGGAGAAGGGGGACTGGCAGGCATTGTTGCATTGCCAACGTTGCGACGTTGGCAGCGACTGCGACTGCGCCAACAACTTTGACTTTGCATTGGGCGGCCATTTTGAAAATGAGCGCGTTAATTTCGCCTGCATTCTCACACACAGGCACACACACGCACAGAGGCACACATGCGCTTTCTAAAAATAGCGCCCACGCCGGCGACTCTTGGTTGTAGTTCAGCTACAGCCCCCTGCCCCTGCCCCTGCCCCTTGGCACTGCCATTTGTGCCGCCAACGCCACTCGAGTGTTGCAGTTGCCGCTGCCCTTGCCTCCGCCTCCGCCTCTGCCTCGGCCGTTGCAGTTGCAGTTTGCTGCACATGTGGAAATTGTCGAAAAATTGTGGAAAACCATCGACTGCGCCAAAGCGAAGTACAGCCGGACGAGCTGCGTCAGCGGCAGCGGAGCGGCGCATGGGGTGTTTTCACCAAAAACGACAACAACAACAACAAAATACACACACTAACACTAACACACACACTCGAGCACATTTTCCCGGCATTTATTTTTAGCAATTTGAATGTTTCCTAAACTCGAGCGCAATGTGAATTTTTGGTCTCGGGTCCGCGAGCGGCGCTGCTCACGCAGGGGGAACGGGGGCGGGTGCACGCAAACGAATGTCAATTTTCATTTCATGAGATAGTACGGTTTTTTTTTGTATATTTTTCTGTCGGTTTCTTCCCTTCTTTTTAATGTTACATACATAATTTGTGCATAATGCGGAAATCATTTGCAGCAGAAAAAACATGAATTTTCCAGCTAGTTTTTTTTTTAAGTACGTATCTAGCTGGCAGACACTGTTGATTGGCTCTTACCTGCTTGCGCTGCTGGCTCCAATCGGGGAAGAGAGAGAGAGAGAGAGCGAGCGGGAGAGCAGAGAAGCTCGTCTTCTAGGTTAAATTTGAACGTTTATCCAAGTTTTTGGTTTTTTGCACATTTTTGCAAATTAATTAGCCACGTGTCACTTTGCATATTTTTGCGTTTTTTATACACTTTGATTCACTTTCAGATTAGCAACTTGCAACTGCACGAGACACGGTCAACATTGCGCCGCAATGTGGCAAGAAGAATTCGCAATTCTTTTTAGTTTTGTATTGTAACAAGCTTACAAGCTTTGCGGCTTCTTTTACTTTTCTCTCGCGTTGTTTTCTGTAAGTTTTTCCCCGCGAGTTTTGACCTTGGTGGCCGCGGGGCCTGTCTGGAGGATGGGGTAGCGGGGTTTTCACTGGGCACTGTAGGGTCTGTGGGGTCTGTCGGCGGACCGAATATGTTTCTGTTTCTGTTGCTGGATTCCGAATTCAGAATTGAATTCTGAGCAAAGCGTCGCAGAGGCGGCAAAAAAGCTCTTGCTCTGTCCACATACTACGTTCTATGTGCATGTGTATGTGTGTGTGTGTGTGTGTTATGTACTATGCTATATACGCACGGAGGCAGCGCAACTGACTCATGGAATCGAGCAAAACAACAAACGAATAAAGCGGGAACCAAATTTTTCGTACTACTCAACTGAAGAACTGAACATTTTTTTTCTTTTACATTACAACAACTCGTGTAGCAGAGGTGGCAGAGGGCGTGGTGGGGCAGGGGGGAGAGGGGAGAGCGGGAACTGCTGAGCGAAAAGCTCTGGCGCAGCATAAAATTATCAGGCAGCCCTTTGCGTGGCTTGGAGAGCAAGAGAGAGAGAAACACCTCGCCATGTCGTGCTCTCTGCGATTCTACGAATCCAAAAAAAAAAAAAAAAACTATTTTGCAAATAACAAAAAAAAAAAGCTATGTGCCGCCATTTGGTCGCTCCATGTTGTTGTTTATCTGTAGAACTTTTTCAGGGTCATTTTTGGCGTTATTACACAATTTTTGTTTACAGCGAAAAATATAACAACGCGGCGAAGAAGAGGAAGCAGAAGAAGCAGGAGTGGGGGGAACTTGAAAATGTTGTTGCTGAATTGTAAAAAATATGTCTGCTGTGCGTGTGTGTGTGTGCGTGTGTGTGTCAGTTCGCTTCGCTGTTGTCGCTTACAACGAAAACAAATTTCATTAATTTTGTTGTTTTGATCGCGCGCTGCCAGGGCCACTAAAACGATTGTAAATACGTGTGTGTGTGTGTGTGCGTGTGTGTGTTGGAAATATGTTTGTATGTAAATACGGAAGGTCTTTGTGTGTGTTTTATTTTCCTCTTTGCTCAATGCAACATGTGAATACAAACTAGATCAAGGCTTGCTGCCTTTTGGCATGGCGAAGATGTTGCCCGAAATATATTTCCGAAATCTTTCTTAGTTTCTTTATGAAATTTCCCCAAAAAATTTCTTTACACACTAAAAGAGGCAGCAACAAGTTACGTCAACTAGTCGTGGCCCGGGGCGTGTTATGTACGCGCAGAAAAGCACGTTAGAAAAGCTAAAAAACAAGCCGCAGCAGCAGCAGAACAACAATAACAACGGCCTACGCGCTGCGAGTGCGAGCGAGAGAGAGAGGCGCCGTCCCTAAACTTGAACTTGAAACACTGCGAAAACAAAATTCAAGAGCAAAATGCCGGCAAAAAATGACGCAAAAAACAAGTCGAAAACAATAACAAGCCTGCGAGCGGGCGGCGGTAGCAGACCAGAAAGATACCCCGTAGTGGGGTGTGGTGCGCAAAAGGCAGGCTAAACTTAAGTGCAAATCAACTGAATTAGTTGCAAATAGTTTTAGCTGCTAAGGGGAATTTATTTAAAATTTTTTGCAAATTGTCTAACTCTTTAAACAACAAAAGAATTTATTTATAGCTGCTACTTATCTATTGCTGCTAGCTAACCCTTTCGCCCGCAGTGCGTACAGAGTATTTTGAGCAACAGCTCTCTAACTTTCGTGCTATCTCTCGTCGGCGAACGCAGCCGAGTGCTCCCGACGTCTACCGAAGCTTTTCGTTCGCAATTTTGCGATTCGGCTCCGCACTCGCGAATTTGCCAGCCGACCAATCAGCTCGCGCTCACGGCAGCCGAGCGTCGCGAGTCGCAACGAAAGCTGTCGCCGGCAGCGCACGCTTTGCTTATTTTTGGCACAGATAAGTCGCCATTTTTGCGCAAAAAACTAATGCGAACTGCGAACTGCGAACTACGGGAACTGCGGCGAAAGAGAGACTAAGTTAGCACATAGTGTAGAACAGACGCGCGACGGATTCTCTCTGTCGCTGCTCTTTGGCTTATTTACCGGATTGGCATTTGGCGTGTGTGTTGATTAAGTAAATTGCCAGACAGAAGACACGTGGTTAAGAACGCGCAAAGCAAGCAAGCGAGCTTTCTGGAGAGCGTGTTCGGCTAATCTAGCTGAGCAGAAACTCGACTCAGAACCGGGTTGCCTTTGCCCTAAAATGGGTTAACTACCTGTCTGCGGCAGTTCATAAAGTTGGTAGTTATGCTGGGCAAAGCTTTGAATAAAGCCAACTTCTAACTTAAAAAAAGAAAAAGTTGCTTTTAAAAAATTATTAAGAATTTTAATATGCATTAATTTTAGCATAATTTAAATTAACTATGTACTTTGCAGCTTTATTCATTTTGTTTTAAATTTTTTATAAACAAAAACCCGCATAAAAATAGCTTTAATTGCCTTAGTGCATGTTAAGTACGCGCTATAAATAAATCTTTTGCGATTTCTTAGCAGATAAACATTAACAGCTTTTTTTTGCGACGCATAGCTTTTGCGGTGCTTTCATTAACAGTTGAGGTTCTTGTCCCTGCTTGATCTTATACGCCGCAGCGAGCTTACTATGAGAGAGAGAAACCACAACAACAAAAGATCAGTTCGCGATTACCTATGATCGTCGCGTCGCTCTGCGCATTGTTCGCACGATCGACTGCCAAGGCTGCGCAACCTGCTGCAGTTCAGCTGCCGCTGCCGCTGCTCCTCCCTCGCCTGACTTGCAACATGTTCCCAAATTGAGGGAAAACAACTGGCAACTGGCAACAGTTTTCCTTGTTTCTTGCCCCTGCCGTGTGACTTTTTTACTTCAAATCAATAAGTTAACATTTCCCAGGGTTTCTGCCCGCATGTGTGTGAGTGTGCATGTGTGTATCCTGTTGCATGCGTCCTGCACGCATACCCCTACTCCACGATCGAAAAGGAACTCCTCCGCTGTCGCCCCTGCAACAGAAGCAACAATCAATTTGTGCATTCGCTTTGGTTTTTTTTCCCTGCTCCCCCCTCGTGTGCATCGTTTATCCCTTTTTGTGTGTGCCATAATTTCTCGTCATTCTTCTGGTTTCCCATTGTCCTGGGCGATTGTATAAGTCGTATTCCCGCTGTCATTCCCAATCCGTGGGTTATTGAACTATTATTATTGCTGCTGCATCCCTTGGCACAGGTGAAGCGATTGCAACAAGTGATCGCTTCTAAATTAATCGCATTACGAAGGAGGTAGCTTTAGCGTTATTTCGCCCAGGCAAACCCCAAAGTGACCAAAGGTAGCAGGACTTATGCGTTGCACCTTAACCTTACTGTAATCGCATGAAAGGCTTAGCTGCTGGCAGTAAATTAAAAGATCGACCTGAACAATGTTAAGCTAGGTGTGAGCTGTAATTTCATAACAATCAGAGCAGTTTATCCTTTTAGTAGATTCTCTATCCAAGCAGTTTAGATTTTCTGCAAGGCTCTGTCTTCTATTCGGTATCCACTTGGCTGCACAGCAACCTCTCTGGGTTCTACCTGTGCTGGCTCCCTAACACTTGCGTTTGTTTAAGAAATTTTCACACATTTTTCATTTGCCGCTGCCAACAACTAAGTCAACAATTGCACGGCAGGTATTGAGGAACAGCATCATTTGGCTCTCACTGTGTCTGTTTGGTCAAGAAAACGTGAAGATTCTTTTGGGCCACGAAAAAACAGGCGCAAATTATTTTGACAAGTGGCCGAAAAATTGTCTTGTATTGTTCGAAACGTATCGCTGTATGCACACAGTGGATAAAGAAGAAGCAGCAGCAGCAGTAGAAGAAACAACAATAATAACAATAACAACACCAACTGTCTGTGCAGCAGACGAAGCTGAGGCTCTTTTGAGTGGCAGCGGCTATTAAGAGAGTGTCTCAGGCTCGAGTGGCCTGAGAGACAGAGTGTCGCTGCTATTGAATAAATATTGCGGCCCATTAATTACAATTCGAGTGCCACACACACGCACGCACACATAGAAAACTATAAAACTATAAATAATTACCTTCGACATTCGATCAATGTCAATTGCAACCGCGATTAATTCGATAGGCAAAAACAATCGCAATGCAGCAGCTCAGAGCGCATTTGCATGTGCTCAATTTGGAATTCGCCTCAAGGCGACGCTCTCTCAGTTGCTCTCATTACGCTCAAGACTTGCCTAAGTTTGTGTGCAAGCAAGAGCGAAGCTGCTTACGCACTACTTTTGCTCTCATTACGCTGCCCAAGCGAGAGAGCCATAGAGTGCAAACAAGAGCGTAGCAACCAGCTTTGTTGTTGCTCAATTACATTTGCTGCTGCAAACTAAACACGAAAATTGTTGTTGTCATTATCATTGACTCTCTTTTAGCGCCCATAGACATTATCTACTGTACTAGTTGTGCGGCAGCGGCGGTACAGTCCTCAATCCTCAAGTGCTGACGCTCTGCCGCTGCGGCGCGCTGCTTGCATAGCCGGAAATCGCCAGCAATTGCACGTTTTCCATCGTCTGTGCGTGCCTTCAAAAATGTGTTTTTCTATTTTTTCTATTTTCTGTCGACTTTTTGGAAATGCGGCAACGACAACAACAACAGCAACGCAACGAGAACAACATTGCTGCGACTGTAGAATAACAAATAATTAGCATTAACCACGCAATTGAGTGCAGCAGCGCAGCGTAGCGCAAGCAGCGCGGCAGCAGAAGTTGTTGGCGGCGAAAACGGCGATGCGAGTGCAATGTGCACTCTCGCATACAAGCACACACGTTCGCTCACTCTCGCACACACACGCACGCTGGCACTCTCACAGCAGCGAAGACGTTGAAAACAGTCGCGGCCGCCAATCAAGCAAACAAACACAGCAGCAGCAAGCGAAACAGCAAAGGCAACAGAGATAATACATTTTTGGAAATGTCAACAAAACGAAGAACGAAAACAAATTGTGTAAAAGTAAGTAAAAGAGAATGCCAACAGATAGAGCGAGAGAGACCGAGAGGGAGAGCAAGTCACTCCAGCAACAGCTCCAGCTAGGGACGTGGGCGCTCTGCCGCGGCCGCAGTCGCTGCCTGCGTTGATGATCAGCGACGCCATCTTGGAGCTGTGCATACGCAAAGGGCAATCGGTAAAAAGGCAAACACGAGCGTACTGCAGCTCTTGCGTCGTTGTTGTTGTTGCTGCCGCATGTGGCGCGATGGCGGCCCTACGCCAACATAAAGCGAAGTTTGTACATATTGTGGTGCATGTGGCACGTCGTTAGGCTGTGAGGGGCATTCAAATTACACTGCAATTGCATAATTGTCAGCAAATGCAGAGAGCGACAGTGGTGGTCCTAAGAATAGGGACGCCTTAAGGGAAAATGAAGTGAAATATGCAGAAAACTGCATAGGAAATTGTTTTCAATTATAGAACATAATATTTTATGAGCATTCGCAACTGTTAATTGGTTATTTAATTAAAATTGAATAATGAACATATGTGCACAGTGCTGGCTGGTTAGTTAGAAACACCCTTAATTTGCGTGTTTTATAAATTGGGGTAGTAATTTTAATTAATTTCATGTCGAGATGAATATGTTTTATATTTTAAGTGCAAATTTCTGAAAAAGAGATAATAGATGTAGTTTTAAAATGCATAAAAAGAATGTCAATTAGAAAACAATCATTCAATTGCAATTACCTTCGAAATGCCAGCATGCTAATTTGCCAGCGATCACTGTACTCAGCATAATGCCTACTATTGCCCGTGTCTAATTTGCCCACAAAAGGTCAACAAGTCACAACAATAGAGGAACAGAGAGAGAGATAGAGATGGAGATGGAGAACTGTCCGCAGTCTGACACACGTCCAGGTCCAGGCCAAAGAGCGATCCTGCAAACAAAAGGAAAACGAAACGAAAGTGAAACGCTTATCAATAGAGCGAGGACAACGTCCGAGTCGAAATTCGAGTCTCGAGACTCGAGTCTCGCCAGACAAAAGCAGCGAACGACTGACACACGCAGCAGCAGCAGCAGCAGCAGCAGAAGGAGAAGAAGAAGGAGACGCAGCAGAAGTGCAAAGAATGGCACTGAGAAAATGCGACAATTTCAAGTCAAAAACTAAAAGAACAGACAACAAGAACAACAACAAAACTGGCAGTTTATCCTTTTGTAATTGGATCCTTTTCAGTCCGCGATCCCTCTGCGCGTGTGAAGCGCGACGAGTGCGCGACGTTTTCCCTCGCCATTCTTATTGTTGTTTATGGTGGTGTCGCTGTCGCGTTAAAAAAAAAGAGAAAAACAACACAAAATACCCAAAAAAACGAAAGGAAAACGAAACGCATCCCTCGCCCCTCGCTCGGCATTGTCTTTGCCCTTATGCGAGATGTACGGGTCGCCAACTGTGGCGTCTAATTTATGCCAAATATGAGACCTACGATAGGATCATGCACAGGCTCGCCGGGTACACTGAGAAAAATGAGGGAGAGAAATATGCAGTTGGCATCTTGTTAAATTTAAGAAACTAAGGAAAATTTCTTAAAATTAGTTAGAAAAATATTTAAAAATACTAGAAAAATATAAATACACTAAAAATATAGCGAAAAAGGTTGGAAATACTTTAAGAACAATTATAAAATTATAATAACGATGTATGTATTTAATGAATCTAAAACAGTTTTTTCCTTTTGCTATAAGAAAAGTTCCTGTTCTGAACCCTAGCAAATCCCTGTACTTATCTCCCTTTGGCTTCTGAGAGAAAGCTCAAGCTGAGATTGCACAGCAAGTTGTGAAAAACTTTTAGATATTTTTCCTACACCTTTTTTGGCATGCAAACAAGAACAAGAACAACAACAACAAACACTCGCCGACTCGCCCCGGGGTGGACGCGGTACCGGCTGCCAACTGCTGCTCTCCAGCTATGGCTTTCTACGGCCTCGGCTGCAACTGAACTTCTGGGCTTCAACCCCCGGAGCGGAGAAAACACAAAAAATTTGCATGCTGCCGCTGCGAAACTCGACGCACAACACAAACACACACACAACACACGTGACGCACTGCACACTTGCGCTTAATAATGTCTTCGCAAAGTAGAGCAGGAGAGGGGAGGAGAAGGGAAGGGGGACTGGGCATGGCTAGTGTCAGTTCGAGGGGTGTTTCGATAAGTACTTTACGAGACACAACCCTCGTTTTGCGGATTTTTTTATGGTTTTGCCGTGGCACAACGAGGCAAGGCATGAGGCAGGGGCAGGGGCAGGGGCAACATCAAAGTTCACATTTCCAATTCGCTTGGGTGGTGCGGCCGAACGTTGCACGCTGCCTTCCGGCTTGCTGCATGTTTGCAAACAGGGGTTGCTTTCTCTTTCCACTCACTTCCCATTCCTGTTTCCTTTACGCTTTCGCTTTCTCCCTGTTCCGGTTTAGTGCGGCCTTTGCATTGGTTGTTCATGCAATTTTTATTGCAATTGACTTTTTTGCCAAATCGTATTGGCGATTTTGCAAGTTTTTGGCCAACGCAACGAGGGTTGCAATCCTCCCTAGCGCGTCATGGTGGTGTTGGGAGGAGCAACAATGCTTGCGAAAACTTGGCAGCAAAAAAAAATGGCGAACTATTTGAGGGAAGTGCGAGGAAAGGGGCAAAAATTCACTCTTTTATGGGGAAATCGATAAAATAGGCAAACTATCGGTAAAACTATCGTAATACTAACTCAGTAAAATGAATTATGGACTTATAAAGCTTAGATATTGAGAAAGAAATGATTAATTAGTTCAGGTTAAATACATTTTCTGCCTTGTAGTAAAATTTAATTAGCTTTTTCTACAAATTGATAGAAATTAAAGAACTAAAGTAGAATATATCGATAAAATGAAAATGCAAAATACTTCATTAAAACATCGTCTAAAAAATTCCAATAAAATTCCTTTGCAAAGCTTACAAAACTAGTTATAAATGCATCCCATTTCCCAAAATAGAAAACCACAAATTACTTGACCATTTTCATTTCATCTTCACTTTCCAGAAACGATAAATAATTATTTTCGTTTTCAAAACTTTTCCGAAATTGCATTTCGAAAACCAAACTCAATGTACGTTACTTTCGCTGTGCTGCTGTAAGAAAAGACTAAACAAATACCCTTTAAATTTGCATAATTTTCATTTAGGTCTCGACTTAAGATCGAAGGAAAGGAAATGAAACGAAAGGATCGAAAGGAATATGCAAATTGAGTAAATCAATCGAGAGCTAAATGAATATCGATCAAAATTGATTTGCTGCCCGGTGCGAGCTAACCCAAACAGAAAGGGCGAAATGCGAGAAGAAAAGGCGAAGACGAAGAGTTGCATCCTGCCGAAAAGTGAGCAATACCTTTGGGGAGAGACAGAGAGAGAGAGAGCTGCTCCTCGAGAGCGTGAGAAAGTTGCTGCGCCGCGGCAAGAGACGATGGTATTTTGCACGCATCATTTGCATAATTTTACCTTGGCCAAAACAACAAGAGGAAAATAAATTTTCATTCGATGATGTTATGCAAATTAGCAAATCCTAGTGTTGTCTCGCTTCAACCCCCTGCCAGGCGGAAGGGTGTGCGAGCAGGCCGAACCGAGCCGAGCGATCTCTGGCGCCGACTGTGTCCACTGTGCGCATAATTAACCCCTGTCGTGCGTTTGTCTTCTTTTGGCATTTTCTCGATTTTCCTTTCACTTTCGCTTCTGCATGTTTTTGCACCTTATGCAAATTAGAATCTCCTTGGCAGCGCTGGCAACCCTTTTGTTGCCAATGTGGAAAATGTGTTATGCAAATTTTCGATCTGCGTGATCTTCGCATCGCTCTGATTTCCTTTAGCCAGTGTCAGGTACTCCCCGAGCCCCGAGCGTGAGAAACTCCCGAGCATTTGCATAAATTTTTGTGAAAATTTGCCGAGCTACGTGACCTGAAGAAATGATGGGATGCAACGACAGAGATCTACGCAGGAATTTTCCCTTTTTTTTCACGTGTTAAGTGTCAATGACACTTGGGGCAGGGACAGGGGGGCAACACGTTGCAACTTTATTCAGACAATTTAAAATTTATAAAATTTAAATCTCCAAAGAAGTAAACCGACTCAAATTGCCTTAGAAAGAGATAGCAATAGTCACCTAGCTGCACTGCTCGCTGGTGGAGTCGCTGCTGGAGTCGTCGCTGTTGTTGCTGCTGCTGCTGCTGCTGCTGGAGTCGCTGCTCTCGCTGTCGCTGCTGCTGCTGCTGCTGTTATCGTCGACGTCGTCGTCGTCCTTGGAGCTGCCTGTGTTGCATTGTGTACTGCCAGTGCCACCGCTGCTGCTGCCACGTCCCGCTGCTGCTGCCGTTGCATATTGCATTTGTCGCTTCTGCAAACTGGACGCACCACCGCTGGCAGCGCCGCTGCTTGTGGCACGTTGCGTCTTGCTGGCTGGCGTCGAGTAACGCGGACGCTTCTTTACCGGCATTGTGGAGCGTATGCGCATGCGATGTGTGAACTTGCGTCGATTCCCCTTCAGCACCTGATTGATATTCTGCAGCCTCATCTCCAGCGTGCGCTGCAGATCCTCCTTCTCCGACGGCTTCATTTTGCGCAAATTGAGCTTGGTGTGTGGATGCATTGCCTTCTTCATGAGATTCAGCGTGGCGGCACCGAAGTTCTTGATGTCGAACCACTGCAGATCGCAGCTATCCGTGGAGATGTCCTCCGTCTGCGCGATGATGTGCATAATCTCGATCTTGGTGTTCAGTGGCAACATCACAAACTGTTGCTGTATGGCGCGACGTTCCACATCGCTCACATAGTTCGCCTTGAACGGGCTCTTTGTGGTCGATGACGACGACGACGGCGGCGGCGGCGCTGGCCAATCCACAGATGAGGCAGAGGATGTGGTCGTCGATGCTGCGTTGCCCGTCTGTGTGGCATTACCCACCGCCGCTGCCGCTGCGTGTGCAGCATGTGCCGCGGTGTATTTCTGCTGGCGGAGAAGCTTCTCACGCCGCAACTCGGCTTGCTGCTCCATGTTGATGAGGCGACTTGTCTCCAGCTTCTGCTGCAGTCGATATACCGTGTTGTCCAGGCCATCGATGAGCCGCTCTTGCCAGCTGCTGCCAGGAGACGTGCGTCGGTGCTGCTGCTCTTGCTGCTGCTCGGTCTGACCCACGGCGTAGAGCAAATCGTTAAGCTCCTTGTTGTGCAAATGCTTGGCCACCTTCTCCATGGTCTCGTAGTAGGTGCTCTCGAAGATGCGTCGTGCCTGTGCGCGATACTGAGCGAAGATGTCATCGATGTGGGCACGAAAACTCTCCACTGTGCGAAAGTGATGCTTGCCCAGCTTCTTGGAGAGCAGCAACCACTTGTCCTTGAAGCATTCGCGCACCTCCTCGTCCAGTTGCTCCACATGGCATAGCTTGAGCTTCTTGAGCTCCTCGCGGCATTGGCTCTCGGTGTGCGATGAGGTGCGATTGTGTTTCGTGCGCAAGGTGCGTCCCGCTTTAGGATCCTTGCTGGTGATGAGCTCGTCCCCTGGTGGCATCTGTGCCAACACCTTCTCAAAGAACTGCTCCAACTTTTGCCCATTGCGATACACAAGATCCTCGGGTCGATTGAATGTAAAGCAATTGCTTATGATCAACCGGAAGTCCTGGATCAGCTCATTCACATTGTAATAGTAACGATTCTGCACACGCTTGATGATGGTGCCCACGTCCATGGGCCGCCGTATGATGGTGTAGTACGTGGGCACCTGAAACGCCTCCGCGTCCACGGGCTGCATGAAGTCCAGCGCGAAGCGTTTGCGCGACAACTCATCGAGCAGATGCCGCTGGAGGAAGTGCATCTTGTTGGTGTAGTAGCCCACCTGATCTGCTGGTGGCATTACCTCGGGTTGCACACGATTCGGTAGCCTCAACTTGATCAGCAACGCCTGCAAAGGGGAGGGGAAGAGGGAAGGGGTGGGTTGGTAGGGCAGGAGGAGGAGGAGGAGGTAAAGGAGTTGGCATTGTGACTCGAGCTGCAACTCACCATGGCCAATGCTAGGATCACTCTCTGCGCGAGATGCTTTACGAATCTTTATGGATTTTTTAAAAAATTTTTTCTCGAAAAACGAAAAAAAATATTTTCCATTAAATTTTCAACCCATTTGACTGCTCGCTCCGCCAGCTCCACACACACAGTTCGTCGTCGTCGTCGCATTTTTGACAGCTTTGCCCCGAGCTGCTGCGTGCGCGGCCAGAAACTGCTCGGCCAGTGTTGCGAAGCGGCTGCGTGTAGTATATAAATAGCTGTGCAAACTATGGCAAAACTTCAAAGCGTGCATCGAACGAACGATTGAACCACCCGCTGGCCTAATCCGCCTATCCAATCTTCCTCCCAGTGCCATCTCCAACCGCCCTTGTCTAATATTGGGCATATTTTGCACCACTTCACACACACAGCTCCCCCACCCATCCACCCTCGGCTGCTGTCCTGGCTGTGCGGCAATGGGACATAAAAACTGCTTTTTGCAATTTACATAAACATTTTTATCATGCTTCAGCCTGCTGCCCCTGCTCCTGCTTCTCCTCCTCCTCCTTTTGCTCTCCCTGCTTCGTGCTGCTCCTGCCTTGGCCTCTGTGTGCCAGCTCGACCAGGTGGAGTACAACAACATGCTTTTCCTATTTACCTACACAGAGACACACACTTAGCGCCCCCGCCCCGCCCCACCCACGCTATCTGTGGGTAGCTTTGCCCCCGCTGCTGTTCCTGTTCCGGCCTCAGCCTCAGCTTCCTCCTCCTTCTCCCCCGCCTTTCCCATAGTCGCGCTGTACATTTGCCTCTTGTTGCGTCTTTTTGCGACACTTAATTACACACGCATACGCTTCATTCCACTTTGCTAGTGCCACGCCCCCTGCACCAGCGCCCCTGCCCCTGGCCACAGCTATCCCGCTAGAGAGCGCGTCGAACAGGCAGCCTCATTTGCGCAGCCTGAAACATGAATTTATGCCCATTTATAGCAGCTACTATAACAATACCTATTGCTGCTATAATTCCCTTTGCAGTTGCCATAAAAAATTGCGCCATAATTTCATGCTGCGCGCGACGACAAGTGCAACGCGTTGCAGCATCGTGTACAGTTGGCTCGCAGCGCCTGCAAATTCGTTGCTCTTTAGGCTGCACACACACACACACACACTCAGACAGCGACTTGCCGCATGTTGCACTTAGGTTGCCAGAGACGCAATCAGAAATGCACAGGCACAGGTAGACAAGCGCAAGCGACTCCGCCCGAAGGTGTCAATGTTGCCTTATCATGCAGACGACCCCTGGCTAGGTCCTTAGTGCATCATCCCCCCCTCCACTCCAACTTCGACTGCGATCCCGACCTGACCCCGACCCTGACCCTGTTGCAGTTGCACGTCTGCTTGCCCCGTCTCTCCCTCTCGTTAATTTTTATCTTCTTGACGGCGATTAATGCGAATAAATTTTATAGTCGAAAATGGGAAAAGACGTTTGGAAAATGGGAAAATGTGCGCGTTGTCCTTTTGTTCGCTCTCCCTCGCTCTCTTCACTTGTTTGTCTTGTCTACCTTTTGGCCAGTTTGTGCCTGTGTGTGTGCGTGTGTGTGTGTGTTATTCTTTCTGCCTGTGAAATGTGACTTTTTGTGTTTTTGTTTCGTTTCCTTCGGCACCTGCAGCAGCAGCAGCGGCGCAGCAGCGGCACAGGCGGCGTCTGTCCCTCGTCCCCTGCCTGCATGGCATTGCGCGATCTTGCGATCTTGCCACTCTACGCTGACTCAGCAGCCCGAGAGAGAGAGCGAGAGAGCGTTCTATGTTTTGCCCCATCCCCCAAATTAAGCAGGGCTCGAATTGGCTCGACAGTTGCACAGGTACAGCCTGCGTTCAGGTGCAAACGGGTTTGTAGCTACCATCATGTCCCCATTCCCCTGCGCATTATCCCCCTCTCCTCTCCTCTTCCCTTCCCCCTCTCACTCGCGCGCGCATTGTTTGGCGATGTGTTAACCTAAAGCGATTTCTGGCTGCGATTTCTTTTCTTTCTCTCGCTTTGTTCGTCCCGTGACTTTTGGGTTTCTATCCAAACTCGACTCGGCGATCCTTGATATTTTGATATAAAGTATAAAGTGAGACAACTGTGGGAACGCCGCGAATCCCGATTGCAATCGCAGCGTGCAACAAAATGATGCAGGTTGCATGTCGCACTGTGGGATACTCTCTCGCTCGGGGACCAGACGCAGCTACGCCGTGGCTAGGTTAATTGATGGACTAGGCTAGGGAACTGCAATGCATGCTAGCGCACCCACAACAGACACACTCACATACGCACACACACACACACCACTAACGCACTCACGCACTCGCAACACGCGCAGTTTTATGGCTTTGCTTCCGGAATGGGCGGCAAAAAAGCTGTGGAGTGTGGGGCACGCAGGGGAGTATGGGGGACGATGAGCAATAGGCGCGTGGTCACGAACCCGCTGCATACGCTGCATTCATTTCAATGTACAGTGGGCACACGATAAAGGGAAAGAGCTCAATTGACTGAAATGGTAAGAGAGGAAGGAAGGAATGAATTAAGATATGAGCAAATAATTTTAAAAATATCTAAAAAAAACTACTAGCATAGATATAGCATAAATTAGTTTAGGGCTGTCTGTATGAACGCCTATATCTCAGAAACTATATGAGCTAGAGCCATGAAATTTGCTGACAACACTTGCATCTACTACACTGTGCTAGAGTTAGTTTAAAAATTCGACCACGCCCCCTTTAAGCTGCGGAAATCGATAAAAATCAATTTTCAAGCTGAATTTTGAAGCTAGAATATGCATTGTTAGAGTAAGGAGCTCAAGAGTAAAGAGCATAGAAGATATTTCGAATATTTTCTAGTATTTCCAAATATTTCCAAATCTTTCACGCCTTCATCTAACTCGAATGCCCACTGTAAATGCGTAAACAAGCGCATCGCGCTAGTCGCACGCCCGTGTCAATGACCCAGCGGCGTAGCCAAATTCTGTAAGCGCAAGAGGGAGGCGGAGGGAGAGGGGGAGTGTGGTGTAGAGTGCGATAAACATGGGCAGCCGAAAATGTTGCAATTGCAATAATTCAGAGTGAAAGAAGAACCGCGCGCGTTGATCTTCACAATGCGTTGGGCGCCCGCATCTTTGTCAATAAAAGAAATTGATTGAGAAATTGTGAAAATGAATTCGACGGACGGCGGCAGGGTGCGACAGACCACGGGCCATGCGACGCTGGGCAGGCATTGCGGGAAAAGCGCCACAATTAAATAGCAAACAAATTTCTGCCAATTATTTGACATTAATTATGAACCTCGAACCCGCCATGAGGGTCAGCTAGACGAGACGAAAGAGATGGAGTGGGAGAGACACAGCTTCTCTAGCTGATTGTTAGATCTCATGCGGTGAAAGGGTTTCTTCGTCAGCGTTGTTTACGCAGAGTCCTTGGGTGTCCTGTCAGCGCGTTAAAAAAGATGCTGGTGCTATCGCATTCGCTTGAGAAGTTTTGCATTTCCATAAGCATGAAAAGTTTTTCCTGCATTTTCCCAGACTCAGAAACTCATATGCATCTCAATGCATAAATCTGTCAAGCGGGTGCGGGGCGCTAAAAAAACCCACAAGAAATGCCTCACAAGTCATTGACTTCGACTCCAACTCCGACTCGGTCTGTCTACCCAAAAGGTATCTGCATCTTGACGCCGCCCATGCGGTGCAATGGCCGGTGACGATGACGTTGACGCCGCCATCGCCATTGCCGGCCCAAAACGCCAATCGACCAAGACGCTGTCTCCCTCTCTGCCCCCTCTCCCGCAGTTTTCTGAGCAAGTTTTGCGCCGTAACGCAGTCGCAGTCGGCAATTAAGCCACAAGATCGCCGAGCTACGAGGCTTGGCTGCAATCAGAGAAGGTACGAGGAAAGCAAAAACCTCAAAATGAAACATTTTTCAAAAAAAAAGAACGAACGAAAAAGAAAAACGCATTTAAACGCAGCAAAGATCGAGTTTAATGCGCAAAGCGCTACGAAACGTTGCGGCTACCTGTCCCAGCCGCAGCGGCAGATCAAGATCGTCTCTGGAGCCCCAAGAGAGGCCTAAAGAGGCTGTGGCTCAGACGCAAAAAAAAAAAAAAAAAAAATTGGTAAGACGAAAAAAACTAGAAAAATAAAAAACGAAAAGAGAAAAAAGACAACAACAACAGCAACAACAATCATCAGCGTGTCGGGCGAGTCGTGAAAATGTTTTTCCAAAAGTCAACGCCTGCGTCGACTGCGACGACGACGTCTCGCACAGATTTCGTATCTGGGATTACACATTAAATGCATTTGGCTTGACCTGACCTCGTCGACGACGACGACAATGGCCGAACCCTTCGATTAGTGCTGCGCCAAAAGGGGAATCAATATGAATACAGTGGGAATTGCCTAAGGCGAATTACAAGGGAATTAGATAAAAGATTATAGGGTTGGGTGGGAGAAATGCTGTAAAGGTGCAGAGATTTTTAATGCATATAAAAATTAATTTATTAAAATATTTGAAAAATGTTTTTTTGATTTCTATCGAGCTTTGGACGCAGAAAGGGGTGTGGCTAAATCCTAAACTAAACTTTGAAGTTCTGCAAGTGTTGCCACAAAATTTGTTGGCCCTAGCTCTTGTAGTCTCTGAGATCTAGGCGTTCATACAGACATAGTTTCTTGATTCCGTGTCAAATTGCAGTTTCCCAAAGGCAAAACGAAAGTTTTCTAGCCAATCTTCACTGTACTTCGATTGTCAACTTGCATTCCGCTTGGCATAGAAGAGTTCTACGCTCTTCTCGCATCCATTCCCCCCCCCTGCCCTCTTTCTTTTTTGGCGGCGTCGGCGATCTGCAGCGCTAGATAAGTCCAGAAAAGGGTCCAAACCTGTTTTAATGGCCAAAAAGCAAATGAAATGCATAAAACGTAAATCTCACAGCAGGTAGTCCGCGCTCGGGCAGCGCTGCGCTACTCTTACCTGCAGAAGAAGGCGACACGCAACGTTATGACTGCGACTTTTGGTCAGCGAAGGCGTCGCTGTCGTCGTCGTCGTCGTCGACAATCTCGGCGACAATCGATTTCTCAATTTCTTTCGATACTTCAATTTCCAAATTCTGCACTCAAATTACGTATGGAATTCCTTTTGTATCCTTTGCTCCTTGCCACGACTCACTTTGCTGCTGCGCAATTTTTGGGCTTGGCTCAGTGCTCGAGGGTTCATTTGCCTCGCCTCGCTGCGTGGGTGATCGGTTTTCAATGCGCCTGCGCCCCCGACCCCGCCCCCGCGTACGCTCTGATTGCATCTGTGAAAAGGGTTGCAGGCGGTAGACAAACAAACAGATCGCTTCGCTGACTGACTGATTGACTGTCAGTTTGCTCATCTCTTCCTTTTCCAGCTATTTGCATGATTTGCCAAGGTGCACCGCCCTGCCCTGCCTTGCCTTGCCTCGCGGAGTGTGTGAGAAAATCGCATTTCACATTGCGCACCAGCAGAATCTACAGCGGCTCAGCGCAATTTTCCCATTTCCCAATTGAGTTTTCCGCTTTTTAGGCTCAATTGACTGAGCTGCGGGTCAAAGGTTTCGCAGCAAGATAACCTAACCAACAACAACAACAGCATCAATTGGCAAGCGGGTGATTTTCTTTTTTGCTTTTTTCTGTTTTGTTTTTTCGCATTGTTCAAAATTTTCTAATTTATTGTTGATAAATTATTTGATAAGCGCGCAAAATAACGTTGATTAGCGGGAAATATTTATGGAAAGGGAAGGATTGCAACTGCAAAGCCCAACCAAACCCCATTAAAGAACCCTTTGCAAAAGTATTTATCTTTAGTTGATATCAATTTGAATTCCTCTTCACACTCGGAGTGATTTGCCCCTCCCTTCTCCCTCTTTACTGCTTGCAATTTCCTGTCAAAATACATAGAAAAGCGCCCCCAAGCGGCTGATCTGCAAGGGGTCAAATGGCTGTGGCACACAAATATAGCAGTTCTTTCATTCTTGCTGCGTGCCCAATTCCCCTCGTGGCAGATACAGCACCAACACCAGCATGAAAACTTATCGCAAAACAACAACAGCAACAACAACAATCTATCAGAAATGCATAGACAACACCGAAAAAGTTCATTGACTTTTTGCATTCAGCCGAAGAAAACACACACACACACACGCAAACGCACAACACATTTTTGGTGCGTTTGCTGCTGCTGCTGCGGGGCCCAACGAACGAAAAAATTACGAAAAAAATAAATAAATATGGCTGCCCAGCAGCAGCAGCAGCGCCAACAGCAGCGCAGCAGCGGCGCAGCGTGCACAAAAGAGCAAACTCCAAAGAAAGCAACAGCAAAAGCAACAGAAACTCATATTAAAGTGAAAATGAGCGATAACAACGCAAACACACAACACACACACACGCACATGCAATACACACACACACACACAGACAGCAGCGCCATCAAAACAAGCCTGTCCCCTCCGCAGCGCACAACCCGATCGACTGGTTGGGAAAAAAACTGCAAGCGAATGCGACTCCCCTCGCTCGTTCTCTTTCGCTCCCATTGAGACGCTGCCTCTGCCGCTGCCGTTGCCGCAGTTGCTGTTGCTGTTTCGACTTCGCCATTGTCACGATCGTGCGAAGAGTGCGACGCGTTGGAGCTCTTGCATACCCACACACAGACACACACACACACACACACACACTTGCTGCTGCGCTGGTATTGCAGTGGCCCTGGCGGCTGTTGCTCTGTCACAGTAAATACAACAAAATGGCAACTAATTTGTATTTAAGCTGCTTAAAATACCAGTTTGTGTTGTTAATTAATTGTTAGCATTCGAATTATTAGTAATTTAAATTCGTTTTGACTGCCAGTGCAAGCGTAATATTTTATTTGCCACCACTGTAAGGCAAGAATTGCCAATGTGCAATGTATTTATTTTGTTGAGAATGCATCTCAATAAGATATAAGCATATGAAGAGCTAATTAATATGGTATAGACTTTACAAAAAATTAACTACAATTCATGCATTATTTAATATATTTACTGCAATAAGAAATATTCATTGTAAATAATTCCCTATGCGAATGCAGAAAATCCCTTCAACTGCAGCGTACTTATTGGCAAGGGAAATTAGAAGCAAATATTTCCCTGCGACGCAACTGTTGCATACTTTCAAGCGCGCGTCTTAAATCAAATGTATTGCATACTTTCGGGGCGCACCAGAAAACAAAAACAGCTGAGCGCACATGCTAAGCAGGTGCAGAAAAATTAAAAAACAAACAAACAAAAATGTTTATAAATAATTTAAATACAAAAAACGAATAAAAAGTGTATTTAGCCTCTTATTGCATGGAAGAGATGAGTTTATTGCTTATAGTAATGGTTTAAAACCACCACGAAATTTCCGTTATTTGCTTAACCTTCTGCTTTGCACCAGTTTCGGGCGTGTGCCACCACCGTGTGTCCTGCTGACCCAGACGCACATATTTGCCGTTGCTCGGGGCAACATGGCAAAAAAAAAAACCAAACAAAAAAGAGCACAACTTATTCGTTTAACAGTTACGTTTAATGTACAATTGCGCTTGCCTAGCTAAGGATTAGGATTGATTAGGTTTACTAGAGATTTTGGTTTTACTCAATGGAATCTACAGCTCCGACTTGGCTGTGGCAGCCTGCTTGGTTAGTTTGGACACCCTAAAGGTCTCCAATATGTTCAGCTTGCGCTGCAGCTCCAACTTCTTTTCGGCGGTCACCTTGCCGGCCTTGAGACGCAGCAGACGCTTCGTCTCCTCCTCCACGAAGTCGTAGCCAATTTCATTGATTTTTCGCATATAAACCAAGTAAACCTTGGCGTTCTGCTGCTCATCGGGTCGCGTGAGTTTCTGCTGCTTCTGCTGCAGCTCCTCCAGCAGCTCCAGCTGACGTGCATCCTCCTGATTGGCATAGTTCCTCACGCCATCATTGAATTCCTTGATGCAACCATCGCGTCCAATGTACAACTCCGTGTTGCTGCTCACAAAGCTCTTCAGATTGTCCACCGTCACGTCTAGATGCGCGGGAAACTGCACATAATCCTCCACTTTGCCCTTGAACAGGAAAATGCCAGGGAATTGCTTCTCTTCCACCTTAAAGCGTTCGCCCAGCGCTTTGTTCTCCAGCTCACCATAGTCCTTGATGCCCACCGTGGCCACCAGCAGCTCATCTGTCACCAGATGCGCTGCCTTGGAGAACTCTGCAAATGCCTCGTGCTTCTCCCCATAAGGGAAGGCAATGTCCAATTTGACCAATGCATAAGGAAAACGCACAATTGTCTTGTCGAAGTTAATCTCATCCAGATCCACACAGCCGGCACATGAAATCGCGCGTCCAAGCTGCGCCTGCAGCGCTGCCAGCAGCAAAGTGAGCAACAATTTGAACATGTCCGAAGAGAGAGTGGGGCAACTTGTAACTGGAATTGGAAATTTAACTGCTTCTTGACCCTCTGGCTCTGTCAATGCGGAGTCAACAACTGAGCGCGGCAAGTTTTCGCTTAGCTCGACAGAATTGTTTGGTTGCTATAGCCACGCGGCTGCCTCTCAGCAGCAGCAGCACGTAGCCCCTCCAACTCTCCCCCACTCCCCACTTTGCATGCTCTCTCTCTCTCTCTCTCTTCCACGCTCTCTAAGCCACTTGAGTGCTGCGTGGCGTACGCTCTCTCTCTGAGCTGAGCTGCGTTCTCGATCGAGTTGAACGACATTTGAACACGTCAGTAGAAGCCGTCGGCAATTCTGCTGGCACCCTCTCTTTCGCTCTCTCTCTCTCTCTCTCTGTCTGGGCCAAAACCGGCTAGCAGAGGCTGCCGCTTCAGCTGTTTTTTAGCGGGAATTATGTAATGCAAGAAGCGAGAACAAAGATAATGCCTAATGCTTGCTATATAGTCGCCTGATGTGAAACTGATTGCGGTTCAGCTTGAGTTGCAGCGACGCCAATGGAGCGTGCCACAAATTGTGGTGCGTAATTTCCACTTTGTCATTGCCGAATGTCATTAGAGAGCACACACACGTGTGTGTGTCTGTGTGTGTGTGTGTGTGTACTCATGTGTGTGTAAATGACAGGATTGGACAGGAAGTTGTAATTTGCAATTGGCCGAAAAAAAGAGAAAAGCGGCCGAAATGGAAACACCTGCAACGGCGGGAAAACTAAACTAACCCCATTAGGGCAAGTGTACGCAGAGCGAGTGGAGGAGGAGGAGGGAGGGAAGGGAAGGGGAGGTAGAGGCGTAGATAGCGGGTTGGTTTGAGCCGAACAAGCATTTGCCGCAATTTTCATTAGACCGAAATTGAAATTTTCCTAGCCTGACCTGGTTCTCCCTACAAACTCCGCCTGGTTTCCCTTTGCTGCCTACCCTACCCCAGCGCCTTCACCCCGCACTGATAATGGACATTTTCGGCAATTGTCAATTAATAATTCATGTGCGCGGCACACACATGCCACGGCAACGCCTCCCCCTCCAGCCTGACTAGAATTGCCGCCCAGTTTTTCATTTGCGGTTTCATTGGGTTCCTCGGAAAATTGACCATCAGCGACGGACATGGCACGCAATTCGGAAAGGCATTTGGGTTTCACACGATCGATATGTGCGGCTATTAAATTATCTTTCGATGCCCGGGGGGGGGGAGGAAGGGAGGAGGGGGAAGGGGGCGTTGCCAGTCAAGTGCAAAGGCGCAATATCACGAATGGCTTGTCGAGCCTGACTTGGCATGTGTGTGGGTGCTCCCTCTCCCTCCCCTTGTGGATCCGCATTCAAATCGAAGTTACCAATCTGAATTGGCCCCAAAAGTGGCTACCCCTGCTCCGCTCCCCCTCTTTCCCCTCTTACGGCGCCGCCTGGCAAAAAGTAACCGAAAACAAGGACTCGCCACTTGCTTGTGTACACAATGTCCCTGCAGCTCCCTCTCCCCTCTTAGTTGGCCCCCTTTTAGTGTTGTCCTTTGCGCACTGTTTGCGCTTCATACATTATGCAACACTGAACGCAGGCCAATTCGTTAAGTACACCCAGGAGCGAGTAGCAGTCGCTAGCCGTGAGCTAAGCGCCAAAACGCATAGTGTCCCTTCTACCTCCCCAACCTGGTTGTCTTTGCGTACATCCTGGCGTGACGAGCCTTTTATTTTTAACACCCTCCCGCCTTGATACGTCATCGTTATCCTTCGGGCTAATTGCCAGCACAAGCTGGCTAAGTCCTCGTGGCGTGCGACAGCCCCAAGATTTTGTGCCGCGCGTCCCTAACGAGCTCAGCGGAGAGGGCTCAAAAATAACCCATAGTTTTTATATTTAGCTATAGTTTTCGTTTTTTTAATAGACTTGGTAGGAGTAGGGGAAAATGATGGATAGTTATTAGAGAGTTCGAAGTTGAAAATCTCTGGGATTTCCTAGATATTCAGCACAGCGTTTTCCCCAGCTCTGAAATGTAGCTAGACTTTTACTATAGTTGGGATTCCCTGGAATTAGATAGATATAAGCTACAGTAAGCTTGGGTATGACGAGTTAACTTAGCACTTAAGAGGCTAAGGGAATTTCAGGCATCTATTTAAGAGGTCACCTGGTTTTAAAGACAGCCAGGAAGTCCCTTAAGAACCTCTTCATGTCCGATAATCCCTAACTATCATTGGTTTGCCGTAGATCACTGCCAGCTAAGCCTTAAACACCATACAACACTAATACACCACATATAGCTAACTCTTTCTTCCCCCTCTCCCTACACCAGCTGACCACCAGCTACCCCTTTGACCCGCTTTGCTACGTGGTATCAGAGCGTAAGTGTGCGCACATGTGAAGCATTAATAATATAGATTGTGCGGCTATTACGTCGCTCAATGGAGCAAGGAGCGAGAAGAGAGAAGTAGAGCGGGTTTAGTTCGTAGGATGGGGAACAATAATAACACAATGACCTTTATTATGCGAAATGGAAGTGTCCAATCTGTATGTGTGTGTGTGTGTGCCCTGTCCTGTGCCAGGCAATCGACATTAGCTTGATAAGCGCGCAAAATTTCCAAAGTTCGGAAATTTCCGAATGGGCCATGAAGTAATCTGGCAACAAGATCTAATTGTCTCAGTGTTTTATGGCCCGATAGACATGTGTATATAGCTAGTATGTATATTGACCACAGCGCAGTTAATCGTTTCGCCTGCGTCACATCGGTAGGGGGCGGTACCCAAGGCGGGGGCAGCTGCTCCACTTTCTGTGGCTTTTTTGGCCAGCCTAATTATGCGTGTGCGGGGAGGGGAAGAAACTAGCGGTTGGGGCGAGCTGTGACCATGAATTTTTCATGGTACACGTATGGCAATGTCATGCAAGCGATATAGTACTATATACCGCACTATATCCGATTGAAAAGTTCAAATTTTCAGTGGAGTTCGACGCGCGTGTGTGTGAGCGAGCAGTTGTAAAATTGAAGCTCATCAAAGTTTTATGCGCTGGCATAATTCCATAAATGGGCCATGCCGGAAAATCAACCACCTGACCAATCGAACCGGGAACGACCCCTGACCCCAGACCCCTCGCCAGCATATGCTTAGTCGTTCAATCGTTCAATCGTTTAGTCCTTTTATGCCTCTCGATAATAATTCGCATGCCCAAATCCTTTTGGCCAGCCTGGAACGGCTCAACCTAATTGGTATTTATTGAAAATGCGTTTTGGTTAACCCATGTGCCACGGCCTTAACCCTTTGTTACGCGTGGCAAATTGAGTCTCTAAACGAACGCACACTCTCTCTCTCTCTGCCTCTGCCTCTGCCGCTGCCTTCGCCTTGTCCTTTATCGCTTTTCATTTGCATTTATTGCCATTTTTATATGGTCCGAATATCATCTTTGGCAATTGAAAGTGTTTAGCGCAAATTTGTTTTCAATATTTGTGCGCGCACCCAATAAACCCAAATCGAGTTTTGCTGGTCAGTTTTTACCCTTTTATGAGCTACCAAAATTTGATTGCAAAATATATCCAATTTTTATTTTTATGTCAAATGCGTGCAGGGCATACGAAAAGGGAATTGCAGGCAGGTGCTTCTGCATGTAGAGTCCTGATTAATGATGGCAACTTGGACTGCATAATTAGCTCGACTCGTTTTAGGCCGTTAATTACGCTGTCTAAATATTTGTCGAAGAACTCAACTCAAATCAAATATTCTACATACATATATGTACAATATATAGAAGGGGGCAAGTCTTGAGCTGCTCTGCTGTCAATCAAAGCAAAGCTAATGGTTACCTCCTTAAGCGATTGTCCATTTGCTAACGGTTAACGGAAAATTCCATTAAATTATGGTCGAGTAATTAGTGCAGAGTTCCCAGCTGAACGATCATCCGAAGCGCCAAGGACTACTAAGCAGTAAGGCAAGTCTATCTCTCTCTCCCTCTCTCTCGCTGTCGCTCTCTCTCTCTCTGTTGTCTGTGCTATGCGCTGCTTGGGGAAATGCGCGTATAACAGTTTTTTTTCTTGCTGGCGCAGGCGCTGAGCGCGTTTCCAATGCGTGTGGAGCGTTTGTTTACAAACAATTGTCAAGCGAAGCACAGAGAGAGAGAGAGAGAAAAGGAAAAGAGTCAGGGAGAGAGAGAGGAAGGTGCAGAGGGGGAGGCAGAGCGCGCCAGCGCTGCTGCGTTGCAACGCATGCAAAATATTTCTAAAAGTTGCCACCTTCAACTTGTTGCTGCCGCAATTACTTAGAACAAAGTCAAATGGGACGGACGCACAGACAGACGGAAGGACAGTGGAACAGTCTGGCGCACAGACAGTCGGACAGACATGCAAATTGTCGTTTCACAAGCGAATGTTCAGCGCAATTGCCCAACCTGCCCTCCTCGCCCCATGCCACGCAGCTCTTAACACTTTTTGCCTGACCATATTTTTTTTTTCTGTGTGTGCCTCATGACATTTTGCATTGCATTCGCTTAACATTCTTTTTCGCTTTACCCACCTGACCTCTGACCCCCCGGCCCGCTCTTGCCACGCTGCCGACGTTGACGACCCGCTTTTATTTTATAACGTTTTAGCGCAAATGGCCATCAAATCTAATTGGCAACGTCGCTGGCCGCAAATTGCAGGTCTGCGCTTTGATTTTTTGCACTGATTTCACGGCGACTCTGTGGGGAAATGAGGGATTCATGGAACGAATTCCATCTAGCTTCTATGTGGGCGAATTGTCGTTGGGTTATCGCTACATGGCGATAGCATGTCAAATGTGGCTCAATTGATTGACAGTTGTGGACCCCGCTAGATATGTGGAAGGTTGGTATGAAACTTTTTATACTATCTTGTATGTATATCAAGCTAAGGATCTCGACTTATAGATACCTAGCGAAGAAGTCTAAGGAAACGTAGAAGTACTATGGGTATCAAGACATAAACAAAGAGTCATTCCTCATCTAAATTGCTTGATTATCACTCAACTTATATTGGGGAGAATGCGAGGTTAGTGCAGTTTTTGCTACAGATTTTCCAAGCTGAACGAAGGGTGTCCTGCCGTTGGGCGCATTCGACTGTAGTTTTTATAAATTTGATCTGGGAAATCCTTATTTCATACTAAATACAACTTATAGTTACCTAATCCGTTGTGTTTCATATTAAATTTTCGATTAAAGGTTCGATTTTCTTGGGAACCCCTTCATGGGATACCCCTTACTCCTTCACCTTTCCTCCCCCCACAGGAGTTTGCACTTTGTAGTTATTCCTGGCCAGGTTGCAACGAGCTAATAACAAGCGTGCAGCGAAAAACTTGATGCAATAGTTGTTGGGTCCGCCAATCCGCCCAAACCCAACTTAAGTTGAACACTTTTCGAGCTGACCTCAACAACAACATGCAATATGCAGTAGTTTGGAAAACAATAACACTAAAACACGGACAACAGCAACAAAATATTCGCAAGACGAACAAGGATATTTCCACGCGCATTTAAAAATGCATGAGCTCGACGGCAAAGTAGGGTCTGTTGTAGTGTCCTGCGCGCTGGAGGCGTAGTTGGGTTGGGTTCGGTTGCTACCCGGGTTGAGTGCGCTTTTGCAATTCTTTAAAGTCCGTCAGTCTGACAGTCCGAGCGCTTGACGGACTGACGAACTATGGGATCAAGTGGAGGAGGGCAGGGGAATGGCAGCTGGTTCGAATAGAGCCAGGCAACCGCAGGGTGCAGAATTTCAACGCCTCGCGCTTTTTATATCTAAACAATGAATCAATGCATTAGTTAGTCACCTTGTACGCTCCACTTTAATTACTACTTTTTATGCTATGACCCCCCCTTCCCCCAATCCCTTCTTTGCCTGCCCAGGCTGACATTTTTTTGCATGTTGTGGCCACAATTTAAAAATTGCAGCACAAATGGAAAAACGAATACAAAACGTGGGGGGGAGGCAGAAAAAAAACCAAGCGAAATTCCTGCCCGGGAACGTAATGTTATTAGTGGGTACCCCCAACCCTTCACACCCCTTCTCCTCCCCCTCGACTGCACTATAAATATTGCATTACAATAATTTGCCTCACGAGTTGCGAGTTGCGAATTGGATTTCATGTTAATGCAAAGTCCTTATCGCTTGACGTGGATAGGTGCCTCCTCCTCTCTTCCTGCTCTACCCCCTCGAGGGTTTTTCATTTGTTTTTCATTCATTGCATTTTTATTTCTGCTGGTAATTTCACTTAATTGCAACGATGTGTCGCGCCCGATTGGGCTGCCCAGCTCTGCCACGTGCACTCATCGAGTATTCCGAGTGGCAGGCGATAAACGAATCGGGGGTTACATACATATATCGTATATATATTCTGTGTACATTTAGGTTCTCTCTTTATTCTGAATGCAATTGTGGTTTACAATTAATTAATATACATATATGTGGTATATATATTGTATATAAGGTATATATAAATTTCTCTTTTTTTCTCAACTTCTGCTTTTGCTTTTGCACATTCAATTCTAATAATTAACGGTAGTACGCGCGTTCCCTTCGGGGTTTTCCTCTTCTTCTTCTTCTTCTTGTTTGTAGTATAAACAACAGTTTTGTAATAGGTATAAAAAAATAATAAACATACAAATATTATTTATGGATGCAATTGCTGCAAGACGTTATGGATAGCTCTCTCTTGAAGTTGAATGTAAGTGTGTGTGTGTGTTCGTGGGTGTGTGTATTGAGTAATATAAAAGGTGCTCGACTTTGATTGTATGTGGTGTGTGTGTGTGTGTGAAGCTGTGCGGGTTCTTTTCTTTTATGTATTTTCACTTTGTTTAAACATAATTATAAAATCTACTGCGTTTGCTGTTGAATTTCAATCTTCTCCACTGTCATGTCCGGATTCATGGCCGTCGCCTCCTGCAAAAGAGAAAGAGTGAGGAAAGTTTGGTGCTATATAAAGATTTGATATTATATTTCTGTACGCACCTGTATTGCCTCAGCCAGTGCCTTGTCATGATCGATTGGATCGCCATCGGATTGAATTGTTATCTTCTGTTCCACACGGGTTTCAACAATGCCATCGCGTTCGGTTTTGTACTGCATCGGAGAGAAGAAGAAGAAGATAAGATAAGTTAAGATCGTAACGGTATATTATACATTTCTACAGCACACTATAATACCCTATAAACTAAACCCATTTGGAAACAACAGACGAGATGTCATGAGAATTTACAGTGTGAGCGCAAACGAACACAGGAAACACCTCGGAGATATCCATAGGTTGCCTACCTTCGCGTACTTACGTTCACCCAGAGTTAGTATGTAATGCAGGGTTTACCCACACAGCCCCTACTTACGGTAATCGTTTCCACAGTGCGGGTCTTACTGCTCACGGTCTGTGTGGAGATAATCTCGCCGTGTCCAGAATAACCGGGCGTATCCTCGCCAAGCACAACGCGTGTGCTCTCAACATGTGGTCCGGTGGTGGATGTGGTCGCTGTATTGCTGGCAGTCAGCGGAGATTTCTGTGTAAAAAAGAAGCCAAGGTGCGGTTAGTTCACATTCCCAATAAGAAGATACATTCAATGTCCGTAAGGGTAACATGCTCGAGTCGAGTGGACAAACCTGATTGACGGAGGAGACAACGCCGTAGGATGGCCCATCGATGGGTGTGCCAGAGTCATCGGAGTTTGTGGATGATACGCTGTCGCGTCTCTGATACTACAAGCAGCAGCAACAACAACAACAAAAGATACGCACAACAAACAAGGGAAAATTATAATTATAAATAAATCAATTCATGCAGTATAATTTACGCGTGCAGGCCATGCCAAGAGCTCGAGAGGATCGATCGATGCCTTACCTGATCGCCGCTGGTAACTGTCGCTGTCGTCTTCACCTCTTGGGTGACAACGCGTTGTTGCTGGTTATTCGGGTCCAGAGTGCGTGTGGTGGCCACTGTCTTCTCCTCAAGCTGTTCCGTCTTGGCATTCTTGCCCAGATCCTCGTGCGTGGTGGCTGTGCGGGTGGTGACTGCGGTTGCGGTTACATAGGCGCCGCTCAGGTCGGTGGGTGTTGCATCAGCCTGGTGGGTGGTGTCAGTTGACGCAACGTGTTGTGGGTGTGGTTAGTGCGCAGTTAACAAGAGGTTAAGATTGCAACAGTAAACAGCAACAATAACAAGAGGTACAACAACAGGAAAATGCGGAAAGTAGCGGCAAATATGAAAAATAAAACAGGAAAAAGAAAATAAAAATCAAAATCAAATTCGAAATTTGATTTAAATCGCGAAACTGCAAAGCGAAAGCGAGTGACAGAGAGAGACAGACAGAAAGTGAAAGAAAGAGCGTCTCTGCTGCAAGTGCTAACCTTGTGCTCCTGCGTCGAATAGGTCACTTCGCCGGTGCCCAAATTGCGCACCTCCTCCTCGACGTTGTGTGTGACACCGCCATCGTTCTTGGTCAGCACCTGTTTCGTTGTCGTCTTGACCACGGTGGGTCCCTTGCCCTGTTGGCCGGCCTGGTTGGACGGACTGAGGAGAATGTCCTGCACCTGCGCTTCGCTGCCATACTGTTTGGTCATGTCATCATCCGAGCTGCCCTCCGAATCGCGACGCAGTGCATCTTTGCCAATGTGCTTGACGCCATCGAAGAACTGTTGTCGGGTTATGGGCACCGTCTCTGTGGTAGTCTGCACCTGTGCCTGCTTGCCAAAGTGCGAGGGATCGATCTGTGCATAGTTGAGGATCAGTTTGCCTGTCACTGGATCCGTTACTGCCGTGGCCGGATCAATGTCACCCGTATTGGGATCAATGTCACCGTATTCGCTCTTAATGCGTCCCGTTACCGGATCAATTTCTCCTGTCAGCGTCATCGTGTGCGTCACTGTGGTGCGTGCGCCCGCAAAGCGTGGATCATTCGGATCGACCTGTACAATTTCACCAGTTACGGGATCAATCATATTGTAAACATAGACGGTTTTGTTGAAGAATTTAAGCACACGTCCTGAGACAGGATCGATTTCGCAGGTCTCTGGGTCGATCTCCTCGGGGCGACCACGTTCGTCTGTCTTCGAGATGAGCAGAATGCGCACGATCACGATCTTGCCAGTCTTGGGATCAACGCGAGCCAGTTTGGTGTACACCTCACCGGACTCGGGATCCACCTGAGTGGCAGCATAGAGCGGTTCACCCGTCGCTTTGTCCACTTCACCGGTGGCTGTGTAGATCTTACCGGATGTGGGTTCAATCTTAATGGTGTTAGGGTCTAGCTTGGTCTGTTTCTTAATCTCGTTGGTCTTGGGATCCAGGTAACCGTAGATGGTGATGACATAGCCAGTCTTGGGATCAACACTGCTGGAAATATATTGCACTTCCTTGGTGGCCGGATCACTGGCGCCAGTGGGCACCCAGATCTGGTTCGATTTCGGATCAACAATGATATCCTTGTCCTTGGCTGCGCTAACCTGTGCAATTGGTGCCTTTGTGGCGGGATCGACACGTTGCTGGACAATGCGCAGTGAAATGATGCGAGCGTAATCCTTGTCGGGTTTGTTGTTCTTCGGATTGATCTGGTTCTTTAGCACGATCTGTCCAGTTGCGGGTTCGATCTTAATGTCACGTGTCACCGTCTTGCCAGACTTGGGATCGTTGAAGGTGATCGTGTGCTTAACCAAATCGATTTGTCCGTATTTCGTATCGATCTTGCCAGCCTTCGGGTCGAACTGACCGCCCGAGGTCTCCACCTGGGCTGTCTTCGGATCGATGATGTTCTTCTTTGAATCGAATTTGCCGGCCAACGAAGTGACCTCCACAATAGGATCGATCTGTTGACCCACCTCGATAATGCGACCCTGGTTGGGATCCACCTTGTTTGTCTTGGGATCTACAACTCCCAAAATAGTGATCTGTCCAGTCCCCGGATCGACCTTGACATTCTTGGTAACCACAATCTTGCCCGACTTGGGATCGATGGCCTTCAGCTCACCGGTGCGTGTATTGATCTCACCGTATTTCGTATCGAGCAGACCCGTGTCAAGGTTCAGCACGCCAAGCGATCGCTCCACTTCACCGTTAACGGTATCCACCTTACCAGTGGCAGGATCAATGCGGCTGGTGATGACAGTGAGCTCCACAACGGGATTATCCTGTGGCGTTATGCACACAATCTGTCCCAACGAGTCATCAATGCGTCCTGTCTTGGGATCCGCTACGCCGCTAATCAGGTGCAAATTGCCTGTCTTGGGATCCACATCACCTTGGAACAGTTCCTTCTTGCCTGTCTTGGTATTCAGAGCTTCCAGTGTGGCATTCTTGGGATCAATTACGCCGTACTTCGTATCAATGCGACCCGTGGCCGGATCCAGTATGCCCGTGGAGTGCTCAATCGAACCGTTCTCGGCATCAATGCGCTTTGTGGCAGGATCGAACTTCGAGGTGATGACCATGATCTTGACACGCTTCTTCTTGGGCTTGGCAGCAGCGGCGGCGGCGGCAGCGGCTCCTGCACCAGCAGCCTTGCCAGGCTTAGCACCAGCTGCACCAGCAGCTGCGGCGGCACCTGCAGCACCAGCTGCCAGTGCTGGACCAGCTGCAGCCTTTGCTGCATCCTTGCCAGCAGGTCCCACATAGCCGGGCTCCTTGTTATAGCGCTGTGATTCAAGGAAGGCAGCCGTGGGATCGATGGGCTTGTAACTGCCTGGTGCGCCGGAGGTGTAACCCTGTCCCTGGCCCGTGCCCTTGGTGGGCGAGTACGAGCGCTTCTGGGCATCGCTGAGGGGCACAGCAGCTGCATCGACTGCGCTGCCTTGCAGCTTGGCGCGTGTGGTGGGCGATAGGCTGCCATCTTGCAGCAGCTTGGCACGCGACTTGGGCGACAGTTGACCACGATTCAGCTTGTCCTGTGTGCGTGGCGACAACTGACCCGACTTGATCTTCTCGGCCGTCTCCTTGAGGGCATTGTCATTGCCTGGCGCATAATTGAACGCCAGTCCGATCTTCTTCTGCTGCGACGTGGGCGACAGTTGCTCCTGACCATCGGGACCTAGCTGCTTGCCGCTATTCGGATCCTGGTCATAACGGAAGCCACCGGGCGTGTATGACTTGCGTGTGGGGCTGCTGGCATTGCCATCGGCATCCACAGCGTATTCGTAGGGGCGTGTCACTCCGGGCGTAGTCGAGCCACGATTTCCAGCATTTCCTGCGGCATTGCGATTGCCATCGTTATTCTGTCCCTGATCCTGTTCACCCAGACCCGATGTAACGACCAGACCAAGACGACCCACATCCTTGTCCTTGCCGGACTTATCCTTGTCCTTGCCGGACTTATCCTTGTCCTTGCCATCCTTGGACGGTGAACCGCTCTTGCTCTTGCGACCCGACGAGAATATACCAACGCCCTGCGTAGCCCGCATAACCAAATCAAAACGGGGGAATATATAAAACGAAAAAGAATCGGAGGGGGGAAGGAGAGATACGAAATTAAAAACGATAATCAAACTCATTAACTTAAAAGATAATGATACATATATATATAGGTTTTACAACTACAAACTAACATTACTCGAGGGTGGTGAGAGGGGTGTGAAGGGGGCGGGGTTTCAAATTGGAACTTAAAATTAAATTGGGATTGTATTTACACGAGCGCGAGTCGAGCTCACTTGCAGGGTATATTGATTACCTTAGGGCTTAGCTATCGATAAATCTTACGAGCTATATCTTTATAGAAGTGATTTCCTTATATAAACTTGCTGCTATACTTACACGTCTGCCTGATTTATCAGATTTATTCGAGTCGTTCAGTTCATCATTGCCTGTAGAAGGTTTAGGTATATCGATTAGTAATGCAAAAATAATAGGAAAATTCTTTCTATAGACTGAAATCGAACTACGCCAAAGTGTGCCCACAGCGTGTATCGACTACAGCATACCCTACACAAGTCTCACCATTGGTGCCAGCTGCAGCTGCGGCAGCAGCGGCGGCGGCGGCGGCTGCCTTGGCCGCCTTCTCGGCCTTCTCACGCTCCTTTTGCTCGCGCTTCTCCTGCTCCTTGCGTTCCTTCTCCTCCTTCTCCTTCAGTTTCTTTTCACGCAACTTGGCCTTCTCCTCCTCATCCTGTGGCGGAAAGTAGAAGTAAGAACATGAGTTCAAAGCGAACAGACACAAAGCGAGGCGAGACAAAAAAGAAGCTTACACAATTTACATGCAACAAAATTAATAGATTGAGTTTAGATACGGATTAAGTTAAGAATAAGTTAGGATCTACAAGCACCAAAAAAAGTCAAAAATTTCGTAACAAAAGAGTTAAATACCCAAATGAATGTTTTGTGTAGACTGTACTTATGAAGGACACATGTACAAGACAAAAAACAATGCGAAATCAAATCGAGTTCAAACTTAAATCGAAACAAATAAAATTTCCATATTGCATATTGTTCTAGTATCGGTAGAGTATAGAGTATAGATATATAGTAAGCGAATGTGAATCAGACGAAACGTTTACAAGTTCTTATAGTATATATACGATATATAGCAATAGAAGAGCGTAGATATGATTGCGGCATAGTTATTGTTGTAGTCTGGTTTCATATACAAAAATTTACCATATATTCGGTGTCCATATACAGTGGCTACCAGAGTTGAGGTGGGGGGATTAAGGTTGGTCGGTTATGTAATCAAATTAAAATGTGCAAAAAATTAATAAAAAAAACATTTTTATAACAAAGTCGGAAGCAGGGTACATAGTATATATATAAATTATCGAGAACGGAATAAAAATAAGAGCGGAACCGGAACCGGAACCGGTTCCAGTAAATCTTGCGCCATGCGACCTTCTTTTTTACAACCTACTATCATCGCGTTTATATAGTACAAAATTTCTCTAGAAGCTCACAACAAACGTTCAAGAAGCGCAAAGAGAGAGACAAGGAGAGAGTAAGAGACAGAGAGAGAGTTTTTCAAGCGCAGAAATCAAAAATTCATAGACTTGGCAAAGAAAGTGTAAATCGAAATGGAATTGAAAGAAAAGAGTGTCGTTTTAATTTAGTAACCTGGGCAGGAGCCGACGCAAGATCGGCGACCGCAGACGCCGCCTCGGGCACGATAGATGTCTCATAGTCTCCCTCGAGCGAGCTCTGCGAGGAGGCTGAAGCTGTGCCCGTGCTCGATTCGCGTATCAACTGGAGACGGAATTAGTGTGGGGTTTAGGGATAAGTTTGGATTACGGATTGATTGTTCATTTGCAGCACAGCGAGCACAGTGCGTGGGTCACACCAAGATTGTTGTTTGTTGTTGTTGTTGTAGTTGCAAATGATTGTGTGTGCGTGTATTAATTGATTTGTTGTTGTTTTTGTTGTTGGTTTGTGAGTGAGAGAGAGAGAGAATGTTAGTAACAAACAAACCGAGAATAAAGTAAACAAAATGATCTGGTTAACTCCTGATAATTGTTATGAAACAACATATTGCGCATCTCAGCCAGCAGATGCGGCGACATCCATTGTCCTTGCATCGATATTTACCTTCTCCTTCTTGTCCTTCTTGATGGGACTGCGTCCATGGGCATCAGCATCGCTGCTGCGATCGCCACGATGATCCAGAGTGTGGCTCTTGCGGGCCACCTTCTCCTTCTCGGCCATGGCCAGAGCTGCAAGAGAAGAGCAGGATTAGTCTTTGGTTCATTACTGAGCTCCAAGCTTCAACCAACCATCCATGCTGCGCGAGGAGAGACGTGCTCCGGACAGGGCACGATTAAAGGTGGGCGCGGTGCGATCAACAGGTGTCGCCTTGCTCTCGTAGTGTGTGCGTCCCGAGAAACGATACTTGGAGCCGAAGCGTGGGAATAGCGTGGAACGCGTATTCGGCTCTGGCGTCATCAGGCGGAAGAACGTATGATGCTCCACACACGATTTCCAGAGCTTCTTGGCGGCCCGATGATTGGCAAGCTTGAAACCAATGGTCGATTCGTATTGCTCGAATTCACCCGGTCGTATCTTGATGTAGAAATGATGACGCTTGTACGAGATCTTCAAGATCTTTGGCCAAGCGAAACGGTTGATGCGCAATCTGCAGGGGAAGAGGGAAGAGAATTAGCTCTGTAATCAAGCGAAGCTCTGTCACTACTCACTTATCGCGATAAACCAACAGACCGGAGGCACAGACGCCCAGCATAATGTCCACGCCCTCGGAGTCCTTGGCGGCATGCAGATCTACGCCATACATGGCCAACTTCTTGGCGTTCTCCAGATAGTGCAGCTCAGCCTCAGCGGGCGATTGACCTCTGCAAGGGAGAAAGAGAGGAAGAGTTAGAAATGGCTTCAGCTTAGTAACTACTCCACCTACTTGTGCGTCTTGTGCAAGTCCATGACTTTGTCCTCCAGCTCCTGTGTCTGAGTGGGTGCGATTTTGAAGTCCTTCAGATAGGCACGCGTGGGCATCTCTTTGGGATCATAGTCGCCCATTTCGGACTGCACCAGATACGAGCCGAGCAGCGCATGAGTCACAAATGTGCAGGGCAGACGACCCTCAAGGATATCGTTGCGCACTTGCAGGCAGAGATGGTAGCGCGTAATGTCCTCCTGCAGCTGCGATGGCTCCGGTGGATAGAACTTCACGGCAAATGCCAATGGCCAGGGATCTGTGCGAAAGAATTTCGCCACAGGCTTCTCCAGATCCAACCAGGCACGTGGATCCGTTGGCGTCTCATAGGTTAGACCAAAGTAATCCTTCTCAATGATGTTCAGTCCGGCACAGATGGAGTTGACCAGATCGCGACCCTTGGCTTTGCGCTGCGCAGAATGGAGAGAGGATTGTTAGTAGAGATTATATAAAGAGAGAGGGGGAGTTACTTACATCAATGGTCACATCCAGAATTGATCCATCGAGCAGTGTGACGCGCGCCAGGGCGGCCTTACTGAATGTCGATGAGTTGCTCTTCGGTTTGCTCTTGGTCGGAGTTTCCGGCTCAGCGGGCGCGGATGGTTTAATTTCCGCCGGCATCGTGTCGCTTGCTCAGCTACGCGGAAACAGTTTGCTGGATGCACTCAAAGTTGCCGTAGTCCGCTGCAGATGAGAGACAAGCAAAGAATAATTTAGCAAAAAACTTGCAGGAAGCCATCGAGTCCAGCCGGATGTGCGAATTGTGCAGCGGGAGAGAGGAGAGAGAGCAATTGCGTCTCTCTCTCTCTCTCGTTCTATTCATTACGGAATTGTTTTAGTTTTACGCTTTGACTGGCGCCAGCAACGATTCATCAGCTCGTAAAGCTGGGACAAACTGGGACATGGCTATCAAAACTGCAGTCGCCTGGCGGACGACTCCCTCTTTTGGGGCTGAAAAGCCACCCCAAAACTGTAACTGGAACTGGAACTGGACGCATGATGTCATGCTCGATGACATTATACATGAGTCGCACTTGCGCCCGTATGCGTATGCGTAGTTGTTGTACTTGTATCCCCTATGCCAGACACACACTCCCCCCTATGCCCCCATCTGGTATACTCACTTCTGTGTGTCGGACTAGAAATTATTTCTGCAGCGACTTCTTTCCTACTCTTTTTGGTCTTCTTCTGCAAGCATAAGAAATGAAAATTACACATTAAAAAAATGAAGTTTTTTCTTACATATTTCAATTTAACTAGCGAAAGTCGCGGCAATAAACCTGAACGCTTATTAAGAGCTATAAAAGAAATAACAGTATCACGCTTCATTCGCATTGTAAGCTAGTCGCAGTTGGGTTTTAATTAGCCCACTCATTGCTTCACTATCTCCCTCTCCCTCTCTCTCTCTTAACTCTTATGCTACCCTGTCACTTTGAGAACTTTTGCAGATGTTCGGCTTTAATTTATAATAATCTCCAGCAAATAGGGCGGGGCACAATGCGCGTCGCAGACCCTTGCTCAAAGGCAGCGACGCGACGCTGCTGTCAATAAGTCGATTACCCCCGTTCATAAGTGTTTAAAAGCATTAAGGCACAGTGGCACCAATGCGTCATATTCTGCTTACAAAATATGCTAATTTTTAGAAAATTTTATGTAGAAGTTTCATAAACTTTTATACACTTTAAATGTGCAGAAGTTTTTTTATTGAAATTTATGCAGTGAAACACGCTTTCTAACCACTGTTATGACATAACCGGCGGCAACTCTCGTACTTCTCGCCGATTGTGCGGGATATATTGTGTGTTATATAAGCCGGCAAAGCGAGGCAGCGTCATGTTGCCTACATCTGGCACCGCAGCTCAGCTAGGGCATATCATATACAGTATACAATGTACGAGTATATATAGCGTGCGAGCTTAAGAAATGCATAATTCATAATGTGTTATTTGCAGAACTATGAGGAAAGTGCAAGCAAAAAGAAAATTGCAAAACAATTGTTGCTACATCCATCTCTCTCTCTCTCTCTCTTCTGCCTTTCTCTTTCCCTTGACACACCCCAGGCAGCTCAGCTCTAAATTGTTCCCTGACTTACTTTGAGTAATTGCAAGCGATCAATTTAGAATTTAATTGATTTGAAGACATTCCCGCTGCACTCAACCCCCAATTCCTGCGTTCGATTGCTCTCTCTTTCTCCCCCGCGCTCTCTCTCTCTCTCTCTCTGTCTGGGTCTATCAATTTCAATTTGATACGAAGCGAGTTACATGTCTTCTTCTACAATCTACCGAGACAGGCTGAACCAGTTTTGGAATCAAGAAACTAACTTGAAACAGAAACAGCAACAGATACAGCTAAGTTCCCGGTCGGCTTCTATGTAAAAAGCATCGCAATGCTGCGAATCAAACATTAAAAAACAAGAAAACCTCTCAAATAAAAAACCGAGCATATAAAAAAGGCAACACATTAAACAAAAGATCGCGTCACAATGTTAAAGCCGGTGGCGTCATCGAGCCTTCTAAAAAAAAAAAAAAAAAACATATACCGAAACATGCTGAGAAAAAAGCAGCCGAAAAACGGCGCAAACAGCTAATTTACTTTGGGCTATATCGTATACTATATAGTACTACAATATATATAAAGTGGCGTCTGTTCGTGTTTATTTTCGAGCATTTATTGTTGTCTTCGGCACGCGGTTATTAGACATATTATAATTAAATATATTTTGGCAACATTTGTTGACATCATCCAGATCCGGAGCGATCACACTCGGACTGCGATCGGGTCAGGCCAGTTGCAGCACCTGACAAATCGCGCAGTCAGCTGAGTTATTTCGTGTCTGGGGACACACTTGGCTGACTGACAAGGCGTGTTGGAGAGATTGAACGATTTAGACATGAATCACAACAGATTTGTGATTATCTGGTGAATGTCTCAGACGACGACGGGGGGGAGGGGAGCAACAAGTGAATCGTGTTGAATGCAATTAACAAGCTGACTTAATTCGCGCGAGTACAGTGGCAAGTGAACATAAGTGACTTGGTGTGGGTAAACTAGTGAAGTGAGTCAACTTAGTCAGTACCCACTGTAGCTGTTTAGATGCTGCTCTCGAATCAGCCTATGATTTATTTTTGTATCGCATTAATGATGACATCATCGCCATTCGCCGGCATAGACTGTGCATACTGCGATTGTTACCACAAGTTATATTGAAATAATTCAGCAAATATTGCAGCAATACGTACAGAAATACACAAACACTCGCACACACACACACGCACACGCACACGGACTCCTACTACTATATATAGCATATTTATACAATACTAAGATATTTTGCAAGATGCCGACACCCCAAAAACAGAAGAATGAACGCTTCAATTGAAGGAGGTCGAGGTGAAATTCATCAAGTAGCTGAAAAGCACACACACACACACACACACACAAGCACACACTCGCACACCCAAGACTATTCTATGTACGATCAAACAACGAGCTGCGGCTGGGGCTGGGCAAAGAATCTATGTGGAAGCCAGAGACAAACAGACGAAGAAATACAGACGTGACCGGTATGAATACTCATGAATACACCCAAATAGGCCTGTTCGGACGCATAAGTTGCCCAAGAATTCTACTTGGAATTCTACTCGCAGTGACCTCAAGAGATTCGCCTGTCCGGGGACTGGAAACTGTCCGGCGTCGGTCAATCCAATTGAGTGCGAGTGCGAGTCTAATTAAATTTAATTTAATACAACTTAAATCACATTCAATTCAACTCGATTAACAAGCAAACAGTGTAGACTCGATGAATATGAACCTGAACCCCAAGTTGGCTTCCCTGACCTCACTGCCCCCGTCCCTCTCTCTCTCTCTCTACTCACTCTCTGACTGACTCTTTCTCTGCTTGCTGCTGCATTCCGTCATGGCATTATGTCATTTCAGAAGTTCAGTGACGTCACAAGGTGTGGATATTTGCAAGCTACACTTTACACATTCCGTTCCCCCCTTCCACTCGCTCTAACTGAGCTTTAATATTAAACATGCGATTAACGCGCGTTTCTCTTTCAGAAAAATGTAAAAAATTTACAACAAAATGAGGAAAAAATTAAAAAAAAAAAAAAACTGCACAATGCAGAAAACAGTTTTTTTAGTTGTCCGAAACTGTTTGGGAAACCAACGAAGCGTTGCCCATAAATTGTATGCCGAATACAAAGTGAAAGAGTTGCGTGCCCAGAGAGGGGGCAGGGAGGGAGGGAGGTAGAGGGCGGTACAATGGGGTGGAGTATATTCACATCCGTTAATAACCCGTCGACGGCGACGGCGACGACGACGACGACAGGGGAGGCGGATCGCCATGGCACGGACTACTTCCGCGAGAGAAATGTGTTTTGCATTCTTTTCGAATAGACACGAAATCGACATGCATGGAGTGCGAGGGTATGCTTAGGTAGCAGTTGCTCTGTAGGGAGGAGCTATAGAAAACTGGGAGATCTCATTAACAAACATATCGAATTTTATAAAAAATATTTTCCAGAAACATTTCATAATCTTTTGAAACCTATTAAAGAACAACTGCAGCAACTCTTTTGTGCTCGTTTACAGGGTATGCAAATCGTGTAAGGAAATCTTAATTTATTGACTATACACAGAACGAATCTCAGATGGTTTTTGTGTATTTTTTGGGTGTGCGTGTAGAAGAAGTTGCCGGCCTCCTTCTCCAGGCAACACACGAAATACCTGATGAAAATGGGTCAATCGATATAGTTTCATTCCATGTCTGTGTGTGTGTGTGTGTGTGTGTTTTGGGGAGTGTTGTTTATTCTTCGTTGATTTGTGCAATTGCAGTGTGACTAACTAGCAACATACGTGCACATATGCATGTGTGTGTGTGTGTGTGTGTATTTGCATCGAATCGGAAATTATTTTTGCGGTTATCGCTGCGGGTGAGTTTCACATGTTTGCGACATTCGCACTTCGATAAGCCGGCCAAAGTTAGACAGAGAAGGAGAGAGAGAGAGAGGGAGAGGGAGAGGAAGGCGGGCGAGACTGAGATCCATCCGCTCCAGTTAGCGTCAATAACTAAGCGCGAAACTGTTGACCACTGCAGAAAGTGGACCAAACACTTGACTATAGAGGAGTACGGGGGAATTATGTATGTATCTACATATATATAGAAGACTTGCGCATGTAGTGCAAGTAGCACAAACGCGTACTGATTGTTGTTGTTGTTGTTGTGCTCGATTCGGGTCTCAGCTCAATGGGGCCTGACTAATTGCACGCCGTCAGTTTTTGATCGGCAACAGAAGCGCAGAAAGAAACAACAGAAATCGATAGAAAGGTTTCCTAACTTAAGTGGAGTGTATCAAGTCTATCAAGAGGCAACTTAAGATCATGAGCATCAAGTGTTAAAGTTTTCTAAAGTTCATACACTCTCTTTAATGTCTACTTATAAAATCATTAGCAACTTGTAGGCAAAAGTAGCTGCATTTATTCCACTGTTCAAATCCCCAAACCATAAATAGATGACAGCCTGAATTGGCTGGAGAGAGGAAGGTAGGGAGGGAGTAAAGCGAGGGGGATTCAGAGAGCATGGTGTATCCCCCAAACAAACCAAAATACACAGCTGGCACTCTGGTCACATAAATCATACGCGCGCTACCCGACACTCTCCTCTGTACCTCCCCCAAATCCCCACTTCCCTTTCGCACCACAGCAACAATAAAAATCGATGCGACAAACAAATAAAAATAGAAAATTCAATGCGAAAATCGTTTGTGTGTGTGTGTGCGAGGGGGAAATCGTTTAGCTTTGGAGCCAAGTGAAACTGATTGAAAACACTGACAGATTGAACTCGCATTGGGGGAGTATTCGCTCCGAAATAGAACAGAGAATTGGAGGATGGGATAGGCCGTAAATTATGTAGTTACTTTGGGGATCGTGGCGTTAATCGCTTTCAAAGCAGACAGAGAAATATTCAAATGCCACTGGAAAATTTCATAGCTGCAATGGCCCAAATTTTCAGTTAACAAGCGACAAAGCCTATCTTCAAACAAGAGAGAGAGACAGAGAGAGCGTCGCTCTTTGGAGTCTCTTCTAACGACAGACAGACACACCTTGTTCCATTGGGGACTTGGCTGCAGCGTCGTCGAGCTGTGCTTGAATTCAGGTTTCCACAGCGTTTTTCACGTTGCGTGTTGTTAAGTCGTTTATGCTCAGCTCGCGCGCTCTCTCTCTCTCTCCCGCTCTCTTGACGGTTTTTATTATAATTTTCTGTTGTACAGTTATTAGCATTTGCTTTGCTCGTTTCCTTTATTTGTTTGTCTGCTATGTAGCCAATTTCTTGGCCAGCCGCATAACCGGTTTCTAATGCAACTTCTTCGCTTCGCGCTCTCTCTCTCTCTCTCCCCTCGCTCTGTCTGCTGCTGCTGCTTGCCTTGCCTTGCCTTGCATTGTCCAGTCCAAGTTTGTTCACTTTTTTTCTCAGTAGTTTCTCGTATTTCCATGCTTGGCTTCTACTATTACTATTTGGGTCAACACATTTTCAGTCCCGTCTCCAAGCGCTTTCTACCATTTTTTCCCAAAGGTTTTCCACTTGGGGTGACGCATTGAGTTTCCTGCGACGACTCTGCACAAAGTCACCTGCCCCATTCACAAAATACCAACACAATCGCGTAGATTTTCGCACGACGTTTTGTTTTGGCGGATGGCGGAGAGGGGGGTGTGGATTCTTATCGCAGAACAAGCAGCAACTATGTGAGTAATTCCACACGCGTTATCAATGCGATCGTCGTTTATAGACATATTGACTGCGTTTATGCCATGAATTACACGAGTTCCTGTGCGCGTCACAGTCTTTAAATATAGCCAGAAATATTATTAAGTTAGTAGCAAGCTAAGCATTACACGTGGTATGTGTAGCATAAGCCTTTCCTGGCCTTGATATCAAAAAATGCCAATATTAAACAAAATAAACACACACACACACACATAGTTGGGGTGCGATAAGAGTATAACCTGCTCAACGATCAATTTCCATGGCGCAGCTACTGTTCTATTTTGGGGCCAGTGACGTCGACGCGTCGACGCTGCCGCCGTTTCCAATGTCGCCGCGAAAAGTTTAGCTAACAAATCAAATGTATCCACTGTGCATGGCTTTTCATAATCTCAATTAACTGTGAATCAACAGCAAAGGAGTTACACGCACACACACACACACACGATCGACTTGCCTGACTACGTGCGCGCGTGTGTGTGCGTGTGTGTCGCGTCTCCTTGACTACGCGCCATTTGCCTGCCTGCCCAATAAGAATTTCACGACTTTCAGCCCCTGCTTTTCGAACTGAGTCAAAACAAAATGCGAAGCAACTGAGAAAAACACAAACTCGACAAACGTACAGCAACAACAACAGCAACAGCAATGTGGGCCGTAAACTGGCAAGAAAATCTGAATAAAATACGTACAGAAGATACACGAAAAGCTTGACGAAGCTATGGCCAAAAAGCAACAACGTCAACGTCAACTCGCTCACTGACTCGCGCTCTCTTGTCCACGCTCTCTCACTCGCTCTCTTTCGCAGTGTGTTTCTCACCCGCTCTCTGAGCAACATACTGAGAACGTTTTGTTCTGAGGTGGAGTGAGAGAGAGCAGCTTTTCGAACGTGCGTACGTGTTTAGGTGTGCGCCACTGTGTGCGTGTGCCTGCGCCCGCGTATGTGTGTGTGTGTGTCTGTGTGCGGGAGCTATGAAGTCATACTGTGCTTGTTGTGTGTATGTCAGAAGCATAAAATGTGACGGAGCAGAGCGGCAACAACTCTCTGACCACAGCCCAAAACGCAGAATACGAATAAAGTCAGAATAAAATTGGAGAGAAAGAAAAAAAAAACCATTACCAGCTTGTTTGAGCTTGATCAATTGGTAAATGGCGCGAGTTGAAGCTGAAATGAATGTTGAAGTTGAAGTTGGAGTCGAAAGCGTTGCCGTTACTTACGGGAATATAGAGCTCGGTTGAATAATAATCCACAATAGAATCGAGAACGCGTAGTTTGTTGAATACTTTGCGGCGCGTTAATTGGGCGAGTTGGCTTTTAGCTTGGCTTGGCTTGGCTTCGCTTTTTGCGTGTTGTTTTCACTTTTCACACAGATTCTAGTTGATTTCGCTAATGCAACACACAAACACACGCACACATGTAAACAAATTCTTGGCCACTTTTTTCTATCGAGCACGAAAAAAGACAATTTGTTGTTGTTGTTGTTGTTGTCGTCGTCGTTGAATACCTGTTGAAAATTTACGTCGAGTGAGTAATAGAGAATAGTGAATGAGCATGAGTGTGAGGAAGAGAGACAGAGCAAGAGAGAGAGGTAACGTAGTAGTAGTCGTTGTGGGGGGAGGGGTAAACGGGGTCGGTAGCTGGGAACTAGGCGTGGGCGTTTTTTTCAAAAAATTGCACCAACAGTATATAAATTAAATGCTAATACGATTTTTATTTATAAACACTGAGAATTGCGCGCCTTTTTACTGCAAGTAGCACACAAGAGCAGCAGCAGATGCTTCTGATTTTTCTGACACTTCTCTTGCCAGTGTGTTGTTTTTCTTGCCGTTGCTTTTGACTTTTTATTTTGCCTATATTGGCCCAGCGACTGAGCGACTCAGCGTTTCAGTTAAAACGTACCGTGGTAAAAATATTCGAAATGCTGCGCACGAAGAGCAAACTGGTACTGAGAGATGGTTTCGCAGTCGCGACAGTGCCAGGCCAAAACAACCACTGCCCCACAAGATGGAACGACTCAAGAGAGAGAGCAAGTGAGAGAGAGCCACGCGGATGACGTCACAATTGGGAACAGTGTCAGTTTGCGGTTTAGCGACTAGGTGGCAACGCTGCGCCTCAAATTTTGTGGAATGCGTTCACAATAGTTTCAATTCAAATCAAATTAATTTCAACATTTCTTTTACTTTACATTTATTAATTTTTTTTAACGCTTGCGATAAAGGCACGGCTTCAGTGAGAACGGCTTCAGTTTTTCGGTCTTGCTGACGTGGCGCATCTTACGAAAATGAAAGAAGTAAAAGTAATTCACAGCAACATCCTTTTTTACCAGATCGAATCCACAGGCGGTCATGAATCGCATAAATTCGCGCACATCCTCGAAACGCGACTGAATCTCGGCAATATAGACGTTGCCGTGCAGCTTGAGCACACGGTTCGCTTCCAGCAGGTAATCGTTGAGATTGGTGCCCATCAGTGAGAGGCAGTAGACGGCCACGTCCAGGGATTGCGGCTGCAGCGGAGTTTTGGTTATATTGCAAGCGATGATGTCTTCGCGCGTCGAAACAAGATCCATGGAGTACACCTTGTTGGTCACCGACTTCGCCAGTTTGCCCTCACCACAACCGAAATCTCCAATGATTGCAGTCTTAGGCAGCCTTTTGACGGTATTGATGATGCGTTTCAATGGATTTGATGGCCACTTCTCCACCTGCTGACGGTAGCCGGCATGATAAGACTCGAAGGCTGTCGCATCCGAGCGGAACAGAGCCTCCGCCTTGCTGCTGTTCATTGTGTAGAGCTGCTCGTTGATATAGCGAAAACGTCCGCCCAGCAGTTCCGACTGGTACTTGTTGGCCAGCGTAGCCGGAGTGGGCGCCACGCTGGGTGCTGCCTCCATCGCCTCAACGGCGGTCTTAACCAGTTCGGGTTTTAGATTCAGCAGTTGCTTCTTTTTCTGCTCTTTGCTTGCCTTGGCCGGGTTAACAGCGGCGCGCTGTTTCTCAACTCGTCCGCTACGCACCTTGTGGATGGTAGGCAGCTCATCGTCGTCGTCCTCCTCCTCTTCGTTGTCAGATGAATCGCTACGTGGCGGTGCCAGTGGTCCATGGCCCAGTCTGTAGGTTGAGAAGTCCTTTACTTTTTCAGCTCTTTTACGTTCTTTCTTCTCTTTTTTCTTTAGCATCCTCTTCTTCTTCTTGCTGTCGTCAACAGTGACAGTATTTGCCAGTGGGGAAGGTTTAAACACAATAGCGTCATTACCCCATGCTGGTACCTCAAATGCCATTTTATTATATTTTTATTTAAATAAATTCACATCAAAACAAAGTTCGAGAAACACGTGAAGTTTTATGTTGTTGTCAATGTGACCAAACTGTATGTAATGGGAAAAATACCAAAATATCAGCTGTTTTGTCTGGCACGTTTGGCCCTGCCAACTTGTTGAAAATTGTGGCGCTACTTTCAAACGATAAGAAAATACAAAGTACTTGCAACTCTTTTGAAATACTTTTATTTTGCACTAAACTAAAATTCAACAAGTTTTGTTTTTGTATATTAATTTATAATTTTCGGTTTTTTGCTTTCTTTTTCTTTCTTTCACGTACATACGAACTAATTAACTTAAAAATACACTTCACTCTCTCTCTCTTTCTATAATTTTACAACTGAAAACGTATAATGTGCTGCTCGGAAAGTTGATCGCTTAGGCTAAAAATCGTAACTATTGACAATCAGTTTCAATCAACATACAGATACGGGCTATATATGTATATATATATATATATAATTTGTTATTAGTATTACTCGTTTTTGGTTAGCCCCTTACAATGTGTTTTTTTTTTTTATTTTAAATGTTTTGTTAGTTTTTTATTATTGGTAATTTCTTTGTAGTTTTTAGAAAAATCTTACGACTATTTTGTTTCCCAACAAACCGTTTTGCATGCAATCATTATATCATCATCTTGCTTTCGTTCTTTCTCTCTCCCCATCTCTCTTCTCACATTTATTGGATTCTCGTGTTGGTATTTTTCAGCCAACTGAATGCAGTTCTGCTTTTACATTAAACAACTACAAAACATTTGCGATTTACAATTGCTAAAAACTATTAAATTTATGTATATATATATATAGTATATTTATTATATATTTTATGTATAATTATAATTTCTATAAATTACGGTAATTTTATTGCGTACGCCTCGCCTTTGCCTTGGCCTTTCTCTTCCCTCCTTTCTTTCTGACTGACTCTGGTTCTCTTTGATCTTTTTCTGCATTTGAAACTTATTTGTGAACAAAAAAACCTCTAAAATTGATCTGTATACATTTAAGTTTAGTATGTATGCATATAGTTAATAAAGTTAGGCATATAATTTAAAGCATTTTTCATCTTTGTAATACAAAAATATAATTACAACGGAATCGGTGTCGGGGGCAGGCGACTTAATCGAATACTTTTACAAGCTATATAGAGTTTTGGATAGGGGGATTTGAGGGATTTTGGCAAACAATGGAAACAACAATCTGGTTAGGGAAGAGGAGAAGGTGACTAAGAATCTCATAACCGGATGCAGTTTTTCGCCTTTTTTTTTCTTTCACTTTTCTATTCGTGTAGTTTTAGTTGTTGTTGTTGCTGTTGTTGTTGTAAGTAGTTCCTGGTTGCCTCTAGAATAAAATGCGCTAAGTTGCTTGATTTAATTTAGTTTTAAGAGCTTACGGCCTACGACGAGTAATTAAATTACAGTTAGTAGTTGACGCGCGCGCTTTGCAATTTCAATTAATTAATCTGTGTGGGTGTAAGTGTGTCTGTCTGTCTGTGTGTGTGTGTGGGTGTTCTCGCGTTGTATTTGTTGTTTGTTGCATTGCATTGTATTATTATATTTGGAATATAACAACTATCGGTCTAATAACTGGCCTCGTGCCCGGCCAGAATGTACAGATCGTGTCCCTCCTCGCTGCCCAGCGAACCGGTGCGCAGCAATTGACTCTCCAAGGCAACGACCCTAAGAGAGAAGAGTGTATGCATTAGTAGGATATAGATAGGAAGTGCCACACTACTCACTTATCGCTGCCCAGCAGCCGATAGGTGCGACTCATGTCCTTGATCTCCTGCGTAATCTCGCCATTGCGCAGCGATTTGCCCTGCATGCCGTGCTTATGGAATGCTAAAACACTGTCCGGCAGACAAACTGAGTAAAAGAAAGGAAGATTAGCACGAGTTCAGTGGCATATAGATATCATCTCTTGGCACCCACCAATACTGTCCACATTGAAATCGAAATTGAGCTGGGCCACCATTTTCTTGTGCTGCTTGGGATTACCCTGCAGCGTGACCACCTGCATCACATTGCCATAGCAAACGAGTATGGCATCCTTATCCACCTGGTGTACGCGCACCACCTTCAGCAGATCGCGACGCGGCACCATCGTGGCCATGACGTCATAGTCCAGATCCTCCGAATGGAACCAGCTGGCACCTAAAAAGAGTAAAGGGAATTTAAAGAGTAATCTTCTCCAGCTTCTTCTTCTTCGTCGCTACTCACTGTTCATATTGATGAGCTCCAGCTTGAGGCCACCGTTGAGGGCTTTGCGCACACCTGTGCACACAATGGGATACTCCAGTTCCGGAGTGATGATCATCTCGAAAACTGGCGTATGTCCATTCTGCACACAACCATGTCCCCCGCCCAGTATACTGATGGCTGGCCATTCGCACTGCTTGAGCAGCATGAATTTGTTCAGCGGATCGTACCATTGCATCAGGAAGATCCCATTGGGTGTCGCACCGCACAGATATTTATACCCATTATAGGGATTCCTTGTGACACAACACTGTGTGCAGCCCTTGGTGTCGGGCACCTTGGTTGTCAGCGCAAATTTGCGCGGCACCAGACGTTCGGGTATCTTGTTCATGTGCAACGAGAAGCGTACCGTCTGCTTGGAGTGCAGTGCGACCAGATCGTGCCTGTATAGCTGGCACGATTTGCCGGACAAACTCATTAGCGCATCCTTGATCACATATAGCCAGGTGGTGCGACGCGGAAACAGTTGATCGATGGCAGCGTCGTGTAGCTCGTTCATATTTAGATTGTAAATGCCCTCCTCGGCGCCAATCAACAGATGCTGATCTCGCGTCTCCGGATGTATCCACGAGGCGGTGCAATGCACACGCAGCGGGCAACCATTGAAGATCTTTGAAAAGCACGCACCCATATGCACCTTAGGCGTAGGGGGCAGCCCATTCGAGATGGGTCTGGGCGGTGTATGGCGACGTCGATGCGAACGCTTGGGCGGCACAGGTGGCGTATTGTTGAGCAAATCGGGCTGTGCCTCCTTTTCAACTGTGGGGGGAGGCGGGAAAGAGAGCATTACAATTGGAGTATTACATGTATGTATATCGTGGTGTACTCACCCTCATCGTCATCCTGTGCACCGCCGTCGCTCAGACTACGTGTGCGCGAAGATTTGCCCATGTCGTTGAGCAAACCCATCAGCTGATCCATTGAGCTGTGCCGACGCGGCGAATCCTCCACGCCATTCTGGAAAGGGAAAGAAGAGGAGTTAAGTAGTGCATGCCAAGTGGATGCAGTTACTCTCACCTGGTTGCTCTCGTTGCGATAATCACAGTTGCTGTTCCCCACTCCAGTTACGCTAGATCCCAACGCTGTTCCATCCACTGCCGTGTTGCCTCCTCCCGCGCTGCTGCGCAACAGATTCTGGTAAGGATTCGCTTCAGTTGCCGATGACGCTGCTGCTGCCGCCGACGCTGCCGCCGCTGCTGCTGCCGCCGCACTGGTTGAGGCGCAATTGGAATGCATAAAGCCATCGCCGGCTGAACGTTGACTAGCCACTGTTGCTGCCGTTGTGGGCGTGGCATGCAGCATACCGGATTCGCCAACATGCTTGTCCAGGCCATTGCTGCCATCGCCGCTGCAATTATCGAGTAGTAGGAGGCGATTATAAAACGAGGCTGATGACGTAGCTGCTGCTGCTGCTGCCGACGCTGCCGCCGCTGCTGCTGCTGCTGCTGGTGTTGATGCAGTTGATGCTGATGTTGTGACTGATGCTGATGTGGTGCAGTTGGTGGTGGTATTGGTGGTGCTGTTGCTGTTGCTGCTGCTACTGATGCTGCTGTTAGATGCGAGCGATGAGAGCAGACCAGAGCCCAGACCATAGCCATCAGCAGAGGCAGGGAAGAGGGCAGCCGCCGCCGAGCGATAGTTGCTGCTGTGCCGCAAATAATGCGCAGCCGAGGCAGAGCAACCCGCACTCGCACTCGCTCCCGCACCCGCACCCGCACCCGTAACCAAACTGGAACTAGAGTTGGCGCCGCCGGCGGCGGCAGCGGCAGCGACATTATTCATGGCAATATCAATATCAAGATCCCGCAGCAGCAGATCATCCACATTGTTGGCATCGCCATTGCCATCGCCAATGCTGGTGGTGCGCAGATTGGATAGACCCAGGTAGGCGCTCAGCGAGGCGGACATGTTCATGGCATTGAGATTTAGGTTCAGATTCAAATTCGAATTCGAATTGGAATGAACCAAGGCGTTGCTGTTGCTGTTCGTTTGATGGTTCAGTTGATGTTGTTGTTGCTGCTGCTGCTGCTGCTGCAGTTGTTGTTGTTGTTGTTGCTGCTGATGATGATGGTTCAATGGTTGCTGTTGCTGCTGCTGGAGCTGCTGCAGTTGATTCAAGCTCGGCTGCTGCTGTTGTTGCTGCTGCTGCTGATGATGGTGATGATGATGATGATGGTGATGATGATGATGTCCTCCACCGCCAACGCTGCCGCCGCCGCCGCCGCCGCTGCCACCGGCTAGGATGTTGCTGCTGCTGCCGCCTCCTCCATTGCCGCCGCCGCCGCCGCCACCGCCACCAGCAACGCCTGCCCCGTTTGTTGCGGCACCGGTCACGCCTCCACCTCCATTGTGGGCACAGCTGCACTCGGCACCGAGCGCCGAATCTTTGGTCTCGTTCAATGGTAAAGTAGCTCTAAGAGCAGGAAGTGAACGAGCGAGCGAGCGAACGAGCGAGCGATAGTGTGTGTGGGAGAAAGAGAAGAGAAGAGAGAGAGGGAGAGAGAGAAAGCCAAGGTGTTTGAGCTTCTTCGTTGAAACACGCACAACATACACTTATACACTTTGTAGGTGGGCGGGGTAGAGGGAGAGAGTGCAGAATGTGTGTGAGTGCGTAAGAGAGAAAGAGAGAGGGACAGACAGAGTGTATGTACACAGGCTGGGAAAGAAGAGTGTTGCATGCCCTCTCACCCGTTGATAACTATTTGGATGTGTGTGTGTGTCTCAGGGTAAGTGTATGATTGTGGTGTGGGTCAATGCTGCAAAACTATCGGTAACAGCAGCGGCGATAGTATGGCTCAATATATCGCTAAAACAGTTTCTGACTATCGAACATGGGTTGTTTGCTTTGAAGACTTGCAAAACTATCGATAAGTTTGATAAGTGATGGAACTATCGTAAGTTATTGCAACTGTGTACGATTGTTGAAGCTTGTTGGACTATCGATACATTAATTTACTATCGTAAGTCTTTCGTATATGCTTTTTCGACTTCTTTATCCATCGTTAAGTTTAATTAGTAAGCGATAGTAACCGATAGTTGTGCAGCAATCGCTTGAAGGTAGGGTATCAGCGAAGTGTTACGGGGTCTCTCGTGCTCCTTCTTGCTGTAGGTGTTGTTGTTGTTGTTGTTAGTGTGCCTGTGTGCATGCAGTACAACTAGTGGCTAAGAGAGAACTACAGGGGTTTAGCTCTCTTCGCCTAATAATTAATGTATTAAATTTAATTAGCAGCAGGGCGGCAAGGGGGAACCACCCCGCTGTGGCTTGATTTTAGTGCGTAGACACAATATAAATAAATAAATAAATAAACTAATGTGAATGCCATAAATAATGCATGAGGCAGCTAAAACAAATAGACGAATACGAAACACGAAACACGGACATAAAACACAGAAACATACATACATATACACGCACACACACATAAATACAGCTAGACATGCAAATACACGCACAAAACAGAAAATTGCTTCGCACATGAATGCACATTGAAGCAGTAAACAAAGGGATGGGGGAGGCAGAAAGAAGGAAAAAAGGAGAAGGGGCGAAAGAGAACACGAAGAAATTGCTTGGGAAATTAAATCCTCAAAAATGAAATGCATGAAATTTTCCAAATATTGTTGAGCGAAATGAAACAAATAGAACAGACAGCAGAAAATGCAAGGCAAAAAGAAGCTAACTTAGTTGAAGTTGGCATGGCGACTGATCGATAACGAGATACCCTTTATATGCTAGAATTTTCCTAGAAATGGCTTAGAAAGTTTTTGAAAGCTGCCATAAAGTAACTAATATACCTCCTTTGGAGACACTCACGTTTACAGGGTATTGCACAAATAAAAGAAGAAACTAAAACAAACATTGGAATAAATTTACTGCAAAAAAAAATCTCAGCAGCAGCTGCTGATGCCGCCTGAAGGATGCACAAGTCCAGGGGGAAAATATAGCGGAGCAGAGGGGGGAATGTATAGGTAGGGGGTGCGGTGTGTGGGTGGGGGGGGCTTAGCACAACATAGGGTATGCTGTTGTCTGTTCATTTGCAGATTAGTTTGGCAGATTTGTCTTGCCATGTGGCAGCATAATTGCAATTTGTTCGCCTTGCAGGCGAACAGCTCATCAATTTCTCAATAAGCACTTAAGTGTGCGTTGGAGTGTATGTGTGTGTCTGGTTGTGTGTGTGTGTGTGCATGTTTTGTTCTACTTTTTCATGCACTTTAAATTTCTCTGCGTGCGAACTAGCAAAACTGACGCTTGTTCGCATATTTTAACAAGCTTTACGCATTCTATTGCTGCAGGCGAAGGATTTTTGCTAAAAAAGAGCTAGACAGAGAGGGAGAGAGAGAGAGAGAGAGAGAGAGAGAGCTGCAGAGTTGCACTCAATTTGCTAAATGTGGCAAAGCAATTAAATAAATATTTAAACACAATCGATATGGTTTTTATTCCCTGCTGCACTATATACGAATTAGCCAAACGCAGCGTAAATATTAACACTAAAATGTTTTTTAGATAACGATGAGAGATAACAATTAACTGTAGTTTAAATGGAACATAAATAAATGATTAGCTCTGTGAAACTAATTAAATTGCATATTTTAAATGTACAATTAAATCAGACGTGCTGTGAAAAAAATAATCTGTTTTTTTTTTCGGTGCCTGTTTAAACCTTACTCCGGGCTGCTGTCAGTGTTGATTAACGACTGCAATTTGTTGCCTCTACTCTTTAATTTAATAAACCATAATTTGCTCAACATTTTCTACAACCTTTTTTTTTTTTGCAATTTTATTTCGTACACTTGCTGCTGCTCCCATTGTAAAGGGGCATCATTAGAGCTGCCATTGCCAAGGACATAAAGCGGCGACGGAGGCGGAGAAGAAACAGCAAAACAAACAGGGGGGCCAGAAAAGAAAACACACAAATAAACAAGGCAAATACGTGAACGGCGACGACGATGGGGATTATTGGCACTAGTTAGCCGGGGCCAATAATAATAATAACTATAAAAGCAATGTGCGGACAACCATTTGCACACACATCAAATAAATAAACACTAAAAACTTGGGCACGGGGCAAGTAGGAGGAGCAGGGGGAGTGGCATACTAAAAAAAAAGGTCTAAAACATGGGCGAGCATCCTGTTTGACAAATCGAGCGTATTTCTTGTCGTTTCGCTTTCGTTTTTGGGTGTGTGTTTTTTACTTCTCCTTCGTTTTTTCTGCTACCGATCGCGCACAAATTTGTTGTTGTTGTTGTACATATAAATTAGTTTCCGATTTTTGTGTGTTTGTTTGCTTGTGTGCTGTGTGCATAATTCAGTCATCAAGTGTGGTTGGGGCTGCACACGTTGCGTATACGTAATATGCGCCAGGCACGAGACAAAGGCGCATTACGTATACGCCAAAAGCATCGCTAAAGTTTTCGGTTAAAGTCCAAAAAGGAAGACAAAGCCGCGCGCAAAACAAAAGAGTGCGCACATTATAAAGAGGAACAAGAAACAAAGGAAAGCAGAGACGGCAGGCAAACAGGAAGACGGCAAAGAAAAAGAGAAGGAGGACGAGGACGGGAGAGACAACATAATTGTAAAGAAAAACACTAACTTAATATTACTTGAATGAAAGTCCAAAGAGAGAGAGAGAGAAAAGAAAGAGAGAGCAAAACCAAAACGAAGTTCGTTAAGTTGGCAAGCTGAGCCAAATAACTTGTAATCAACTGATGTGGCCAAAATGCTCATAATGAGAATGCGGCTAAGGTGAGGCTAAACTTGCCGCAAATTAACTCGCAGTGGCAGAGAATATAAGGAGAGTGTAAAAAAGAGAAAGTTATATAAAAATAGAAATATTTGCCTTAATTAATACCGATTTTATATAGTTATTCTATATGTTGTCGAAAGTGAAAAATGCCACGCATAATGAAAGAAGCTAAATGATTGAAAAATACTTAATAATAAAACATGATATAAACGCTAGATAATACCGCGTAAAGGAAGTTCGCAGTTTATAATGCAGTCTTAATTACTTAAAATTAAGAGAGAGAGAGGGAGAGAGGGGGGGGGGAAGAGAGAGAGAGAGCGCGCGCCGTGGCTGCTTCAACTGCAGCTGGGGCAATTCAACTTAACACTAAATCAAAGTCAAGTGGAGCACGGTATGCAGGTGTGTGTGTGTGTGTAGGAGTGTGGGTAATGAATGTAAGTAGCCCTGGTACCGTTAGTTAGCTAAATTATACATGTGTTTACACGGTGCGTGTTGTGGCTGCATCTATTACAGTTAGGTTTATTACAAGGGTTCCTTATGTAGGTGTGTGTGTGAGGGGGGAGGGGGGGAATATACTTTGCCCAGTTCTAAGTCTAAGTTTCGCAATAGATTTACAGAGAGAGAGAGAGAGAGAGAGGGGTGGGTGGTTGGTAGAGAGAGAGAGAGAGAGTTTATTATTTGGTGTGGTAGTTACCTTAGCTTTAGCTCCTCATCAATATATTGTAAGAGGCTCCTACAAAAATCAAACACAGAAGAAAAAATATATACGAAAATAGAAACGAAAAAAAAAATATATAATTTAAATGGAAAATCAGAAAAAGAAAATTCGTAAAAAACAGTGTGTGTAAAATAGTAGTTGTACAAAAATTCAAATCAAAAAACAACTTTTTCAACTTTTTCAACTTTCAACATTAACAATTTTTATATGTTGTTTATTTCGTTCGCAAGTAACTGAAACTGGCAACTGTATCAAACATGCACAAGTTAAATTGAGGGGGCAACAAAAAGAAAAAAAGTCAAAAACAATAAGAAACGAGCAAAGAAATAGTAGGATAGAAGCCGAAAGGAAAAAGCCAAAGGCAGCGGCGGCGGCGGCGGCTGTTTACGGCCAATTAAACGCATTAGCCAATTTTCAATGGCCATAATTTGTTTTAATATCATATTTTCCAGCCGAAATAATGGGCATATTATATATAAGGAGAGAGAAAGAAAAAAAAAACGCTAGAAAAAAATGGCTAAAAAAATGGTTCATTTTTTGCGCTACTTTTGGGGCCAATTAACGATGTTTTTTGGCTTGCTAAAAGAACGAAACAAGAGGCGTAAGAAACGCACACATCTTGTGTGTTGTTTGGTGGGCGTGGCCTGTCACACTCGCTGTGTGTGCGTGTGTGTGTGTGTGTGTGAGTGTGTGTGCGTAGGCGTTTTATAGCACATAAAAAATTGACAAGCTCGATTTTATGGCACCAATAAAAGTCAGCAGGAAAGTCAAGGCGAAGGGTTGACATTCTGTCGCCAACTGTCTCTGTGTGCGCGTGTGTGTGTGTGTGTGGGTGGAAAACTCATATGCATAAACGTGGCAGTTTTCCACAACTTCAGGGACTTCTGCAGACATCACAATTTTCGAGCTGTTATCATTTAACATGACAAATAGCCTACTTTATGCCAGCTGTGCGATGCTTTTTGGCTACAACGGGGCGTATGTGTAATGTGAAATTCACACTAATTGATTTGCTCTAAGCAAAAGTTGCTTCCGCTTTTGCATAGCATACTTTAAGGAGCTAGCATAAATTTCGTAACAGAATTTGATGTATAATTTAAGCAAACAATTTTCAATCGATTTATTCTGCAAATTTTATGCAATTTATGCAAGTTCACTGAAGCAAACTTGGGTCTGAGGAAAGCGACTGCAGGGCAGTAGGTTTGATTATAATGCGAAAGAAAAAACCCTTGGCATAATTATTCCAAATTTTCGTGGGGGGAAAGTTTTTTCTCCTTTCCAGTACGGTTGGGTCAGTTTGTCTTGGCCCGTGCGCAGTGCTAGGGCTGCTTATTATTATTATTAAAAAAGCATAGCATACTTTGGCGGGCAGCCGCAAGGCAAAGGCATCCATCAGCCTGAGCTACCAGCACCAGCAGGTGGTAATTATTTATCACGAACAAGTCCAGAGTTCGGAGTAGTCAAAAGTTGCAGGGCACGTAGCGTAACTTCAGCTCGCAGCGACGCGTGCAACTCGCAGCGCAGCGTGTGAGGCAAGCAAATTACACGTGGCGCGTGCCTGGTGTGTGCTAGCTGCAGCTGCAACAGCAACTGTGTCAATTGTGCCACCAAAATGTGGCGAAGCGGCAAGCCAAGGCCATGCTAAATGACATTAAAACAACAACTGCAGCCAGACTGCCAGGAAGCTGCAGAAGACACGCCGGAACAGAGCAGGCAGTGAAATAGGAGGGGCTGGGGCAAGGCAAGGCAAGCAGCAGAATAGCAACAGGAAGTGGCAGAAAGAGCGCTCAAACCTTAAGGACATGTTCATAATCAAAGTGCCGCTGCGCCTTTGTCGCTCTACGCTGGGACTACTAAAAGTAAATACAAAGAGAGAGAGAGAGAGAGATAGATAGAAGTGTGAGAGAGAACAAGTAGAAATGTCAAAAGGGTATGAAGAAGCTGCTTGCAATTTACAAGTGTATGCGAGTCATGTGTGTTTGTGTGTGACACTTGTGTCTGTGTCTGAGTTGCGTGTGTTGGAATGTGTGTGAGTGTGTGCTTTAACTGAATTACACAAACGTAATGCGAACTGAAACAGTTAACGAAAGTTGAGCGAAATTTTTCTTGAGCAAAGCGGCAAATGCAACAACGAAAATTGTAGCAAAGTTTCAGGCAACGCGACTGATATCATTAAGAATATATAGTATATATATACACAGAGATATAGGTCAAAAGAGAGTATGTAGTAGTAGAAATTTATGCAGATTGGGCCCACTTACATGTCGCTGGGCAACGTGTCTGGACTATTGGAACGCTCGTACCACGTTGAATTCGTCGTCATGCCTGCAAAAGAGAAGAAGGAGAAAGCCAGAAAGCAGAGAGAGAAAAGAGGCAGAAAGAGGAAAGTAAAGAGAAATTTAGAGAATGTAGAAAGTTGTGAAGGATGTAGAGAAATTAAGGTATAAAGCAGATACAATATGAAAGCAGATGGAGGAAAATAAAGGAGAAAGCGATAGAGAAAGATATAGGCAGTTTGGCATTTCCGATATTTCCGTTAGTTAGATAAGTTCTGCTTCTTTTTCTGCTTCTTCGATTTTCAGACTTGCCTGTCTTGAGCGTATGATTCTGTGCCGGAACTCCATTGGTGCGCGACGTCATCTTGCTGGGAATGCGCTGCGGTACTCCGGCCACCGTCTGCATAGAAGAGAAAACGGGGGAAAATAACATTAAGCCGAGCTAAAAGCAAGTGACAAAGTTTTCAGTTTTGCGATAAAATCTCATAAATCAAAATCATATTCGTTGCTGCTGCTGCTGCTGCTACTTTTCATTTTTCTGCAGCCTCACGAAGAGCAGAAAAGAAACAGAAAGAAAAGCCTTAGCCAATTTTAGGCGAAACTTGGCTCTAAGCTAAATTTAAATGGCAGAAAAAGTAAGTCCTTGCGACGAGCACGCCGTTGCCCCGCCAGGTTGCCACAGGCAACGCACTCTCTCTCTCTCTCTCTCTCTCGGACAGTGACAGGCAGCGAAAAGTTTCGCAAAACATCCAAACAAATTGAAGATTTATGAGTTGACATGCCACAGCATATCCCCATACAAAATGAATCAAGTGCGAAGCGTGAAGCGAGAGAAGAGAGCAAGAAGAGGCAGCGTAGAGAATGTGTGTGTGTGTCCTCCATTAAATTTGCATTTGTTGTAGAGCGACCTTTCCAGGCCAAGAGAGAGAGAGCTAAAGCCTTATGCGAAGCTGTCTAGACGATTGCATTAGTCGAGCATACCTTTTCGCTTGCTCCTTCCCCATTGACGTCTATTAGTTGGGGTAAACTCGTCAAATTTAAATATTAAATTATAAATCAAATATTTATGTCGGCTACAAGAAAGAGAGCAATATCAATTTGCAATGACAAATTTTTGGCAGAATTTTCATTTGGCCAAGTGACAGAGATGAATAGCGGCGATAGCTAAAATAGACAAGGCGATAACTAGCGTCATTTATGAGCGATTGAGCCTGGTTTCTATTTCATTATTGGGCTCTGCTTCTTCTAGCTATATGCTGGCTATATACCCTGCGCTGTGGCATCTCATTGACCTGGCAGCGCGTAGGCTATGCCGCCTAATGGCCTCAGTAAATCTTCAATTTTTGCTTTGGTGCGCGCACAAAGCAAACTAAGTAAAGTGAATAAGTAACTGGCGCGTAAGTTGCCAGACACGCCCAACCCCCTCCACTCCTCGCCACTCTCCCCTGTCACCTTGCTACTTCAAGCAGGCAGCACTAAAAGCGCAAATAAATTACACACAAAGGTGGCAAGTGGCTTTGCAACAAAGTCGCCGGCCTTGGGGCACAGCTCTCCTTTCTTTTGCTTTTCCTTCTCCCATTCCTCCGTCTTACACCCACCTCCTCATCGCCGTCGATACAATAATAATGCTGATTGGGACTCTGGTACTTCTGCAGCAACTCCTTGGCCACACGCTGCGGCATCTCGCACTGTACAAACGGATGCTGCAACAGACGTTCGGCCGTGGGACGCTTCTTTGGGTTCTTGGTCAGCGCCGTCTTGAGGAAATTGTGAAATGTCGGGCTCCATTTGTCCTTGTTGCTCAGTGTGGGCGGCTTGAAGCCGCTCTTTGACATGAGAAAGAGGGCGCGCATTGGATGCAAATCGAACATGGGCGGCTGCAGTTCAGCCAGTTCTGTAGAGCAGAGAGAGAGAGAGAGAGATTTTTACAATATAGTTAGTTTTAAATTGAGTTATGACAGCGTCTCCCCTCCCCCTCCCCCTGCCACACTTACCAATTGCCGTTATGCCGCAGGCCCAAATATCACAAAGTTGATTATAGCCACCCTTGCGCTCCACAGCGGCCACTTCGGGCGCCATCCAGTAGGGTGTGCCTGCAAAACAAAAATGTGCAAAATTTCAAAATCAATTTGCATGACGCACATGGCGACCCCAAAATGTATGCTATATTAATTATACTATTCGATTTTCGTCTATTCCCCCACCCGATTGCAGTAAATTGGTGATTTTTGATTGTTTCCGTTTCGATTGCATGTGGCCTGATTTAATTAACTGTTGCACATCAAAGTGAATTACATGTGGCGGCTGTTTCAATGCAAAAGCTCGATTTATGTTGTAATTGCATCAAATTACGCATACGCCATGTGGCTCTGTTTGAATTTGAAAACTTAATTTAAATTTTGGGACTGACGAAATTGCAAATGAAACTGGGGTGTAAAAGCAGATAAAACACTTTAACAGCTGCCAGCATTCTCATTTCACACACACACACACATCGCACACACACACACCGTACACACACTCCACTCCACTTGCAGCAGCTTTGCCACACACAGTTGGCACACAATTTAATTAATAAGTGAGAAATGAGCACATAAAATGGCAGCAACATCATGACTCAAGTATCATTTTATTAATTGCAATGTGTCAGCTAGGGCAGTGTTAGCAGTGGCACGACCAGCTGCATACCCTGTACTAGGGAAATACTAGAAAATGTAATAAATAAATGACTTAATATACAGCTGTGTTCACAAAAATAGCAGTGCTCATTAGCTGCAACTTTAAACTTAATTTTGCATATCAAAAAGTGAGCCGCACTATGCTATTTATTTTTTCAGGAGTACAATGTTTGCCCCTGCCCACTAAGTTAAAAAATATTAATTTATTTTAGTGTTTTCTAATGTTAATAATAGTCACTAACACAAAACCAAGATACGCACTGCTATTTTAATAAACAGCCAAAGACTGATGCTTCTAACAAAAAGAGTTGTTCATTTGCTTAATTCTCGCAAATCTAACGGGATTTTTTCGTTTCTTCCTTGTACACATTCCATTCCACAATAACAATGCGTACAAGTTGAAATATTCGTAACGGAACTTGATTGCATTTCTTGCTTGATTGATTGCATTTCTTGCACTGCTATTTTTGTGAACACAGCTGTATGAATAAACATTGTTTGAATGCTTAAATTTGTTTCTTGAGGTAAAAAGCAACTTAAAAAATTAAAAAAAATATTTAATTTTAAAACTAAATTCTAAATTTCAATTTAATTTATTTCCTAAAAAATTCTTCTATTTATTTTTGTTATATTTCATATCTGAAATATCCCATGCTCTGCACAGTATTTTCTTTCGCCAGTTCACGCTTTGTGCCACCGAAAACATTGCATGAAAGTTCAAAGGTTAAGACGACAGCTTCGACAAGTTGTTTGTGTGCAACGCGCTGGCAACTTTTTAAGCGGGTGTCAATGCGCATTTGTGGCAAGGCACAGACACACACACACACCTCCCCCACTGCGCAACACTGTTGCCAAGTTCTGCAGCGCAACCTGCCCCTCCCCCCTGGCCTGTTGTCGCTGACTTTTTAATGATACTAAACACAAACATAAACACCCTTTTTATTTCCCCTACTTCTGCGGCTTTTTATTTAATAACGAACAGCGCAGGCAGCCCTCGTTTGCCCAGCCCTGGTATTGACACCGTGTTCGGGGGTGTGTGTGTGTGTTTGCTTATGTATTCGTCTGTGTTTTATTTGTCTTGTTTGCGGTTTCATATGCAGACACTGCGATAGACAAGCAGACAGGCAGGCAGATTGCGAGAGGGAGGGGGACAGCAGTTGTGTGCTTATCACCACATTTGTCACAGCAACAACAACAATGTCACATAGAGGCAGCACTCGAACTGATAACACACACACACACACCGAGCACTAAGCGACGTCACATTGTTTGACAACTACAGACTGAGACGCCACTAAACCAGCACACAGACACACACACACACAGAGAGAGAGGCAGACAGACAGCAAGACACCTCAAAGGTCGTCGCTCACAGTTGCCCCTTCCCTCCTGCCACCCCCCTGTCACTTGCAGCAATTGTCATGTGAGAGATTTTTGGCCGAGAGCAAAAATAAAAAAGAAATAAAAAACTTGCTAATTGTTGTCAGTGTAGAAGGAAGGGGGAGGCGCGGGCAGGAGCTCAAGAAAGTTGAGCTCGACAAAATGCCATAAAGTGCAACATAGTGTGTGTGGTGTGTGGCAACAAGCAAGCAACTTGTTGGTGCAATGAACTTTGGCCCCCGCCCGCTACACTGTGCAGAAAAAGTGTGCAAGTATTTTAAGCATTTGCCACAACTAACACATGAATTTCTTACACTGTGTGCAGCTTGCCACATACAAAGTGCAACACGCAGCAATTTTGCAGCAGCTTGCCACAGACAAACCTAAAAGATTATTAATGACATAATGCTTGGGCATTTTATAACGCCTGCATAAATCAAATGGCGCACACAATTAGCAACAAATTAAATTATCCTTGCTACCAAAAACTTCTTTAGTCGTAACGAGCGCGAATGCCGTAAAAAAAAAGCTTGAGAATTTATGGCTAAAGCTCTTGCAGAGCTGGCAAGATTTTAATGCGAACAACAACAACAACAACAATACTAAGAGAAATATTTAACCACTAAAGCATTATCCTTACAATATGCCCAGGCAAATTCCAGGCAAATCCTTTTTACTGACCATAAAACGCAAATCCTTTTCTTTGTCTGTGTGTTTTTAATGTCAATCACAGTTCAAAAATGTCGAGGGCACTTTAAAAAGGGGCGCGCGCAATGGGGGGAGTGGACTACTCAAGACAAATGGTGGGCGTGGCACTTGTCATAATTTAATTAAGACGCCTCGAAAGTTTTCATTAAGTACTCAATTAATCGTTGGCCAACCCCGCGCGCACACAGCGTGCTGATTTATGGGCAAGATTTACAAACGCCTTCCATTCTGCTGAGTTGTGGGCGTGGCGCAAAGGTGATGCTGAGTAGGCGGAGATTAAACACGCCTCACGCGGCATCGATACGCGTGGCGCGCCATGATATAATATATGTATAATACTATAAAGTGCCATTATAAAATGTGTCACAACCATGCTATAGTCACGAGTGAAAACTACCCTACGTTAATTGTAATGTACTACTTGCTTGCTCGACTTATTTTAATTTCTTTGTTTGCGACGCAATTTCACAAGATTATTTCAGATTCTAGAGGTATTTTTACTTAATGCGCCCTTACAGTGCCTCATATAAGTACTTTTATTACTCTATTATAACTTGGCTGGCTTATATAGCATACAGGGTATTAAAATTCATGCAAATGTTACGCACACACACACTCGGAAGTCGTTGAGAGCTGCGTGTCTGGAGATTGCATGTTGTCATGCAAATTGCAAATGCCTGACGAGGTAACTTCCTCCCTCCCCTTCCCCCCATGTGCTTGCACACATGCTACGCAACTTTGCCTGCTGCCGTGGTGCGCAGACGAGTTGTTTGACTGATAAGTTGATATTTACATTTAAATTGCGTATACCACGCGTTGTCCTTCCTTCGCAGCGAATTTAAAGCACCGAGAGGGCAGAGGCAGATGGGGAAAGGGAAACGAATTGTAAGTGAGAAAAATGAAGAAAAAAAATTCCCGTGTCCAGTTGTGCGAAAGCTGCTTAGCGCACGCAGCGCAGCGGAAAGAAACCTATTAAAGTTGGCGACAAAAGAAATTGCACGCGCCAAAGGGCCAAACACACACACACACACACACACACAGAGAGAGAGAGAGAGAGAGAGAAAGAATTATTTTCCTTTTGTGCTCGAGGACTAAGCACACAGCAGGAGAGCAACACACGAACAATGCGCGTCGTCCACCTGCCCCGACTCGGCTGCTTAGGGCAAACATGCTGAAACATGTCTGCAGTTGATATTTTCTTTCAAATTGAATTGCTTAAAATTTCCACACTCACTTCCCCTTCCCCTTCGCTTCGTTACATTCTCTCTCTCTGTGTGTTTCTTAATGGCATTTTATTATTTGCCATAAAACGTATTATTATATTATTATTCTTCTTATTTTCTATTTGTGTGTTTGCTTTGCTTTGCGTTTATTGAATTTCCCTTCTGATTCGCCCTCTCCCCTTGGAGCAGCTCCCTTGCTGCTGCTGTCCATTTGCGTTGCTCTTTCTCTTTCTTCTTCCCTTTGCCTGTCCGTTATTTCTGACAGCTGTTGTGCGTGTGTTTAAAAGCGTGAAAAGCAATTGTGGCCACTGTCAGCATGCTGTCAATAACGAGTGTGTGAGTGTGTGTGTGTGTGTCTGTGTGAGTGTGCACAACACAATGATAAACACTTATGCCTTATGCCAACTTGATGCAAAGCGTCTGTCATTTTGTTAGTCCTGTGGCAACCTTTCGCCTCACCCCTCACCCCTTCCCCCTTTGCTCTCCTTGGTTGCTGCTGTCTCTTCTTTTTCTCCAAAATAGACTGACACAACATACATTTCACATTTCAGCAAATACATTTTTGCACTCACTTCGCTCTCGCTCCTCCTTGTCTTCCATTCTTCTCTCTCTCTCTCTCTCTCGTCTAGTCATAAAAATGGCTCTATTAAATTTGCATAAAGCCAATGGCAAACACCGCAGCATGCGCAGCTGTTGCAGCAAGGGCGGGGGCGTGGCAAATGTTTGCGCATTTGTTTCAAGCCAATATGTGCAAAATTTAGCAGACAAACGAAATACAACAACGTACAGCAACAGGACCGCATCAAAACAGCAGAGCGAGCAAATTCTACGTCCCGCAGGGAACATTTGCACAAACTGCATAAATTCAATTAAAATGTATAAATAAATAAAATGCTAAGGCAACACACGCACACACTCGCTTACAATAACAACTGCATGTTGGCAACGTTACGTATACGCAACGTTGGCGACACACACACACAGCGTAGTGGCTTATTCAGTTGCAGTTTGTTTGCGGTCAAATGTCTTGACATTGTTTGTCTACCAAAAGGCAAACTACATACGTAATTAGCTGGCAAAAGGCGACGCAGATCAACAGGAAGATAGAGAGAGGTAAGAAAAAGAAAACTAAGCCAAGCTTATGCAGCAAATTTCTCTGGCTCTATAATCCCATAAGAGTTTAGTCATGGTAAAGCTATTTGAAAAGGATGTGGATGTGTTCAAGCAAACAAAATCTGAATTATATATATTCTTGTTCAGTAAACAAATTTGTGTTGTAGGCATATAGTCTAAACAGATTTAAGCATGTACTATGGAAAGGATAAAATTTTTATAAAGGATGAATCGATAACTCGATTGCAGACTCAATCTATAGTCGAATCAATAATGAAGAAAATGATATACGACGCCAAAATCTGATAATTATTAAAAAAGTTATGAAGGTTGGAAGTTAGAGAGGGAGGTCCGTAAAAGTTGTAAGGGGGTACCATGCAAAAAGTGCCAAATTTTAAAAAAATGCTTAATCGATGAAATTTGGAATGCACAATCGATTCTGCATTCGGAATCAAGATAAAAAAGTTTTACCACATCAAAATCTAAAGATTATTAATAAAGTCATGGAGGTGCTAATCGTTAAATCGAACTACCATTTTCTTTTTTTGTCAGAATTCCTGTAGACAGTGAAAATTTGTTTTATGTAGTAAATTTCCAAAATGTCCAACGAATTGTTGCATAAATTTAAATAAAATTTTAACATAAAACGTTAGCCAAATTTTCTCAAGATGACAATTGATAAGGTCAGAGAATGGTCCAGGTCCGCATTGTGTAGGCCCAAAGATAATCTAGTCACAGAAGGTCTTCAGCGGGCTCAACGTCATGTCATGGTCAGCACCATAGAGAAGGATGTAAGATGGGGCTAGCTATATCATCTTAGCAACTACTAATCTACCCGCGCCTCTTTCAGCCCCAACCTGTTTCTATGTCGCTGATATTGGCAGGGGAGTATGCACGCATGTGGTTAAAAGATCGGGACGAGTTTCGCGAGCAAACATATCAAAAAAAGAACAAAGTCGTTCACAATGATTTCGATTGGTGGCTCAAGACGCGAAAGGTGGATAAATGTTTCTGCTCCGTCTGAAAAGGCGAGTAGAGATCTCAGAGTTGCAGTACGCGTATTTAGACAGAAGATTTGGTACAGATAAAGCTACAGATTTGGTACATTTTTTACACATAGTTTAACTCACTAGTCAATCATTATGTTACATATACAATACATAATAAATTCTAGTCACAAAGATTTTTTTTTTCGCCTTCCCCCCCACTTACCTATGAAACTCTTGCGCTTGTTTATGGTGGCCGTTATCTGAGCCGAGACGCCAAAATCGGCCAGCTTAACGTCTCCGTATTCGGTCAGCAGAATATTCGCACCCTTAATGTCACGATGCATTTTACCCATGGAGTGCAAATACTCCAGACCCTTCAGCGTCTCACGGCACATGTAGGCAATCTGGACTTCAGTCAGCGGGCCTGTCACCTGATAGATATCCTGCAAACTTCCGCCGCCACAATATTCCATACAGATCCAGAGTTTATCGCGTCGCAAATATGATCCATAATAGGCGATTATATTCGGATGCCTGCAATCGCGCATCATAACAATCTCCTGCTGTATGATGACTATATCATCGGAGGGCTCCAGTTTGATGACTTTGATGGCTGCCAGCTCGTTGCTCTGTATGCGATTCGCCTGTAAAGAGACAGAGAGAGGGAAAAAACATTAATCATTTGTGCATTCAATTCGTATAAGAAACAGACTGCATTTTTGCGCCAATCAATCTCGCCGCTGTGCAGCGACTCATAAAGGTAACCCTATCCTCCACCTGGTCCCCTTCCCTCCTCCTTTCTTCTACGAGCTACGCTGCGCACCTGCAACCTTCGCGAATTGCGGCTTTTCGCCGTTGTTCAGCTTCATTCATGCAAATATTTTCAATAAATTCTCTGCTTACACCCCTCCCCCCCCTCCCTTTGTTTCTCTTTCTCTCTCTGCTGCGCACTCGTCTATAAAAATGCAATGCGTACCCCTCCATAGAACAATATGCATACCATACGAGGCAGCAAGGTAGTTGGGAGGGGGGAAAGGGGCTCCACTGCGGGTGTGTGTCTAGAATGCAATGCAATCGCCTCGCGAGCATATTAAAAATGTTCCCCCCCCAGCCCGCAGCGAATTTTTTTCATTGTAATTAAATTGGTACGCGTGGGCCCTGTGAAATACAGTGTGTGCTAGCAGTGCGCTTACGTGCAAGCAGCCAAATTGAGCTACTTAGTAAAGCGGGGAAACTCTAAAAGTTTCTTTAATTATATTTTAAGCTGTTTTCTTTTTGCAAATTAAATACTCAGCATATTTAACTCTTAGTTAGTTACAACTTTAGTTGGTTCTAAAGCATTTCGAGCTTCACTTTTGCTTTCTCTCTCTCTCTCTCAGCGGGCAACTGGCTGTCGCTAATTGTGCTCAATTGTCGCTTTAAATGGGTTTAACCTTTGCACTCGCTCAATGACTTTTAGCAGCAGCTGTAGTTGACTGTAACTGTATCTGCATTTGCTAGTTGTAGCTGCGATATGTGTGCGCTAGTGTGTGTGTGTGTGTGTGTGTGTGTGTGTGTGTGTGTGTGTGTCTTGCCACCTCATGGTCGTATTCATTTGCAACTATGATGAAGCGTTCAACGTTCGTGTTTTGGCAGCAACTGACCAACCTGTCCGCCTCTCCGTCCGTCTGCCCGTCCGTCTGATCAGTCTGTCCGTTGGTCAGTCTGTCACTTTTAGTGAGGGCCAACCGCAGCAGTTTTCTACAGCATTTTCGTCAGCACACCCAACTTGTTTGTCCTGCTTTCTCCCTCCTCGCCCCCTCATTCCTGCTCCTTTGGCCGTAAACAATGCATGTATCCACTTGCTGGCTCCACTGTTTATCCTTGAGGTTGTTGTTGTTGTGTGCACGTGTACATGATTCTACCATTTATCCTTGCAGCCCTGAGCCAGGTCCAGCTTCCCACTACATCCCCTTCCCCTTCCACACATACTCTGCGCGGACTTTTGCCTCTGGCTCGAGCGCTGTGCCGAGTTTTATTTTCATTGCATTTATTATTCACAAGAGAACGTGCAGTTAGTCAGTGTAAGGGAGAGAGAGAGGGGGAGAGTGAGAGCGAGAAAGAGAGAGCGCAATGATATCTTGCTTGCCTTAATGAAGATAAAGCGATTTTTATTGCTCTTGCTCATGCTTCGGTTTAGCTCAATTGCTGCGCTTCTCTCCCTCTCCCTCTCTCTCTCTCTCTCTTTGTCTCTCTCCCATCTGTTGTTTTTCAATTTTTACGTTGCATGCATTTTTCATATTTTATTGCAGCGTTGCAGCAGCAGCAGCAACAATCGAAACAACGAAACCAGCAGCAGCGGCAGCCCGAAGGCAGTGCAGGCAATCGCTGCGTATACGTAATATTTCGCATCACATGTGCAAAGTCCTGCGCTGACAGGCAACAACTTTAGTCAGGGCTGCCTTCGCCATCCCCCCCTCTGCGTTGTCGGCTTTTCTTGTTCTTCATCTTGTTTATGGTAAATAAATTATGCGTGATTTTTAGACAAGTTTTCCAGGCTCGTAAAAAGGCGAAGAAGGCAAACCTCGTCGTCGACTGCTGCCGCTGCTGCTGCTGCTGCTGTTGTAAGCATAAAAAGCTGCTGATATGGCCAAGGCAACTGTGGCAGGATAACGACTGCAGCAGCCATAGCCAGTGCAGGAGCTGTAGCAGCGGGAAACGAGCGCAGCACATCCTGCCAGGCAGCCGGCAGCAGCAGGCAAAGCCCAAGAAGATATGCAGCATCAACAAATTTATAATGAGCTGCGTCGACGCGGCGCAAGATGCAAATAAGCGCAGTGCATAGAGCAAGATGCTTTCTCTTGCCGTCTCTTTCATTCTGCTATATCACTCTTTCTCGCACACTCAACTCGCCTTAGAAGTTTTCTATTTGCAACTGCAAAAGTCACGGCAAAACTTTTAATGACTTATTTCAGAGGTTCAATTTCAAGCAGGCAGCAAAGAGACAGGAAGAGAGAGAGGGAGAAGGGAGAGGGACTTGCAACATATTCGTTTTAATTAAAAATGCATTAAAACAACAATCAGTGCATAATTAAACAATACGCAATACGCACTCGACAATAAATTAAAAACTCATTTGGCCTGAAATGTTTGGTCTGCCTGTAATAATTATGAATACACTCATACACTCATGAATGCCATAAGTGAGTATCGAATGCGAAATTCATATGGCCAGGCTCGTTAAGGCACCAACTGTTTCTCCTGCCTGACCACACGATGATGAAGCCGCTAATAATCATAATCAGCTCAGTGAGGACAAGGCGCATACAGGGTGCCTTGCTACACTCGACTCCACTTCACCTCACTTGTGCCTTGCCTTGCCTTGCCTTCGCTTGCCACAGGACTCTACGCTCTGGCGTTTCCTGTGTGTGTCCGGCGTATAATCGTTACAATTTCCGACATATGCAGCTGCATGAATAAGCAGCAGCAACAACAACAACAACAACAACAAGGTTGGGCTGCCACAGCTCCTACATAACACGCACAGGCACACACACACACACACACACACACACATGTGTGTATATCATATAATATGCGCTGCGCTAAAGGGTTCGTTCGTGCTCGACAATCCTCAATCCTCTTGACTCTGACATGACCGTTGAATGGTCGCTTTCAATATTTTTCGTAATGGATTTTGCGCATTAAACCGACGTTGTTTAATTGTTGTTGTTGTTGTTGTTGCTGCTGCCATGGCGCCCCTGTCATTGTTTGCTAATTGCATTATGCGAGCAATTGTGCCACCAAGCGTTGCACAGCTCGCACAACGAGTTCACTTATTTATAGCACACACTGTAGCACACGTTATGGGGAAATTGGGCAAATGACGTGGGGCGGGTGGCGGAAGGGGATGGGGAAAGGGGGGTCATAAGAGGGCAGCACGCGTAGCTTAATTCCTTGGTAAATTGAATGTGCGAGGACAGTGTCGATACGTTGCGCGTCGGCTGCATTATCTTTATAGCTACTGACAGGGATTGACAAATGGCATGCATTATCGATAACTGATAACAGCGATAAGGCAAGTACCCCCACCCCACTCTTGCCCCCCCTGGGAGGCTTAGTTACGACGGCAAATTTATTGGTTGCCAGCGGCGAAATGAATGGAAAGGGATAAAGTAGAGGAATGTAGAGGGAGCGGGGAGAGATAAAGTGAAAGAGAAAGAGCCGCAAAAAGAAAGATAAAGAATAAATGACATATAGAGCTATATAGAGAGATCGATGGAGAAAATATAGAGAAAATAAGATGCAAAAGAGACAGCAAACTAAGAGAAACGAGAAAGAAGTAGAAAAATCAAATCAAAACAAATGATGTAAGTCAGAGACAAACGAAGAGAAATGCAGCAAACGTGAGAGACTTAGAGACATAGGCAGAGAAAGATGTAAGTACAGAGAGATAAGTAATTGAAAAACAGAGAGAGAATAGTGAGAAAGAGACATCAAGGCCAATTCCAGCGCATATGTAGTTAGCGCAACGAAGGTCAGGCTAGCCCTACAGCCACAGTTCCCCTCTCTGCCATGCCTTACACTCTTCACTCTATCCAATACACTTGACACTAGACAAGACAATTAAACGAGTACTCGAACTATTCGCATTACACACACACACACGCAGACTTGCAGACACCCGATGAGTGCACATTTTTCAAGCATTCTTGAAGCATGCCAAAAAACACACGCAACGAGAAATCCGATAAAAAAAATGTTGTTTTTATTAAATTTACGAGGCTTTGCTATGCCTCGTGGGATGCGAACAAAGAGAGAGAGAGAGGGAGAGAGAGGTGGGGCGGGGGTCCACGCTCAAGTAGCCCAGTCAAGTGCGAGTAATTGTGGGGTCTGGGTCAATGCCAAGGCGCACGTGAAGAGACAAAAGCGACGACGTTGTCGCAGGCATTTCTTGTTGGATTTATATGGTTTTTTTTTTTATTGTATGCGGGAGGTTTTGCTTGCTTTTTGTTATTTCTTTTTTTTTCTTTGGCAATTGACATGACACCAGCTAAGCAAGATTGGAAAGAGGATTGAAAATTTATCAAATTTGTCACTTGCAGGGGGGCGACAAACAACAAAAACAACAACAAAGAAAGCGAAAAATGGACAATCAATCAAAACGGACAACCCAAGCCCAATCGATGAGCTCAATTTGCGCAGACCAGCAAAAAGAAAGAAAACAAAAAAACATAGCTGCAAAATGAAACTATATGTTTGCCCTTATACGCCCCCACTGGCTTCACACCTCCCCCGCACTCTCTCCCTCTCTCTCTCTCTTTCTCTGTTAAATTTTTTATAATACCAAAAAAAAATCTGAAGCGACATTTTTGCAAAGAGCGTGAAATTAATCTTTTAAGCAATTGACAAAAATTTCCGTTGTCATTTTTAAAGCGCGAATCCCTCCGAAAATATCCCACTCCACATCGCCCCCTCTCTCTCTCTCTCTCTCTCTCTCGCTCTCGTTCTCTGGGGAAATGTTGTGTATTTTTCGCGCACCTTTGATTGTTTGCTTTATTTTTGTAATTTTGCACATTTTGCTTTGCGTTACATGCGGATTTTCCAGCTTTTTATTTTTGTACGCCATGTAAATTTGCATACTTTCTTTCATTCGTACAATTCATTCATTCATTCATTTATGCACTCATTCAAGTTCGTTCGGTTCTACCACAAATATTTGCCATATTTTTTTTTTTTTTTATTTCACTGTCGGTTTTGTCGTTTAATGCGCGCATTATGTCAGCTTTTCAAATTGTTTATTCGTGTATAAAAGTGTCGTAAATGGAATGAGATGAAATGCGAAACAGGCAAAGCGGAAAAAGAGAGCGGGGAGGCTGCAGTGGTAAACAGATACCTGCCGAATTACTTTGTGCTAATGAGCAGCGCACATGATCTTGATAATGTTATAAATACCACATATATATTATGTTTCAATGACATTCACAGTTTGTGTATTGATATTGACATGCAAAAATTAAAAACAAAATAGATAAATAAATAGAGTAAAATTTCAATTGTAGCTTTTTCTATACAAATTTGCCAAAGCACAGGACCATAATTATGTCTATTTTACCGCTAATTGCACGCACACAGTCGCACATTGTGTCACATGTGGGTATGTATGAGTATGTTTGAGTGTATTCATTTATTCAACGTTGTCCGGCAATTAAACAGGAATTTTTATCGCCTGACACTCAATAAACGAAATGGCACATATAAAGAAAGAAGAATATGCGAGAAAGGAGAACAGAACAGAGTCCTACACTCTGCTGCTCCTTCTCTCTCTCTCTCTCTCTCCCTCTCTTTATTCCACTTTACACTTCGCTTTCAGATAATATTCATAATGAGCGCACACTTGGACGCGGCGCCAGATAAAACAAGTTAAATATGGCGCAGCGGAAGGAAGTCAGCTAAAAGCTCAGCTAGAAAAAGAGAGAGAGAAACAGACTGAGAGTTAGAGTGAGAGAGGGAGCAAAGGACTACGCTAAGCTGGCGTGCGGACAAGCAGACAACAAAGAAAGATCGAGCGAAACACAAAAAAATAAGCGAAAAATGTTGTCCAGTTTGCAGCTAACATACCCCTGAGCAGCTTATGTGAAATGTGAATGAACAGCCATAGAGTACACTGAGAGAAAAATCGCAGAAAATACATAAAACATTATGAATTAATTTATATATATTTATAGATACTTTTCTAGCTTGATTTTGCCTTAATTTGACATTTTGTTGTATTTTATACTTGACTATTTCTCTCAGTGCACCAAGCAAATCCCGTATGCAGCTTTATTTTCCACTCGCTGGACACGGACATGTTCATACGCGAGTGCTTTGAACCCCTTATATGTGCGGGGTCATTATCATTATCAGCGTATCGCGTGCTAGTTAATCTGCTGACTGAAACAGATGCTATTCAACCCTATATCCTCTACTCCATGCCCACTCTCTCTATCTCTCTCTCTCCCTCTCTGTCGAGTGCCCTTTATTGAGTTGCCATTACGGTTTATGATTTGCAAATGCAGCGCAGCAGCTGCGCAACGTTTATTTGCTTCTCTTCAATGACTTTTCGCAGGACGTGGCAAATCCTTTGCTAGCGAATGCACTCAACACACACACACACACACACAACACACACTCATGCATGTTTGATGACCCCCCACCGATGCCCGACCCCTTGTGAAGGTGGCAATCTGCGAGTCACGAATGCGCACTTGTCCGTCCGCAGCGTTTAGTTTAATGAGCATCGCGTTTTATGTGCAGGACATGACCACGTTGCAAAAATGGCTGCCATTGTTGTTGTTGTGGTTGTTGTTGCTGTTGTTCTAGCGTTTTATTCGATACTATTAAAATGGGTCAAACTAATTGCGGCACTACGCCATATTTATAGCGCCATATACGTATGGCTATACTAGACATAAGTTTTGATATATTACCTAGTTTGGGAGATATCTTCGACGATATACAGTATATATACCCTAATCAGCAACATCGATACCCTATTTTCTTTCTCTACATATGTCTCTATTTGCCATTTCATTTACAGCTACAACTCAAAAGCAAAACTCATTTGCAATTTGTTTGCTTTGGAATTCTTTAATATTTATATATCTTTCAGATTGTATAGCGCTCCACTATATGCATCTCTATCGCGCAATGGCCCTGAGCTATTCCAGCATGTGCCAAATCAAACAAACTACTTTACGGTCATACAACATGACAAGACAAGCAAGACAGTTTGTTTGACCCCCTGACCCCGTTGGGAAACTGTGTGAGCTGACGCCGCCGCTGCCGCTGATTACCGCAAGCGTTTTTTTTTTTGCGAATTGTCCACTGTGCGAAGCGAGCACTTGATATGGAAATGAAGATGTCAAGTTTGCAAAGTGAGGGGAAATATTTTTTTATGAAGAGAAAATTGGATTTTTGAAGGTATTTAAAATTATTAAGGCACAAACAAATATTAAAGCAGCCCAAAATCTGCTCCTACGCAATTTCCACTTCTCTTTCTCTCTCTCTCTCTCTCTCTCTCTCTCTCTCTTTATCTTCAACCACTCTTCCACTTAATGTTTATTAGGTTCTTAATTAACGCTTTCATTTTATTTTGCGCGCTTTGCTCATCAATTGCCATAAACTACTAAAAGCTGCTGCGAAAGCAGACAGACAAGTAGTAGGAGGGGGAGAGAGGGAGGAAGAAGGAGATAGGGAGAGAGAGATAAAACAGGTAAAAGAGCTGTGTGGGCGTGTCGAAAGGTCAAGCAAGTCGCAGACTGTTTAACATGATTATGTAACACGTTTATGTCTGTCTCTCTCTTTCGTTGTTTGTGCCCTAACAGTCGAAAATGCTAATTGAAAATACAAAATGATTTACATTTAAATTAGTTTGGCGAACACGGGCCTTCAACCTATGTGTGTACATGGACAACCCGACAACAACACGGTAGCCTATTAAAGAACATCTCTTCTCCTCTCTGCCCCTCTCTTGGGGGGCTACATGCAAATGCCTGCCCTCATGCAAAGGAAAAACTTTGTTGTGGAAAAAGTGGAAAAAAAAACGCAACACAAGAGATGCAGAAGAGGCCTCCGCTGCTGCCGCTATCATCCATCTACGATATAGAGGTTCGGGATCATAACGAAGGCAAATCACGTACTGCTCTATATGGTTGCAAATGGTTGTCGAAATGGATAGGGATAGACAGATGGATAGATGTATGCACATACCATATGGGAATGCATGAGTGTGTGCGTGAGTGAGTTAGTGTGTGTGTGTGTGTGTATTACAAGAGTTTTCCTTTTTACGCCCACTTGCACCTGCCGTTAGTTATCAGTGTAAAACTTTATCACCCGCACAGACGAGATACAGTGGGTAAAACGGGGATATTTATAGAAGAATTGTGGCTTATCAAGCAGGTGAAAAAATTGTTGTGATGTGTAATATGATGTTTTCCCGACTTTGTTGTACAACTTTTCCTTTTATTTTATTTTATTATTATTTTATTTTATTATTATTTTGTTTTTTATTTTATTATTTTATTTTATTATTATTTTGTTTTTTATTTAATAATTATTTTATTTAATTATCATTTTATTTTTTAATATTTATTTTTATTATTTTATTTTTTGTGTAATTTTTTAAAATTCACTTATCACATGTTTATTGACGTGTAATTTTTTATGCACTATTTGGCTCATTTTACCCACTGTGCATTGACGCAACGTGCGTAACTAGCTAACGCAGCTTCAGTTTCAGCGTTACAGCTTCTGCCTTTGCCTACGACGCAGCGTCCCTGCCTGTTACACTCTCTCAATCTCTTTCACTCTCTCTCTCTTTCTCTCTCTCTCTCTGTTCCTTTCTCTTTGTTGCTGCCCGTGGAATAGCTAAATTTTTAACGAACTGGTTTATGCATGAGCTACTTTACAGCATTATGCATTGACAACGAGGCGAAGCGAAGCGAGGCCACGTCAGGCCAGGCTGATAGCCAGCTCCAGCTGTGGCTACAACCTTCACCCATTTAACGCAAACCACACGCAGTGCCAGAGCCTGTGCCAGAGACAACCTTGGGTTGCCAAAAAGGGGAGGCAACTTCACTCCACATTCATAGCCTGCCTTGTGATGTGCAAATAGTTTTGACCGACTCACAAAAAGGCAGGCTGCGTATGGTCAGCCATAAAAATATGAAAAGGTAACTTCATTAAGCTAAGTTAATGTGTGACAGGAAGGGAGGCGGGGCTGTTCTATTCTCAAGGGTGTAGTGTAATAGGGGTAGGGGTAGGCACGTCAGAGTGTCATGCTAACAAAGTGTGTCAACCGCTCGAGTGTTGCAGGTGTACAGTCACCTTTCAACTCGCTGCATAAATGCATGAGGTCTGTCAAGGAGCAGGCGAGGGGGAGGGGCAGGGGATGCCAGGGCCGCGACACAAAAGCTTTGCCTCTTGAGTGTGAGGGTGGCGGTCTGTTACACACTCATACCCTCATTAAGTCAGTCGACACACACATTTTGCATGCTGCCTCCGCTGCTGCTGCTGCTGCTGCTAAACTAATTTGGCCTGGTCGAGTGCGTCTGCGACATGGCTAAAGTTGAGACAAACGTTTAGCAAGTGCTACAACAACAAGAGGAGCAGCAGCAGCGGCAGCGCGAAGAAACAACTGCAAGGTGTTGCCCAGAAGCGTGTGCGACAAGTGCAATAGTTGAAGCAGCAGAGAGAGGGGCAGAGGGAGGGAAGCAACCCCTCGAGTTGCTTAGTTTTTGCAGCACTTGCGACGCGGCGGCGAATTAATGTGCATGAATTAAAGTTTGTCAACCTGTGTGGCACACTCCTGCCACCCCCTCCACTCCTGCACCTCGTGAAGCTGCTTCATCCTTCCGGCTTTTGCGCTATGGCGATTTCGTGTCACGCTTGCGAAATGAGCCCGACCAGGCGTCGCGTCGTGGGAAGAACTCATAAAAATGCTTTTTATTGTAGTTGAAAAGTGTCACCCCAGCAGCAGCTACACCCCTCCCCTCCCCCCTCACCACCCTCCTCTCAACTCCGCTTTTACGAGCAGCTGTTTTGAGTGTGCGCTAAGTGAATGCGGCGTATGATTCATTTTTGAATACTTACTCAAATTCTGATTTCCCAAGGAGTTGGCCTCGAGGGGGAAGGGGGGGAGGGTATAAAACTAAAGAACTTGCTCTTTAGCGCGATTTTCGCATTACTATTTTGTTTTACGATGCTCGCGTGCTATAAAAAAAACGCATAATTTGTTATGTCAAAGTGCTAGCTTATTCCCTTAACTTGGCCGAGCTGCTGCGATCTAACTTTATTTTTATTAGAATTTAATTTCCCTTTTCTAGTTTCAGTTCTTTTTTGCAATTTTCATTTTTATTTCCCTAGCGTGGCAAACTCGTTGGCAACTGATTAGCCGCGTTCACTGAACTTGCGCGGAAAAATTGCTGAATATTTTTTGCGAAAGCAAAAGCAAACGCGAAATCAATGTGTAAACAGAATTGCCCAAGAGAGCAAGAGAGAAAACGAAAAGATTATAATACTAGAAAATCTATGCCGTAAAGCGAATAAAAGCAGCAGCTTATAGTGTGTTTATTTTTGCAGCAACAAAACAATTTACAAATGAGCATAAACAAAAGCAGGGAAAATCAATGGAAGCATCGAGAAGTGTCAATACTCTATCGAACATTTTCAAAAGAAATTTTATTATTTTAAAAATGTATTTAATAAATTTCCAGTTCCACGAACTTCAACAACTTTTTGTTATTTATCAAGCATTTTATTTGTTAGAGTATTATAAACAACAAATAAAGAGAAGAGATAGAAAAGCAAACTAAACAAACGATAAAACACCAAACTGTATTTTGTATTTTTCCCAGAATTTTATTTGCCAAGAAAATTCACACACAGCAGGTAAAAATTCTAATGGGAATTACGATTTGTGGCTGCACAGCAAAAATTTATCTCAATTTTAATAAAGCTTCGAAACGAACAAGAAAAAAAGGTGCAAAATAAATTCCCACAAAATGGGATTCCCTCCCATCGTCTGCCTTATCAACTGACTTAGTTGTTGCTTGTATTTAACTTGGCATAGAAAAGAAGTTATTGTTGCTGCCCACTTCGTTTCAGCCTTTCTTCTGCGCCATTTAACCATGGCCGTGTCCAATTAGAAAACGGCTCAGAGCTCTTTGGGCAAACAATAAAATTGGCTACTTGAACGACACAACACGATTTGAGCGGAGTCTCCCAAAGGAGAAGGCAGCTAAATCCCTGGGATGCGCTACCCACAACTGGCCCAGGGATTACCTCGTGGCAGCGACATGTGGCTCAGACAGAGACAGAGACAGACAAAGGCCACGAACTGCGGCAATTCCCGTAGGATAAACATGTAAATTAAATTATGCTCCTTCCATGCATATAAAACTACCAATCGAGCCAGGACGAGACCAAATACGCCCTCACAACTTGTACAACAAGCAGGAGCAACTGCAAACAGCCAGGTGAGTGTCAAAATGTTGGGCTCCAAAAGCTGCAAGGTCAACAACAAAGTAAGACAGAGAGAGAGAGAGAGATAGGGAGTGAAAGAGGGACTAAGATGAGGCGACACTAATGAAAATACTTGTCATGTGCTTGGGGTTCTTCTGTTTTGTGTTTACCCAAGAGCTTCCACCGAGTTAGAGATGACAGCGAGGGCAACGGATTTCGTGCGTGACCTGAGACATTAAAAAGCGATGCGAGCAATTTATAATCTTAATAGATATGTGTGTATTCAATCACTTGTTGAGGGGAAATTGATAGCTTGATAAGGAAAGTATAAAAAATCAGAGCATAAATCATATGTGTTATCAAGTTATCAACTGAGCAGATATTGGGTTATTTACATAGCTTCTATATACAAGTTGTCAGCTTGACATATCTCAAGCTGCTCTTAGTTGCTTTTCTCGTGCCCAACGTGTTCATACACGCTCACATCTCTTTCTAAGCGTTTTTCTTTATTGCGATAAGCGTCTGCAGTCAAAGGTTGCGTCGGCTTATCCTCTTATCTGCCTGTGCTCAGCATCCTTTGGCATTCCTTTCTTCTTCTTCCTCTTCTTATTCTTGTGCTTTGGGATGATGAAATTAAAATAATTTTTTCTTTGGCATTTTCGTTTGTTTTCGATTATGTGTGCCCCATCCCACGCACTCCCTCTCCTCTCTTTATCTACCCATATCGCTTCGATTGAGCCACTAGCAGCGTCAATTAGCCGAGGCTTTGTTGATGCGTAGGAATTTTGACCTGAGCGGAAGAGCGGGACAAAAATAGCTGCTGCAACATGGCAACAATTGCAGCTAAAATATCAACAAGAGGCCTAGCTAAATATGTGTATTGGCAAATGCGTGCTCTGTTTCGCAGTTGTTGGTCAACGCGCGGGCGCTATAAAAATAGCCGCAAAACTATCCTGGGCGAGGCGCGAATTGGGTCATCCGTAGTGCAGTAGCAGCAGTTGTTGTTGTTGTTGTTGTTGCAACGGCGTGTTGCGGCTATTGAAAATTGTCGCCTTGTTTAGCAGCAACAGCAACAGCAGCTGGCGCACAGTCGAGGGCGTAAATTTATCGTCGGCAACGAGCAACGCTGCAGCTTGCATAAATTGATAAGCAATTTGCAACGTCAACAGCAGCAGCAGAGTTGCAATGGGAGTAAGGGGCGAGAAGGGTCCAGGGGGGAGGGGCCAGGCATGATAGTGCTCCCTTTGGCTAGCCGCACGGGAAATACAAAATACGCTATAAATTTACAGCTAATAAAGCAAAGTGCAGCTCGTCGAGGCAAGCCAAATGAGCTACGAATCAAGAGCTGCTCCCCCCCCCTTGTCTCTTGTCCCCTGGCCACTGCCCCCACCATCATCTATATGAAATATTCATGTTCTCCACCCAATTTTCTGTACTCTCTCACATCTTCTGTTTCAGCACCTGATCCGTGGACAAGACATATCGATATGTATTCCATCCGCCCTGCCACGCTCTGTTTACGGCGTGACGGAAATTTAATTTATTTACAGCTCAAGCAACAGACAAGCGACCTAGGCCCAGTCCGGCTTGGTCCGACCCGGTGATAGCATCGTCATCTGCTTTATTGCTCTTATTACACATGAGTGTCTGCTACTGCGTGTGCGTGTGTGTGTGTGTGTTTGTGTTTGCGGGGTCTGGCGTTGTGGTTCTATTGACTTTCAATAAATTGACTTTGGTCAATTTGTACGTGTTGTAATCAGCAATCGTCGTCGTTGAGAGGCAGCCAACGCTCAGTTCTCTTAGTTATCCGACTACGAATGAGCTCACTGTGCGATTGACAGGCGTTGTCATAATCATATAATCATATAATAAGCTTATCGATATGATTATTATTACGCATACGCAGTGTTGCGCAAGCAATGGATACAGTTGGGAAAGAGAGAGAGAGAGAGAGAGGGAGAGCTGAGGCAGCACTTGTTAGTGGCAGCAAAAGCGCAGGAATCAACATCAAACACACGCACACGCACTTCTGTATACGTTTGTGTGTGTGAGTGCCTCAAGCGCAATCAGTTTCAAATTTTGCGTAGTTTACTTTGAACATTTCAAGCTGAAAATTGAACAAGCGAAGGATGTGGAAAAGCAAAAACTTAACTAACGATTATCGATGGCGAAAGAGCAAGAGAAAGGGAGGGAGAGAGAGGAAACAGGAAGGAAGCCAGTGAAATGAGGGTATCCTTTGGGGTATTTTTGCTATTTGCGTTGCACTTGCAAATCGAATTTATTGGGCCAAGATGAAATTGATGTGCTTGCAGCAGCAGCAGCAGTTGCAGCAGCAACGGCAACGCATTTCCCTGAGCTCAACTGATAGCTCGAGTAGCTACCGCTCTCCCCTCCCACTCTACCCGTTCTTGCGCATTCCATTTTGACTTGCAGTTGGTCTTGCGCAAGGTGGAGGCATAAGGGGCAAGGGGAAGGGGGTGGGACAGCAGCGGTGTCAGAACCTCAATCGACATTCGCATCGATGTTTTTGGCGTGAGAGCGCGCGTTCGCGTTTAAACTTCGCTAAATTGAATTTTTTATTACGTAAATATTGAAGTAGCTACCAGCTACCAGGGTTGCCTCCCCTCCCCCCTTTCTCCTACCTCTTGCTCGCTCTGTCTCTGTCTGCCGTCTGACAGTTGCCTTTGCCTTCCACTTTTCGCTCACTTTTGCTCAAGGATTTGCGCACGAACGCCCCACAGCATGCTATAATATTTAAAGCAGCCCCGACTTTTGTCTCCCATCTTTCCATCTGCCCATCTCCCATCTCCGTCTCCGCTTTTGCTTGAAAATTTATGTGAGTTTCCATCGTCTTCATCTTTTTTATGGCTTTTCACACCGTAAAGGAAACGCAGAGTGTGCACACAAAGAGTTGATAACACTTGAGTTGCGAGTGTGTGTGTGTGTAGGTGTGTGGGAGAGGAAAGCGGGTTGAAGTAGTACAAATGACAAAGCAATTAACCACAACACGAAGCAGAGAAGCACAAATATTTAACGTGCAAACTTTATTAGGAGACAAACTTTTCGGTTCTTCTTTCCTGCCCCCTCAAAACTTAATTCCCCTAGGTGTTCTATGTAGTATTTTATTCTAGAAACTTTTAATTTAACCAAGTTTCATAGTAAATCTCTCTGCTTCCTAACAAACAATGCTTAATCTCTTTAAGGCATCTCAAAATTGATTTTATTTGCTTTGGTCTCGCACCAAGTCTGGGGGGTTGTACCATAAGCACTTTATATCTGGCGTGAAAAAATGCCGAAATTGCTGGAAATTCTACTTCTTTGTTGTTCTTGTTTTTCTTGTTGTTGTAGCGCTTATCTTAAGCCTGAGCTGCTTGCTGATTTATGGCAAGTCGACGTTCTTCTCTTTTTCGCGCTGTGTCTGTGGTGTGCACAGTGGGGTCAAGGTTCAAACGAAGACTGTGCCCTGTGTCGACATTATTACGTATCAGCATATAGCTTCATTATCGTCATTATCATCATCATTATTATCGTCGGCTCATTGAGGGCGCTTTCGTTTGATTTTTCCCCCTCTGATTATCGCCACAATTGGGCCAATATTCTAATTATTTTTGCAGCTGCCTCTCACACAAAGCCGCAGCAGATTTGGTGCACAGCATAAAGCGATAAAGCGCGTGCCATGCACACGCACACACACACACACACAGAAAGGGAGCGCATGGAGTGTGCAAAGCGAACGAGAGAGAAATTAGTCGACGTTGAGAGTTGATTGAGTGCGTAGCCTAAGCGACGGGGGAGTGAAGGTGGAGGGGGGGGGAGGGGCGACTTGGCCTCGTTGCTGTGAGCTTAAGGCATGTGCAAGCAGACGTTTCTATGTGCATCTCCTTCTCTTACTACTCCTCCTCTCTTTTATTGCATTCTTCTTAGTTGCAACGGGCAAAAGATTTTCGCAACATTTTTTTTGCCTGCCATTTTTTTGCGTCGCCTCGCGTCTACCGGGAAAATAATGAATTTTCACGCTGCCTACGGTTGTTCTTGTTGTTGTTGTTGTTTTGCCTATTGTTGTATGTTTGTTGCACTATTTTGTTGCTATTGTTGTTGCTGGGCATTTGCAGTTTTTTGCTATTTTCGCACGTTGCTGCTTTGTAGTTGTTGCTTTTGTTGCAGTTCCCTGCGCCTCCCCAGCGTCATGAACTTGTCCCCGGTCTGACGCCTGGTCAACCCAGCCACCCGCCTGACTGTTTCCCTTTGCTACCCTACTCCCTACCCACTTCTTCAGCATCCTCCCCCCACACGCGCTGTTGTGCTTTTTTGCCAACTTTGCCGAAAAACTCCGCTGGCAGCGGCGCCGACATTGTCATTGCCTTTTCCTGCTGCTGCTACAGTTGTTGTTGTTGTTGTTGTTGTTGTTGCTGCTGCTGCTGCTGCTTCCTGCCTGACTTTGCCGGCGTCAGCGCCGCCGGGAAAATTGCAATTGCAATTTAATTAAGCTGCTCGGCCGACCTCGACACTGCCACCCTACGCCCCTCCTAGCGCCTCCCCTCGCTCTACTGTTTTCTCTGTCCTCTGCCATCGATAGGCGAATTCAAATTGTTTAGGACTCAATTTCCGTTAATTTTTACACAGTGAAAATGTCGACATTTTCCTTTTAGGTTTTCGTGGCACTTTTTTTTTCGTATTTTGGGCTTTTAGTTGCAGTTACAAACGCCCTTTGAGTTGGCATAATTAAAAGTTGTTTTTCAGCAAAGCTTTTACGGCGATGGGGGGAAAACGCGTCAAAGAGGACTTTAAAAGAGCCTGTGGCAATGAGTTTACCTATGGCACACGTAAAGGGAAAATATCGTTTAAATATATTACATATTTATACCCGGCGACCTATGAAAATGATCAAAAAGGGTATACTAAATATGTGCAAATGTATGTAATAGGCATAAAGAGACGTGACAGACCCCACAAAATCTTGGAATCACTAGCCAAATCGATCAATCCATGTCCGTCTGCTTATCCGTCTGTGTGAACACACAGATCTCAGCTATTATTAAAGCTAGAGACACCAAATTTGGCATATAGATTAATGTATTTTTTGTGCTTCACAAGTTCATTTCATATTGTATATACCACGCCGAACGCCTGCGCAAATCGATAAATATATTTCTGAATTTAAGTAAACGTATCCCTAAGCCATAAGTTGCCATTTTAAAGTACGAATTTAAATTCTCCTTTAAAAATCAAAGCTATGTCGAGTAAAATATTTCTAAAATTTGCATATAATAAGCAAAATTTACATTTCTATTTCTTCCTCTTCCATAACTAAACTTGCAGATATTTCATCCTCAACGTTTGCACACTCTGACTTCACCTCAAAATGGGAGGGCAATGGAAAACTGCATCCATTCAAACCAGTAGAAAAAACACACAGAAAATCTGCCAGAAATATTTCAGCTTAAGGGGAGAATATCTACGCTTTTTGTGGCCTACCGCGCCGGTTGTTGTTTTGCATCGTTCGCTTCATGTTCAACCGAACAAGACCTTCGCCACGGCACTTTTTCCTGCCCCACTACGGTTGCCCCTTCTGCGCCTCCTGCTGCTCCTCTCTCGCCCCGCATAAACAGATTCCATTTGGCGCTTTCAAATGGTAACCAACTGTTTGTTTACGCTGTGCGCATTTTATTTTTGGCACGCTACAAATCGGAGAGCTAAAGTGGGCCGAGCAAGTGAGGGAGAGAGACAGGGATAGAGAGGGAGACAGCAGCGAATCTCGACGCATGTTGAGGAGTCGCCTTTGGAATTCTTTGTGTGTTCCGAAACGAATTTCTGGCATTTATAGGGCAAGGGCGAGCGAAATTCCATCAGTTGGTTTTGTGGTTCCCAGTGGATTCATCATAATACTCAGCTGAATCTAATGAAGACCAACTTTTGCTGGGGCATCCCTTAGCTTCTCGTCCTCAACGCTATCAACACCTCGCATTATCCTAATCGTGGTTAACGAGACCCTGCGCCTTCTGAGGGAGAAGAAGAGAGGGGACAATGCTGGGACACAATCGCCACTTAAACCACTTAAAAACTTTAAATTGTCTTATCGACATGATGACAGCGCCACAACAACAACTATAACTACAACAACAACGACAACAGCAGCAGCAAAGTTACAACAACTGGCCACAATTTCAATATGTGTTCACAAAAACGGGCAGGGGCGGGGGCGGTAGACGTGAGGGGACGAGTGCAAAGCCGCAGAAAACAAAAATTTCTCGCCATCTCTCTAACTGCCTGTCTATCCATCTCCCTCTGCATAGCTATCGCTCTCACTCTGCCTCACTCTTTCTCCTTCTATCTCTCTCTCCTCTTATCTATCCATCTCGCTTGCTCTTTGTCTGCACATGCAACACAAAATGACGACAACAAAAGTTGCCTGCTTGTGGTAACGCACAGACTCTGTCACACTCCCCCCTCTCTCTCTCTCTCTCTCTCTTCCCCACTCTCCCTCTCTTTCTGTCTGCCTCTGTGTGTTGTGCATAGTGTGGTAAACAATGGGAAAATTAGTGCAAATGGCGCACAAATGAAAAACCAACGACGTACATCGAATTCGGTTTCGGACAGCGAAAAGCAACGCAAAAAATACCATTTAAATGTGACAAAATGTAAATGAAAGAAAGTATTAGAGATGACAGAGAGAGTAGTGGGAGGGAAAGGGGAAGAGAGAAAGCAGAAATTTAAAGCAGGGCTTTAAATTACAAAATTGCCAATGCTTTCAGCAAATACCCTAAACAAGTTCCAAAACGAAAAAAAAAAAAGATAATTTAATTAATTATTTCTACCACGCGTGTTTAATATAATTTCTATTGAATAAGGCAACTATCTATACTCTTACTTTCCCAATACATTACATGCCTGGACTGCTCAACTAATATACCCCACTTATGCATAGGGTATATGCGGTTTTTCCTATTGTGACTGGCAACTAAATTTTGACAATGCAAACGACATACAAAGCGGGTGTCAGCCACAAAGAAGCGGACACACACACACACACAAGAGATATCACACACACACGTACATGCACGCACACAGACACATGTAAATGAAGTTTGTTTGTGGCTAAATTAGTGCGAATTGTGGGCGTGGTTTGACGCCCAACAAGCTCAGAGACAAAACCAAAGCGTAAGCAAAGGCGGAGCTCTGAAGCAGACAAAGAAAACTACAGTAATTACTCGATAATTGCAACAGAGAAGAAGCAGAAGAGTTCTGCAGTTTTTACTTTAGTTTATTTTCATGAAATTTGTAGAAGGGCGTTTAAACTGTCTTGCTATATTTGGGTGATCGACATATGATTTATGTAGCATCTTTTCTGTACTAAACCCAAATTATGATTTATTGCGGCAGTTATAGGGCGGGATGAGGGTGAGAACTTTTCAAATTTGTAAATTGCAATTTACACAGCAGACCATGCACCATCTTCTCCATCTGTCAATACCTTCCAAAAACCCAACCCTTTATGCAGTTGAAAGTTCCCAAAACACAGAATGATTCGTAAATTGCTCTGTGCAAAAAGGAAAAGTAGAGTACTCTGAGGGATTTTCCGAGAAAATGAGTCCGTCTGCCTCATTATAAGCTTGCAGAGGGTATATGCATTTGGCCAAGAAGTTTATAAGGCACAAAAGAAGACATATTCAACGAAATAGGATAACAAAATTGGATGAAAAGATTTTTAAAATTGTCTATTAAGCAGAAGATTTCATAAATTAGCAGGGTATCTAAGCTGCGGCTTAGGACTCAGAACAGTCTTCCTTCTTGTTTGGCTTGTACCTTTTGGTAACATTGCGCTGCACTTGTGTGTCAGCTGGGCAATCAGCTACAAACACTTGCCACAGCTGCCTGCTGCACCCACACACAAGAGGCAAGCAGAGGTGGCAGGTGCAGGATGAGGTAGTAAGGAGCGGGAATCGTTTACTTAACTGACCCTGGAGCTTGTGGACGCAATCGCAGCCATTAGAAATACGTATGGAGGAGCAGGCTGCTCCAGGAAGAGAGAGAGAGAGAGCGAGAAAGCTCACAGTGAGCTGCCTCAATCTCAGCCTGTTGTGCACACACACACAGACACTGGCACAACGAGGCCATTGTTATTGGCATTTACTGCTGGGCTTGCGTGCAAAATTGCTTTCCTGGCCAAACGCCGCTGCCGCCGCCGTCGCCTCCGCCGTTGGAGCAGTTTCCTGTGCTATTTTCTTGTCTTAGCAGCGGTTGCCTTTATTAATTTTGTTCCGGCAAAGAGAGAAGCGTAGCGTAGGGGGGAGCCGCCACAGAAAGCGGCCACAAGAGTTTTAGTTTTATTGATTTTAGATTTGTTCGTTGTTTGCCGCGTCTCCTATAGAGAATGAGTGCATTCACCTTTGTGTAGGCTGCCTCAGCTGTGCCCCTCCCCTTCTTTTGAGCCATAAATAATGCAGTGTCATGATAGGGCGCCACACAAATCTACTTATGCCGTTTGTTTTTGTCGGCCATCTCGCACTGATTTACGACGCACTCCCCGCCTCCGCATCAACTGGACAGCGTCCAGCAATGCCTTTCCTTTTCTTCACTTCCGACTTCTCGCTTGGAAAATGCCAATTAAATAATTTATACCTTGGTCTGCCCTTAGCTGCCCCATCAAATTAACTTGCTGCGAACCTGATTTCTAATTCAGACCTCATCAGCCGATTAGGCTGCCCAATTAAAAACGGCTCGCAGCCAAAGTTAGATTTAATTAAACTTCATTTCAAATTCAATGTAAACTTTTTTACACAGCTCGTTCATCCACAAGAACTTTTGGCCTCGCTAACTTTTTTATCAAATTTTGGGAAAATGCAATCAAGTGCGCTTTAATATATGCTACACTTTTTTGCTGTGCCCAGATTTGCAGGCTAAAAAAAGAGACGAGCAACAGACCGGAACAAGTTAATTTAGCTAGTGGAAGTGCTTGGCTAACATGTGCTAAAATTATTATATGAGTTTGGAGAGGGGCATATTAAAATTTTCTATAAAATATTGCATGTATATTTTATAAACATAAGACAGGAATAAAAATTGTTTACGAGTTGTAGAGGCATATTAAAATTTTCTATACAATTTCGCTTGTAAATTTCATAAATATTAGAAAGGAAAAAAAGTTATGTATAAAATAAAAGAGCAAACTATTTTCTATACAAAACTTTGCCGCCTTCTCTTTCGTTTCCTTTTAAGACCTTAGCTCTTTCTTTTTTCCTTCCTTTTCCTTGTTTTGCTTTTCCCCTGCTAATTAGTTTTCAAATCTATAGCTCTGTCTCGATCTCAAGGAGCAGAGAAAATTGAAAATATATTGAATTTCGTCAAAGGAAAACGGCAAAGTGGGGAAGGAATGCAACGCAGTTGCTGCAGTTTGTCTCTAATTGCCACAACTAATTGCAACAATTGGGCGGACAGGCAGCAAATTACAAAGCAGCTGAGCTAGCTGAGGTGCAGCTGAAACATGCCTAATGAGTCAGACTCAGCCGCACTTCGCATACGCTGCTCAAAACTTGTAGCAATTTGTCAACGTTTCTCAGAGCAATTTCCGGAATGCCATCACAAATGGGCGACTAACGGAATGCGAGGTATGCGACAGGTGAGAGAGCGGGGCAGGAGCGAGTAGGGGAAAGCGCATGTGAAAAATGGCAAAGTGTCAGAGCAGTGCTTCACCCTACCCCCACTCCCTTTAATCCCAGCTTGTACCCTAGAGGGAAAGCTTAAGCATTTCGATCATCGTGAGCCTTTTAAACTAATTGAATTCATGTTTTATTAATTACGGCTCAAAGAAGACCCGAACCAGACCGTACCAAGCAAGACCAAAACCAGAGCGAAACCAGCACGAATTTCCGGTTCACACACACACACGCATAGCTCGTAAATAAGCGATTATGTTAAAGGACACACACTGAGAGCAAGAGAGAGAGAGAGAGAGAGTCCCGTTACAGCAACGGGCTGCCAGGCTCGCATTGTCCACATTCATGCAAAATGTAAGGCTCAAATGCAAACACAACAACATACATAACTCTTGCTGCGCCCCTCGCACTCTACCCCTTCGAACATACGCACACAACTCTTCCTGCTTTTCTTGTCTCTAATCCAGACATATGCTGCCAATTACGTTGGCCTGGCTAACTGACTAAATATCCCTTTTTACACTGCAAAAAATAAACTAGCAGCTTATTAAGGTGTTTCTACTTTGAGTGGGTGAAGGGGCGGGACGGAACGGGGCGTTCTATTGAGCTATTAAAAGTAGAATTTACTTTTGTTACGAGTCTGTTTCGACCCATTCAATTAGCTCTAAAGTAATCTCCTCTTTTTACGCTTGCTATTCTCATGTTTCCTCGAAAAAGTATAGAGAAGAATTGTGTGAGAGAGGGAGACGCTGTTCTATTCCAACTAGTTGCCGCACACTTAACCAAATTGCATTCATTGGCAACTGCAAATGGAAATGGAAGTGGACAGCGGAAATGACAGTGGAATGAGAGAGGAAGAGAGAGAGAGAGAGAGAGAGACAAAACTTTGCAGAGCTCGAGCAAAGTTCTTGCTTTCAGCTCCCCAAAGGCTAAGCTCATGTCATGCCCCTCGCCCCCGCTCGGCCTTTTTTTGCTGGTCAAGAGGGCGTTCAGAGTGTGCGGACTTTGTTTCGATTAGTTCGATTTTGTTTTTACTCGATTTGCGGCAGGCAGCACGCCTCGTGTTGCGCCTCCTTTTTTCAAGCTCGAAACATTTGCCACAAATTGAATATCGGCTGCCACTCGCTCTCTCCTCTCTCCTTCCCATGCAAATTGCTACGCGTTGTGTCCAGGCAAATGGTAAACTGAGACCTCAAGTGGAATGCCCTGTCTCCCACCTCCCTTCCCCTCTTTCCACTCTTCCCTGCCTACTAGGCAAATACTTTAATTACTTTTAGTCAGCTGCGGCGCCTTTGGGAGCCGCCACAGTCTCCTGCCCCCTATCTCAGTCCCTGCTGCGCGCCTCATCCTTTCGACTGCCGCCTGTCTGACATTTTTAAACGCCCGAGGTGAAATTGAAAAGTTCAACTGCAAAAAGGGCGCACGATGTCAACGTCCTCGCTGCAGACAGCGCGTCCTGGAAATATTAACAAGTTGACTGTGACCAAATATTTATGCAAAAGAGCAAGGGGAGGAGGAGAAGAACGAAATGGAGAGAAGCCTCATTGCGGCGCTGACAGTGTCCAGTTTAAGGTAGAAAATTCTCTAGGTAAACTAATAGATGCTCTATGAAATTAAAGAGTTTTATAAACTTACATACTATACTTCATATAACATCTCTCCAATAATTTCCCTGCTTTTACTTTAACTTGTTCCCTTCTTTTTAATAGTTTATCTTTAATGTCTACGTCAATGCAATATGTTATTTTTTTCTCTTTATTATTTTTTCCCCAATGTTTATAAGGTTCTTATTTAAAAGCTACCACTTTGGAATATTTAAACAGACAGCACATTTATTAATATTTATTATCTGCACAGCCTTCGTCTTATATTAATGTGTTATCTGCGAATGCGAAAAACGGCGCACACATCCTTCCCGCACACCGACAAAGCCAACGCAGCAGCAGAGTATAATAAAGTTAACCAAGCTGACACGCACACATGCACGCACACACAGGGAGAGGCACAGGCCCAAGAACATGTGAGCTCTCTGTGTGGGCGTCAAGTGGCCTGTGGCAAATGTGGTACGCAAAAGGTGAAAGGTTCTCGAGAGCAGAAAATTTAAAATGCCTTTTAGAGAGGTCGAGAGAGAGAGGAAGAAGAGGAAGCTAACATAAAGAGAGCAAAAAGGATACAAACCAAAATTTGTCACGCTGAATAAACTCAGCTAGAGCCGAGCTTAAAATGCGCACACAGCAACAGGAGTGAGGGGGAGAGCACTCACTGTGCGAGCGAGACGCACTTAGGATTTTCCCCTTTTAATTTCATGTGTGTTTTTCCCTGTCTCTGCCAATACACTTCACTGCTAAAAGCTTTGACCAGCTGCAGCCCACTGTGCAGTGCTTACCTCCCTCCCTCCCACTCCCCTCCCCCTGCATTTATTTGTCTTTAGTTGCGTATGACCCCGACCCAATAAAGAACAACAAACAAGCAGCAGCAGAAGAAGCAGAAGCAGAGCAACAACGACAACGACAACTTTGCCAATGATGGACAACAGTTTCAATTGGGTAGCTGGGGAGGAGCACCTGACAATTTCCAACTGAATGACAAGCTGTGCCACTATCTCTTCCCCTCACTGTGGGCGTTGTGGGCGTGGCACGTGACAAAGCCGCATTGCATGTACTTCGAAGCTGTAGAAAACAAAATACGCTTGTTTGTTTGTTTGTCAGCCTGTTTATGTGTGCAAGCAAAAGGAATCCGATACAATCATCGAGATTTGTTTCGAAATTGTTCAAGTTTCTTGCATATGCACGACTATACATATATCTTCAGTTGTGACTTTGAACTCTAATTGCAAGCGTAAAGTGTGTCGTCACAGAGAGAAATTGCAACTGTAATTGGAGGAGGCAATTTAATTGCAATACAAAGCAGGAATGCAAAACTAGACAGTGGAGAAGCGCTGTAAAGAACAAGATATAGTATTAAATTTGTATTCTCCTTTTATAAATTCCCTTAGAGTTCCCTTATACCTTTATTTAAAACTTTATTATATACTAGATACTAGATTATAATCATATTGCAAACATATTTCATAATCTTCTATAATTCCCCTTTTTACAATCTTAAAACCTTCAAATTCTTTGCTAAGCACGCTCATTAACCAGTTAACACTGTAAGCCACAAAAGCAGCAGCAGCAGCAGCAACAACAACAACAACGCATATTGACAAACAAGCAGCAGCTACGACAACAACAAAAACAAAGCTCATTAATTTGCCAGCTAAATCAGAAAATGCAATAAATGTTTAAGGCCCGCATGAAGCATGTTTGCATTCCCCCGAGCCTGTGTGTGTATGCGACAGTGTGTGTGTGTGTGTGCACCCTAGGCAAAGGCACCTCAACTGAAGCGAACCATGTCTGCCAAGGGCGTGGCATATGCTTACCACACCCAACCCACTGCACCTCCCTCACACTTCGCACTCTCTCTCACTCTTTCTCCCTACCTCACCTCTCTCTCCCCACCCATACCGCTGCTTCACTGTCTAAGCGCTCTCCTATCCGTCTCACGTAAATGGCAAACGTTGTTCTGTCAACGACTTCTCATCATCATCGCCGTCGTCGTCGTTGCCTTCCCCGTATGCTAATTTCCGTGGCCGCTGTTGATGTCTGCCTCTCTCTCTCTCTGTCTCTGTGTCTCTGTCTGACGACACTCAATGAATGAGCCCTCGGTGAGTGCATGAATGAGTGCCCGCTTTATAGTCCCGAGGCGTAGTTCGAGGGGGGTGGGAGGGGATGGGACTAATGTGAGCTCTGCAAATAGCGTAGCGATAACAAACTTGAGGTTGGCTAATTCGCCATATCGAGCTTTATCGGCCTGCGTTGCACCTTCCCCTCTAATAAAGTGTGTACTTAGATAACTGTGCTGCCATAACCATATGTGGGCGTAGCCTATGGGGGAGTGGGGTAAGGCGTATGCTAGCTGCTTGCCCTTCGATCGAAAATTGTAATCGTTAATGTGAATGTCTGATAAAGAAAAATTTTAAAAAATTGTTTAAACAACACACAGGGTGATTCATTATCAGCCACACTTTTCATTAGTCATTCCCCGCGCCGAAATTCACTTACTCTTTCTTCGTTTCTCTTGTCTTTTACTTTGCATTCGCCCATAGTTTCAATTGTTTCTTTTTACCCTCTTTCTTTCTACAGTTGGCGCTGAGTTTGCACTTTACCTGCTCATTGTTTCAAATGTGCTGCCTAACTCTGCCTCTCTCCCTCCCACTCCCCTTTCACACTTTTTTCCACCTTCAAATTTATCACATTCAAAAATGGGCTACGAGGGAGAAGGGAGAGGAAGGCGAGGCGCGAGTTCTCCACCTGCCGGCGGCGGCGGCGGCTTCCCAAATCGAAACGTGACCATTTGCGCAACGTGCCGGCAATGACAGTTTCATTCTCGTTCTCTGTCTCTGTCTTAGCTCTCTTCCAAAACGAGCAGAAACAGTTATTAGCGCAGGCCGTGACGAATACCTAATACCCTTGCAGATCTTTGGATAAGAGAACGACATTTTTAATTGGGGAAAGTTCATAAATTTGGTAGATTTATGTGATTTACAAAGGAAGCAATATATTATAAATATTTTCTAGTCTGTTATCAATCTCAAATAGATCTAAAAGTTCTATACTATGCTGTCCACACTTTTTCAAAAAAGTTGCCAGATAAAGAACTTCATTTGCATAAAAACAACGCTAGGCAGCAGCGGAGTTCTCGAAGCACTTAAGGATTTATGTTTTTTGTGTATTTATATCTTATTTATGGCATCGCAAAGATTTCTCAGAAATATATTACACCAAATCCCCTCCCGCTTAGACTCTGCAAATAAAACTTATTTCAAATTCAATTAATCGTCGCAGCTTAGATTCAAAAATGTTCCAAAATCGTAACTCAAATCTTGCCATAAAAACTTTGCCAACGTTTTCCCAGTGGAAAGGGCGAGAGGATTACATAATTTCGCACAAAGACACACACACATGCATATACTTATATATATAAAGTGGCAACTACTTAGCACAATTTGCACAGCATTCACAATCTCTTCTTGCCACATTTAAGCAGCACAACAAGGCGCAAAAAGGGAAAATTTACTGACGCATTTTGCGGCACTTGAAATTAATAATATGGGAAAAGTCATAACCAGCCATCAATTGGGCGCCCAAGCGGCCATTATTTCAGGCCTTCCCCTACTCCCCTACCCTCCCCCTCTTTCTCTCTCTCCCTGTCTGCGACAAGGGCCTAGAGATTGTTGCCCATGGTTACTTTGTCTTCTATGTAAATTTTCATATATCGATCCATAAGCAAGTGCTTGTGGGCGTGGGCATTAAGAGGGCGTGGAAGTAGGGGGGAAAAAACACTTGAAGCAGTGCCAATTATTTCATATTTTTGTTGTCGTTGTTTTTGCCGAGCTACAGCAGCAGCAGCTGCCGGCAATTTGGCAGCAATTTGAGCAACTCTCGAAGTCAAGTGATAACAGGCGATAAGGCAAGTGTTAGCTATATGGGACTATAGCTGGGTACTTGACTGATCCTAACGAAATCTTTATAAGTTTGAGAGATATATTAAAAGGCAGATAACAAACGCTGGCTTAGCTATTGATTTCATATAACAATTGTTTACTTCCATAGACTGTTCATCAACTTTTATACTTCTTTTCTATTCTCTTCTTTTTTCAATTTAGTTTCTACTTATGCACAACAAACTGAGAAGGCTCTCCTCCTTCTCGCCGCCATTCAAGTTATGCAACTGGCAACAAACTGGGGGGAAAAAACACACAATAGTCGAAGCAAGGAATATCAAATGCTGGCCAGGCCATTGTGTGCACTCCAATTACGGGCACAAGTTGCAACTGAAGCCGTAGTTAGAGTCGGATCAGCAGCCATCATGACCAGAGTCATAGACAGAGTCAGAGGCATAGTCCGTGCTGAAGTTGTGCAGTCTGATTGTGATAACAAAAACTTAATCAAAAATGTAGACATACATATATACATGTATATAGGTCGGACGAGCCTAGACAGGTAGGCGGCTGGCAGTAGGCAGTAGGCGAGCTAGTCCACGAGACGCCCACTTCAGTTGCATTTGCTGCGAAAATAGAAAATTGCATAATTGAAGGATCTACGCTCTGGGGCGGCAGCATAGTCAGAGAGAGAAAGAATGAGGCAGAGGGGGCAGAGAGCGGGCAAGGGAGAGACAGGCAGCCTAACGACTGACTGTTTGCACAGCGGTTGCATGCCACAAGCGGCGGCGGCGGCGGCATTTTCATGGAAAATTCTGGCGCAGAGTTTCCGCCTTTTGGCATTGTTTGCTGAAATATTGGTCAGCGGTTTTTGGGCGAACCCAGAGCGGGAAAGCGGGAGAGCGAGAGAGATGCGACTGGCAAGTGGACAAGTGCAGTCTGAACCTGGACGTGGCTACTGAGCTTTTGCACCATTGTTGCATAGTTGTGGGCGCGTTGCACGTAAAATATTGACACAGTTGTTTGCAACTGCTAGCGCTAGTGCAGAGCTGCGCGTCGTCAATTTACGTAAGTAATGCCTCAGCAAACTGCACACACACTGAAGCAACTTCACTTGTCCCCCGCTCTACCCCCTATTCCCTCTCTTCGTGGCAAAACTTGATTAACTTTTTGCTGCAATCGCAATGGGCCCACATAAATCAGAGACACTCCAGCAACAACAAAATGAGGCGCCCCCTGCGTGAGTTACGTGCTCAACTTTTCAACGGGCTCGAGCTGCGCTTGACTTCATCATCATCAGCAGCTTCTGCTCATCAGTCATTCCGTGGTTTGCTGCCGTTCACACATTTGTCTTGGGCGGCTCAAGGTCAAGGCTCCCGTGTTGCCCACCAGCAACAACAACAACAACAACAACAGCAAAAAGCGAATGTGAAAAGCGACGCGAGAAATGCGAGCAAAAGCAAATTCTCTCATCATCATCATCAGCTGTCAACATTAGCAGGGACTGTGAAAAGAGAAAAAACATGCTAGCAGTGTAGTTGACCTGCTACTCCTCCTGCTTACCTCCTTCACCAGCCCCTCCCATCATCCCTTAGCTAGGCACAACCCATCTCCAAGCAGCGCCGCTGGTCTAATGAAGCGCATTTCCCTGCAAACATTGAACTTGCACCACGCGCTTTGTGTGCCAGCTACGCATAGCTACACTTAGAGAAAAGCACAGGCAGTTAAGGCACATATGATGTTACTTTATAGCTGCAAATGGTAACTCTAAGATCTCCCACATAGTTGCAACTCTGCACAATTGAATGTTCTTTACATTCCCGTAGTTTCTCTCAGTGTACACACATGTACACATCGTAGCGAAAAGAACGGTCTGGGCTCAGCCAGACAATGGGCATATACCATAAATTATTAGCTGGGGCCAAAAAGCGTCGCTAAAGACTTTTTATTTGACTTTGTCTCGAGGCGTTTCTTCATTTATTTCATTTTCTGCTTGTTGTTCTGCTTCTGCTGCCTCTGCTGCTTTTTCTTCTTGTTCGTACTTCATTTTTATCATATTTTTCACATTTACATTCATTCATTCATTCATTTCCTCACTGTGTGTGTGCATACATATGTGTGTACTCGTGTGTGTATGTGTGTGTGTGTGTGTTGTAACTTTTCTTTTGTGCCATTTTCTTTCGTACGCTTTCATTTTCTCTATTTAACTTCTGGTATTACTTACTTTTTATTGCTTTTTGTTCTGGCTTTTCAACTGTTTTCTTCTTCCCTTTTGTCACTTTGTTTTCTGTGAACATGTTAGCTCTCTCTCTCACACTTGCTCTCTCTTTCTCTCTCTTCTGTGAACTTTATTTCTCTTGTAATCATTTTCATCCATCTTACTATCTCTTGCTGTCTGTTTCGGTCTATCTCTTCTCTCTTTCTCTATCTTAAATAGTCTATCTCTCTCTATGTGCTCAACTATCCAACTCGTACTTATTTCTTTTTATCGATTATGCTTCTTTTATGGTCAATTTCGCCATAAATATAAGTACAGTGGAGACTCTAAAGTGTGTACAATGGGTGCATGATAAGAATTTGCTGTCTTATGTGTCTTTAAGTTCTATATTCTACGGATTGTAGCACAGTACATAGTAGTATAGCTTCTCTTCTTCGATTCTTGATGGCCAGTGTCCACTGTACTTGCTCTTTAAGTATCATCTTCCATATTGCGAATATGTTTTACGTCATGTGTATGAAAACTCCATTAGCTAATTGCCTGCACAAACAAGTTCAATTCTTAAACAAAGTTTATGCCCCCCTTCCACCAGTCGCTCTACTTCTACTGAGCTTCTCTTAATTTCTCCAGCTATCTCTTTCTCTTCTTCTCTCTCTTCTTCTCCCTCTCTGTCAGGGGGTCTCTGCCATGTCACAAAGTTTACTTCAAACGCAATTATTTCGCTTAATTGTATTTTTGTGTCTGCTTTTGCCTCCCGTTTTGAAACGGTTTCTTCTTTTTTTTTGTGGGGGAGTTGGGGGCGGGGCACTTTGGGAATTTCTCCGTGGGCGCTTTTGACAGCAGCTTCTCAAACATTTTCATCACGCTTCTCCAAGCCAGTGCTCCGAACTGTCAGGCTTTATAATTTTAATAATTTCGTCATGTCTCTTTCAATTAAAGTCAGTTTAGTGTTTTGCGGTTTTCTTTTTTCTTTCAACTTTTTTGCCACGTCCCAGTCGGGGGAGTAGGGGGGGACCTCCGGCAAATGCTGATTAATTATGCGCAGGCTGTTTATGCAAATTCCCTTCAAGGGTTAATCACTATTTTAACAAGCGCGGCCTCTAAGCCCTGTTGAGACTGCAGGGCTAATAGGCCTGTTGCCGGGGACAAAGTGTGCGATAAGCCAGAGGATAATCTATTGAGATGTTTAGCATATAAATAGAGACATTAACTAGTCTAAGTGGGGCTTCTGAGGCTTCTCTATGCGCTGCTTCTCTGTATCTTTTGCCTGTCGAACGTTGCTTTGAGTCTTTAAAAGATATCTACAGTCTGTAGATATTCATCTGTTATTTTGTTTATTTATTTATTTATGAAATTTATAGTCTTCAGATATCTGCGCCTTTGTTGTTTTATTTTCTGCTGTTTCATAATTAGCCACAGCTGTCGTTGCGGCTTTAAATCGATTTTGCAGCTGCTTGAAATGGATTTTTACTACATAGTTACAACTTTGTTTTTTTCTGTTTATCCGCAGCAAAGCGCACTTAATTCTCATTTCTCATCCGTTTTCCGCGCGGGGGAAGGGGGGGCGAATTGGAATTACATATTTTAATGCGAATTTGTTTGCAGCTGGCAAAGTTTTTGGCTCAACAGCCCCCAACGACTAATGAAATTATGGAAAGCAACAAACGCAAAACTTTTTGCGCTTCCCGACGATCCCTGACTGCTCTACTGCCCTGCTGCCCTTTTGGCACCCCACAGCAGACACGAGACAGGCGGGTGGGGGGTAAAGAGAGAGGGGAAGAAGGGGGGGAGGCTACACGCAGCAGCCGTTGTAAATAGCTCATTTTGCTTGCATAATTTTACAAGTTTTTAATCAACTTGCCCGAGGCAATGACAACGACAACAGCAGCGACAAAGCCAACTCGCGGTCAAGTTGACTTCTGTGCAGCGGTTGTCGCATCCTGTTTGATCCCGCCCCCAGTTCCCCCCCCTGTATCTTATCCCCTTTCCTGCTTAACTGCCTGCAACCGCGCAATTGTATTATAAAATTTGATGGTAAAATTCTAATAGAAAACGCAGATTTTGTGTTAGTATAATATTTAAATTTATCGCATTATATGAGGCAAGATTTCAGAACAGATCTAGAAAATTCTTATGAGATTAATAAGAGAGTAGAATAAATACATCTTTTGGGGAAACTTTTCGACTTGAGAATATAGACATTTTTTTCTTCTATTCTTTCTTATACTTGGCTTACACCCTTCTTTTTTATAACTTTTTACTACACATTACGCATGCGCAGCGTTGTCCGTGCTGTACTCCTTCTTTCCTAGTCTTCCCTCAACTCCTCGAAAAAATTGCGCCTAGGGGTAGGGGAAGTTAATAATATTTCTAAATAAAGTTTCCACCATTGACGATTTTAATATGGCAAATTCTTGGCCTCAACTCGAAAGAGGATGCCGTAATCCGTGGCAAACTTTTTGCAGCTTCAGCTAAAAGGCTTGAGCTGCCATTGGGATTGCAAGATTGGGACTAAGCCCCGCGGGCAAAAGGGCAAAGTTTCTGGCAACGTCATGTTAGCTTACACACACACACACACACACACACGTAGACTGCTCAGACGACAGCCAAATGATGGCAAAATTGGGCAAATAACAAGCTGAAGAGCACAACAACTATAAATACTTCCTTTTTAGGTCTGCGATGCTGCAAGAAGCGCGAGAAGCGCGAGAAGCGTATCAAGGATATGCCAGACAGGCTCAAGACTGAGGCTGACTTTAGCTCTGGCATATATCCAATTTGAAGCCGAAACAAAATGGTTGTAACTCAAGTAGTTGTCTCGCTGTTTGCAAAGAACAGAACAGACCACGCAAAGCAAGGGGAAGCCGCAGAGAAAAAAAGCCAAAAGCGGAAACTTATCCTTCTCAAAAAAAGAGAAAAACACTAACTAACGATACATAAAAAAATATATTAAAATTAAAAATCTGATAGAAAGCTACAAAACGAAGCACTGCAAAGTGAAAAAAAAGAAATACAGTAGCTAAGCAACCAGAGAAAGGAAGGCAGAGAGAGGCAGAGCAACGCGACAGTTGCTGCCATCTAAAATGATATCAAAGTAACATAAAAGCAAGCATTCGCCACGCCCATTGCCCAGCACCCAACGTCACCCCAGCTCCATCGTGGGCGACAGACAAATGGCATAAAAAGGATGTGACTTTACCTCTTTCTAAGTACAACAAGCAGAAAAAATATCCAGAAAAAAGGACTTGGATTACCTTTTTTTATTTCACTTTTGGGATGGCTGCTGCTGCTGATGTCGGTTTGGCCAGGGCCAAAAAGGGGCGTGGCAACACAAACACCGTACTGTGTTATATTGCTGAAAATGCTTTAAAGCCGAGGGGGAAAGTGGGAAGAGGAGAAAGAATAGAGCAGAGCAGTGTACAAAACAGACATCCCCCCTCAATATTTGCACAACTGGGATTTGTGGGGACAACAACAGGATAAAAGAAGAAGCAAAACGATGGGAATATTTTATTTAAATTTCGTTCATTTTAAGTTGATTTGCCAACTGGATTAGTTAGGGTCAACTGGAGCTGGAGCTGGAGCTGGAGTTGGAGTTGGAGTGGAGGCTTGGTTGGTTTTGGTTTCCGGATAATTTTGGCATCGTAGTACGATGGTTCAATTCCCCTGAAGCCAGTTGCGCTGCTTTGATAAGTTTTATTTTTCGGAAACAAACTAAAAGTCACTTGCAGCCAGTTGAAGGAGCAGCAAAAGTGTCCACGCCCACGTAGTGCAGTCAGTAGAAAGCCATATTCACGAGGTAAACCCTATCCCAACCAAACATAACCTAACCTAAGCCCACCAGGCAAACAGAACCCCACATCAACCCGTTATTACTACGCCACGGAATTAGGTCAATGGGTTGCCCTACCCTCTCTCTCTCTCTCCCTCGTTGTTGTTGGCAAATCAAGGGTTGCCATATTGCCTGACTGCGCACCGTCGTTTTTCCTAGAATTTTCGCATTAAACATTTAAATCAAGCGCCGCTGAATATGCGTGTCACCAGGTGGACTGTAAACAACGCCCACCTTTACCCCTTCTTCCTCTTCCCCTCCTGCGCCCACTTTGTCGGTCTTTCTCCTTCTTTGTACTACCAATTTGCATATGGGCTGCAGATTCCTTTAGCCAAGGGATCTATGAAAACGTTTTGTCATGTGTTTACATTGTGTTTTGTTTTGTTCTGGAATGAAAAAGGTGGTGGAGGGAGGGGAGGGGTAAAGGGTAGACTGTCGCGAAAAATCTGAGAGAAAACCCCTTTGACATTCTCTGTTTGCTTTTGGTCCCATTCGTTGTCCATTCAATTTCACTTCTATTGTTGTTGCCCTCTCTCTCTCTCTCTCTCTCTCTCTCTCTCACTCTTTCGTGCTCGTTGAGACGTAACGCAGTTCAAGGCAAAGCTTTTTTGGCCACTTGCCTGTTCTCCGTTCCCTCCCCCTCTTTGCCTCGCCTCCTTTGCCTTTCTCTTCGCTGTTTCAACACGAACTTTAGCCTGACAAAGTTTACATAGTGCGAATGATTGGCGCTGATTTGTTTGTGTTTTGAAGCGCCCAAACAGAAAGGAAAATTTTCGAGGAAAACTGTCTAGCTGATGGCTTACTTGCCAGAGGAAAACTGTTTGAATTTTCCTTTATTGCGAGAGGGAACTTTGCAAGCAAACTAAAAAAAAGTTTCAAAATTGCCTTTGTGCATTATTAGTTTTATATTATTTCATTAAGATTATTTCGATGGTTCCCAGAGATTTCATTTGCTTTCAAATGTACTCGGATAATTTGAAGAAGAAATGAATGCATTCAAAGTGGCAAATACAAGTGGGTTCTCTTTCTCCTTCAAACCCCTTCACCAGGCTCCCTCCCTCTTCCTCTTCGGAGCCACTTCAATGCGCTGCTTCAATTTACTACACTTTGCTTCTTTTCTATTCTCATTTTCTCTCTGCACACATACACACACACATAGCTCAAGCCACCACCCACTTATATACATATACACCCCACTGCTCGCATATTCTCCCCCATTTCAGTCGAGTGGTTTGCGCCAATTTTTTCATGTTTTCATGCGTGTTGCGTGCGCAACAAAAAAAAAACAAAAACAAAACAACAACAGAACAACAAACTCAACAATGACGACGCTGATTGTAAAAATGTGTAGCTGAATAGCAACAAGAACAACAGCAACAACAATGGCAACAATGCTCGGAGAAGTCAAGTGCCTGACTAAGGCAATCATCATACAGATGTATTAGTGGGCGTTGGTGTGCGAGTGTGCGTGTGTGTGTGTGCCATATTTCATTGCATAACTGTAACTGTAACTGGCACTTCTTTCCTGCTTCTTCTTCTTCATCTACTTCTTCTATTTCTTATACCACTTCAGCTTCCTTTCGCTCTTATTCGCGCGCCTTTAAGTAGACTTTGTTTGGCGCCTCTGGCCGATAATGAAAACCTTCTGGTTTAGTTGCGCCTACCACACCCACTTACTCTATTCTCCCCCTCTCTTTCTCTCTCTCTCTCTCTCTTCTACCAATGGCCTGCAATTTATTTGCCATTTCTAGTGCACTGTTTGTTTCTGTTTCCTGCCTGCCTCCTTTGTTTCGCTTGTTCGCTTGCTTCTCCTGGTTGTCATGGTGCCACTAATTCTCGCCCTTTGTCCAACTCTAATGACACTTTATGCGCACAGTGTTGCCTCAGTATGTTAGACAGCACCGAATGCCTTTTCTTCCATAACTTTGCCAAAAATCATACGATTTTCGCTCGGAATGTCGTTTTGTTCATGGTTTAAACACTAGATTGACTTGACATTCAAATATAATAAATTCAAAATTTTAAAAAAATTTCAATATTTTCCATGCTACCCCCTTACAAAATTTTTAAAATTTTTCAAAAATTTAAAAACTTAATTTTTTGATAGAAATCAATTAAACAGATAAAAATAGGTATACAAATTAAGTTCAAAACAATTTCTGGCCAAAATTAATGAAAATATCGCAAATAAACGATATTTGTATGTGTTTATTGTACCCAGTGGAACTGGGTTCCTTATTGCTAGGCTTGACTGTACTTGCAGTAAAAGTTTTACTACGTTGAGTAAATTGAAACATTTGAACTTTTTTCAGTTTATTTTGTTGTTGTTGTTTCTCTTCTTCTTCGTTCTGTAAATTGATATTGCCAATAAGTCAAACAAAAGAGAAGAAACACAACAACAAAACAAACAACGATTGGGTACCCCCTTTTCCCATCCCCCTCGACGATGACGGGTTTTGATTAATGAAACGAAACACTCGTATTGCGTGCAATTATTTGAAAGTTCAGCAAATGTCAAAAATACCAGAGAAGTGTTAAAAAAAAACACCCACCCCACATACATGAATTATTATCATATTTACATACAAAATACTAATACAAAGTGCGAAAAAACACTAATCTATAATAAATTAAAGCATGGCACATAAAAAAAGTTTATTTATGCCTTGATATTTCATATAATTTTCATTTTCCTAGTTTAAATACTTTATATTATTGTCGTAAATAGCACTAAAATATCGTTAAACAAAGTACTAAAATCTTTTGCATATGATACGCGCTCTGAGCAAGAAAGGAGAGAGAGAGAGAGAGACTAAAGCGGGACAGAGAACACGCCTGTTCTGGGTGTATTCATGCTGATGTGTGTGTGTGGCATCATAAATTCCAGCATGAGTACAACAAATTCCGCATGTGCAAATAAATAAATGTGCCAAGATTGGTGGGAGAAGGGCAAAAAACGTGGAACGTGTGGAAGGCAGAAGGCAGAAGGGACTGCGACGACGACGACGACGACCATTGGATTCATGCGCAGTTGGCTTTGGCGCATGACGCATGCAGAACAGAACAAAACAGCAGTCAGAGTGCAATACAGACACACACACACACACACATATGACATATGTTCTTGCAGAGGCACCCACACACACACACACGCACACACATTCATTCCGTTCATAACCACACAGAACCAATTTTCATGCAAAATATCTTATTAGACATGCTGACTGATTTCCCAGTGGAACATGATGTTATATATAGCTATAATATGATTATAGAAAAATCTAAAAAAAAATCCCCTAGCTTCTTTAATACTTTGCAATTATAAATACTCTATAAAGAAACCAAGTTTCATTTTCTAAAGACTATTAATAATAATCTTTCATTTATCTACCCATTCTCATTCTATCACAAACATTCTTGAAAATAAAACAGACTCTTTATGTGCAACTGTATTTGTAGTTTGTATTTTTATTTGTATCTATATATCTTTATCTGTATCTGTGTCTGCATCTGTATCTGTAACTGTCTGAATGGCATCCATAGCATTTGAGTACACAATGAAATGCAGATGGGTAAACATAAACATAAACACATAAATACAAACATTCGAGATTGTTATTAATCCGCATAATCAATGCGAGAGCGCGCGTGGCTCTTCTGCTGAATAATCATTGAGGAATGTTAAGGAGAAGGAGGAGGTGAGCAGAGATGAATTCTCTCTCTCTCTCTCTCTCTCTCATACAGAGAGCTTTCTCTCTCTCTTTGTTTTAGCGCGTTTTTACTATATACCAAGTGCAGATCCTAAAGTTGCGTATAACGCACTGACAGCAGAAACGCATTATGACCACACACCACTCTCCTGCCCCTGACTCCCCCCTCTCTTCTGCTGCTTTTAAAGTGCAAGGCCAGCTCCCGGTTTTAGTATTTGTCATATTTTGTGCAGCGACGACAGCGACGTCGACTTCAGTTGACACTCGACGGGCAGCAAAATAAACACAAAAAGGGAAGAGCGGCGGCAGGGAGGGGATGGTTTGGGGTGGGGTGAAAAAAATCTGCTTGCATATTTACCAAAAGGCAGAGACATGCTGCATGCAATGGAGCTGCATGCGGAGCAAACAGATGTACAAATGAGTGTACAAGCAGGGGGCGGAGAGAAAGAGAGCGGAGAAGCCAGAGGAAGGGTAACCAAAGCGGCTGCACGTGCACTCATGTTGTATGTGCAGCAGCAGAGGCAGAGGCAGCAACAGAAGCCAAGGCAGTAAATGCATCAGGAATGCAAAGCAAAACAAAAGTGGAGGGCGGTGTGGGAGCTAAGCACACACTCACTCTTACACAAAGACCTCCCCCCCCCCACACACACACACACACACGCACGCACGAACATACAAACATAAATTCTAAATTGCAAACATGCAGCGTGAAAGCGAAAAAGAGATAGAGTGTGTGGAACTCATTCTTTAAAGAATTCTCAACAAAGTGGCGCTTAGACTGTGTCTGTGTGTCGGTGTCTCTGTGTATGTGTGGGTGTGGTTGAGTGTTAGCGCAGCCAGATTGGCAGCACTGGCCGCCATCATGTATGAAGAGGGACGAGTTAAATAATAGTTTAGCCTACCTTATAGACGTCGCCATAGGTGCCAGAGCCAATTTTCTGTATGAGCTCGTACTCATCCTGTGGATTCCGTCGCGATATGTCCGAGCTGAGCAAATTGGCATTGTGGTGACTATGTGCGCCGGCCATGACGACTACGCTTTGAGCAGCGCTGCTTCCGACTGCTGCTGCCGCTGCGGCTTCTCCTTCAGTTGTATTTGTTGTTTTTGGGCCTGTGTGTTGTGCTTTTCGTTGCGCCGCCTGCTGCTGCTGCTGCTGCGCTGCTTGGGCGCTGCGTTACTTGGGCCGCTGTTTTATATATTTTTCACTCGTTTGTTTTTCTATTTGTTTAAATTTTTCTGTAATTGTTGTTTGAAGAATTTTGTTGCATTTTTGTATTTTCTTTTTTTGCTGCTGCTGTGCAGGGGTGTTGCGGGGCAATTGCGTAACGTTTAACTATTTGCGTATTTATAGAACTGGAAATTGGATGAAAATCGAAATTAGCTCGCAAAAAAAAAAACAACAACAACAAACACAAACAATACACGTTCGTAACAACGGAATAGAACAGAATAAGAATCTAAGCGAAATCAAAGCGTACGCGGCAACAACAACAATAGCAACTACAACTACAACAGCCAAGAATAATGATAAACGCGACGCGTCGCGGCGACGGCGGCAGCGGCGGCGGTGACGATGACGATGGCGTTGGCGTTGGCGTTGCAGTGCGAGAGAAAGCGAGAGCGGCGCGGCTGAGGCGTCAGCGTCAGCGACGGCTTCGACATCGGCATCGCGGTCGCAAAAGTGGAAAAACAAGTGGCAGCGCAGCGCAGCAGCAGCACCAGCGGCGACGACAAAAATTTGCGCTTAATTTTATTATTACTTTGTGTTTTTCTTCCCTTTTATATGTATATGCGTAGTATAATTATATTATACCATTTGGCCGCTATCACAATTTGTTTTATCGTGTCGCTTAGATTATTTCATACTTGTATGCAAGTAGCATAAACAGATGCCAATTGGAAATATATTGCACACTCACACACACACACGCACGCATAGGCGCACCACTCACACACACACACTCACTACCGACACGACACGGCGACTGGCGACAGACACGGCGGCGTTGGCAAACAGCACAGAGCACACGCACAGGCACACACACTCTGCGGGCAGACACACGCGACAACAACACGAAAACAACGGCAACGCTGGCTGGTGGCTGGCTGGCTGTTTTTTTTTCTCTTCTTCAGCTTGCTGCCGTATGATTTTTGAGCATGTCGAGGCGTGTCTTTGTCGTTTCTTGGGCTTACAACACTTACAACGCAGCGTACTATTTGTTGTTGTTGGCTAGCGTTAGCTGCGTAGCACTTTGCGTTAATGCACTTTTGTTAGTGCACACACGTGCTCGCTTTGGATGAATTTTTTTCCCAATTTTTGTGAATAATTTTTACGCACCACAAGCACAAACACACACACACACGAGCGCGCGACCAACCGACGAGTGCAGCGCGAGAACAAAAAACATCTACAACTACAGAGGCACAAGTTAACATTTTGTCATACTGCTAATTAACAGGCAGTAGCCACCACCAGGTTTGTTTGTACTCAAATGGAACTGTTAAGTATACCCTTGAGTTGCCAATTGACAAAAATTGCAGCGGAAAACAAGAAATTCGTATTTATTTGCACAATAAGAATATGAACAGCCCCTTTTTACCTGATTTTAATGACTTTATTTTACAGCTGTTGCAAAAGCCGCTGTTAACTCAAAATGGCACTGTTAACGACTATCAGTTTGCGATAGCGTTGCCACTTGTTTTGAAATATAAGTGCGACCCATCGAGGCAACTTTACTCCCAGTATAGTGCTGCCAGTTTTTTAAAAACACAGCTGTTTTTAACGGAAAAAACGCCAAAAGCATCAAAAAATAACAGTATTGTTAATGACTTGCTGACTTGGTAACAATGTTTCGCTATGAATTAAAAAGATTTGTCAATTTACCGATAATTTTTATTCAAAAATGTTGTTTCTTTCGGTATTTTGTACAATTACTATTTGTGATGGTATAAAAAATTCAAAATTCCATTAGATTCGGTTGTTGTTGTTGTTGACGCATATAAAACAAAACCAAAATATTGCACTCGTGTATAAAATAAATAACATAATTATAATTTAGTTTAGTTTAGCATTAAGTTGATTCTCATAAACAAACATACAATCGTATGAACGTAATTTGTATGCAGTATTTTGTTGTTCAGTTGAGTTCAGGAAATTCATTCGTTATCTTTGCCGACTTTTCGCTTAAGGGTTATTAATGCAAACTAGTTGTATGTTAAATTATTATTTCGATTCGTAGAAGTTCTGTAGAAGTTCTTTACAATTTCCTAATGCTGCGATCCGCCGCAGCTGAGTTAAGTTTCGTTCTGTGGAAAGAGAGATCGAATAGGGCGTTAAAAAAGAATGGATTTGCAAAATATTTAATAAATTAGAACATTAAACAAAACGATATGCAGGCGGCACAAAGCAAAATATTCCAATTCATTATAGGTATAGAAAATTTCAAAGAAACTAAACTGAGTTAATCGAGTATTTTTAGCTGTCATGCGATCTGTGTGTGGGTTAATTGCTGTGGCTTTTTATAACGAGGTGACAAGAAACTTTTGTGGAACTCCATGCGAATGGAATGGCTTACCCGTTTTCCTAAGTTATAAAGTAATTATCTTGAAAATGACGAACGGGAACCTAAATACCTCCTGATCACATACATATATGCATATTATTTTAACACTTTGCGCCTGGCGTCAAAATTACAAATATTCCTTTTGCGTTTTTTTTTTTTTTTTAGATTATTCTTATTGTTTTAATTGTGCGCTTAAACTTATTGTTCATTAGGCATCCTGTTTCCATGATTTCGGTATTTGTGACAAGTTTTTAATGGTATTTTTTGTATTTTTTAGTTTTTATGTGGTGGTTTGTTGTTTTTGTTGTTGTTGTGAAATAGAAAAACATCAAATTTTGTTAGAAATTTGTTTGAAATGATAAATGAGATGCGTTTTGTATGTGTTTGTGTGCGTTAACAGATTGGATAACAGTTAATCGTTTACATATGTTAAAAAGCTAGCGAAAGCATTAAAAATGGCCACACTGTATAAGGCGCAAAGCGTGCAAACTATTTCGAAAAATCACTTAATAATTTTGCAATTCTGACGCCAAAGCTCAAAACAGAAGAAAGAGAAGACGCATAAAATAGTTACTGATTTCATTTTATACAAATCAAATTGCATAAAATAATAAGTATTAAACTGCATTTAGCGGACAAATACAATAAATAGATAGATAGATAGTGTATTGGATTTAATTATATATATAGTTTATCTATATAGTAGATTCTTTTCTTCAGTTAACTAGATTCAAATCTCGTTCTGTGAGTACCGGAAATGAGGTTCTACGTTTTAGCATTTTTCAGGGCGGGGGCAAGGAGTTCGGGAATTTTGTTTTTTTTTATGTTTGTGTGTGTATTTTTTGTGTGTGCGTGTGTGTGAAAAGAGAAAAATAAAAAAAATATATATTAAATTAGTTATGTAAATATTAGGGCCGACCACCAAAAGAAATTCAATGATGAATTAATGAAACAAGTGAAATCATAATATTCGAATCAAATCGAAAACTAAGCAAATAAACTCTACAATCCACACAATGTTAACTTACAGTTCCATGGAGAGTACTGTGGGATTGGGACACGTCTGTGGCGCCCGTATATGACATTGCTTATGACAGATCAGCTGACAGTCACGGCACTCGTAACCCTGTTTGCCCGGTCGCCTGGGTATGGACTTCATGCAGATGGAGCACTGTAGGCCACTGCTGTAAGACGCAAAAGTTAAGCTAGGTCAGTAATTGGCTGAGTAATCGAAGTAACAGTGGTGGCAGAAATATACGTAACAGCTTGCTTACAGTTGTCTGTTATCGTTAACAGCAGACTGTTGTTTGCCTGTTAATTCCTGTACTCACCCGCTCAAATGCTTGGCAATGAAGGTATGATCGTTATAGATGTGCAACTTGGTGCCCTTGCGTCGCCAGCGCGGCCTCTGTGCTATAGCCAGCGGCACAATAAAGTGTCTATACAGGGAGGGGAATAAAGCAACGTTAGCAAAGAGAACTTGGTGCATTACTAAATAGGTAACACTGTACACTCACCGCTTGACACCGTTCTCAACGGTCTCCAGGACCAGTGTGGACGCTTCGTGTACATAGGTTTTATTGCTGGCCGAGGAGAAACCTGAGATGGCCGAAGATTCTGAAATTGAAGAGCGTCGTGAGTGGTCGGTGATGGACGAGCCTATGCCCATGCGGGGTCCTGTTTGTATTTAGTGATGTTGTTGTTGTTGTTGGTAGTGGTGTTACATATAATATATATAGTTGTGTGTTTGTTTTTATAGTATAATATAGTATATATCCATAGCCGATAAGCGTGGCCATTTAAAGTTTTTTGATATCATATTTTGTTTAGAGCAAGATAGAGATACACACAAAACACCCGATAGACCCGAAATTGTCGCAACCAATCAAATAATTATTTGCAAATATTGTTGTATATGGCACATATGAAATAAGAAAAAAAAAAGAAAATTTCATAAAAAATCATAAATTAGGTGTAGAAAATTGTACAAAGTATTATAAAATATATTGCATAAATATTGAGATAAGTTTTTGTAAGGTGTAATTTTGTTTTGTTTTGTGTTTTGTGTAGGTGTGTGAGAAAACCATTAAAATATTTACATACATCAAATGCATACAGACAATATAATAATATAGTATATATATAAATAGTTGTATACATATGGATAGAAAGTACATACAGATAAGATTTGTGTTCGAAACAGATTTGAGAGGTTAGCGTTTGAAAATGGGAAAGAGAGAGAGTAGAACAAAGAAATGAATAAAAATACAGATAGAACACGTTGGAATGCGACAGTGTGGATGAAGAGAATATATAAATTTATACATACAATAAAGAAAATCTATATATACCCTCTGAAAAAGGTGCTTAACAAAGGACTTAATGCAGTTGGGGGAATGTTTGGAAATGTTCTGATTGGAATATGATATGATATATTGTTGAATCAGAATCAAATCGAATTGATAAAAAAAAAACAAAACAAACTATTGCTTTTACTATCGATAGTAAAAATTATCGATAGAGCAGCATAGCATTTTTATAACTATTCTATAGCTTTAAGAAATCCAATCAAGCGATAGTTTTACTGTACAATGTCTTCCTTCTAGCTTTTTTTTTAAGTTTTGCGATAGTATTGCGTTAGTGTTAATAACATCGATTGTTTAGCTAGCGATATGCGATAGCTTATCGCACCATTGACATCTAAATCACATTTAACAAAACTATCGCCATACTATCGGTTACAAAAAGGCTGTCCATGGTTTACTACTTTAAAAAATTTCGACTATTAAATACAAAATTTCAATTTTTGTAACAAAATTTAAAGCGTTAAATGTGTGCGCATGTGTGTGAGACTGTGTGTGTGTGTGGTGCTGTTGGTGTTGGTGTATTGACGGGGAATGTGTGTGTGTGTGTGGTGCGCGTGTGAATGGTTGTTCGAGGGGGCGGGGGTAATTACCAAGTGAATTGCTTTTAGACAGAGTTGCACGATCGACAGATAATGAACGGGAAGATTCACCATTGAGGGTTCCTTGGTTGTTTCTAGTGAGTCCTGTTGTTGTTGTGGCTGTTGTTGTATTGGCTGATTGTGATTTATGGTTGTTATTGGGCTGATCAGCCGATAGGGTACGTGTCTTGGAGCGGCTAAGCCGTTTCTTGAGGGTGCCAAAGAAATTACGTTTTTTGCTACGTCCACGATCGTCCAGCTCGAGTCCGGATTGCTGCAGCTGTGGCGATTGCAGTGGCGACAATTGTCCGGCATAAGAAAGACCAGCGGCGCCTCCGTTGCGTGTCAGACTGTTCGAATTGTAGCCCCCGCTGCCGTTAGTCTGTCCGGTGAGATTGTTGCTGCCATTAAGGCTGTAGTTGTTGTGGTATCCACTGCCATTGGGCGAAGAGGCGGCATTGGGTTGGCCAAACTGCAGGTCAAAGGAAACGGAAATTAGTCGAGGATCGATTGGAGAACGTAAGTAAACTGAACAGAACTGCATGCCACATGCTCGTACTCACTCACTGTCTACTTCTTCTTCTCTTTCTGTTGTACTCACCTCGGCTGTGCTCTCCTCGTTGAGATTACCGTTACCTGTTTCGTTCGGCGACTCACTGTCAACCTGATCGGCTGACGTTATCTTGTCGGCTGCCTCAGCTTCGGCGACAGCTGCAGCGGCGGCTGCCTCGCTTGCGGCACGCTCGAAAGCCTGCGCAACAGCCTGATCGAGCTCTGTGGGCGATGATGATGTTTCGGTGATCTCCATGTTGCCGTCTTTGTTCAACTCGACCTGGTGTGGCACGAGTGAAGGCGGTGGTGGGCGTGGTTAGAGAAGCGCAGGGTTAGGCAAAACGATCAATAAACAGAACAAGAAACCATTTTGTTGTTTAGATTAGCTCAACTTAGACGCTACATTTGAGTGCTGCGAGACTATCGATTGGCAAGGGGAGAACTATCGATTTGTTTTAATAAGACACAAGCTAATTAGAACAACAGTTTAGACTGTGTTTTATCGATATTTGCTACTATAACTACGTATAAAGTAAACTACTATCGATTATGATATCGATAAATTAATAGATTAATCGATAAATCGTTTGTTTAACTTTCCGAAAGTAAGATTTGCTCAATAAAAGTTAGTGTTAGCTACAAAAAGCTCGCTTAATCGATTGTTCGCTGCTCTTATCGATAGTACGACAGCACTCCACATATGCATGTATGGATGTCTGTAGTCATCGCTACGTGAAGATTAGAGACGAGGCAATTTCGAACCAAAAAAGTAACTGAAAACGGGCCATGGATACTGCCGGATAATTTACCTTATATGTATTTGGACTGCTCGAGTTCTGTGCAAGGAAATGAAATGAAAAGAAAAGGGGTAAATAAAAAAGGAAGAAAAAAGAAAATGCATAACGAAAGTATAAGAAAGGAAAAGGAAATGCACTGATTTCATACGATCTCTTTCCACCTTCCACACTCACCCGCTGCACGCTGTGTATGATGAGGGTGCTCTTGCTTGGCTGACCACCAGTCGAGCCGGACAAGGCGCCATCCTGCAGGGCACGCACGGCAGCATCAGCCAAATCGGCGCCGTTACGTATATGCTCATTGATGGCCGGCGTACTGAGACGCAGTGCCTCCTTCAGGCGATTGGGACGTGCACCTATGGGAATTTCAGCGCCCTCAATGAACACAAAGTCCACAGTGATAGAACCGGCCACAGGTTGCGTCTCGTAGGGACGAGGCTGCAGCGGCAACAACTGCGTCGATGCGGGTCCCACGGCCAGCTCATCAATGCCCACCAAACCAAGACCCAAGAACTTGGGCGGATCCGATGCAATCACTGGACGGTCATAGACCTCAAAGAGGATTTCGGCAGACTGCGGGGAGAGTTCGCTGTGCAAGAAGAAGAGTAGAAAGGATTAGGCTAGTGGATATCACCATATCTAACTCAACTTACAATAGGAAATGCTCATCCCAATAGGGTTGACTGCCACGTTGAGTGCCCGTTTGATTCTTCTGCGCGGGTTCATCCATTTCAATGACCACATACGGATCGTGGGCATCCTTCAGGCCCTCGCCCTTAACAATCTTCACAAGCAGCCGACGACCTGAGCTCATGTGCTGGGAATCACCACGCAAGATGCCACCGCCCAGTAGATGCTCCATGTTGTGCTGTGTGGTTGATGATCATGCAATGAGCGAACAATGAACAATGTGGAATGCAATTAACAGATTTTTTGAAATCAGCAGCCGCCGCAACAACCCTAGGAAGTCTTTAAAAATATTTCAACTATTTCTAATGCAGCTTATGAAATTCGCCTTTATTCGAATGGAAAGGGGGGGAGAAAGGGGCTAGGTAGGAATCGAAACAATATAACAATATAGCTGGCTTGCTTTACAAATGATAATAATATTGAAAGTATTGATTGCCCTGCAACGGAGAGAGAGAGAGAGAAAGAAATCGTTTACTTTGATGAGATCTTGAGAAACGAAGCATGCTAAGGAACTCGAGAACTGGAAACTATGGGCGAAAGACGGGCGAATTTCATAAGACAGCTGAAACAGTGTGAAGAGCTGCTAAACTATCGCAGCTACTATCGTATACTATCGTATTGAAATATATATCAATTTTGCAGTTACAAATAAGTAAAGTTATATTACAGTTACTCCAGCTTAACGATAGTACAGCCGATAGTTTGGCAGCTCTGGCAGATATACACAAGACATAGAGAGAGATATACGATATATATATATACATTGTATATATGTTTGTTTGGTGTGGCGTTAGAACAATGAGCAGTGTTTGTTGTCTGTGTGTCGAGAGAGAGAGAGAGAGAAACAGATAAATAGAGAAACATAGAAAAGTGTGTGGGCCAACAGTTGGGATTTTGTAAGTGTGTGTGTAAGATGATGAGGAGAAGACACTCAATACACACACACACACACACAGACACACAGAGAGAGATACAGACACGAACATAGCCAGCGCAACTAAGACGCTCTCTCATTGGTCTACACGCTCACCGCCAGCGAATCATAATGTACGGGATAGATTACAGGCAGATCCAATGGCTCCACCTCGGCACGTGGACAGGTGGAGTAGATGGAAAAGTCCACGGGGTAAATGGTGTCACGCAGCGCCGTTGTCAATATGTCACTAATAACCGTCTGCAATTGCTGCTCATCCTGATCCATGGCCTTGATGGCGCCCACCGAGTTCATGGCAATGCGCACCTGTTAAATAGATAGTGTATACTAAATAAGATAGTGTATACTTTAGGGATTGCCACTCCGCACTTACGTCCGGATAACCATCGACACGCATCTCACCCTTGAGCGTATTGTAGTTCATGGGTATGGACATGCGTGCACGGAATCGCGACACGGTGACCTTATAATGCGATGTCTCCACCTTGCCCGATTTCTGCCTGAAGGTCTTCACCTGCAGCACCGGCATTGCGTCACAGTCAAAGGTGATGAGCTGCAAAACGAGTTCAGAGGTGAGAGATGTTGTGGGTTGACATTGATTGATAACGCTTTGCGCCAGCGACCACATTACCATTTCGGCGGGATTGTGCTCCTCGCAATTGCAAAAGATGTTGTTCAGCCCAGGGGCGGGACTGTCGGGCAGCACACGCACCACTTCCACAGCGACACCATGCTACAAAGTGAGAGAAAAGAAAGGTTTTAATACTCTAGAAAGTGTATTAAGTCTTTAAGCAGGGGAATTCTTCATGAGTTTTATGGGAGTCTCTTCTATAAGGTAGTTCATTTCATCCTCAAAAAGTTTGATTGATCCTTAAAGTTTATACTGAACTAGTTCCCTAAAATTAAAGGTTATGCCTTATCTTTCTTTCAGAAATTATATATATATATTTTTTAGAAATTTCTTATCTTTCTGCATTCCGCACTTTAACAGTAACTGCAATCTTTATATAGTACTTTATATGTATTTCAGAGAATTCTTCCACACTTTGCCTGTTTCTATAGTTCTTGATTCTTTCGCTATGTTGAAATCTCTCCGCTTAAGCCTCCGAGAACTTGTTTATAGCCGGTATCTCTGCCTCCCCCCTGCTACCTCTCCTCTCCCTTTCCTTCTGCCTCTTTCTCTCTCTCTCTCTCTCTCTCTCTTACACACATTACGTAACCCACAATTATGAAGAAGTAGTTCATTAAATCGCGATCCGAAAAAAGTCATAAAATGACGAGAACCTGCGAAAATGACTAACTGGCATGAACACGACTCATACTCACATTCATACTCATACTCGCACTCATACTCACACTCACACTCACATGCAGGCGGGTAAACAAAATGCTGACCTTGGCCTACGACTTGGCGCGTAAAAGGCGATAAAAAAAATGTATAAAAAACGAAAAAAAAAAAAAAATCTAAAGCTCAAAACGCGTTTCCACGCCGGTTACGGCTGAGCGATTCGACAAGTAGCTGGAGAAACGCAGACGGGAGAGGGATGGGGCACGGGGAGAGGGGAGCGGAGAGCGGAGAGCGGAAATACAGCAACAATTTCAAGTTGAAAGTCGCGGTCCAAAGCTAAGAACAGAGTTCAATGCACGCCATGACTAAAGTGTCTAATGACATCACAACTAGGTGACAGAATGGAACTGGAACTGGCAATGGGAGTGAATGTAGATGGACGTGGATGATGTCGTTGTGAATGATGTCAAATTAAAAGTAACGCTAGCTGATGTCATAGACTTGGACTCACCTCTTCGACAGATTTGCGCAGGGTATCATTGATGGCAATCACCCAGGACATGAGCAGCTCGTTGACAATGACCAGATCGCTGTAGAGCCAACGGAACACCTGGCTGGTCCAGGTGACGGAGCTCTAGGGATAGAGAAGAAGGATGTCGTTAGCAAGGGAAGATCCATACTCCTTTTCCACTCACCGTTTCGGGTCCCACCACATTTGAGGGTGGCGGCACGTAGCGTTTCTTGCGATTCTCCGGTCCCGTTGAGCTCTGACGCACCACACGACGACGTGGTCCGGCAGCAGCGGCGCCACCACCAATTGGCGATGCTGTGGAACGTCCACGTCCGCCGGAGGCAGCTCCACCAACTGCTGGCGCTTTCGACAGATCATCGACTTTCGATTTTGTAGCCAACAAATCACGTGGCTCGGACAAACGTTTCTCGGTCTTGGCACCAGTTGTGGCACCACTACCAGGTGCTACACTACCCTGACGACTGTTGCTCGCGCTAGCCGGATTCGCTGCGCCCTTATTGAGATACTTCTGATAGAGCAGCTTGCACAGCCAGACGGAAAAGAGAGCCAGCACGGCCCACAGAAAGATAAACATGGCTAGGGAGTCCATTGTTAAGTCACCAAGTCCCTCGAACGAACAGATATAGTCATCGATTTGATCTGCTAGATCCATAATTTAGTGGCGCAGCCAATGAACAACATTATTCCGATAGTAAAGGCTGCAAAGATGATAAAGAAGATGGAACATTTGTAAGAGATCTTTCATATCAAAGCTAAAATATCTACAAAACTTTCTTAACTGCTTTGCCACTATATATCGCTTAAACTGTTACAAACTGTTATAATCTTCCAGATCTATATCGCTTCAGTTTCAAAGCCAGTCGAGCCTATCGAGTAACTCATTGAATATTGAGCTTGCACGTTCGTAAAACAGGAAATCTTAACCAAAACCTCGATTTCAATTTCCAGTTTCATTGTCTATCGAAGCGCGTATTCAAATTATTTTTTTTGAGCTGCTGTTAATTCAGGTTTTCAGATACACGTTCCGCTAGAAGAGCTCATCGGTTAATCTATATAATCATTAAATTGTAATTCTTGTGATTTCCGTTTCCGGTAAATCAGTTTAAGTTATGTTACTATGCAATTTGCGATAGTTGCGATAGTATTTGAAAACTATTATATCGAAACAGTTGGCCCATATATTTTGACCATATACACACACACCACACATGTTTGTGTATTCGTAACACAAGAACAACAACAATTGCCACTGGCTCTGGGATCACACACGCGCTCTCCCTCTCTCTCTCTCTGTCTTTCTTTCTTTCTAGCACCAGTTCTATTTATAGATCCCGAAAATAATTTTCATTTAGCAAATATGATGAAAAAAACACTTACAAAAATCAAATATCTTGTACAGAAAGCAAGCACAAATCGTTTTCGTAAACTAAATTGTTAATATTATTTTAATTAAATTTTTTTTTCAAAATTATTTTATTTGTTTATTTAAACAAAAGCAAAAAGTACGGCAAATAAAAGGAAGAGGAAAAACTGAGAAGAAACTTAAAGAAAAACTGTAACGCACGAAAAGCAAAGCGAAATGAAACTGAACACAATTTGCAGGGTCCCAAAAGCATAACGCATTTTCTGTGTATCTCTGGCGATCTTTTTGTGAATCTTTCGCTCATCTGAGAAATGTTCTCAGATAATAATGTATCTAAGAAGCAGGCGAACTAAGCACGAAAAAAAAAACAACGAAACTTTTATGCGCCGACGCACAAAACTTACAGGGAGAGGCAGAGAATGTTCAAGAGAGTGAGAGAGAGAGAGAGAGGGGGGAGGGGAGCTGGAAAGGGACAGAGAGTGGCGTCAATGTTCGCGCTGGAGTTGTGTGGGGCTGGGGCTGGGGCTGGGGCTGGCAAACTATTGACGTCATAGTTTTTTGGGGTCGTGCGACGTGTTCGAAAATAAAAGACAGAACACGCCAAAAACAGAAAGCAAACTAAACAAGAAAGAACAAAGGTGTCTTTTTTTGAAGGGGAAATGGTCGAAGAGGGAATACTCTAATCTATATATTATATATAAGCTATTTATCATACATATATCATATGATATTTCACCAACTCTGTCATATATGGAAAGTTCATTTATCTCACAAGTGTTACAAACCTAGTCACACATTCGTCATACCCTCTTTCACCTGCAGAAAGCAGAAGCTGCCCACTGTACACACACACACACACAAATAAACACACACCGAATTTTTCCCTGTGAGATGACGTAAACCTTTTGATGATGTCGAGACGAGACAATGCAAACAGTTTTCAATTGACTTTACAATTCAATTTTTTTTTTTTTTTTGGGCAACGAGTTTCAGTTTTGGCCGATTGCTTAAGCTATTTTATTATGCTATATAGTATATATATATATGTCTTGTATTTGGCGTGCTTAACCCGCTAGTAACCTACACAGTGTAGACAACATTGCAGCATTTGCCCAACTTGTATGCATTTGGCTTAGTTCGCCAATCAGTCCCCCTACACTTGCCTTCTCCCTCCCTCTCTCTCTCCCTCCCTCTCTCTCTCTCTCTCTCACTCTATCAACTTGGCACTTGTTGCAGTTAATATATGAATTGGCTGGGATTTTCTAGCCGTTTTTGTTGTTGTTTTAAATTGAATTTCATTTAAAGCATTGGCAAACGCTGCAAGGCTATACTAGTAGCTAGAAAACGGTCAAAATCGGCTGTCGGCTAGCCAGCTGTTGACCCTCTTTTTGCCGTCTCCAGTATATAGTATCTTCAACGTATATATCTTTTGAAATTTTGTTTACCAGAAGGTTGTTGTTCTTTCTACACTGTGCAAAAAGCTAAACAACATTTGCCAAGCCACACACATCTGGCATATGTTTCATATCATTTGCAACTGCCTACAATGCAGGCTCGGCAAATAGAATCACTGGGGCAGAAATCACAGTGCTGTAAGACGACAGGCTCTGCGCCTGAATATAATAGATGCCACACACACACTACACACACATGCACTGCGTATTTACATATGTTGTTGTTGCTCTTGCGCCATTCTCTTACTGCGCCGTTGACTTTGACTTGGCTTGGCGCTGCGGTGGCGTCTATTGACCCCACTGTAAGGGGGAAGTGTATGAAAACAAGCCAAAGGGGGGAGGAGTGGAGACACGAGAGCAACAAGTATTCGTGGGTATTTTTAAGCATTTGACTAGAACAAAAAGAAACTGATGAAAATGCCGTGTCTCTTGCTCTTTCTCTATCTTTCTTCCCTTGCGCCACGCCCCGCGGCTGTTGCCAAGTGGGCGTTGAGGCTGGCACGCCCCAATGGCTGTGTACAAATGTTAATAAAGCAAGCAGCAGCAACAACAACAAATGTTCTTCATTGTTCTTCTGCTGTCTAATTGACAGCACACAAAATACCCGCTGCACAGTGGAACCAGCGCACGTCATTAAGAACCCTTCGATAGCACAGCGCAGAAAAGGTGTCAGTTCACGGCATAGCTTTCTAATTAACTAAGCAGAACTAGGTTTTGGGGGCGTGGCTAGCGGGCCCCTTTAAGCTAACTAACCGTTAGCAAAGCTTTACAATCAGCGCAAACTTTGAATTCCGATTGAGATGACATTGCGTCATCTGATTGAAATAAAATCATGACCGAAGCTACGATCTAGAGGTGGCAAGCTGAGAACTGTTATACCCTACCATAGTGTACCCTGCAAAGCTTGTGTAAATATGGCAAAGTGCAAGCGCGAAAATACTAAAAACAAATAACTCATTGAATTCAGATGCGTAGATATAATGTTTATTCAGCATCGGTTTGCTTTGGTTTGGCTATAGCTATATTTAGAGATTGAGTAATGCGATAGACGATACTACATATAGTAGCTGTGCTTAATAACCGCAAAGCCAGCAAAAGCCAGTACACTCAGCTTCAGCCCATTCTTATCTATAGATCTCACCCTTTTAGTTAGCTCTTTCCCTTGCTTTCATCTCTCTCTCTCTCCCTCTCTCTCACTCAGCCCGCATAGAGTTCAATAAAATAAACACTTGAAATATCGTTAATGTGTTTAATTGAGTTGCAAGCAATATCTACACAATGCGGCGGACGTGATATGAGTCTTAATAGTCCAAATTGATGCTTATCGCAAGCAATGAAAATTTTAATTGCCACATATCGAAGGTGGAATACCCTTTACGAGGCAGCTAAAAACAGAAAAAACTGCATACCTTGCGAAAACAAAATTTTGCTCGTACAAAAACCACAAATACTATATGAATTCCGATCATAGCAACTTTTGGCAGCAGTTGCAGTATATAGTTCTGCATGTAATTTGAAGAAAGTTAATGAAGTATTTCAAAAAACCAAAAAGAAATCCTTAAGAAACCTAAGCAAAATATGCAGCTGCAACTTGGCAAGTCGTATGAAATATCTTGTTCACTTACTACCCTACACAGTGTCAACTCAACCCAGCTGATTCATGGCAAACAAATTCACACAGCCACGTAGTTTGATTAGCTTATCAAGTTATCGGTCAAAGTGCCATCGGGTTTGTTCAATAAATTCTGAAAGCGCGCTGATAAATGCATTAACAAAAGCTTCATTCATTTAATGGGTCAATAATATGCCAGGCACAATGATGAGAGTGCAGAGTATTTGCACACGGGCACCTGCTGATGTCATTTCAATAAATATCAATATTGCCTCTGTATATATGTATGTGTGTATATGGAAATTGATAAGGCGTCCGGCTGTCTGTCTGTCTATATGTTTGCCTGTCTGCTACAAGCAAATTAAATAGTATTAATAGCAGTGTCTAGTTTTTTTTTCTAATCCCATTCAAGTGCCAATAGTTCTTATCAGCGTAATACCCTACACTTAACAGAGACTCTTTAAATAATCACAATAGATTATAGTGCGTTGGCAACTTTTGAAATTGTTAACAATTAGCGTCATGCAAGGTTTGCATTTGCTGCACATATGATTTACAATACATGACTCTGACCTTTGACTGGCGGCCGATCAAGGTGGCACAGTGGACAATGAGCATGCTTAGTGACTTTTGTGATTACTTAATAATATATCCAAGTAAATTTCATGTTTTTTAAGGTTTTTTTTCTTAATATTTCTAAACATGCATTCTTCTCATTAGTCTGATTCTAAATTCTCTTAATACATTTTTAATCATGTCTCACCCACTCATTACGTAGTAACCACTGTGCTTTATTAATGAAGCGTGAATTGTTATTTAATGAAACTTTCTCGGAGGCCAGCTAAAATTATTTCGTCATCAGCATAATTAACATTATCTCGCCATCATTCTCATTAGAAAGCCGGAAATGTCGAGCAAATGAAGAGTTAACGGATTACGCGACGTATGCGCATTATGCAGACTCAACTAAACGACGCTGGCGCATTACGTATACGCACAGCGGCCGCAATTGCTGCAACAGTTGCAACACACACACACAGCTTTCCCACACTCACTCTCCCCTCTCTCTCCCCCTCTCTCTCTCTTCCCAGCTAGTTATGAGTTAAGAAATCACATAAAATGTTGAAAATTTTCTTGGAATTTAACTACTCCATCTGTTTTGGTTTACACACACGGTAAGTTCAAGTTGAGCAAAGTTCAGCTGTTAATTCACACACACGCACACACGCACATGTTGTCAAACCTTTCGACTTTGCCACAACACGCCAGTTGTAACTAGTTTTATTGCTATCTTTCTCTTTCTCTCTCTCTCATCCTCTCTGACATTGTCTCTTGCTCAGAACTGGCAATTACACTGGTTTACAGTTAATACGACCCTTAGACCATAAGATATCATAGTTAATAGCAGCATTAAATTGCTGCAATTTACCTGTTTGTATAATGGTATATCAAGTTGACTTTATATACTATATACACTGCAAGATATCATGGCATATATAATTGCCGATATTTCTTTTGCTGCGCACTGTTATCGATTCTCTCTGGCTAGCAAAGCGTTTAACTGTAAATGTATCCAATTCAATCGATGCAGACCGCATGTAAATTGCTCGCAAAGGGTTAAGGGTTGAGATTTGACCAATTTGGCCAATTCGTAGCCAAGCCTCTTTGTTTTCGTTTCCCTTGCCACGCTCTAAAAAATTGCTGAGCAAACATTTTTGGTATTTACCCGTGGCTTGGCCACTGTGCATGTCGTCTGTCTGTCTGTCTGCCCCACAACCTTCGCCGCCTTCCCACTGTACACACACCATATGCTTCGTGGCGTCTTGAAGGTATTTGAACTCTGCGCAAATGTTTTGACCATCACACGTTGTACGTTGCGCGGGGCAACTTGCTGTGTGGCAAAGGAAAGCGCATGCATAATTAAGCCCGTTTAACGGTTAACAATTAATTAATTAAGCACTAGTTCAATGTGAAACCTTCGCATTAATTTATAATAATTAAAAGAGAACTTTGCAGAAAGCCGGAGAGAGGGAGAGAGAGAGGAGAGAGAGAGAGAGAGTGCGAGCGAGAGCTTTACAGAACGTGCTTCATTCATGGGGGTTGACAAAGGAAGTGTATGAGGGAAGGGGGCAGCGGGGTGTGATGTGGCATGGCTGGCGTCAATGGTAGCTTGCGCCTTTAAATTTATGGCCCTCTCTCGCTCTCCTCCTCCTTTCCTCAAGTTGTCTGCCGTGACACACATTTTCCGCCATAACGGCAGGCAAAGGGGATGGCATTTTCTCGCTGACACTGTGTGTGCGTCTGTACAAGACAAGCTTTCCAGCTGACAGTCAATGAGAAAGCTGCTGTGTTAACATTTAAGGGGAAAGGGAAAAGGGGGCAGAAACTGAGCACAATCGTTTAGTGTAACAACTCACGCACTCGCAACGGGATTATTGGGGTAGTTAAACGACTTTGTTGCCCTGCAATGTGCTACAAATTGCTCGACTATGCCGAAAATACTAAAAAAAAACATATCTACACATATGTATAAGGTAAACTTTTCTCCACTTCTGCGTTGCTTTCCGCCTTAATTAACATATTTTAATGCAAAACTGTCAGTCTTATCACCCTCTATGACATGCGTTTGACCCAGTTCCCTGTCTATAGGGTATAATAGAGAAAACGCACACACACACCCAAAAGGGGCGCACCCAATCATCCCACCCAAGCTCAACTTCTTCAGACTCTAGAGGGTTGCTTTTTGCTACGCATAATTTCACTCACCATCCAACGGCAAACGGCGGCGACGTCATTCATTGTTCATTTGTTGTTGTTGTTGTTTTTGTTGTTTTATTGTATTTTATTTTATTTTGTTTGTGGTACAGGAATTTGCGTTGCATTTTCATTGTAAATTAAGACGTAGAATTTTTGTATTTATTGTCGTTTTTTTGATTGAGAAGAAATTAAAGAGGAACACGTTAAAAAACACATTTAATTTTGTTTCTTTATATTGCTGAGACTATCGAATGTACTATCGCAGCGGTACATATTGTAGTACTAAGACTTAAAGTTCCTTCATCGCATATTGCAGTACTTTTTTTCCTTATGCTAGCATATTGAACAGTTTCAGTGAACTTTTTCTGCCCGCTGCGATAGTACAACCGATAGTAAATGTGCTCTAAGCCGATAGTTCACGTATATTTTTTGTATTGTTCATTTATTGATTAGTAACATGTAAGCAATCCAAACTTTGTATGTGTGTTAGAGCTGTGTATATAATACATGTGTGTGTGTGATTGTGTGTGTGTGCGTGTGCTGCACGTGAAAGTATGCCAAATTTTTTTTGGGCTAGCCAAATTTTGTTTCAAGCTCCACAAAAGCAAAAAAAATCAATGAATAGTAAACAGTGAAACAATTTGGAGGGGAAACCGGGGGAGCGGGAGGAGGGTAGGGTACATAGTATGCATGTCTGTATAGACAATAAAAATGAAAACATTTAAATTTGCGTAGTGCAAACAAAATTCGTAGCCAAACTCTACTCACACTTGCGGGGGAGGGTGCTATTTCAATGTTGAGTTGAGAACAATATTTACGTATGTATTTACAATCAACTTTTACACTTGGTAAAAAGATAACGAAATTCTTTGTTGGGCTGGTAAATTTTCTAACTACGTTGAACCAAAACGTTGTCGTTTATTTTTCAATTGTATAAAAATAACGTCGTTTAGTGTTTTTTGAAATTTCCAAAAATGATTTTTAATTGAGCAAATTCGACAGCGGATATTAATTCTCAATAATAATGTTATTTAATCGTTGCGTTTATTATTGTTGTTGTTGTTGTTGATGGTTTGTCTCTCGACGTGTGATGAATTTTACAATAGTCGTAAAATTAACTAAAAGAGACAAGCGGCAAATTAAGCTTAATTGCTTGAGGTTTTAAGGGCACAAAACATAGAGATTTGTTTAACAATTTATTTGGCTTTGTTTTTGTTGTTTTTCTTCGTTTTTTGGTTAAAGTTTGTTCGAACTAGTCGCTGACATTGTTTCAACATTTTGTTCATGTTATTTCAATGTCGCACGACGCTGATAAACATTCAAATTTGGGTTTGCTTTTTTTTAAATCGGCAGCTAGAGATGGGCGCGTGAGCAGACGAAAATACAAAGCGCGAATCACAATATTTAGCTTTATTTTTAATTTAATTTCTATATATTTTTTTTTAATATATTTTATCTGCAATATTTTCTGTTTACAAACAAAACACGAGTTCAGCTCGTGACACGACTCTAAGCCCGACTCGCGTTCTACTCTAATCGCACGCACACATACACACACACTGGGGCACAGTGACACACAAGCACATGCACACATGCATAACTGACACACATGCATGCTGTGTGTGTGTGCGTGTGTGTGTATTTTTGTTTTGGCCGCCACGTTTGTAGGCTACACTTGGCTAACTTCGGAATCTGAAGCCCGGCCGCAAACAACAACAGTTCATTGAGAACAGCATGCGCAAGCTTGTGTGTTTGTGTGTGTAGATATGTGTGTTTGTGTGTGTGTACTTCTTATTTGTTTGCCCAATTTTAATATTTGACAGTTTGCAGATGTGTAGGACACTGTTAAGTACACAAACACATACACACACACCGACACGTATCTGCATGCAAAAGTATATTTATTTTATTTATGTGTGCAAATTTTATTTTATTTTTTCTATTCAAATATTTTGATTTTCTACATATTTTGTCTTTTGCTGCCAAATTTTAACCGTATAACCGCAAACAGACACGCACACAATTGCATTAAGAAGCGGTCGCATTGTTGTTGTTGTTATTATTGTTACTGCTGCTCTGCTTGTTCTTTTGTTTTTGCATCGTTCTTGTCTTTTTTGCTTTTCTTTTCTTGTATTTGCTTCTCAATAGGTTTGCCGCTGTTTTATTCTGGTCCAAACACAAACACACACGCACGCACGCAACGGGCACACACACACACACGCGCGCAAAAGCACACGCACACGCAATATACAATACGTATAAGCTTAGTTCCAATGGGATTATTTAGCAATTATGTATATATATGCGCAGCACTCGGCATGTTATTTATTATAATTCATTCATTTGAGCACTTTATATTTATTTCAGACTTATGTGTGTGAACTTTTTAAATTTAGTACAAAATTTTCAGTTGCGCTCGTACCACCCGTTCGCGCTCAGCTGTCCAATAAGACTAACTGCTCTTGAGTTACGATTCGATAGCGATAGACGACAGCAGCAGTTCCAGCTCGAACTAGTGCTAGGCCAGTGGAACCATTTGAGCTGAACAAACTTAGAGCAGACACTCATAAGCTGATTGATATGTAAGTACGCGGTTATTTAAAGAAATAGCTTTTGATAGATATTTTTAATTTAATTTCAATTGCATCAAAGAAATAAAACAAATATGTTTTTTTTTTACATACAAACGCTTGTTTATTTCACTTTACGTTCTTTTGAATATGCTTATACGCATTATTTTCCGTATCTGTTTCTGTTTACCGTTTTCGCTTCCGGTGCGTGTCCGCTTATAACTTATGCCGCTTATATTTAGGTCTAAATGAATCCGTTGCTGATTTTCTTTTTTAATTATTTTTTTGATCTCAAGTCAAGTTTTGAATGCTGCTGCTGTCATGTGACGCCGAGGCTTATTTGTTATATTTTTGTTATGTATGTTACTTTGCATCTTGTTGTTGCTTTTGTATATTGAATATTTTGCTCTTGATTTTTCATTCGTTCATCCATTCTTTCTTTGTATATAGGTGTATAATATGTATATATTATATATTAAATTTAATACATAAAAATTGTTTACGCTCGCCCTGAAACTGCATAGAACTTGTTCAAGATTTTCTGCTGTTCTTTGAATTAGTTTACTCGAGTTCTTCTCTTTCGCTTCTCATTCTTCTTGTTGCAGTCGCAGCCAAATGCAAAGATCATATATAAAAATACAAAAATCATAACATTCACATATACACTGCCCATATACATACATATATAGAACTAGGATTAAATATATAATATTTATATATATATATATTGTATATCTAAATCGACGTTACCTTGCACAATCAATATATCAAAAATTATTCAATATTTAAAATTAATGTCCATCATTGTTGTTGTATAAATAAATGTTATATACTTAATAAACAATTTCATTTCTCATTTTGCATTTCGTTTGCGATTATCTTTATGTAATGTACTTATTGACTAACCACCATCAGCATTAGCTGACGCGTGTTTCATTTCGTATTCATATTTCATATTTCATTCATATATATATATGTATATGTATGTATGTATCATTGTTAATCGTTTATCATATTCGTATGTTTCATTCATTCAAGTTTTTTTTTTTGTATAAATTTCACTATTTAGTCTTAATCGTATATGGAAGTTTGAAATTGGTACTCGAATATGTTTCAGGATCAACTAGGAAAACAATTTGTGTGTGTATCTCTAACGGAGGAGAGAGGAGGTGTACAATATAGACCGGCTACTTTGCTATTTATGTATATGTATGTTTCGTTTATCTGGTTTATCTTTATCTTTATTGTTATTTTTACTTTAATTTTTGCAGCAGTCAGTTTGTTGTTGTTGTTAGCTTTCGTAATACATGTGTGGCATTCGAAAAGTCTGTCTACTCGATATTGTGTATAGAGCGTATTTAGAATATCAATATCTGTCGTATTTTGTATATATCAATATAGAGAGAGAGAGTTGTATATGTATCTGTATAATATATTTATATTTAACGCTAATGCTGTCAAAAAGTGCTGAACACCACACTCAATTCCCGTTTTAAACAGTTTTTGAAGACATTTTTGCTTGAGTTAATTTCTGATTTTCTCTCGATTTTAATTTCGTCGTCTTGTGTTTTTTTTTTTTCTAATGAGATCGTGACTTAGGATCGTGAAGTGTTGTTGCTTGTGCTAGGGGGAAGCATATCGACACGATATAGTTTAAGAAATAAACCCCGATTCGATATACTCGTACATATATCCCTGACTTTGTGTGTTGTCAGACTGGAAGGGAAATGCTGAGTTCTCTTGAGAATGCAATTGTGGCTCTTTATAATACTATATACTGCGTGTATGTGTGTGTGTGTGTCTCTGTGTGAGTATACGTATATGATTTCTTTTACAGTATTATATGCTCCATTGAATAGTTTAGATGCGTGTTGTTAAAATTGTTTCATTTTTTTCGTTTATTTTATTAGTTTTTTTTTTTTGGCTTATGTTTTTTAATGTTTATAATTTATGAGTTTTTGATTTTATGTTCCTTTTTGGTTAAGCAAAACTAAAAATGCAATTAAAGAAGTGAAGAAGAGGGAGGATTAAAAAGGACTACAATGGGCAAACACAGAGCAAAAAGGAGACATTGCATTTTGTTGTTCACATTTAAAAATTGTTGTTTATATACTTATGTAAAAATAATGTACAATTGTAAAATTACATATTTAAATTGTTGTTGTTTTTTTGTTGCTTTTCTCGCACGAAAATTATTTTTTTCTTTCCTTTTTTTTTGTTTACAGTTTGCGTAACTTAGAAATCGATTAGAATTACATTTATTATTTTGACTAAAAGTTCCTTGTTGTTGTAAAAAGCTGATATATATTATTGTATATATATATGTATTGTATATATAAGTTTGCGTACATGCTCTTGCGTGTAAGCAATAATTATGTACTATATAGTAAGATCTATATATATTATATTATGTTTGTGTGTGTGTAGGTATTTTAATTTGTATATGCTTGTAAATACTCATTACGATGGGCGCAGTTTAGCAAATCTTCAATTTGAAATACATTTAAAATACATATATGATGAGTTGTATATATATAAAGATACATATATATGTATATATATATATTTTAAAGTCCACACATTGAAAATATCTGATGCGCCTGCTCTAACTCAGTTCGTGATACGTGGTTGCGTGTGCGCCCTTCTTTCCCATCCAGGCTAGTTTCCGTACTTTGATCTATCTACGATTGAACTCCGATTTGATAGCTAAAGAAAGCGAGAAAAGAGATTTAGTTTGGTTACCCAAAGAGAGTGGAGAGTTGGCAGAACTCACCGTCTATGATTTCGTTTTTGACTTTCTGTATCTCCAGCCGCATCTCGCGCACAATCTCAGCCTTCAGTGTGTCCAGATCGCTGTTGGACAACGCCAGCGACAGACCATCGCCATTAACCTGCTGAGCGCAGACAGAGAAAGAGGGAAAAGAGGTGGTATTAGTTATATATAGATCTTTGCAATGGTTACACCTTTGTGCGTACCTTGAGAATGGTCTCCTCGCTGGCGCTGCCGAAACGTTTGCGCATGGGACGTGGCGACTCGCCGCCGCTGTTCGTTGTATTCGGTCCATTGCCGGAGTTGCCATTGGCACCGCCATGCGCATTAGATGCGCCACCACCGCTGCTGTTGCCGCCGCCGCTGAGCTTATGCGGCAGCGTATTGGACTTCTCCCACGGTCGCTGCTTTACCTCCGGCTCCGGATCGGGCTATAGAACAGGGAACAGAAAACGGTCAGCAATGAATTCACTTGCGTCTAGCTTATCCTTACCTCCTTCTTTTCGGCCTGCGCACGACGCCTGGCCAGCGTTTTGGCCATCTCGTCCATCATGGAGGCCATGCCATTGGAACTGCGACCAATGGTGCCATAGTTGCCGCTGCCGCCACTGGAAGTGCTGCTGCCGCTGTTCTCCGGGGCAGACGTAGTGGACTGAGAAGAAGAAGAAGCAGCTCCAATTAGTTCCACAAGTTTATCTTTATGTTTATCAAGCACACTCACCTTATTCTTTTTGAGCTTGAACTGCTGCAGCTGCGAGGCCAGTGAACCCATGAGATCAGCCTGTGGATCATCCTTTTTGCCCGCACCGCCAGCTCCCAGGCCGGGCGGCGGTGGTGGCGGCGGCGGTGCGCCTGGTCCGCCAGGTGCACCCGGTGGACCGGGTGGTCCACCCATTGCGGGTGGTGCTGGCGGTGCCGGTGGCTGTGGTGGCGCCGGAGCACCGCCGTTAAACATTTGCGGCGGCGCTGGTGGCGGTGGACAACCGCCGAATGTGGGCGGTGGTGGTGGTGGCGCCGGTGCAGCCACTTGTCCAGGTCCGCCACTGCCTGTGCTGCTCATGCGATTGAGAGGCGGTGGCATGGGCACACCACCACCGCCAACTGGTGGCTGCTGTTGCTGCTGCTGCATCATGGGCGGAGCCAATGGCACCTGACCATAAGGATTCTCAGCAGCCTGCTGTCCGCCATTATGCTGTCCATAGCCACCGGCAGCGGGCATACCTGGCGCCTGTGGCGGTTGCGGCATTAGCTGCGGCTGACTGGCATACACGACGCTGTTCGAACTGCTCGAGCTGGGTATGTGACCAACTGGCTGAGTGGCCCCATAAATGGGTCCACCTCCGTTCTGATGCACTGGCGGCATCGGCGGCTGCTGCTGCTGCGGGTATTGATGTAGATTGAGATTGGGATTAGAGTTTGAGAGCACATAGTGGGGCTGCTGGTACTGCTGGTACGGATGGTGGTAGTGGTGGTGGTGGTGGTGGTTGTGGTTGGGCGATTGGACGGTTGGACGAATATGTTTTTATTTTTTTCAAATTTGAAAACGTTGGATTCAATTTGGTGTTGGTTTTGGTTGTTGTTGTTGTTGTTGTAGGGGAAATTGAAAGCCAATTTATGCGGTTCGGAATGAAATGAAACAGAAAGGAAACGAGGCAACATAAGCAAAGCTTGGTTCAAGCTGACAAGCAGCACGGGACACTCACCTGAGATGGCGCATAGCCTGCCTGCACCAACTGTTGCTGCTGTGCGGCATAGATGGGTTGCTGCTGTGGCTGCTGTTGCTGTTGTTGTTGGTACTGCGGCTGTTGCTGTTGCGGCTGCTGCTGCGTCTGGCCGGGAGCAGGCGGTATCTGCATTTGTGTATTGACCTGCTGTGGCAGACCATTGGACGTTGGCCCGTTGGCGGTGGGTCCGTATTGTGATGCAAGCTGTTGTTGTTGCTGCTGCTGCTGTTGTTGTTGTTGTTGCTGCTGCTGCTGTTGCTGTTGCGGTTGAGGCGCCGGCGGTGCACTGAGAGAATTCCTTTATTTGTGAGCAAATTTCGAAGAAAACGATCGATCGATTGTGTGTGGGTTAGATAATACATGAAGTTATGACAAGTGAGACACAGAGACAGAGATTAAGAGAGAGTGTGTGAGCAAGAGATAGTGTTGTGCAAAGAGTGAGTAAGCGAAAGTGAGTGGAAAAAATGAAGATGGATTGAGCGTTGTCCTCCTCCTGCTTGTCTACCCACCTGCTGGTGCGATGATGTCCCTGCGGCGTTGGCGGACTCTGTGGTATGTTATTCTGATTTGTCTGCGAGGTGGGCGTCTGAGCCGATGGCGTTATGTGTCCACCAATGCCATTGTTTTGCCTCAATATGGCCGCATCCTCGCTGGTCATTGTGCGATAACCCATATCCTCCTCATAGCCATTGCCATTGGTAGGCAGGCCAGCTGGATTGTTAACCACGCGACCGCTAAGCACCTGCATAAAGAGAGAGAGAGAGAGAGAGATAGATTAGCAAACAGTGCGTATACGTATACGTATAACCCATTGAAACCAACCTCCAGGGCATGCATCATGGCGCGTGCAAAATTCTCCGCATCACTCTGGCTGGAAAAATTGAGACCATACACATACTTCGAATCGCGCCACTGATGAAATGTGGCTGTGGCCTGATTATATTTGAGTCCCTTCAGTATGGAGCAATTGATGACCACCTCATGATCCTGCAGCTTACGTCCAACGACACGGAATGTGTTGTTCTGTTGATGATGAAAGATCTGCACCTTACTCAGACCCGATGAGCTGCCCGATGGCACCCATTTCTTTTGGTTATCATCATAGACCATGACAGAGGCGCGGGCGCTTATAATGCTTTGTTCACTATAAAGAAACAAGCGAAAGGAATTTAAATCAATAAGGCAGGATATATACGTCTACATAAACATGGTAGAACTTAAGAATCTAACATAGCTAGAGCAGGGCATAATTATCGAGCGCATTAATGAAGCCAACTAATGACTTCTCAATTCTTCACGCAGCATTCTCACTCGGCATTCTGCACAAGGCAAAGACCTGCCTTGAGGAAAAACCTGACTTGGGCTTTTCCTAGGAAAGTCGTCGAACGGAAAGCGACAAACGAATCATTAGATGATTAATTCCGACTCACTGAAGACAACACCAAGTCTCTTCTTTGGCTGCTCTCTTTACAAGTCTCGGCTTTCACACACTGTTTCACACGATTGACTAAGTGCACTGATCTTCTCTCATGCTCTCTCTCTCTCCCAGTTGCCTTGTCCCTCTCTTTCTGTGGAAGCTGGCACAGGAAATGTAATGCATTTCTTGCACACCTGTCACGCAGTCAGTCGTCAGACCGATTAAATAATTCTAATGAACTTTTGCGCAACCTTTAACATTTTTCCCTCTCTTTCTCTTCTCTCTTGCTGCTGCTTCATCTTCGGCTTTTTTGTCAAAGCGGGAAAAGTAAACACTTGAAAAAATGCTAGAAACATGACGTCGCAATGAGAACACACAGTCGTCGTGTGTGTATGAGTGTGTGTGTGTGTTACTGTGCAAAATACATAATGACAGCCGCAGCTAAAGCAACAAAAACAAAAAACGAGTTGCAGATCTATGTATGTATGTAGCTGTCTCTGTCTCGCCTAGTGTGTAGAATTCTCGCGTCTTGGCCTGGCCAAAAGTTGAGTAGTTTTGCACTTAAATGGAGCTCGACAGACAAGCATTGCACACAGCAGCTAGGAGCGGGAGTTGCAGGGGAAGCGGCTGCAGGCAGCTCGCAGCTGTGCGGCCTTATATAACCAAAGCAATATGTGGCACCGCTGCCTGCCTGGCAGCATTAATATTATTGGGGGTTTTTCATTTTTGTCTGTTTGATTTCGTGGAACGAAAGTGAAGTTTATCTAGCTGGACTTGTTAAATTTGCCACAGATTAAGCGGCTGCAGAATTGCGTTAGAGACAAAACGAATAAGTGCGAGTGCATACAGTGAGCACTCGCTAAGTAGGAGGCAATGCAATTGCAGTTTGGGGTGCTTTCTTTGAATACTAATTATACCCAGAAAAGCAAATGAATGTAACAGGCAAAAGAGTATCTATTATCGGCTCTTCTTGACTGTAGCTTTCCTTACATGATTTCTAGAGCTTTTCTTCTGTAACCCATTAAATCTCTACTTCCATACTTTCAAGCTTTAAAAACTTATCTAAAATATTTAGTAAAAATTCAAGAAATTTCTTCATTTGTCGCTGGCATTGTTTGTTAATTATAAATGGCCAAGTGGTTGGGCCTAATGAGTTTGGAGACGACGTTGCCGTAGATTGCATTCCATGTCGAACAAGTCGTTTGGCAGAAGACTTCATTAGAGCGCGCACAGGTGAAATTTTCCCCTCTTTTTTACTTTTTGCTTTTCAATTTTCATTTTTATTTAGCCTTTTTTTCGCCTTTTTTTTCTGTGAATCAATTCGTGCGTTAAGTTTAATGCAGATTTTCAGCACGAAGGCAGGTTTTTCCTTTTTTAATTGGCGTTAAATTGAAGTGCAACTAAGCTGAATAATGACAGGGGTGGGGGATGGAATGGGGATAAATGAGGATGATGAGGTGAATCGAGGGGCGCGAAAAAGAAGGGGGGCGGGGGGCAAAAAAGCCGATGCTAATTTGATTTTGGATCGATTTCAAAGATGAATTGGATCACGTTTCATATTGTGCGAGAATTGGTGCCACAAGGATGTGTGAATTGAAGTAAAAGAGGGAGAAGACAGAAGCAAAAGAAGAGGGAGCACAAAGGAAAACAAATAAGAAAACATACGTAAAACAGAATTTATCTTTGACCGAATTATGACGACGCTGGGGAATGCGTTGCATGTGTTTTTGTTGTTGCTGTTGTTGTTGTTGTTGTTGTTGTAGTGTCTGTTGTGGTTGTTGTTGTTTGAGCAAAGCGTGATGTATGTTGCTATAGAGATGCGGCTGTGTGGCTGTAGAACGCGTTGCTCTAATTGAAAACGACATAGAGCTGGCAAGTCTGGAGGAGACACCAGCACCAGCAGCAGGGGAGAGGGTCAGGGGCGACGGCGACGGCGTCGGGGACTGGGGCAAGGGTACGCACTTGCGCAATGTGGAAAACAAAGCAGACGTCGAAGGGGACGCTGATGATGATGATGTTGATGGTGGGGAGCAGGAGTTGTTGGTGCAGGAGGAGGAAGCAGAGGAGGTGGAGGCAAAGGAGGCAGATGCAGAGATTGAAACTGAGACAGCTGGGGTCGCAGTTGCTGTGCAGACGGTGTCGGATGATGCTATTGATGATGATGTTAGCGTAGACTGTGTTGGTAATGATGATGATGATGATGATGATGCTGTTGCTCTGCCACGCAATGCGGCACCTATGCCTACACCTACGCCAGCAGACGTTACGTACAAGGGCTGATCATTGGCCTGTGTCCAGGTGGGCGACTCATAGATCGCCGCAGTTGTGGCGCCGCCCTGGCCCTTGGCCACCTTGGGCAATTGCAACACCAGCTGCTCGTGCTCGTGATATGGACGCAGCTGGCGCAACTGCAGCAGCTCCTGTTGCTGCAAATGATGGTACATGGGATGGCGATAGTCCAGTAAATCCAATTCCTGCAGCTCCTCAATGCTATAGTAATCGTTGCCCTTAACCGACGATTTGTTATACATGCTCTGACTGCGCTTTATAAGCAGCTGTTGCTGCTGCTGCTCCGGCTGCATCGGGTGCTGCTGCTGCTGCTGCTGTTGAAGATGTAGCTGGAGCTGCTGCTGTTGCTGTTGGCTGGGCTGAAACTCGCACATGGCAGCCGGCGATGGATGCTGATGCGGATGATGATGAAAGGCAAGAATAGGTCCAGCTACGGCGGCATTTCCATTGGATTTCTTGCTCGTAAACGACGTTTTGGCATAAAGTTTCTTCATGGCCATTAACTGCTGGTAAACATTTGCAGAGGCGGCCGAAATAAACACACACACGCGCGCGAACACACACACTAGGCACACACACGCAAATAGCGTTGCGATCCCACGATCAAAAGCAAATGGAAGTTTTTTCTGCTTCTTCTTCTCCTTCTACGTCTATGTCGTTTTCTAGAGGGACGCGCTCGCGCTCGCTGCGATCGAAATCGAACCTCGATTGAGACTGAACAAGCCAAACGAGTCTCAGCTGCGTCGAGGCGGCTCAAGACACACAGCGCACAGAGACGGGAGAGCCAGAGAGCGCCCAAAGCACTCAGAAGAGAGCATACAAGAAGTAAACAGAGAGAGAGAGAGAGAGAGAGAGAGAACGAGAGCGTAAAGTGATCGCCAGCTTGAGCCGAGTGAAGTTGACGGCTTGAGGAATTGGGCTAAGAAGCAAATAATTTCCACTTCCCAAGACAATGAAGTAACTAGAGGGAAGCTAAAGAGGCAACTCAGCTGGCTTTATAATCGAGCATTATACGAGTATACCTTTTTCCAAAGACAATTAAATAATGCAAAAGACCGCAGCGAAAGGGAGTCCAATTGAAGAACGCTTAACGATCGTGCCGCCAGTGAGTTAAGAAAAGAACCCAAAAGATCCACACACAGATCAAATCGTCGTAGATCGTCTTCACTTGACGCAGGGCAATAAAATAATGAGACGAGCTACCTTAAAGATTGTTTTGTATCTTTTCGAAAAACGCACTCAAATCTCTGAGAATCTGAGAAATCAACTTGGTCAGTTAGTCATGCTGTCATTCAAACAATCCGACAAACGTACCGTACGCTGTGCGATAATTACTTAAGAAACGAGCTCAATAATTTATATAGTATTTCCCCCACAGCACTTTGAGTTGGAGATGGGGCAAGGGGCGGGGGCAGGCTACTACACAGCTTGTGGCATGCTATGAAAAATTCATATAAATATTTAAGTTCAATCCGTAGAGAGAGAGAGAGAGAGACAGACTTGGTTTTTTGCCGCTGCTTTAAAGTTCTTAAGCGCACATTTCCAATTAACATTGTATTTGTCTATTGTGAATGTTGTTGCTGTTGCTTGTTCGCGTAGTTGTAGTTGTTTGCCGCCGCCGCCGCCACTGTTACAGCTCGTTATAATGCGGCAAGTCTGGTTTTTAATGCCGTCTGATTTGAGCTGCGATTATCGTGCAGCTTAATGGCTTTGTCAGAGCATGGGCTGGACCAGTAATGCTCGAACCTGAACTCGAAACGGGGCTCTCAAGCACTGTTGGTAGTTGGTTGATAGTTGAAGCCGTTCTCGTTGTAGCTCAAGTCAAAAGTCAGTTCAATGGATCGCGCAGATCGTGTGCCGCGGCTTAAATGATTTGGCAATTTTTTTTTCTTTTTTTTGCCCCCTCCAGTTTTTGTTGGAGAGCGCAGCAATTAAAAATGCTCCAAACGAACAAGGTAACAATAAAATGAGGTTACAGGCACAGTTAAAGAGGCAGAGAGAGAGAGAGAGAGAGAGAAGAGAAAGGCAAGTGGAGCAGCTGCTGGGGCAAAAGGAATTGTCAGGAAATGCCAAAAGTTCCTTTCGTATTCACTAAATGATTCATAATAAACAGAACGAAAAGAGAATACAAGAAGAAGGAAGTGAAAGACTGGCAGAGCCAAAGAGAATACCGTAAGGTATGTCGCGTGTTCCCTTAGCTGATTCATATAGGTTTCAATTCCAACTAAAACCCTACCCAATTTCGAAACTAACCCTACCCAGCTGTGTACCCTATTAAACTTGACTCTGTTACACTTGTTTCCATTTGCTCCAACGATTATATGAAATTAGATTAATGCACTCGATAAGTAAGAAGAAGTTTCAATTAGTCTGCAGAAGTGGGGAAAATCTTTCGTGGCGCACTTCAAATCAATTAAATGAAAATTATTAAAAAGTTGCCCCCTCAAATTCCCACAGCCACCGCAGGCACTGCATCGTATGGAATCACTTGCTTCACTGCGCAATTGGAGCAGCCAATAGAGATAGATAGATTTAGAGAGAGAGAGAGAGAGCGCGCGAACTCGAGTTGCCTGTTGCATAGTCTACTTTGGGGCATACCTTACTAGCAATAGAAATGCCTCCAATCCCCGTCGCGTCTCAGCTGCAGTTGTCGGACAAATGTTTCCCATCGAGCAGCGCGAATAAAACTGTTGAAAAAGCATAACGCGTTCAGTTTAAAGCTCAACAGCAAAAATTGTACCCCGCCTTGCGACATTTAATAATGATGACACGCCCAAAACAAAAACAAAATGTAAAAAAAAAAAAAAGAATCCCAAGTTGACTGCGCTTCTGTTACATATACAAAATATACATAAGGTATGTTTCTCTATACTATATTATATAGTAGTGTATATATAATATTGTTGTGCTTTTCGCTTATGAATCAGTTATAGAGGAACCGCCAGGGAAGCAAAGCCCTGACTAAGCAGGAAGCCGCCGGATGGGCCACACCCCAATGTCAAAATAGACCAAACAAATTATGCGTATTAACTAAAAGTAAAATCCCTCAAGTCTGGGCTGGGCTGGGCTGGACTGGCCCACTGACCAGCCTACTACTCCTTGTGCTTGCTCCTCCTTCTGCACATAAATTACACTGATGACCCATAAATTTCATCCAAGTCAAACACGTCTATTTTTGGGGCAGGTGTCGCCGCACATTGCTAGAGACCCTTGAACCCATTGTCCAGAAATGGACATATCAATTGAACGAGACGAGCATGTAGCATGAAATGAGCATCAACAGCTGACGCCGCAGGCATATCACGTCGTCAATTGAATCTTATGGCCAGACAATCGACTATTCGATAACAATTTAAATGACAATGTCAGCATAATTGAAATGTCCTTCACACAAATCAAATGCTAACGAAAAGCAAGTGCTACACTGAGAAAAACTTCTGAAACTGAAACCAAATGTATGGATCGATAAAATATCAAAATATTTAAATGTTCTACGTTGCCATTCTTGAAATATAGGATTTAATAAGGTATCAAGATAAAAATAAAATGTTATTCCGGTTGAAAATCATTTGAGGTTGTATATATATGGATATAGTAGCTGTTAAATCCAATTTTAATGTGATTTAATTTCTTAAAGTTGGGCGAAGAGTATCCAACAGTCAGGCTAGATTTACTTTACATTTATCTTCAGTGTAGACAAATTAAAGAACTACAACAACTTTGCGACATTGGCTCCCATATAGATAAAATAGATAATTTTATTTCAAATGGAAAACCGCTTGAAAATTGTTCAACTTACGTCATTTTGCTGTTGTGTGGTTGTTGTTGTTGTTGTTGTTGTTGATGTTCTTGTTACGTGAGAAAAATCGTGCAATAAAAGTTGCTTCGGGTTGCGCTTCCCCCTCTCTTCTGTGTCTCACTTAGTTTTTTTTCTCAGTCGCTCTAGCCTCGTTTCCTTCGCTTCCTTCGGGCTCTTTTATGTTGTATAATATTATTATGAGATCTGCAAGTGGAAAATAATGGAAAACGATAACTTGATTAGAACTTGCACGTGTTACGACGTCGACGCACTTTATGTGCTAATAAAAACTACCTTATACCACTTTTTTGCCTGGCCTTTTTCTTCTCTTTTCGCCTTTTATGATGTTCATGTGAGTGTGTTTCCGTGTAGCAGTAGGGTGTGTGTGAATGAGTTCTCAGGGAGAACACAAAATTTTTGCAATATTATAGAATATTTAGCAGACGTTTCAAAGAATATGGGAAAGTTGCCAGCTTTAACAACATAGCAAACCGTAAATACCTTAATAATTAATGCTTCCTTTCCCAAAATACCAAAACTCGATATTCTCTGTTTACTAAATTTGTATTCAAATCTTCCATATGACCCCGCCATATCATGATTAATCAATGGCAACAGACCTTGAAACCAAAACTAGCCTCATCAATTCTAACTAACAGAAAACCGCCCGATGAAGTGAAAGCAGCTGCTGAATTAATAAAGAAGCTAAGCGCGCAAAATCCAAAGATAGTAACAACAATAGCGGATACAATATATACTATATAATATTATATCGATTGACAAATGCGGTTTCTGTTTCGCTCAGTTGTTCTTGTTGTTGTTGTGACCCATTTACTTTTGTTTTCCTTGCCAGTCTTTGAGAATAGTTGCTGGAACCCCAAACACAATGGCAATTCTTAATGAAAACCAAAAGTAGCGAGAGCAACATTTACATGACAAAATGTTCGCACAGAACGCGACGCTGAATTGCTATGCTGAGTTAAATCGGGTCAACGCATGGCCCAAGAGAGATGATGATGGTCCTAACTAGGTAAGACTAGCGCGAATCGCCCTGCAGCAGCAGCAGCAGCAGCAGTAGCACTCGCTGTTTTGTCGCGCTACTGAAAAATGTTGACCTAGTTATGAGCTATGTACCTCCCCCACCCTGTTTATGTATGTGTGCCTCCCTGTCCCCTTACACTGCTCCAAAAAGCAGCATCGCTTGCGTCATAGTTTGCTGAAAAAACCTTCGCAGCTTAATAGTTCTTCTATGGGGCTGGCTGTATGAAAGTCCGTCGTCCGTGGTCCGTCGTTGTTGCCGGAAGTGTGTGTGCGCGATTTACAAGCTTACAACGCGTACACACATCGTTATCATATTGCGTGTACTTAGAACTATCGGCGGAACTATCGTTTAGGCGAAGGACAAACTTTTGATGGTACTTTAATCTGCTTATGGTATACAAAGAGCTTAAAAACATATAAACCAGAAGTATTTAAATTTATATTATAAACAATAGCCTCAACTATCGTTCTTACTATCGATATATGCTTTTATAAGGGTTAAGTAGTCTATATCAAAATCACATCAAAATTCATTTAACTCAATTGTCTCTTTTAGTTCTAACGATAGTTTTGCTAGTCCACTGCACACACCGCACCGCATACCCTAGTTGTCAATCTCAACACTGTGGCTAGACCGACTGCAAAGCGCAGCAATTGAGCTAGTTAATTATTTTAATTTAGCGAGCGTCAGTTGATCACGCTTGGAATTTTTGTAGGCTGAATTTCAAATGATTCATATTAAATGATTCACTTAAAATTCCATTAAGCTTAAGGGAAGTTTTCTGCATTTAGGCAGAAGTAAAGTTATCTCATTTAAAGTTCACAAAATTCTCTGTAAAGCAACTTTTATTTATCACTTCCCTCGTTAATAGGATAACATTTTACGAGTTAATTCTCACAAATGTGCAATTCCGTATATTGACTAAACAAACAAAGCCTGCAAAGCCATTGAAACGTTTGCCCAGGGGACCGGGAGAGACGTGCCCAGGGGTTCGCGGAGGGGAGGGTAGCAGGCACATGTGCTGCTTCCTTAACTCACGGGCAATTAAAAGTGTCCAATATTGTGCTATGCACTCGACGCGTAGCTGCCAACCCTTAGACATACACTGCACTGCTCTCCCTCTCTCCTGGTATTCCCCTCATCCTGCCGCATCGTTTTGGTTTCACAATGCGACGTGACAAATAATGCACCCCCGTTGCAGATCAGCCCCCGGATTGAGTGCAGGTTTTGGGTGTTAATAAACATTTTGCCCCGTGAGTTTCAAATTCGCCATTTAACCCAAGAGGGTGAGTTCCCTAACTCCCTGTCTGTCTCTCTCACTCTTACTCTCTCCCTCTTCCTCCAAGTTTTAATTTTCATTCATTGCAAACAAATTTCCAGGAATTTTCATGACTTCTACGTGTCGCCCTGTAGACTTTGCCTGGCATGATGTCAGACCACAGACAATTCAACACAATTTTTGTTCCTAATTCATCTTCCCCCTTCTGCTCCTCCTCCCACACCACCCAACTCCCCCTAGACTCTTCTTGCTAGGACAACAAATGTTTGCACTTAAAAAAGAAGAAGAAGAAGCAGAACAAATTCTGCTGTCGCATTGCACATGGAAATTTCCCCCCTTCACATTTGTTTTCATTTTCATTGTTGTCGCCCCGTTGCGGTTGCTTGCGTGACCCGTTAGATTTATTGTTGTTGTTGTTAGCCAAAAAGAGCTAAAGTAAAAAGCAAAAGTAAGCAAACCAGTTGACTCAACCAAGTAGAGTAGTAAGTTGTAATCTCATTTAATTATAATGTCACACAGTGTTCACTCGGAAGCTTAACATTTCCGCAAAAAATAATAATTTTCAGTAATTAAGAAAACAAAACCTACATTGTTTGCGTAACAAGCGAAAGAAAAAAGCGAAATTAAAATTTTGCGAAAGTTTCTTCAACTGTCTTAGAGTATTTTAAGTGAAATCTACCATTTCACTTAATCTCTCAATATAATGGGCAGGGCATATGATCTTGTATTTAATAGCAATCTATCTCTTATATAATTAAGTACAGATCCATCTCTACCTCTCTATGAAACTGTATCAATTGTGTTTCCTGCACGTTGCATATTTCCGGCTAGTCATCTATGGCAATAGTTCATTTAGTACGATTTACATTTATTTCTACAGAGCCCTGCACACAAGAGGTAATTATCTTTCTGCACTTGTTCCACACTGTAATCGTGACTTAGTCAATCAATCAACACAGCCTTTTCCTGCCCAGCCTCAGGCTTGGGATCAGTCCAGCTCAGGCCCTTCTTTCTTGCCTGGTCTTGCGGTTTACGCTGTGATCCCAAACAGGTTTACAGCCTCTCTCCCTCTCCCCCCTCTCTGTCTCTTTCTGGGTACTTGACCACATCTTGAACTGGGCAAAAAAATTACAAAATTATGCTTTAATTTCGCTTGTTTTGAATTCGGGTCGCCACTTCAAAGATGCCGGCAAAGCTTGGACCTGGCATAGGTGTGTGTAAGCAACGTTTCTTAGCCGTTTTGATGGATTTGCCATATGGCAGACATGGCAAACAGTTAACTGCTGCATTAGCAGATGCCCTGATGAAGTTTACATAGATGTTTTCTTCATAGCGAAGTTTGACTGCATTTATAGTCAGATTTTAATAACATGTGCCCAGACTCTTGGTGAGAATAACCCAAATCCATAAGACATATGCTGAGAGACTTCGCAAACTGGGAAACTCCCAGGCATATCAGCGTAGCAGCAAGGCAGTCAACCAAGCGTCAATTCTACTGCCAGAGGGGCTTCTGCTTTGAGTGTCTTAGCTGCCAATTAATAAAAAATTTGCAGAAGCTACAAGCTATTAATTTATACTCTTTTTTCCCATACTCTCAACTCTTTCGATTTATTTTGCAATCGGTATCTATGGCTGGAAGCGTGCTCTAAATATTTTCAAAAAAAAAAAAAAACACTCTCATCATTATCTCTCTCAACTTTGGTCTTGCTTCATTGACGGACAACTCGTCTGTTTAATGAAGCGTGACAATTCCGCTTTTTCTTCAGTTTTCGGAGTGACAACCCGAAACGAAAACATGCCGATAATTATTGAATAATGTCTTTTACAACATTAACATTACATTACTCACTCTCTCTCTCTCTCTCTCTTCTCTCCCCCACCAAACGCCACACACGCCCTTTTGTTATCTACGGCAGATGCAACAAATGTTTTTTTTTTGTTGATAAAAGTTTCAACAAGAATGCGCACTACAAAAGACATCTATTAAATTATTACACACGCACACACGCTCACACACACGCACACAATGGAGCTGACCTCACACAGACTGGGGGAAAATGACCACGCCCTGCAGCAACGCCCATAAGTCAGATAGCGCACAAAGTTCAAGTGAGAAGCGGACATAAAAATATCATAATCATAATATAATCAGTTAGTGTGCATGACAAGAGAGCGCGAGTGAGAGGGAAAGAGAGGGGGCGAGAAGAGGAGAAACAACAACAACAACAGGCAGAGAAATGCCATAGCAATTGAGCGCAAAATAGCAAATAACAATAAAGTAAATGGTGACAAAAACAACAAAGCGTAAGTGCAAGTGCAGCAAGTGCACAGCAGCAGAGATACCCTGTAATCGGATAAGAATTGATGTAGAGTTATCTTATGTTTAGTAGACTCTCTCTCTCTCTCTGTCACATTATTTGGCCTAAATGGTTTTCAATACAAGTAGTCGTGTATACCCCACAATCTCCCCACACAGCGCATACGCCTACAGTTTAAATTGAGGAAAATGCAAAATGCAGGTGACCTGCAACAAAATGTGTTTCCTTGCCTCAAAGTGTGCTTGGCTTTGTCTCAAGTGCCCAAGTGGGAAATCTCTCGCCAGAAGTCGCGGCCGCGGCAGGCAGCACTTAAGCGGCAAACAAGTGCATCGAAAAGTCACCAAGAGCTGCAAAATGTTTTTGCCATTACAATCAGAACCAACAAAATGAAAACTTTGCGCTGTCAGCTTTCCTGTAAGAGTTGGAAAACAAAAAGCAAGAATCAGAAAACACACACACACACAGAGAAAACAACAAAAAGAAACCCATTGGATGCCTGTGAAATTTCAGAATCAAACCCAAAGAAGCAGAACCAGTAGCAGTACGCAAAGACCTCAGACCTCAGAACCCCGAACCCCAGACAAGACCCAGTCCCAGTACCAGACCGGAAGCACTTCAAGTGCTTGCGATTCCATTCCGAACTAAAGTGCGAGTGCAGCAGGCTGAGAAAGCAAGGCTATGAGGAGGAAGCAGAGAGGCAGAGGAGAAGTAGGAAAACTTGCAGCAATTTACTCGATATCAGCAGCTTCGCTCACTGTGGCAATTTCTGATGTCTCGCAACTAGTTGTATTCCTCTTGTCGTATTTGTATTCGTATTTAATCAGCATATGCGACATTTCCCGTTTATCCGACAGATTGCGGAATGTCCGTCGAAATATTTCGTATATACTTCATATACATACATACATATGTTGTACTTATTTTGGGTTTCCATGTCAATGACTCGGAAAGTTGCACAACGACCTTCCCCCTCTCATTTTTTTTCGACCTTTACCGAACTACTTTACTTGCAGTTCGATTGGCTATTTTGGCCACATTTTCATGATCAATTTTCACATCATTATTTACCTTGAAATTGGCAGCACATGCAACAACATCGATAAACATAAAAATAATAATAATAATAACCCTATTGCTTTACGCTATACGCCGACTTCCCAGAACTGCCCGCACACACACACACACACACACACACAAGACGCAAGAAACACAAAACATTTGGTAGATAAAAACCGAAGAAAAGTGTTCGATATAAATAGATTTTTGGAATGAAAATTCATGGAATTGGAATAACAGTAAATTAGTGAACTCGATGATTTTCTAGCAAATTGGAAATTAATTGCAGACGTCAAAAGTTTCTTTATTCTTCTTCTAATTTCAACTGAAACTTGCAGAAAAAATTTTACATGGGCTCCAGAAATCGTATCGCATAGCATTCGCGCCAGTCGGAGCGTTAGACCATGAAGGGAGGTAGTAGGAGATGGGAGCGAGGGCGGCACAACTAGAATCAACTGTAACACAGCCACCTCCTCCTCCTCCTCCTCCTTCCCTCCCTCTACGGCTGTGTGTGTGTGTGTGTTGTGGCAGAGTATCTAGGCCGTAAAAAATGGTTAAATGCCCCGCCAATTGCTTTTATATAGAGCGCGCGTTCAGCCTCCGAGTATGTACTATGTAGATGCTATGCGTGCTATTACTGCACCATACCATATAATTACAGTCAAACCTCTTTAAAACGAAACTCTTTAATTAGTTTACGAGTACGATAGAGAAGCTTGTGCAGCGTAGTGTATTACTTATAATATATTTGGATATTTGATATTTTAGATATATATAATTCTCGCAATTATCGCAACGAAAGTGTCAAAGCTTGTTGTGCCTGTCACAGCGGAACGTATCGAATTTTCATTATACAATCGAACTGAAACCGAGAATTTATAGCAAAAACTACTGCTAATTATTAAAAACTTCAAGACAAATTCCTTCTACCAAATTATACACTTAATAAGCTATGAGAACAAACATATAAACATTGTTATTTAATACCGACATTCACAGAATTTCGCTCAGTGCATTGCTCAGCCAGCTGCAGCCGGTGCTTTCTAACTCAAATTTCATGGCATACATTTAGCCTTCTTTACGTTTATGCCATGAAACTTATCACAACTTGTAGAGTTTTGCAAAGTGTTGCATGCTAGGCGTTTTTTATAGTTTATGAATTCATGAATGTTATTTTTCTTGTATCTTGTCATATATCACCGGAATAGTTATGCCATAAACATCATATTTATATGTGTAGCTTAGGATTGTAAATTATGGTTTTCTAGATATGTATCATGTCTGTTGTGTGTGTGTGTGTGTTACTTGAGTAGCTGCGGCGGCGGCGGCGGCAACGTTGTCGGCCTCCAAAACCAAAGCCAAAAGCCAAGACAATGGAACGAAACGCCTGAAAAGCTGCCACTTAAGCGAATTTCAGTCTCTCTTCGTTCTGCTTATCTGTGCACTTCGTATAACTTGTGGATCTAAAATTTATGCCATATGAGCTCGCGCGGTATAACTCTCTGTATTTATCATCCATCCATCCATCCGCATGCATATAAATACAATATATTCTCCGCCGACTCAGGCTCAGGCTCGTATCGGTTATTCGTGCTTATTCATTCATGTGCATGGTGAATAATCTGTGATGCGATGCGGCGGCGCGCACTGTAAATGGCAGTCGGCAATTATGCCTGATTTTAATTTGGTCGAGTAATCGTAGAGAAGGCTAAATGGGGGGAAGGGGGACATGACCATATCCAAATGGATGATATTGCTTTGTTAGTAGCCGATGTTGGCAAAACTTTATTTGATTATGTACACACAAGCCAACACACCCGCCATTTGACGGGAAAAAGGCGAGACTGACAGCACTGATACTGATAACAGCTATCAGAAAGCCGGCGAACTGTTTACACTTCCTCCTTCCGCAACTTTCCGCAGCTTTTTAGCCTGGGTGGCATATTACGCCAACGAGGAATGCTTCCTCATTCCCTTATGAAAATGAAGTCATTATAAAAATGCAAAAGAAAGAAAAGTTATTTAACAAAAACAAAAATACAAGAAACATTAATGGAAATCCAAACACGTTCCACGCATCCGATGAACTGAAACGAAGACGGACAGATATGTACGTAGGTGGGTAGGCTTATTGACGGGTTCTAATGAATTATGCAGGCTACGTTGGCGCACCATAAAATTCTATTTAAATATTTAAAGGAAAAATGGCAATGCATTTGTTGTTGTTGCTGTTGTTCTTCTTCTTGTTGTTGTTGTAAGAATAAAGTCATTAGGCAAAAGAATTGTCACAAGTGAGGAAATAGGCGATAATTGAGAAAGGAAACTAGCGGTAAAATAAGAATCAACAGCTTGTTATAAGAATGTCAAAAAGATAAAACTTCAAATAGTGAGTGTGGGATGGATTCGTCTAGATTCTTAGACCCTTACCCGCATTGACATAATTCAGAGCAAAACAAAACAAAACCGCGTCGAATGAAGTTTTATTGAATGATGCTGTCTCTGTGTGTGTGTGTGTGTGTGTGTGTGTGTGGGAGAAAAGGACGGAAATGTTAATTAGATTTGTGGAGAGCTGTTAAATGCATTGCACTGCAGGCTGTCTGCTATGACACACACGCACACACTCACACCACAAAGGTTTAGTCACACACAGCCGAGAGCGAGTTTATGATTCAGTGCAACACACATAAAGAAACCTAAACCAAAGGAGAACCCGAATAAAAATACGTGGAAATATTGTTGTAGCGATTTCGTGTGTACAAAAGCTTTAGTCATCGCGTTAAAAATGCCCGAAAGCGTAGCAAACGTAAACAAAACTACGCATAGAAAGGGATGTCTGATAAACTCAACAAAAATAATGCCTACACATACAAACAAACAACACACACACACACCCTGGCTTTAATTTTTTTATCTTATCAATGTGTGCTCCCGTCCCCAATTGCAGCTGGGTGGAGATGGGGGAAACTAGGTTAACAGTGCTTAACTAAATATAGGTGTGCATGTGTGCGTGTGTGCTACCTTACCTGACTTAGTAATCGAGTGGCAACACTCAACTACAATCGGCTACTCTCAATGAATCCTCTTTGCTAATCAAAAAAATGCATTAGTTAAATAGCAGCAGCAGCAGCAAGGCAACACTGGCCAACTGCGAGGCGAAAAATGTACAAAATGAGGCACAAAATGCAAATTTGCAAGCGCGCTCAATAAACATCAAATAAATTTGTTGGAGTTCAGCTTTTTGTCTAGTGCACTACGTGAACTGGTTTTTGGGCTTTTTGTTTTAGCCCTATGTGTGAGGCGCCTGTAAATACGTATGTATGTGTGTGTCTTTGCTGCGGGTCTTTGGCCCGCTTCATTTGGCAGCACACACACACACAAACGAGCACATAAAACAAAAAAACTAAAGTGAGTCATGGGACTCCAGTAGTGATGCAACTCCGCTGTCACACTCCGTGGGAGGCCAAGGAGTGCGGAGAGGGGCGGACGGCGAAGGCCTGAGTGTTAGGCGGGCCTTGGTGGCGGTGCATTGACATTTAAATGTTGCAAAGAGGAAAACCAAAGCCAGCATTGGCTCGCATAAATTAAAGTTCAAGCAAACATGATAAAGATAAAAGAGAAGTCGAAACATCAACAGCCCCACCCGCGTCGGTTGCTTCGTGTGTCTGCCAAACAACAGCAATCTTTCGCTCTCCCGGTCGCACTCGCACTCTCTCTCATTTAGTCTCTCTCTCTCTTTCACTGACTCTCTTTCTGTTTCTCCCTCTGTCTTGCTCTCAAATTGGCAACGGTGGATTTTGTTTGTTTGGCAACCTCAAAATGGGAGTTTGAGAGCAGCGTAACGAGAGAGAGAGCAAGAGAGAAAGAGGAAGAGAGCTCGGCAGGGTCTGTGTTCAATAACAACAAAAACAAGCTGCAAACGCCAGAACAAAAGAGAGGCGACAGTGAAGGCGGCGGGTCATTGCAGTGGAGCAGCCGGGGGCAACGCACAAAAACAATTAAAGCTGCCACAAGACACAGCTGGCAACACACACACAAACACATACACACACAGGCACAAAACAAACACATACAGAAAGTAAGAAATGCAAAAACAGGTTTGGATGCCACAGCAGATGCGACAGCTGTTCCAAACGCCTGTCGACCGAAAGAAGTAGGCAGAAAGTGGCGAAAATAAATGTAGGAAGAGCGCGAAATTCACACAATATATTTAACAAAAAAATAAGTGCAAAGAGGCATACATTATTCTCTGCCAGGCTACCTCACTCAAAACATACACATACACACACACACAGGCGCAGGCGAAAAAAGGGCGTGTTGTGCGGAATAAGAAGAAGAAAAGGGAGCAGGAATGAAGCAGCCAACAGCAGCCGCCGACGACGTTGACGCCGCTGCCACCGCACTAAAAAGGGAGCAAAAAGCGGAAGTCGTGGGCAAAAACATGCGCAGAAAATGCAGCGGCGGCGGTCGCCGACTGGGGCCAATTCGAAGACAGATTATAAATTCCCTGTTTCAGCACATGCAGATTATAAATAAATGTAAAACAAAGAGGAAAAGAAAAACTTACCACAACATTTTGCTTAATTCCGCAGTGAAAATGCGTTGGTGTTTGTGTCTGCTGCTGCCTGCCTGCCAACTACTCCCTTTTTCCTGCTGCAGCTAGCAGTGACGCACACACACACACACACACGCCGAGCGAGCGGCGGCGGGCAAAGATAGCAGCAAAACTAAACGCCGATAAAAGAGAAATGTTTGCAGCGTCTCCGTCTCCGTTTCGGGCTTTTTGCAGCTGTATTTTGTGTCCACTTCACTTTTACTTTTTCCTGTTTTTTTCCAAGGAAATCGGGCTGCAATTTTTATTCAATTTATTTGGTTTTTTTTTTTTGGCAGCACTACTTGCACAGCATTTACACAAACAAACACACACACACACACTGAACGAAGAGCGAACAACCAAACTCCTTTTCAAGGAGTAGAGACACAATTTTTTCGGCTACTTCGTTTTGTACTGCAACTCCGTTTTGCGTTGCAGCTTTGTAAGGAACTTGCACTGTTGTTTAACAATTAGTTAGAACTCTTTTTGTTTAACTACTTGCAACTGCAACTTTTATGTTTTTTGCGCAACGCGATTAACGCGATTTAATTTCGGCCAAACTGCGAGAGCGACAACAACACACCAGCGCCATATTTGATCTGATGTAAAAATTATGTAGACAAGCAGCCCTGGTATTCCAGCAGTCTGTTAGGCCAAAATAACATTAACACTAACATAACTGCTATTAACATAAGCTAAACTTGTCGGTATGCCAATTACTTAACTCACTATTTAAAGAAGATAACTGAAATATATATAACCTGCTCAGCTCTGAATAACTCGTTTATTCAAAAAGTTTAAGAAACTTGTTTAGCAAAATAGTTATGGAAAAGGTCAATTTGAATTTTACAGCTGCTCGTAGGTTCCAATTAACAGGAACTGGTTATTAAACATCGCTGTTGCATTACCGATAAATAATGCTTATCGGATGCGTTTAGTAGTTTGATAAACTGTTATCGCCCCGATGTTTGTTGTGAGTACACACTGGTGCCGCGCGCAAACGACAGCTGTTTGAATTCGATTTTTTTTTTGTAAAAAAATTGAAAACACACTTTACATCCTATTCAAATGACTTTTAATTTTATGCACCGAGGATAATTTTGTTACATTTTCGGTTTAAATGAATTAAATTAAAATACTCCATTGGATAAATATCAACATAAATAGGGCCCGCAGCGGACATTCGTCTAGTAGACCGCATTGTGATAATTGTCTACAAAGTTTTTCACCAGCTTGGGGATCTCTGGTGCGCGACATAAATACTTGTGTCCATAGCCATGAGTTTTCTCGAACCGATGGAACTCGACGGGCCCCCAAGTGCGATTGCGCTTCTCCAGCGCAATGCGATAAAGTCGGTAGCCCAAATGGAATGGTACAACCGCATCGTCCTCAGCATGGACAATCATAACGGGCTGCGGGAACTCATTGATATGTTTGTCCGACTCAAAGCGCAGCTTGTTAGAATACATTGGCTGTGAGATCATGAAGTCGAACCACGGCAGATGTCTAAATGGACGCGAAAACGGATGCAATCGAATCTCATCACGTATATTGGTAAACGGACTCTCAAGTATGACACCGCGTGGTCCACGCTCCTTCATATCGGCTAGCTTGGAGGCCATGTGCGTTGCAACGCCAGTGCCTAGCGAATGTCCCCAGACGAAAATCGGATTCGAGGTCTGATTGGCAACATACTCATAGACAGTAATAGCATCGCGGACGACACCCTCTTCCGTGGTCGAAACACGATCGGAATCCGCATAGCCACGATAATCAAACGCAATGACATGATAGTTCAAATTACGCAGCAGCTTATAGACCTCCGAACGATGCCCGCTGCCACGTGTGGCCGTATTGCCATGCAGATAGATGACCACAGTGCCACCGGGTACACGTAGCAGACGCTCGTAGAAGAGCTGCTCGTTTTCGGCAATAACTACAGGGAATTCGGAACTCAAGACAGGTACCAGGTCTTGCAGCTCCCGATGATTATCCTCCACCTGAATGGAGGGTGCATTCACATCACTAAGCCTTGCATTCTCATCCTCATCGAAGGCATGCTCCACATTGAGAGCATGCTTAAATCGGCGAACTGCATTCTTTGGCAGCACATGCCAGACGCCAATCTGGACCCCATCGGGATCCTCGTCATGATCCTTGACAGTCAAATAGAAATTTCTTGTTGCATACAGGCCAATGCTAGACGGATTGTTTAGATCAAGACCCTTGGGGTAGGTGACTGTAAAAGAATGATAAATTAAATATGAAAGAAACTCTTAGATAATCCATGTGCAATACTCACTGAAGTTGAGAAAGAGTATGCCACGCTGCAGCGTCTGAGAGCATCGAAAAGCGAAGGGAACCAGTATAAAGATGAGGACAAAAAGCAACACGGCTAATATCAGGCAGGGCACAGCGACTCTATTGATAAATCGCATTGTAAATTGTCATTCAATTTGAGATATTTTACATAATAGAACAGAAAACCACAACATATTTTACTACTGATACACACAAAATGGAACTGAAATGATATATGATGGATTCGAATTTCGGATTAGAATGCACACAGTTGCTGCGATTTGAACATATGTATATTGAAATACTTCAGTTCTACCAAATACCACGTACTACACTTAGCCACAGTTGTTAGTTTCGAAGTGTAAATCTCTCAGTGTGTAGCAGGCATTGCGTACAATCGAAATATTTTGCGAGGAAAGTTTTTTAAACATACATTTCTGGGATCACGAGAGCAAGCTAGCGAAATATGCTAAATATTTATGCCACGATGCAAAAGAGAATTTTATGCAATATAAGTAATAAACTTAATATTAATAATTAGGCCTGTTGCGAATTGAAATTGTAAAACAAATGTAAAATATATTGAAATATTTTGAAAAATTAAAGAAACATAACCTCTTCTTCTGCGCCTAAAACTATGCTAAAATAAACTAGTTTCAATTCGCAACAGCTCTTCATATAATAATGCAAAATTAGAAGAAATAAAATATATGCAAACAAAAATAAATTATATAAAAGCAGATAATTATGTTCAATAAGTTTACAAACTCAAGAAATCAAATTTACAACATCAATTTGGGGTTTGATTTGTATTTCGGTTTACAGTTAATAATCGTTGCGATCGAGCATAAATACTTACAGCCCAGTTAGCCAACTAATGAGGATCGTTCCGGGAATGACCGTTGCACATACAACTAATTTTAAACAACTATGAAGCTCGTACATTGTGCGAAAACTTTGAATATCGACGAATACGATCGATATTTGAGCCTTGGTTAATTAGTTTGGTATTTGTTTTGTTTTGTTTTTATTGTTTTTATTCTTATTTTGGTCAGCAGAGCGAGTTATAATTTTAGGCTTGATTTGGGTAAACAGTGCGTAACATTTGCTTTTGTTTTTTTTTTTTGTGTAGTATAATTCACTGATTTTTAAACAAAATTACTAAGCGTCTACCCGAACGATGGAAAGAGAATAGAACAAAGTTACTTGATTATTAGCTTAAGAATGTGTAATACGAGCAAACACACGCACGCACGCACACACACTCACACACTCACACTCGCGTACTAGCGGAATCCCAAAGCATGCAAAATTGTCCAAACTAATACAACAAAACAAAATATATATCGTAGTGTTCTGTTGCTGATAAAGCAGAACGCGGGTCTTAAAGGTTGTTCGGTAATAAATCTACATGAATGCGTGATGTATATCGAGTCTATTTCGGCGAACTACACGCACACTAGTACACAAGCACACACACACGCACACATGTTTATACGATGAATAATTGCTGATATCACATAAGCTAGTGAAATCGATTTCCGCTCTTGCTGTAATCAACAACAAATCACATAAATACTAATACAAATTTGAGTTAGTGAAGCGCGCGCATTATGCAAATTACAGTAAGAACAAAACTAAGCTACAGTTCGAAAGCGAGTTAATCAAGCGTTAATTAGACGAAAGACATATGAATTCACCTCTTGAGAAAATGCCGCCTACGCGAAAAGAGCATAACTGTAAATAGTCAAATAACAAAGAAAAATAAAGACACAAGTTTGGTTAGCAAGTGTGGATTAATATTATATAGAACAATTAATGTGAGACAATTAATGCGCATTATCAGAACCTTTAAAACTAATTTCAAATGATTCAACAAAAAATATAACAACAAACACTTTTGTGATAAAGCTCCCCCTTTGAAATTGAACGTTACATCGAGCGCGTTGGGTTTCGAATGACTGAGTGCCAAGTGGAACCCCACAGCCAATAAAAGAGGCAAAGCTTTGCAAGCGAGGGATACAACAGAGAGCGAGAGAGAGAGAGTACAACACACAGTGCATTAATATAAGGTTGTGTCGGTCTTCAAAAAAGATCACGCAATGTTACTTTACCGACAATGTTAACTTGCAGTGCACTACCTTGAATCACAGCACCATGAGTGCAAATGCACTTATAATTTGCACACACTTTCCCTGCTCTCTTTCTCACTCTTTTTCGCTCTCGTACTCTTTGTCTCTGGCCAGCTGATCGTGTGCACTCTAGTATGTGGCAATTATTTTACTAAAACTTGAATTGAATGTGTATAATATTCGGTTGCGATGCACTTGTTCGTTAATGCTTTAATTAACACTAAGTGGTCCCGTCTGAAATTGGACTTACTGGCGTCTTTGTTGTGGAATTAGTTGTTGCTGAAATGCTGTCAGTCGATGAATGGGTGTTTCCTTTTTGTCAGCGAGCACCTAAGGCAGCATCATTTGGGGTTGTGCAAACTTGGTGACTGCGGTCTGAAATAAACCCAAACAAATGAGTTAGACGCACTCGCCGAACTACTATTAGTTACGGTACTTTGTGTGAAACACATGTCACTTTTCATTTTACATAATTTAGCGTTACAACCAACAATACCGAATAACATTATACACGTTATTAATATTTTATATAATTATTACTCACAAATTCCGTTGAATTTCGGCTTTTTTTTCACAAATTGATTTTGTTTATTGGATTATTTTTTTTTTAACAACAACAACTGTAAGTGTGTACATACTACGTTAAGAGATAAACAGCTGACAAGATATTTTATCGCGTTGTCCGATAAATATTGGTTTATTAAACTGGTATTAATTTTAGAAATTTTGCAACCTAAAATTAATTCTTTGATTTTGACTTCTCCGATTCAATGGACAAAACCTACTTAGCTTAAATGAAACGGTTAGCAATCGAAAAGATTTCTCTTACACCGGCAGTAATCGAATAATGTTAAAATCAGCTGTGCTGTATTGAATGTGCATCGATAATATCTGTTAGCCTTAAATCTGAGGCCCCGTTCGAATGTTTTGTGTCAATTTGGTCAAAATTTTAAAGAAATTAAAAAATAATTCGGATCATATAACAGATCCTTGAAATCCTACTTACCAAACGTATAAATTAGAACCGCAACAAGTAATGTGAAATAGGGCAATCGCTGTTATTAACATTTAAGCAGCCTGTTAAATTTGTTGTTTTCTGCTGTGCGTGTTTCTTTTTTTTTTGTTACCACTGAGGGCTGCTAAAAGTTTTTGGGCTCGTAAAAAAAACACATATACAACGGCAGCGCTACAACAAGAGCGAGGATGAAGAGTTTGGACGAAATAAAGTCGGAATATCCGCTACACTGGCAGATCTGGAATGGCAATGTCGAGGAGCTGCAACAGCAGCTGCAGGCTGAGCAGGTTTGTGGATTTGTGGGTGGGTGGTCGTGTGCCTGTCCGCCTGCTTGCCTGGTGGGGTAGGTGTGGTTACACCCCGGAACAAGGCGCAACTATGCGTACGCCGTACGGCTGTATGTATGTGTGTATGTGTGTGCCTTGCCTTGCTTACTAATTGAATTAGCGCCCCAATGACTCGACGGCAAACAACGACAACAACGATAACAACAAGTATTTTAATGCTAACAGAGCTCTAACTTTCAGATTGATAAGGAAAAAATCGATCCGCGCGGCCGTACACCGCTGATGCTGGCGGTGCGATTGGCGAATCTTCAATGTGTCAAGTGCCTTTTAGCAGCCAAGTGCAATGCAACCTACGAGCACGCCGGCTGGTCAAGTAAGTCATCTAAAGGACAAACCTGATGTATAGGTTTGGTTGCCATGCAGCTTGATCTGTATGCATCAAACCTACACATCTCTTAATTGGCTAATCTTCATATGCTTGCCCTCTTCCAGTTGTTCAGGAGGCTGTTTGTACAGGAGACGAGGACATTCTGACTGCCATCATTGAGGTACGCGACTTACAGCGTCATGTGCAGCGCGTAACGCATGTGCCGAAGCTGCTGCAGCATCTGCTCGACGCGCCCGACTTCTACATAGAAATGAAATGGGAGTTCACGTCGTGGGTGCCGCTCATGTCCCGCCTCTGTCCCAGCGATACGTACAAGGTGTACAAGCGTGGCGCCAACGTGCGCATCGATACAACGCTTCTCGGGTTCGACAACAACACCTGGCAACGAGGCAATCGTTCGTACATATTCAAAGGAGGCAGTGAGTCCATAAACCTTTTAATATGTTGCTCTTTAATTACTCCAATTGTTGCTTGCAGAGGAGAAGGCGACCATGATTGAAATCGACCACGACACGCACGAGGTGATGGTGGAGCAAATGAGCAGCGATATTGGTGATATTGTAGCAATACCACCGCCGCTCGGTACTGTGCGTGCACGCCTCGCTGCGCCCGTGATTACCAATAACATTGAGATGGAGAAGATTAGCTTTGAGCGCAACAAATCGGGCATTTGGGGATGGCGCAGTGAAAAGTCAGAGGTTATCAATGGCTACAATTGTAAGGTGTACGGCGCCAGCAATGTGGAATTTGTCACAAAGACGCGCATGGATCATTTGAGCGAGGAGCAGATTAAGGTGAGCAATTATAGGATGGAGATGAAATATTTATATACATATGTTATATCAATGTTACCTGCACTTGCAGAACAAAACTGCCCGCACGCCGCTCCACAGTCTTGTTGGGCATCGCCGATGAGGATTATGTGCCGCCAGCAGAAGCCACTGCAGCCATCAAGGATCGCGTAAGTCTTAGTAATTTTCGGCCTTGACCTAAATAATCTCTTATTTCTTTACTATAGACACCTTCACCGCGTGCCGGCGATGTATCACTAGAGAATGGTGATTGTGTCGCTTCACCCGCTGTCCAAGCGGGGAGCAGCAATGGCGGCTCTGCCTGTGGCTCTGGTGCTAGCACGCCGCGTTCTCTAGTCACTCCAGAGGAGTACTTTAGCGCGGAAATTGATCTACAGGGTCGAGATGTGGGTAAACCAAAGAATCTGAGCACAAAGGTGCAACGCTTTAAGGCCAATCTCTGGCTGGCCGAGGAGCATCCCATACGTCTGCAGGAACAGGTGCTTCCCATATTGGATCTCATGTCTACAATGGCCAGTCCACATGTATCCAAACTGAAAGACTTTATAACGATGCAACTGCCGTCCGGTTTTCCGGTCAAAGTCGAAATACCGCTCTTCCATGTTCTCAATGCCTGCATTACGTTTGGCAATGTGTTCGCGATGACGACGCCGGTGGATAATGTGTCCACGTTGCAGGAACAAGATCGTATTACATGCTTGGTAGACGATCGATGCTTTGATATACCCAGTCATTATGCCAGTCGTGGCGGAGATGCGCGTCGTCAGATACCACTAGACGAGGACGATATGCTGCAGTATGCGATTGAACAGAGTCTGGCCGAGACGAGCGGCGCTGGCGGCGCTTGTGGTCTCGACAATGATTCCGACAAGGTGGATATCTGGGAGGTGCTGCGCGGTCAGCATACCGTGGGCACTGAACTGCTGCCCGAGGACGATGAACAACTGCAACGGTAAGCGAGCGTCGTCTTGGTACTAAAGACTTCTAACTCTGTTGTTGCAAACGTTGTAACGCTAGTAACTCCCGCCTTCATCACAAGTCACCTAATCAATTATATGGACGCCATTCGCCTGCCCATCATTTGGCACCGCCACCGCTAGAGCCGCAGCTGCGCGGGACGCTCGGCTTCAGCGGGAGCGCAATTCAAGAATGATCTTAGCTACATGAAGAAAATCTTCAAATAGTTTCCGCTTTAATTCCCAACAATGCTATCATTTTCCTTTCGTATTGCTAGAATTCATTTTACCCAAGCTTTGTGTGTGTGTGTGTTTTCCCTCTTCCTTTCACAGTGTGCTGCAGGAGTCTCTACTGGGCGCCCATGGTCATGCAAGCGGCTCACCCGTTTCTGAGGACGATGACGACGGTGGATTCCGCTACATGGACACTGATCTGGCAATGGCTATGCGTCTGTCGCAACAGGATCAGCAAAAGTATGAGCTGGAATGTCAACGGGAGCAGGAGATGCTCGAGCAGGCGCTCAAGCTCAGTCTGCAGGAGAACTAGACCAAGCTTTGAAATGAGCAAGCTGTCAACCAACAAATCAATCAATCAATCAATCAGCAGTTACATCAAGTCAGACAAAAGATACACGAATCTTTTGTTTATATCAAAATTTGAATAAGTTTATGTAATTCTCTAGTATGTAATATTAATGCCTATGTTGTACAATTATTTCTGTTGTTTTGCGACTCGGTTCCGCATTTCAATTGTGTATCGTATCAGTTCTGCTATATTAGTTTCTTTTGTAATCATTTGTTCCACTTAACGCTCGACTCCTATGCGGTAATTATGCATCCTTATTTGTATTGTGATATGTAACTAAAGATGAAGATGAGAACGTTTCCCGGACTTAATCTTGAACGACCAAGGTGTCTCCCCACACTATGCTTAAGGTCTCAACTCAACAAATTATATACGCAGATGTGTATGATATATCCATGTACTAGCTTTTGCTAACATATATATTAACTATTAAGTCCACAAAGTAGAGAGGGGTGAGAATACACGTCACATAAAATACATTAAAAATCAAAATGATAACAGATCTATTTCGAATGTTATTTTGGAAGCAAGCTAAAAAACCATTTGAAAATTGTTTTGCAAAATGATAATACCTTAATAAGTCTGCTGATGCAAACACTTCCAATGCAAATGTTTCCTAACATTCTTATTTATTTAATATATATTATATAATTATATCGATCTACTCTATACTTACTAATCAGCATTAACATTATTTTAATACAATTGCGTACATTTTTTGTGAACAACCGAAAATATATGAAAAGAAATGACTCACAGATGTTTTGTCGATTTGTTTATTAACTTCTTCTATACTAATGTTTATGCATAATTCAGCGATATATACAGAAAACAAAAACCTGTACTTGTTTTGGACAGAACTTAGCACGGTATTTTCAAAGTCTTGCAAACTCTTTGGATATCTCAAATTACGATCTGCGGCACGCGAGAAGGCTAAAACCTTTTCGCTCACGTAGGAAGCTACTTAATCTACGATATATATATTTATATATATTTACATTAACTAAGTAGAAAAGTCGCTTGAAATTGAACCAGAAAACAGATTTTCTACATAAAAAACAGGTTAATTTCATCTGAGTTTAACTTAATTATACATTTATCTTTAGGTTTTGAGTAAAGATGTGACCTTTTGAATATTGCAATAGCTCGACAGCTAATCTTATGATTAAAATGATATAGAAATGACATACAGCCACTATAGCACATACACAAGCTTATTTATACATTTAGTGAACACACAACTTTCGATCTTATACAAACTATTTACATACAGAAAATTTAAATTATAGAGTTAGAGTCCGAGTCAACATTTAAGATTATAAGTACATTTGCTGGATAATGTAATGGATTCATCGAAACTAAATGTACTTGAAGCATTTCTGTTTGTCGTGTGGAATTCGAGTCTTAAAGAGTATCGAGTCGGCGCGATATTGTGTATTCAGCAGCGGCGTATAGCCAAAGACTCGACTAAAAAAATTAATGCACTTGTGCCGCTCCTGAAAATGCGTATCATCCTCGCTGAGCGAAACTGGGCAGCCTGGACAACGGAAGGTCCAGCGTGAGGTAACCTTAACGGGCGGACGTCGTGTCAGATGCGAGACTAAGAAATTCATGGCAATATCCTCACAGTTCATATACTCATCCACCTTGTCGCGTATAGCCTGCGGCATATGATACGTATAGAGATACATATAGTATTTGTGCACAAACGCGGCTCCAGTGAGCACCATGCTTAGTTCACAGCTGTAGTTGGAGTTGTAGTTCCACATAACGTTCGATTTCAAGTCCCACGAATGATAGCGTCCTGGAAAGCCGACAATGCGATCGCGATGTTCACGCCAAACGCGAAAGGCAAAGAGAATCTCGTCGTGTCGCAAATGCGCATCATCATCCACGGAAAGCACCGCCTCTGTCTCGATAACGTCAAAGGGCAGGAAGCGATTGTTAAGTGAGTTTCGTGGCGCACGCAACACAGCCACGGGCACGCCAATATCGGGCCAACGCAGATCGTCTAGTGGTGGCTTGGGTGAGTTCCAGACCACAACCACTTTATGCAAATAGGGCAGTCCATAGAGACGTCCTAGTGAGTCCATTAGCACCTGCTCTCGTTCATATGTTAGCATTACAATGGTGAATTGCTCGCGTGGATAGTTGCCGCCCAAGGCTTCGCTGAATTCCTTGCCAGCGCCACCAATTCCCTTGCCAATTGGTCGAAATCCTGTGTGGGAACCCATGAATTTTGCTTCTGATGGCAACGTCGGATCGAATGGTAGCTGTGGGTAGAGAAAGAATGGATCCATCCAGTCATTCCATGCCTCCTTCGAATGCATGCGAAGAATTGTGTAGTTTCGTCGGAAAGCTGGACTCGGATATGGCGGTTCAATGGGACCTAGCGACTCTTCCGGCTCAGCATCGCCCACAGCTGGTTCTGACTTTAACGGTATAAAGGTGCTATTGAAAACACTCTGGGCAACGACAGATGGCACTGGACGTGGCGGTATGCCCAGTCGATCTCGCATACTAGCTATTACGGTGTCCACTGTGGCTTGTACCGAACTCAAATAACGTTCCCAAATGAGACGGCCCTGACGGCGAAGTAGCAACAAATCTGCATCCTGCACCGCGCGCAGAAGGAAGTGTAATTCGGTGATGCGAGCCTTGGGCAACAGCAGGGCCACACGACGCCAATCAATAGTCTCGGCATAGGGTAAACGCAGTTCATCAGCTCCCAAAATGACAGGCACGGCGCCCGATCTTAATGCCTCATAGAGTCGGGCAAGCATAAGTGTTGAACTAACACGGTGTCCCAACGGAGGCAGAATTAACACATAAGTTGAATCCTTCAGCAGCTGCCTGCGTGAGGAATCTGAGCCGCAGAGTGTCCAGTCCGGTAGGGTATCTGTCTCCTGGACTTCGGTTGCAGGCACGCACTGGAATTGTAACACAAATTTATCCTGCGTGAAACTACGAGACATATCCGTAAGGTGATCCAATATGAAATCATCCAAAGGCTGAGATTCCTGCTGTACGGCGGTCGCAGGACGCAGCTCACCTTGGAACGTTAGCAAATATTTACGCCGTGCTGGCACCATCTTGGCGCACTCTTGCCAAACATCTCCGCCGGGTGGGCCCAATATGGGCGGCACAATAAGATCATAATTAGGACGGAACTGCTGTCGTTCAAAGGAGCTTTGCACAATGATGGCACGCATGGTGTTCTGTTGCAGCAGTGGATTAGTTCGAGCCGAGTTTAGATCGCGTCGTGCCAGATTTAAGAGTACATGATTCCGTCCATCGCCACCCCAGTGAGGCAGTTTGTACAACTTCTCCAGGTCAACAGGTGAAATTGAAGCAGAGCTCGCAGACGTGGAAATTTGCTCGTGATCCTGTTGCTCGGCTTCCTGTGCGGCATAGCGATTGTTGCGCAAAAGATCTTGCTCCAATAGTGCCTCTCCCACGAGCACAAGGTAAATGCAGGCCTGTTTCGGATCCTTTACGATGTGCGCATTGTAGCCGAGTGTCTGCTTGAGCGTGGTTTTTAGAAAACCATCGATATCATAGCCTTCTCGCTGCACATTATATTCATCGGGATCGTATAGGTACACTGGGAAGCCAGAAGTCAAGCTGCAGCGCGAGTGATCAAAGCAATTGTGCATCTCACAGGCAGCAGCGATGCCGCTGCTAACAGCGTTCATCTTGCGTGGTAGCGAATTAGGCATTAGAGTACGTGGCAAGGCCAGCTCTGGAGTGTTTTGCTGCACAGCCTCCAGTTGCGCTAGCTGAGCTTGTCCCACAGAGATCTTTAGGCGCTCCAGTTCCGTCTGCTCACGCAGTAGCTCTTGCTTAAGTTCCTCGATTTTTAGATTATATTGACTAATATCCGATTGTAGCTTTTGCCGCCGGGACTCCAATTCACGCAGCTCCCCAGAAACGGTGCTCTGGGGGGTAAAATTTAGATACAAAATATACAATTCTAGGCCATGCACTTACCTTAATTCTGATCATCTCTTCGATACGCATCTTCAAATCGTTTGCCCGCATGACTGTGAAATCCTGATAAGCATCCAGCAGCGGCCGACTGCGATGCACATCCGTTGGCGCTGCATCCTGCTCGGCCTGTGGAAGAAAAATCGGTTACTAAGCTAGCCAATTTTATTAACTTTAACTTACATATAATAACTTGCGATGCGCCAGCAATGGTAACAGTATAAGGAGCAAGAGTATAAGGATTGTAATCCTGTACATCCGAAAGTGCCGCATGCAGGATAGGTTCATGTTTATATTTTGTCGAAGACTCGTTGACGCTCCAGCCGTCTGTGTTGATTTCTGTTTCTCTTTATGACTGCTCTCCAGACTGTGGTAGGCGTTGCTGCCACTGGGATTGTCCACATCGAAGGTTAAGGACATATTGCAGCTGCCACCTCGTTGAACACGGCAGAAATTTATTAAAAATGTTTACCTCAACATTTATTAAAACAATACAATCAGCAGGATGAAGTAAAAATATCGATAACAACGATAACTTTGCGCTAGCGATAATTCTTCGTATGGCGCTGCCAGACACTCAAACGTTAACAGCTGTTTTTTGTTTACATTGGAAGTTTGCTATAACAGGCCTGTCTTTGCAACAAAATCGCGCGCGCTATCAATTAAATGTTATGGGCGTAGGGCAATAATTGTTTATGTACAATCTTTCAAAACGTGCCCAATCGACAGAAAGTAAGCATTGTAGTCAGTCACGGGAAAAGTGAATGCATACACGAACATAATTAACACACTTCACACCTCAATGTGTCGTTAAATAAATATCGCGAAACAAATCTTTGCCACTGATAATGTACAATGCAGCTCCAATCTGAGCAGTAAATACTTTTTAATACCTCCGCACACACACATGCAAGCATACAAAAACGCTTGCAGAGCTAAGTAACAAGAGCGCCAGAGTCGCAGCTTAAAGTCAGTCGGTCTGCGTACGCCCGTCTATCATCACCGTCGCGGCGGAGCTTGCGCCTTCCTTTTTCACGTGCGTTTGTGTACGTGTGTGTGTGCGTTTGCGCGTTTGTGTTGTGGTTCGCAAATTCGTCTTTAATTTTGACTTTTCTGTTTTGTTTACAGATCTTGTGTGTGCGTGTGAAACTAATTCATTGTACTCGGTATAATATATTATTGTGCTTTACTTAAACGTCAAGTGTCGCTAGTTTAAATTAAACATTATAAAATATATATATATATATTTGATGATAAAAACCAACAAGTTTTTCTAAGCAAACAGCGAACGAAGCTAACTACTGAAAATGGGTAAATTGCAATTTCAATTGTTTTAATTATTAATCATTACATTATTATAAATTTTAATCTTAATCAGTTTATAAAGACACATCTTAATTTTTTAAGGAACTTTTAAAAGCACAATAAACAAAATCACCTCATTGCCTAATGGATGCCATAAATAAGCGTAAATGTTCATTATGTATTCTCTTTTTTAATTTCTTTCTGCAAACAAAATATGCCGTCATTATAAAGGGAAGCACACACATACATTATATTATCTTATGGGAATAAAAAACAAATTTGCATAGACTACACAACTTACACGCTTACACAGTTTTTTTGCGAAAAGGTCGTGAAGAAGTGAGCATGATTAATGATAAATAAAACTTGTGCGGCGAATTCGTGAAATTGTAATTAACCTTAGATCTTTATAGTACCGGTATTAAACTTGATGCACTCTTATCATATCTATTCATATTAATAATTCCGGCTTTGGAAACGTGTTTTGCACAATTCACACATATTCATATCATATCGTATCGCTAAAGAAGGTTAATACTTTATAAGAACCAAAGGCTTTAGATCGATCAAAGCAATGCGTGACACACTGTGTTGCAACTTACCCAAAAATGCGCAGAAATATAAGTTCAAATACCCCGTAATCTAATCGAAAGGCAATCCAGACCCGAAATGGGGTTGCATTTGAATGTACATAGTGGGTCAGATAAGCGGAATGTCAACATTCAGTTACTCTTATTCTGCTCTCCGCCCTTCTTTCCTACGAATCTAATCAGAGTTAATTAATCAACTCGGCGCAAATTGAAATTAAATTTAATTGAAAGTTACCCTCTTGGCTCCTGACTTAGTTCCTTGGTCTCGGATCAGTTGACGTATTCTTCTTGTTTCATTGTCGTTGACCCCATAGAATAGTTGTGTGAAAGTGTGTGTGTGTGTGTGTGTGTGTTCGGATTTGGAACGCATGACTTATCGGGTTGGGGGCCTTATTAGGGGCACATTCATTGCATTGAGCGCCAACTGTCCGATGGTGAGACCAGCTGACAGGCAGCTAAGCTTGGTGTGCGCCTCGCCAAGCCGCGCTACGCTGTGCGTGAGCTTCCGTCCATGCGCTTAAACCCAGCTGGCACCGGTAAAGCAGGGGCCTCTGCAGGGCGGGCGTAGACTACGCCACTTGGACGACCTTTATGCGGCGGCGGACTGTGGCACACACAACACAGCCCACAATTACCTTGCTTAATGACATCCGCTGTGCGTTTCGCCTGATTCGTCTGTTTCGTCGAGTATTGGACTCACTTTTATTGAAGCCGCAAGAAACTGGCTCACGGCGCCACGGGTGAAATGGGTACGATTGCGAATACGAGTACGGCGGATTTTACATTTGCCCTCAGTCAGGCGTTGATGTCCGAGTGGACCGCATTGAGAGTGTTTAATTTTATAGATTGCACATGTAACAAGAACTGCTCTGGATCATAGCTCAGTACCAGTTGTACGCCGTAAATAGGGTACAGATACTTGGATTCTGCAACGCAACGATACGTTTGAGCGCAGTTTGAACCACGCGCATCGAGATTTTATCATGTAACCCTAAACGAGTTCACGTGTCCATTACGCGTATTCAATTCAATTCAATTCAGAAAAAGAGAGAAAGAGAGAGTTGTAGCTTATTTAAATTCAGTACTCATCGCTTCGCTTGGCTCTGTAGTTTGGCTGCAGTTTTCCAGTCATGCATCTAAGGATACGCCTCACCTGTCGCAGAATTGAAATCTGGGGTAAGCCGCTTGGTCTGCTTTAGCTGCTAATATATACAGCCCTACATGTGTCGCTACTAACGGTAAAATGTAAGTTGACGCGACGTGTGATTTGCATTCTAATCGACGTGTTGCGCGAATCGCAGCTGGAATGCCTTTAAAACGGAGACACAACGCCAACTGCAACTTCAGTCGGCAGTAAGGTGTTAAGAGAGTCTCGCGGCAAAATGTGTAAGTGATGGAGGGGAATTAAATAAATAACCGTTACAAAGTGTACAAATTTGCTATAAATTTATAGTTATTTAAAAAATGTCAATAACAGTATGCAGCTCTGTTAACAGTGTAAACTGGATGCATAGTAAAGAGATCTCTGTTAATAAGAAAAAACTAGTTAAAAAGTTGAAAGTTATTAAAGCTTTGCAAAATAATACAGTAACAGTTCATTGCGTCAAGTGTTTTTAACAGATTTATTGTTTTGCTTTGCACAGAAAGCAATATGCAAAAATTAACTCTTACGATAACTGTTGCAGCCCTTGTAGTTGAATTCAAAAATTTGCCAGAATTAACAGTCATTGCCGGCATAAATAAACTTTGCTGTGCTTTTCGGTTGAACAGCTGATAAGCAGGCAGCAAACTATCAGTAGATAAATAAATAAAATAAAAGTCTGTTGCGTACGGGCACATGACGCAGCCCAGCGGCGGCGGCAGCGGCCCAGTGTGCTTTGTGCGGGCGAGCGAGCGAGCAAGCGTGCTGCGGCGGCTAACATTGCTGGTAGATAACATCATCAGCTGCACCTGTATTATGGGCCTGAGGAGTTTGTTTAAATGTTTGTTTTACTACTTGTTTCTAATTTTAACAACAAAAAGCCTTGCGCATGTGTATTATTGTAATGAATATTTTAAAAGTAATTCCATTTATTAACAAAACGAACGGCGTAGTGTGCATTTATTTAACAGTGTTTGAGAGCGCAAGAGAGCGCGTGAGTGAGTGCGAGAGTAGCTACTCTCGCTCTCTTGAGCAACAGCTGTTAATGCTGCCTGCGACTGTTAAAGCTTTTCTATTGCCGCGCTCGGCTTTTTAAAGCGCGGTTTGGCGTTCTCTTTGGCTTTTTGTTTGTTTGTTTGTATTAAATCTTTACCATGACTTTGGCAAAGTGCAAATGTTTTCTAGTTAAATTACATTGTGGCAAAACTAAACAATTAATATTGGATTCCATTTCATTTCCGTTACGTTTCGCACACTGATTTTCAACATAACAAATGCAAATGTGAGTACAGCAGACTATATACATATGTACATAAGGCATTAAGAAAAATAACAACAACAGCAGCTGCAACAATCGTTAACCGTTAGAATGTGTTGACATTGAATGAATAACAATATCTTTCATTCACCTCTATATTATGTTTAAGCTAATGTACATATATATACATATATCTAGTAAGATCTAATTCATGTTTAATGCAATTAAATTTAAGATTTATAACAGCAACATATATGTATAAGTTATATCTTTAGTATTATGTTAATAAATATACCATATTGTTCCGTATGTTATCACGATTATTTCCGTCGCTTATCAAACTGATGATACAGGTAGCAAGGCTGCCATAGTATCTCTGTATGTATGACGAAATTACACTGAAAGAAAAAGCTAGGCAACTTGACATTAAACGTTAAATATATTTGATTAATGTGAGTTTATAAATATAAAGATCTTATATATAAATGTTATTTTTCTGCAGGTACATTACTTTGGTACTTCTTTGCTTCAGTAAATGTACGCAACAGTTAACATATAATTTTCCTTATATCTGCTTACAGCCCTCTCGCTCTCCTCCCTGGTCGTCGGCCTGTATATACTGAACTTCACTCTAGCTCTGATCATAGTCAACAAGGACGTGAGACCAACACGCGGCATGCTGTATCCACGAGAGTCGGAAACGCGCGAGGTGCGCTCGTTGGACGGCATCTGGAACTTTGCGCGATCGGATCAGTCGAATCCTACCGAAGGTGTACGTGAAGGCTGGTATAAGGATGATCTATCCAAACATAAGCCCATCATTCCTATGCCTGTGCCGGCTTCATACAACGATATCACAACAGATCGGGCATTGCGGGATCATGTCGGTACTGTTTGGTATGATCGCAAATTCTTTGTGCCACGTTCTTGGGGAGAGGATCAACGCGTCTGGCTACGCTTTGGCAGTGTGCACTATGAGGCTTTTGTGGTAAGTAGCTGGGGCATCTCGAGAAGAGTGTTTGCTATAATTGTCTCTACTTTCTAGTGGATCAACGGCGAGGTAGCCGTCAAACATGAAATGGGTCACCTGCCCTTTGAGACGGAGGTCACCCATTTACTAAAATACGGCGCAGAGAATCGCATAACGGTTATGTGCGACAATGCGCTAATACAGACCACTGTGCCACAGGGTAAAATCTCTGAGGAGCCCAATGATGACGGCGTTACCATTATACAGAGTTACTCATTCGATTTTTTCAACTATGCCGGCATCCATCGTTCTGTGCACCTGTATACCACGCCGAAAACATTCATCGAAGAAGTGGACGTCAAGACGAATCTGTCCCACAACAACACTGGTAATGTTCAATGAAAATGCGCATTCAATCTCTTCTAAATGCTATGCTTCTTTCCAGTTGGCACTCTTGACTGCAGCATCAGCATAAATGGAACCGCTGCCAATGAGGCAGATAGTGCTTTGTATGTTCATCTGCAGCTTTACAATCAAGAGGGTGTCAAGGTGGCCAATGCTACCTCAGATGGCAAACTATCTGCAGTCTTAACAGTCGAGAATGTCAAGCCCTGGTGGCCCTATCTAATGCATCCACAACCTGGCTATCTATATCGGCTGGAGATCAAGCTATATGCAGCCAAAGAGCGTTTGCTCGATGTCTATCGTCTCAATGTCGGTTTGCGCACGTTGAGCTGGACAGATACTTCGTTGTATATCAATGGAAAGCCCATATATTTCCGTGGATTCGGACGTCACGAGGATGCAGATGTGCGTGGCAAGGGTTTGGACAATGCGCTAATGACGCGTGACTTTAATTTGCTGAAATGGATTGGTGCCAACTGCTATCGCACATCCCATTATCCTTACTCGGAAGAGTCTATGCAGTTCGCCGATCTACATGGCATCATGATCATCGATGAATGTCCTAGTGTGGATACAGAGTGAGTTAAGGTTGTCACCATCAATTTATGGACACAACTTATTGAAATCCATTTGCAATTACAGAAACTTCAACCAGGCGTTGCTAGGCAAGCATAAGTCCTCGCTGGAACAGCTTATACATCGCGATCGAAATCATCCCAGTGTGGTTATGTGGTCCATTGCCAATGAGCCTCGCACGAATCAGTTAAATGCGGACACATACTTTGAGTGAGTTTTCTAAAATAATGTTAACAACATTTCTTTAACCTTTCTTTGGTATAATCCCTTGTAGATTTGTAGCCAACTATACACGTTCCTTGGACAAAACAAGGCCCATTACGGCAGCTATTGCCGTGCCGTCAAACAGTGACAAGGCGGTAGGAATAAGCAAGCTAATCGTGTACAATATAGTATCTACTAAATCTCTGCAAATCAATAGGCTCGGTACCTGGACGTGATCAGCTTCAATCGCTACAATTCCTGGTATAGCAACACGGGCCGTTTGGATATGGTCACAAAGCGTGTGATAGATGAGGCGACCGCTTGGAATAAGAAATACAATAAGCCAGTTTTAATGTCAGAATATGGCGCCGATACGCTAGAGGGATTGCATCTGGTGAGAAATGAGTTTCTTTATATTGTAACGTATTGTAATCCTTGTAATTTCCTTCGACAGCAACCTGCCTATGTCTGGTCAGAGGAATACCAGACGGAAGTTCTGTCGAGGCATTTTAAGGCATTTGACACGTTGCGCCACAAAAATTGGTTTATTGGCGAATTCGTGTGGAACTTTGCCGATTTTAAGACGGCGCAATGTAAGCTAAACTTAATAATAATAATTATAATGTTAAAATAATATTTATATTCATTGATCTCTTTTTCAGCGTATACCCGCGTCGGTGGCAACAAGAAAGGAGTATTTACGCGTGCGCGGCAGCCTAAAGCAGCGGCTCATCTTCTGCGTCAGCGGTATTTTGCGCTTGGAATCGAGCTAGATAAGTGCAGCATGCCCGAAGATCTGTTCACCTATATAACCGATGGGGGCGTCAATGTTAAACACGATGCTGGCGATTTATGAAGACAATTTGTTTAGTGACTGCGCAACACTTAAAAAAAGAGACAAAAGTACAATATTTATAAGCATAAGTGACATGCATTAGAAATGTGTAGATAAATATTTATAATGTTTTTTATAATCAATGTTGAACTGGACCTGAAAGCAATTGAATTCTGCCTTTTAAAGATAATAAACTTTTTTAAATCAAAGTACATTCGCTGCGGACTAAGTAATTGGAAGGCTGAAGAAGTAATATCTGTATTAGTAGTCAAAAGTTTTAAACGAGCTTTGTCGTTTCGCACTAAAGTAAAGTAATTGTTTGTCGGACACGCTCGTACTGTTTTGCTCTTAATTTTAGACAGTCTGGCAACATTGGCTTTTAAATTTCTGCCAAGAAAATTCTTAACAACGGAAAACTGCAACTTGCAACTCTTTCTCTGTTAACACCATAACAGCGTAGAGTGACCAGTTACTTTACATGTGCTTAAAATCCCAACTCTAATTTGATCTGGTCACCCTGTCGCTTTGTTTTGATTTTACCGATTGAGACAAAAAAAAAAAAAAACATTACATTTGGGCGGAGAGTTTTGTAGAAGTAATTATCTACTGTTTGTGCTGCAACCCAGTGCAATGACTGTTATCACAAGAAACATTTTGTATGAGTTGTGACACAAAAAGTATTTGTAACCTTTTAGGGCAATTTATGCATAACAAAAATTAAGAAATTTTAAAGAAAACCTTAAAATGTCTATGGCGACGTGGACTTGGATTACTGCACTTAGCGCTTGTCTAGTGGCGGCTCAAGCAATTCAAGGCGAGGAACAGGAGAAACAGATACTGCCAGATCGAAGCTATGACTATTCCCAAGTGAAATTGCCCAATCGCACCGTGGGGCTGCTATATCCGCGTGAGTCTGAGACCAGAGAGGTACGCTCTCTAGACGGCATATGGCATCTGATCCGGAGCAATGCTAGCGATCCGGCACAGGGATTGCGCGAGAAATGGTATATGCAGGCATTGAAGCGAACCCAACTTGACATCATCCTAATGGCCGTGCCCGCATCTTACAACGATGTGACTGTGGACCAGCAGTTGCGCGATCATGTGGGCACCGTTTGGTACGATCGAAACTTCTTTGTGCCCAACCAATGGCGGGCAAATGGTCAGCGCATATGGCTACGCTTTGGTAGTGTACACTATCAGGCTCATGTTTGGATAAATGGTCAGCTAGCAATGCAGCATAGCATTGGTCATCTGCCTTTCGAAGCGGAAATTGGCAGCTTCGTGAACTATGGGCGAGAGAACCTCATCACTGTGATGGTAGACAATCGGCTGGGTAATCGCACTATTCCCCAGGGTCAAGTACTTAAAGAGGCCGACGACGAAGGCGTCACCTATGTGCAGACCTACACCTTTGATTTCTTCAACTACGCGGGAATTCATCGCTCTGTACATCTTTATACCACGCCTCGCACCTACATAAGCGATGTGGAACTGAAGACGCAGCTGACTAGCAGCCACATGGGTCGCATTGACTATCGCCTGTGGGTAGGCAATGGAACGCAGTCGGAAGTTCAGCCAAACTATGTTTCGGTGCAGCTGCGCGACAATTTGGACGTTGTGGTACTGCATCAAATCAATCGCAACTCACGCAATGGCAGCCTTGTGGTACCCAATGTCAAGCCTTGGTGGCCATATCTTATGCATGAGCAGCCCGGCTATCTGTACACACTGGAGTTCCAACTTATTGCAGATGCTGGTGGCGTCTTGGATACATATCGACTGCCTGTGGGCATACGCAGCTTGAGCTGGTCCAACGATAGCCTGTATCTAAATGGAAAGCCGCTCTATTTGCGTGGATTTGGCAAGCACGAGGATTCAGATGTGAGTAGGGAATTTTCCTGTATTTTAGCCTATGTATCATTTTCAAATTTCTTACAGATCCGTGGCAAGGGCCTGGACAATGCGCTGCTGCTGCGCGACTTTAGCCTCTTGAAATGGGTCGGCGCCAATGCCTATCGTACCTCGCATTATCCCTACTCGGAGGAGTCCATGCAGTTTGCCGATGAACACGGCATTATGGTCATTGACGAGTGTCCCAGTGTTAATACGGATCTGTTTGAGCCGCAACTGCTGGAGAATCACATGTCCGCACTGGAACAGCTTATACATCGCGATCGTAACCATGCTTCTGTAATTGCCTGGTCAATAGCCAACGAGCCACGCACCAAGAAGAAGTCTGCCGAGGCGTACTTTGGGTGGGTTAAAGATTCTTATAGAAATATGGTCGAAATACTAAGGTTTTCTATGTTGCAGCGCATTGGCCAATTACACGCGCAAAATTGCGCAGGGTCGTCCGCTTACTGCTGCCACAAATGTAGGCACAATGGACTGCAAGATGGCGCAATTTCTGGACATTATTGGCTTTAATCGCTACAACTCTTGGTACCACAATGCCGGACGAACTGATATGATTGTTAAGCCAATGTATGACGAGGCTAATGCCTGGCGGAATCGTTTCCATAAGCCTGTGCTGGTTTTCGAGTACGGAGGCGACACCATGGAAGGATATCATAGCGTAAGAGAGAGGCTAAATTAAAAGAAAACCAATTTGATTGATTGCTTTCTTGTTTAGCTACCCGCCTACATATGGTCGGAGGAGTATCAGACGACGCTGTTTGCAAAGCATTTTCAAGCATTCGATAGACTGCGCAAACTTAACTGGTTCATTGGCGAATTTGTGTGGAACTTTGCGGACTTTAAGACGGAGCAGAGTAAGTGGACAGATGTTTAAAAAAATCAGGAATACATATATAATTAATATATTCGCTTGGCAGCATACACCCGTGTAGGTGGCAACAAGAAGGGCGTCTTCACACGCAATCGCCAGCCCAAGGATGCAGCCCATTTGCTGCGACAACGGTATCATGCACTTGCCTTTAAACTGGACAATGCCAGCTTGCCGTTCGATCTCTTTGAGTATATTATTGACTGGAACTGAATGCAACATTCCTTGAAAGAAAAGGATTCACTTTTCACATTTTTATATTTTCGTAACTTAACACCAAAGGCATTGCCAATGTTTTATTATCATAAGTATTATATTATTTTATTGTACAATATTATCTCTTTTTTTACTATATACTATAAGTATTATACGTAAACCTTGTCTGAAAGAGGCACAATTAAAAGTGGACCATTGCAGCGCTTTGGCTATTTGTTTAAAAATAAATTTTTTAATTAAATTCTTCAGCTGCTTAAAGCCTAAACTGAGTCAAATATTGACCATGTTTATGTGTATAGAGCAAATTCCAAGAAATCCAAACGTCCAACCGGGTGTGAAGATCTTTGCACAAATACTCGCTGCGATTTCTGTGGTAACTTGCAAAGTTAAGTAAATACTGATAAATTCACTAGGCGAAATGATACGAATTTTATGAATTAAAACAAGAATCAGACCACTGGGTGGGGAATAACTTTGGAGGTCTGATAACAGTACCAAAATCGTGTGTATATAAAGCCTCGTGCCAGCCTGGAGCTGATATCAGTTAGAAAAGAAAACCAAGATGGGAAACATTGTGTGGCCGCTCGCTTTGTTGCTAATCATCGGACTGGGCGCAAGTGGCGTGCAGTCCGCGAACAATGTCACCATGTATATGGAGGATTATATACGCCAGAATCAACTACAGTACGATCTAGTGCTCAGGGAAATGGAGAATGATTTGTCCACTTTCCGTACAACCTATGCCCGGGAGCTGCGTGTCATTGATGTGCAGATGGATCTGTTGCAAGTCAAATTGGAGGAGGCATCAGGACGACTGCGTCCCCTCGAACTAATCGACACATGGCACAAGCAATGCGTACAGAACTATAGTTCAAATATTCCGCTCATTGCCACTGTGCGCACTACAATGACAGCCTGCTCGACCACGGCACAGAGCCAGCTAAATACGTATCTGAACAACTGCCAGAACACGTACAACAGCCTGAAAAGCTACTATAACAACAATTTCAAGACTTTGCTAAACAATTGCGAGAAACAGAATCCCGTTTCGCAGTTTAACTACTCCACCTGCGTTACGACTGCGGTAAGTTGAAGGCCAAAATCTGAACACTTTAACTAACAAATAAGAAAAACAATATTTTGAATATTTTCCAAAAAAAAAAAAAAACACTCTGTTACTTGTCTGTTATGTACTAACACGCTCATCTTACATTTTGCCCATGTTAAAGTTGCGCTCTACACATTCGGTAACTAACTTAACATTTATGTTAACATGCTATAAATGTTAATTAACGTCCTTTTACATTTTTACTTACAGGTCGCTACAGCGAACAAGGAAACCGTTAACAGCCGAAAGAACTTCAACACATACTATCAAACGGCAACATGCTCTGCCGAAACACGCGTAAATCAGGCCTGGGAATGCGCCTTCAACTCGGTTTATAACACCGCATCGACTGTGGGAACTGCCTTGCGCCTGGTCGACGATTGCATTGCCAATAAGCTGGCATGTGCCTCTGTTTCTTGCACTTCAAGCTGCAGCAATCAAATGATCCTCAGCCTAAGCCCTGCCGATTTCAATAATGCCACCATAAAGAATCCGTTCTTTGGCTTGAGTAGCAAACATGGCTGCATGCTGATGACATTCAAGTAAATTTGTCATTAACTAAAATTCATTAGTTACTTAATAAAGTACGCTTATTATTGCAATTTAAGTTAACAGTTTTGTAAATAGAACAAATTAAAATAAATTATAGTATACAAACGAAAGCTACAATGGAGAACTCTGCCGGGAGCGCTGCTTACAGCTATGGATTTACGGGGGCGGAAGGAGGCGTGGTCAAAATCCAAAATAAACTTGATCAGCGTGCAATAATACCACATATTGTCACCAAATTTGGTAGTCCTAGCTTTTATAACAGCTGAGATCTACAGACACACAGACGGACAGACGGACATGGCTATATCGACTCGGCTGTTGATCCTGAGCCAGAATATATACACTTTATGGGGTCGGAGATGTCTCCTTCTGCCTGTTATATACACTTTCGGTTTGAACAAAGTTATAATACCCTTCTACTCTATGGGTAGTGGGTATAAAAACCGTTACAAACTTGCAAACAATGTATATACTCTTTGAGGCCTGACTCGCCTGCTTCAGCCTGTTACATACATTTGCTCAAAGTAAGTATACCCTTCTTTGACTATAATTGACTTTTCTTTTGAAGTGGTTACCCCCGCTAGTCAATCCCCATTCCCCTTTCGAGTAAAATAATGACTGTAACTGGGCAATTATCGCAATTGGGGGGAACTTAATAAAGTATAGATAATTAAATTACTGCTCTGTGTGAAAAAAATAAGCTCAATTAGGGAAAGAACTGTTTGAACTGATAAAGTTACTGTGAAATTAAAAAGAACCGTTATCTTTAAGCTATATAACTACAACTGCCTCGATTTCGCCGGTCCTACCGTACTGATAGATACGAGTATCAGAAAAACAGAGACTGAGTCAACTGGTCATCCTAGAAAGTAATAAATTTTAATTATCGCACGAATTGCACATTGGTTGTTTCCCTAGACTAGTTCTATTTTTGACGGGTTGACGGGTTCCCTCCAGACCTTCGCTACGCCCCTGGGTTTTTGGTTTGTGCCTTGGCAACTGTTACAAGGCACCTGCTCACCCTCAACGGAGTGAACAATAAGGAAGTCTGCTCGTTCGGCTCCTTCTAAGATTTTCAGCTGCTATCTAGAAATAGGACACAAGAGTGAATAGTGAAGAGATTCGAATGGGTATCGAAATACCAAACACCTCAACGGAAAATAAATTCTTAATGGCATATCCCATCTGCCTCATGATTGTTTGGCTGTTAAAAAACATCTGTTTGTATGACTTCTGTTTACTAGGGTTTCCTGGAATTTTTCGTTTTTTATGAACGAACAGGCGGCATCCCGTGAGAATCTTTCGGCTTAATTAGTGATTTTCTACTAGGCAAACAGAAATTTTGAGACGAGGCTTTACAGGGTTCACATGATATTTGAACTCCAATCGCTGTACATCGTTTTTTGGGATTGAATATTTTTTTTTGCTGCTTCTTTTGTCAAAGATCTCAGCAGGAGATTAACTTCTGGGCAGGTCTCGTGGTGAAGCGTGAGAACGGCATTTCAAACATGCCTCAGGAGATACCATTTGGGATCAGGCCAACAGCAGAGTGAAGAAAAATGCTTGCGGCTTTGAAATTTTTAGGTTTTTAGGTTGCTAATTGATTCGGAGGTAGGAAGCCAGGATTTAATTAAATAATAATAATAACAGGTAAGCAGTTCATATAAGAGGACTCTCCAAGCTGAGGAATGTTCCATTTTAATTCACATTTATTTTGTTACCTGCGATCTACACTAATAAGGTTTCTTTTCTTTTGGTCTTATCTCGATTTCTCTTTCGGCAGCTCCCCAAACTCAATTCATCCCTCTCGGTATTGTTTAACATCTTCAGAGTTACCAGGGCAACAGAGTTTTTAAGATGACGTAAGACATTTCCTGAGCATTTTGTAAAAAACAGGATTCGGTTTTTACCTGAATGTAAAACACCTCCATGGATGTGACATACAGAAGGTTCTTCTTTTGAATCTTTGATTTTATACCATTTCTCTTTCTCTCTCTCGTAACTATCCTTAAATGTCGTTAGAATGCATCCCTCCTGGAATTGTGCAACATCTTCTAAGTTACCAGGGCAACAGAGTCCTTAAGATGACGTAAGATATTTCCAAGGCATTGATAAAGAAACATAATAAGGTTTCTTAAAAGATTTTGGTTTCCTTGGGACTTCAACTTGCTTGGAATCTGTCAATTAAAAAATAACGTCTTCGGAGCTACCAGGACAACATAGTTTTTAAGATGACGTAAGAAATGTCTTTAAAAATCCTTAGTAACTTGAAGGAATTCCGAGAATGCTAATTGATTAAAAAACATCTTCGAAGTTACCAGGGTAACAGCAGCTTCAGGCGGCTGTAAGAAAAAGTGTTGAAATTGCTTAAGTAATCTTGCTCTCTCTCTCTCTTTTTTACTTTGAATGTCAGTTCCAACCCCCAATTGAAAACATCTTCAGGGTTACCGGGGCAACAGCAGCTTCAGGTGGTGGTAAGAAAATATTCAACAGTTTCTCAATAGCCTCTCATTTTCAGATTTTTGTGTTTTCAACCCTCATGTGAATTAGATCTTTGCTGTAAGTAGGGCAACAAGTTATTTAGATGGTCGTAAGAATGTGGATGCTCATTTCATAAAAAACGATGCATGGCACGCGATATCTAAACGTAACGTCTTCACTTCTAGCAGGCACTCAGCGTAGAAAAGGTGTTGCTAAAGAAAGATTATAAAAACCTGTAGTCAATTCTACAAAAGAAGGGTTGAACTGGCAGCTTAAGTATGCGGCAATCAGCGAGAAGAGTAGAGCCAAAGAGAAGTTGTATAACATCTTCAACGCGGCAGGTAGATCTCAAAAAGAGCTCCATGGGTAAAAAAAACACACACACAACATCAGCTCCTCCCTTTTCTCACGAATACAAGAACGTATTGAAAGATCTTGCGCGCCGAAAAGCGTGTGAATAAATTTAAAAAAAAGGCGTGGGAGAATGGAGAGATCAGTTTACGGGACTGTGGGAAAAGTAACCGAATTTTCCCACAGCTCCTGTCGATAACATCTTTGTTGGGATTCGAGCATCCGTTAGAGTTCGGTTTTGGTGAGAACTTTCATCGATCTGTTCGAAATTCGAACAGGCGAGCAGAGCAAATCGTAGGGCTGGATTCCCACGTTGGGCCTACGCTGACGAGATCCTCTCAACTTTTTGTCCGTTACATTTAACGGATGCGCTTGGGCATGGGAATGTGCGCAGGGTTCGGGAGGGTTTTTTTTCTTTTTTTTGGTTTTCGAGTTTCGTTTCGCTTGTGTCAACAATGTGTGGGAAATTGTTGGCCGGTTGCCGTTACAACATCAGCGACAACAACAACAACTTGCCGGCTCACACACAATTTGTGAGCGTGAGAATTTTTCACGCCCAGCGACAAAAGTTGCCCAGGCAAACAGAAGTTGGCAGAAGGTCGCTGAATAAGAATTTCGTTGCGTGTTGACGCTACTCTGTGTCACTGCATGCATGATTGTCTGCATAATTGTATGTTCGTTTGTATATGTGAGAGTATAATGCATGCATACTCCAGCTGCAGTTTGCTGGCTAAGCAAAGTAAGTAAAGGGAAATTCTTGATCGGTTAATTTCTTGTTTGTCTTCATGAATTATAATTAGTTTGTTCTATATGCATACATATAGTAAATTGTGTATTAAATTATTGCAACTAAAATGCCAGTTATTGGAGGCCTAAACTAGTCTTTATAATTCTCATTTATTATATTCTTCGCTGTGGCTCTTGTTTGTACTATAAAGTTAAAAGGGAACATTCAAAGGGAACAACTCTCTCAAACTGCTTCTTTTCTCTCTTTCACTCAACATGTGACGAGGGCTTCGCTTCAAGCAATCAAAATGAAATGCAAGAAAAAGTAACAGCAACAACAACAAAACAGAATCGTGGCTTCAGCATGAGCGAAGCATACGGTTCCCCTTCATTAATGCAAAGTGCAATTAGGAGAGAGAGCGAGAGTGGAGAGAGCAAAGATAAAGAGAGTGCATTGCACACATGTATGAGCGCATGTGCGTGTGACTCAGCGTAATCTTTGTGTGGCTATCCCAACTTCTTCTACACCAGAACTGTGCGTCTCAAGCAACCCCGAAAACATTAACTTAGGAAAGAGAGCGACTTTCTTAAATCGCTGCTTGCCTGTTCGTATTCAAACATTTACAAGCATCAGATTACAATGTGGAAAGGGCCCCGAGGCTCTGCTCAAACATGTGGCACGCGCCACTGTGTATGTACACATGCATACATGCGTATAAACATATGTACCTGCCTTCACACGATCATCAAGTCGCCTCATTCTGCTCAACGTCTTAAGCAACCCCGAAATCGAAATAAGCAAGACACGCTCATCAAATGCTGCTTGCCTGTTTGCACTCAAGGAACTATTGGCGGAGGCTGTGCTTGAGGTACGAGCACGAACTTTAAGAAATGTGTGTGTGTGTGTGTACATAAATTCTTGTGCGCAGGTGCGTGCGCCTCGTCTCGCCTGATCCTCTGCGCGTGTTCTGGCTTAAGCAACCCCGAAAATTAAAGAAAAGCAGCATAGCACAAACTAAACACGTACGGCATATGCTGCTGACCTGCTCGCTCGCCAAACAATGTTTGTCCATCGAAGACGAGCGGCACGTGGTGTGAAAACAACCCCGATTAAGTAAGAAACGAGAGAAGACGCAGCAAAAGAGAGAAATTCCTACACGTCGGCGTCAGCTTGTGTGCGCTTCTGCAAACCTGACCCCTTGACAGGCACTTTGTGATCATCAAGCAAGATTGCACTGCGCCAGGCGAAAGAGAAAGAAAGAGAAGGAGAGTGAGTTAAGCAGGCGGAGAGCAGCTTAATTTATGGATCAGACCCGCACGCACACACAAGTTGTCGATGTCAAGCTGTGCGCCGATTTAAAAGCAAAGAGAGACAGAAAGAGAGTGCGGGACAGAGAGACAGTCGCTTATGGTGGTATTTTAATGGGCCCTAATGGCCTTTATGCGGCTCTTTAAATACCTAATGAGGCTGATGTTGTCACGATAATTTCATGTTTTTCATTAGGCGCTCAGCGGTCGCCGGCAGCAGCTCTGCGTGTTCTGCTGCACACGTGTTGCTGCAGAGTGTCTCTTGAGCTGCCCCTGCCCTGCCCCTTCTTCGGTTGCTGCGTGCCTGTGCGTACTTCACGCCACATTCAAATTGAAATAAAACAGAATGACAAAAGAAATTTGAATATTTGTTTAATATGCAAATCGCATAAGCGACAAGAAGCAGGAAAAAAGAGTTCAAAACTGTAGCAAACGAACAGGCGAACAGAGGCAGAGCGAAAGAGAATGAAGCAGCGCACCTGCACCTGGTCGAGTGCGGCATTTGCGATGTTCTTCTGCCTGAGGCACCTTCGGTTTTTGCTGCTCACTTGTTCGAAATCAATTAGGAAAACAAACAAAACGTGAAAAAACAAGCTGAATACACAATAATATCGGGTTTCGCCTCTGGCTTCGGGAGTCGTTTGCGTCTTTGTCTGCTCGTAGCCTGCGGTTACGAAATGCAATCAAGCTGAGCGAAACGCTGAGGAGCGCAGAATCCCAACGAAAGTCGAGATTTTAATGGTTCTGCAATCTGAGATGGAAAAAAGGGACCGCATCTCTGCAGATGGTCTACCTACCTGCTTGATGAGTAAACAATGCGTTGCCCTCACGCATCTGGGTGCCCTTTTTCAGCCTCAGACAGACGAAGAGACAGACAAACAGACAGACAAACTACTTTGGGTTAGAAACAAGCCAGTCGAGCGTCTTTCCAGGGTTTCTGTTGGCCCATTCGAATGATACAGTTTAAGCCTTTGACCCTTTCGAACTGTTGACTCTAATTATGCAACATGTCACGTCCCATTGTTATGCCACAATAGAAGATGAGAAAGCCAGATTAGGTGAGTTCAGAAATTTAAGTTCTTTTGTTAAAATGCAACCATGCATAATTTTCTAACAGCTTCACAGAACTTTTAGCATGTAAACTCAAAGAAGATGATTTCTTTAAAGAAGAGCTCAATGAAGATAGATGTTTACACTGATATTGTTGATGATGTTGTTGTTGATTTATCTTAAACAAAAATCAACCAAGCGTGACCAGTTCAATTATAGCAACAGGTTAACAGAAATTAGCGAAAGATCCCTTTTGAAATTCTAAGGAGACCTACATAGATATTCAGAAGCAGGTAAAGAGGGAGTGACATATAGAGAAAAAGGATCGCAAATGAAAATCAGCTAAGCGTGACGAAATAATCTACAGCAACAGGTTTTTTAGAAAGAAGTGAAATACTTCAAAATGTAAGGTGAAAATCAATGAAGCGTGACCAGATCAATATAATCAACAGGTTAACAGAAATTTAGCAAAAGATTATAAGGAAATACTCTACAATATTTTCAAGGATGCTTAGGAAGAGTACAAGAGAGAGCCAAAATCAGCGAAGCGTGACCAGATCAATTACAGCAACAGGTAAACATAAATGGGCAAAACAAACCCGCAAATGATCTCTGTCAGCCCACGAACCGTGACCAGTTTAAGGATGTTAACAAAGCACAGCTTAGGTCTAACAAATCCCGATGTAGTTTATGAAAATATTCAACAGGACGACAGAAATAAATGAGTGAAGGCGAAAAGGTATTAGATTTTAAGGAAAACTGCGGAACACAAGCATCTGCTGGTAATGCGATAAGGAAAATCCATGAAGCGTGAAAAAATCAATGGAAATAACAGGTTGTCAGAACTGAAAGCAAAGCAAACTATTTTTAGATTCTTTATAAAGAAAAACGCGTCAGATCATTGGAAGAATTTTCTCAAATTAAAGATGATCTATGAAAATCAATGAAGCGTGCCTAAACCAAAAAAAGGAACAGGTGAACAACAATTTAAGAAAGTCTCTTAGAAGAAAAATACAGGAAAATTTGTGCGGAAAACTGCAGGACAGCAGCATCTGCTGGGAAAAACGATAAGGAAAATCAATGAAGCGTGGCCAACTCATGAAAAGTAACAGATTGAAAGAAGTAAAAGAAAGCAAATAACCAGGGAACTTATGAAAAGAACATCGCTTGAGAGCCTAATCCGAAATAAATGAGAGTGCCTAATCGCTTGGAGAGTTAGGCTACAAATATTGATGGTCTAGGAAAATCAATGAAGCGACACAAAGCTACAAATGGCACAGGCAAACAGAAATAAGAGAAAGAAATGCCTAAAAGTATAAACAAGTAAGATGCAATAGAACACTTTTCCAGAGTTTCCTTAGATGCAGTTTCCGCCGGGAAAGCGTAAAAGGAAAAACCGTTGCAACGGAACCTAATCGATGGAATCAACAGGTTGTCAGCGATGCCAGCAAGAGATTCATCTTTGTAAAACTGAATAGTTCTAGGCAAAGAATGCGGGTGGTAGCATTCCAGTGAAACAGCATCCATCCCTCTAACGAAAGACCAACTTGGTGCGGTGTAACGAACCGAGCCCAACTGAGTCTGCGGCTACCTGCAGATGCATCTCGCATGCATCAAACTGGAAAAATCTCAGTTGCATTACGAACCTGTTGCCGCGTACTGAGCGCCTGCTGCCCGATCACACTTCGTTGCACTTCCATTAAACGGTTTATTGTGCCGAGGGAGAAAGAGAAACAAAGGAATAATGCTAAACTGGGTCAAAGTTGTTTGTTTAAATATGTAGCATTCGAACAGGCACTAAGCAAAGACGACTAGGATCGCCTAGAAAGATTTTTTGGAATTTACGTATTTCGAAATTTCGGTTATGTATCGAATTCAAAACATGCAAATGTGTCGCATTTCAACAGGCTCGCATAGAATGCAGCTAGTGTACTCCCACGATTATTGAAACTGGAAACTGGAAATAGGCGGGCGATCTTCTTTGGAATGCGAGAACAACCACAAACAAAGAAAGCAGCGATGGTATGAGGGAGTTTTCTATATATCGAGCCATTGCTGTAAGTGATCCCTCCCGCCTCCATTTGATTTACAACTAGAAACACTCAGCACACTCACACTCACAGCAGGTGGCAGGGCACTTTCTACACGCACTGTTTGCCTGCTGATAATACGTTGATTAAACAAACAACAAATTGTTCGTTAAATGTTTTAAACAAATTATCGACGATCGACAACTTAAGTCGTGACTTCAAGCGCAAAATGGTAACAGCATCGCAGCAAGCAGCCACAGCGTGTCGAGCATGGATGATGGGCGGGGCCGCCAGCGTTGGCATCCGAATCGTGTGGGTGCTGGCGTTGGTCTGTGAGTGAGTGTATGTGCGCTCGTTTGTGTCTGTGTGTGATCTCGAAATAAACAAATATTGACGTTGTCTTTGTTATGCCTGTAACAAAATTCGAAATTTTTCCCAGACAATGCAGCGATGCATTGAAAATCTGAGAGAAAGAAAAACGTTTCATGCTGCAAGATCTGTTCGCCTAGTCGCTTGTTACACTTCGTTACACATGGGTAACAATGAGGCTGCTGATGCTGCAGGTCAGCAAAGGTCAAGTGTGGAGCTGCGGTGCGCTCTCCCATGTCGCATTCCGTGAAGAAATCATCTTGCTGACTGAGATTTCTGTGTGCCTGCTACAACCTGAGACCTTGGCTCCAAAATGAAATAGTTACCTATGACATTGGGGAAACTCCAATATCTCAAGTCATTTTGGGCAAGTGATGATCTTCATTACTTCACTTGTTGACCTTTTCAATTTTAATTTCATTTCACCTACAGGTTTTTAACGTTGAACTAGCCCTTTTCCGTCGATGCTGACGTTTTCAAAACTTAATAGCAAAGCAAAATCTAACTTAATTTTTTTTTAATTGTTTACATTTTCTATTAAATATGATCGGTACAGAGCACATCAGTTGGAATTTGTACAAATCCTGCGGCAAAATGTACAAGATTTCAAGCTAAGTACAGAATCAATGTTAATTTGGTTGTTGCACTTGCTCAGTAACATAGCAAATCTGGAAGTAACAGCTGAAGTCACTGTGGCTAACGTACGTTAACAGAGTCAATTACGAACATAATGTAAAGAAAAAATCTTTGCATTTCATTTTGCGCATACTCGCTGTGAAAACAGCATTTTGGACGGCCACTCGTAACAGCCAGACGTAGCCGTGATCGTCTAGTGGTTAGGACCCCACGTTGTGGCCGTGGTAACCCAGGTTCGAATCCTGGTCACGGCAATGCTGCAATATGCATTGTCACGGAGTTTGGTTAATATTTTTTTTATTTTTTTTTAATTTGTATAGATTCAACTTTATTTTTTAAATAGTAACTTCAATTTTGTTATAGTTACATTTGCAAAATTATAGCAATTAATGCAGATAAATAGAAAGCTGACCAAAATTATTTGCTGCACTTAACAGCGCCATCTATGTGTGAATTCTGAAATAGTTGTTACTCACACTTCTATGCGCGCGCTTCATGGAATGTAACATAGGCATTTGGAAGTACACGAAAACATGACCGGTGTAGCCGTGATCGTCTAGTGGTTAGGACCCCACGTTGTGGCCGTGGTAACCCAGGTTCGAATCCTGGTCACGGCAATGCTGCAATACGCATTGTCACGGAATCGGTTTATTTTTTTAATTTTCTTTTTAATAAACTTTCTAAATCTGCACTGACTTTAAGTTGTTTAAAGTATCTACTCGTAAAACAACAAAGCATTAAATGGAAATAGTTGTTACTTCGCTATGGTAAACCAGTTTTCTTTTCATGCAGTGCAACGTTGGCCATAATGTTGATTTGGCTAAACGGCGGTTTTTGTTAACCGAACGTAGCCGTGATCGTCTAGTGGTTAGGACCCCACGTTGTGGCCGTGGTAACCCAGGTTCGAATCCTGGTCACGGCAATGCTGCGATATGCATTGTCACGGAGTTCGGAATAACTTTTTGCAAAAAGTGTTTATAAAGTCTGATTTTTTTAAATATGAAATCTAAGCTGATAGTTGAAAATTGATCCCAAGGCAATATAAATAATGTTCGTTTCTTTTTGTATATGCATTATTTGTTGTATATTTAGACTTTGATTATTTACAATTATCGCGTTTGCATAACATTACATACATACGATATATTCATTATAAATAGCATTTGTTTTGTTTTTTTTTTTTATAATTATTATAATTGAAACTATCATCCGTTATTTAAACAGTGGCATAAAGCTTATTTTCGCAAATACTTATCGAATTGCATTCAATGAATTACGTGTAAATCCCAAACTCCTTGCGGAATGTGTGTAAAAGTAAAAGAGAAAAATCAGAGCGCTAAGGAAGGAAGTTGTACAAAAAAACATTTATACAAGACATTCGAATGGAACTGAAAGTTTTTTGTTTTCCATTTAAAAGGACACTAAATAAAATGTGACTGACAAGCAATTAGTAGGCTTCACTTTTCTTTTACTGCTGGCCGTAGAGGAGCTCCGAGCCGGGCGGAATCTTGCTGGGATCAACAGTTGCACTGAAATAGTTGGCGGTTGTTTGTTGCTCTGGCGACACCAAGGCCGGCTGTGGCTGCTGATGTTGCTGTGCCTGTGGCTGTGGTTGCTGCTGCAGCTGCTGCAACTGCTGCTGATCCTGTTGTTGCATAGTCAGATTGTAGGGATTCTGTACATATTCCTGATAGATATCTGCCGCATTGCCAGTGGGCTGCGCAGGAGTTGTTGCCTCATAGACTGGCGCAAAGCTGTGCACAATCGATGCAGATGGCATCTTGCCCAGCGATGGATACGCATTGCTGACCAACAGGTGGCTCAGTGGCACATCACTTGGAGCAGCCACCTGTGGTTGCGTCTGGTACTGCTGATATTGTTGCGCCTGCTGCTGCTGCTGTTGGTATTGCTGATAGAGCAGCTGTTGCTGCTGCAGGTCAGTTGGCTGCGGCGGCGGCGGTGGCGGCGTTGCGGGCAGTTCAATGGCAAAACTGTTGCTGCTGATGATGCTGGGCGGCGTTTCCGCTGGCGTCTGCCGCACACTATGCACAGGCGTTGTTGTGTAGGTGTTGCTGTTGCTGCTGTTGTGCACCACAGCCGCGGCAGTTGCCTCATTGATCAGATCGGGCAGCGCTGTGTTGTTGCTGCTGCCGTAGCTCTGCGCCTCGGCAGGCGGCACAATCATGGGCTGTGGGGACTGGAAAGATTAATTTGATTTGTCATTTCCAGTGAGGTCTCAACTCACCTGAGCGAATATGAAACTTGGTGCCTGCTGCAGTGCCTCGGCCATGGGTGGCTGCAGTATGATGCTGCGTCGCGGCGATTCAACGGGCGATACCAGGCTGGGCGTGGTGGCAACAGCAACAGGTGCAGCTATGGGTGCAGTTGCAGGTGCGGGCGAAGCAACAGCTAGCGGCGCTGTGGCAGCAATGCTCAACTCGGTTACCTGCTGTGCGTTGCTGTTGCTAGGCAGAATCTCCACAGGGGGAATCAGCTGTTGCTGCTGTTGCTGTTGCAGTTGCAGTTGCTGCTGAGCTGTGGCGTTTGTCAAAGTCTGAGCTCGCTTGCCTGCAAAACGTGAACGTGCAGTTAAGAAGAGAATTCAGAATTAGCTTATTTAAAAACTTATTGAACAACAAAATATATAAATCAATTGGAGCGAAAATCAAGGGCAAGTGAAACACAAGTCACAACGACAACAACAACAACAAAGACGAAGATTCGATTATGATTTAATTTCATTGGATTTTAACTTCTTGGCCAGAGTCTTGAATAGTTTTAACTTGATACGCAAACGTGCCCAGGGTTTTTTATGATGCTTCAGTTGATTCGGCTGAAAATCGACGCTTTTCGACGTGCTCAGCGAGTAGGTGGCCAAGGCCAGGGGCAACGGTATTGGCAGTGACATGGAATGACCATAAATGACTTTGGTTACATCCAGCGATATGGCTGGAGCTACCAAATCTGCGAGGCGTACACAATTAACCTAGAATTCGGGTATGGCACACTACACTCACCTTCGTCATGAAATAGTTCCGTCTTGAGATTGGGTAGGAATTCACCAATACGCCGCCAGGTGAGCTCCCACAGTGCCTGCTGCAGTGTGCCGTCCTGATTGTGGAATACGCGCACTGAATGCATCACCAGTAACATGTTCTTGAGTATCTCCTGCATCTGTTCGGACAGCGTATCGGATCCGACCTTCATAAAGCGCTCGATGTAGCCCAGAATCTCTAGCCACAGTTCATTGAATGTGGCGCCCAGTTCGATGAGCGTCGTCAGGTGCTGCAAGAACATTTTCGACATTATGGTTGCCGTGCGTATGCGCGACTCCTCCAGCAGCGAGGCATCCAGTTGTGCAGCGGACGCACTCTCCGGCAACAGCTCGTTAAGCAGAGGGAATAGCACATGCTGGAAGCAGGAGGACCATTCGGCACCCGATAGTGTCTGCAAATCGTGTACTAACAACGCACGTTGCTGTAGGCACGAGATGGCATGTGTGCGCACCTCACGCCGCCGATCCATGGCCAGCCGGGCGATGCCCTGCAACAGGGGGCACCAGCCGGGTGTCCAGAGTGCTGCCGACTGTGGCACTGTGCATCCTTCCTCGGCCCACCAGCGAAAGATCTGCGCCGTCCGCGTATATAACGTGTACATCAGATCTAAGAGTTGAATGGACAGCTGTTCATAGCGTTGCGCCAACTCCTCCTGCTCTGCGGCATTGGGTGTCTGATTATCTGCAACATCTCCGGCCAGAGAGGTCAGGTTACCAGTTGATGTAGACATGGCAGCGCCGAGTTCCTGTCGCTTCTTCACATTGCGTTTCTTGACGGCAGCCTCGAACTTGCGACGCTGGCGTATGCCACCATCCCGACATGCTTCGACAAAGATGCGTATGCAACGCACACATGCCTCGAAATTATACGGTGTTATATGTGCCACACTGCGTACAATAAATGCCAGCGAATCCCAGCACTTGAAGAGGGCAAAGGGAGCATGATCCAACAGCTGACAGTTGTAGACCAGGCTGCTAACAGCAGGAGTGCCCGAGCTGGGCGGTGATTGTGGTCTGAAAAGGAGAAAGGATTATAACTTTCTGGAGCGGCAAAGACAAAGAATATTTAAGCTCACCTGGAGGTCGTAGTTAGCTCATTATCCTTGCTAACAAGTATCCAGTTCTCTGCACTGGGACTAGAAGGTGCTGCCACCGCTGCGTTTGCCGATTTGCTGAGCTCAGAGTCGGATGTATATCCCCGCTCATGCACTGTATCCTCCTCGACATCGGACTGGGCGTGCCCATTCGTAGGCTGCTGCTGCAGTTGTAGGGCCTCATCAAAGTTTGGCGGCACAGCGCCGGCGCCAACGCATTCTAGTAAATTAAAGATAATCTGCCAGTCCTGCTCGGAATGAATATTCTGTGCCGATGTCTTCAGCAACTCATAGATGCCAATAGAGATTTGCTTAGAGATGCGCAGCAGCAGCGGCGGTTTAAGGCCCAACAGCATCTTCAACGACTGCAGGACAATGGGACAAAGCTCCTCGTTGCGCATCAGATAAATGGCCAACTTGAGAACGGCGACAATGCATCGATTGAGTAGATAATCGTATCCATTCTGTGCACTGCTATGCAGAAGCTGGAACATTTGATCGCGTACAGCTGGCCACAGCGGAATCATGCGATCACGATTGTGTACCACAATCTTGACAAGAAACTCCATCCAGAAGACTGTGATATCTTCGGCATAAGCCTGCCCAGTGGATTTATGTGCCTGCGGAGCCTTGATAAGCAACAGAACACACTTGAGCAGCTCCTGCAGCGATTCGAGCTGCACAAACTTGGACTCCTGCAGCATTTGATCGAGCTGGCATTCCTTAATGCATTTGCGTCCGTGTTTAATAAATTCCTGCTCCTCGTATGTGGGCTCACGCTGTCCCTCTGAGCTGATTAATGAATAGAGGCTGGAGAACAGACCTGACTCTTGCTTCTCGCGTGGCTTATCCAAAACGAGCTGCGCCTTGCCATTCACCTCACAAAAGTCCTCCACCTCAATAAGAGATTTGGGCAGCAATTTTAAACGGAATAACTGAAGAAACATATCCAGAATATGCTTCCAGCTGTCACGTAAGCAATCACCATAGCCGTGAACCAGTAGGAAGACCGTACGCATCGCAGCTTGCGCCTTGGCATTCAATCCAAAGTTCACTGCCTGCAGAATCTCATTGTTTGCCGGCACCGACTCGGTCTGTTCCACGCTGCTCAACAATGTGGTGAACTTGCACAGAGTCAGTATGAGTGCATCGAAATCCGTATGCAGATTATAGTGCGCTGATATGGCGGCCGATTTACTAAACCCGGCCAGAGTACGCTGATAGCCCGTCTCCGTGCTCTTGTCGAACATAAAGCTCAGAGCACTTAACGATGCGCCCCATACGATGTTAAAGATCTGCACATCGTAGGAAGCATCGTGTACGTAATGGAAATGGCCATCGTGTGTGGCACCGCGTCGCAGCAGCATCTTCCACAGATAGTTTTCTCGTACGAGTCCCGTCTGCTCGGCAGGCATGACAATCTCCTCGTTTTTAATGGCATTAAAGACCTGTGACAGCATTTCCTGATCAAAGTCCTCTCCTCCGTTGAGGCCACGCAAGTTCTTTGTGAAATCCTCCAGCGTCATGGGCACATTGAGACGCTTCGCATTCGAATTATGCTGATCCATGTTCAACATGATGATGGCATAGGCCAAGCGGAAGGCGGCATCTACATTGGCAAACGGTTCCTTGTTCTGATTATGCCAGTGATCCGAAAAATGTTCCAGCACGAGGAATATCAATGGCGCCTCACCAGGCAAACGGAAAGTCTCCAGATATAAACGCAGTGCTTGATCCACACGCAGTCCCGTAAAGTCAAACGAGTCCACAAAGTTAATGAGAATCTTAGAATCGACATTCTTCTTTTTCGAAATATATTCGCCAATCATTTTCTTATCCAGCCCAGGGTTTTCTCTCAAAAACAAGGCCACCTGCATGGGATCGAGTTGAGCATTTAGAATACCGTGCTCCTGCAGGTATTGAATACCTTTATCGGGTCGCTGATTAAACCACTCGGTGCCCTTAGACAACAGGCGCTTCTTCTCCTTAACACTGGCCAGTTGCTCGGTTGTAATTTCACCTCCTCCCGTGCTTCCCTTCGACTGCAGTCGCAAACGCTGTGAGCTGTTGTTGATAAAGTTTGCAATGTTCTCTACCGGCTCCTCTCCATTGTCGATGACAATGCCTTCTAGTCCGCTGTTGTGACGCGAATGGCGACTGCCTCCCACATTGGCGGCAGGAGCATGGGCAAGAGCGTTGCTGTTGTTCTTGGCAGCGGCACAATTTTTCTCGATGCAATCAATGACGCTGATCAGTGTGTCCATGGCGATGATGTGTGTACTGTAGACAGCATTGGTGGCCGACAGCGTATACTTGCTGAGCAGATTCGTGAGGCTCTCGAACATATCCGTGCAATACAAATCGCAATCGTAGTTAATGTACAGCTCAGTAACAAAGCCAGGTATGCGCCATAGCTGTAGAAGATTATCCAATGCCAATTCCCGCATCTCGTACGGGGTCTTTGGATTATCACTTGCTATAATTTCACTAAGTTTCCTCAGGTAGCCCTCCAGCTGGAACTTCAGATGGCCACGCAGCGATTCAAAGAGCAGAAAACAAAGCTGCAAATCGGCTGCAAAGATGCTCAAGCGCTCCGAGGTCAGGAGCTGTAAAGGAGAGTTAAATAATTAGAAACGCACTTTCACATTATATTATTCCAAGAAGCTTACCGATATTAGGTTCCTGCTCAGATCATCTTTGACCATCTCAAGAAGCGTGTCGTATTTGCCAATGTTATCGGCGGCTACTTCAAAGGCAACCGTTAACAAGCTCAGCCCTGTGTGTATCATGCTGTCCGAGTTCTGTTTGTCCAGCGGATTGCACAGTATGATTAGAAACCTGAAAAGTTCCTGGATAAAAGGGAGTCCATATGGCGTAAGATTGGCTGACAAAGCGTCTGCATCTTGTAGCGACGATTGTTGAGTAAAACGAACGCCAACAGAATTTATGTATTCGCTGCTACTTGATTCGGTTAGCGTAGCGATGCTGCCGGTCTGCCCTGGCTCCTCATCTGCATCGGCAGCATTTGGCTCCGAATCGCTTGTTGCCTCCACTTGAATGGCGGGCACATCAACTGGAGCATCTGTCACACTGTTTGCACTTGACGTTGCTGTTGCTGCCGTTGTTGTTGGCGTTTGTGTTATCTTTCCCTGCATATCCAAAATGTTGCCAGCTGGAGATGCTGGCGTCGTTGCCAAGATTGGGGCCTTCAAATGTGACGGTGCCGCCAACGTGGCTTGCGGTGTTTGTGGATCATCACCTACTACTGACTTGGCAGCGAGACTAGGACCTATGGGCTGTGACTTGCGTTTCTGTTTCTCTGGAAGCGCACCTGCTGCTTCGCCGATGGTGAAGCGCTTTTGCATCACAGTATCATTCTGATCCTCCTTAAACTGGGGCAGTCGCATGAAGAAGAGCAACACCATATCCTTCAGTGATTGCTCAGCCGAGCGACGCAACAGCTCGCTCAGGCGCGGTTCAAAGCAGATCTTGAAACAGCTGAGCATGACCTCGCACATGGACTCATTGCTAACGGCGGCGCCCTCTGGACTGCGGATCAATGTGTGCAGCACTTCGATAACACGCATGAATGTCACACTGTCCGACGATTGATCCGTGCCCATGAAACGAGCATGCGTGACAGCATCGGCTATCAGCTGCACAATCACAGCCAGATTTGGGGTAGTTGGATCTGTCGTTCAAAATACATGATGTTATGAAGTACGGCTAAGAATATATTGACATCTTACCAATTAGGCCATATGACAAGAATTTGTTGACCGAGGCCAAGGCTAGACTAGTTAAAGGGCCGGTGGTTTCTGCCGTTCTTATCACCTCCAGAAAGGGTGCCAGGAAAACATTGGGTTCAATCTGTCGCAAATCCTCAATACGATTGAGCACCTGCTTCAGATCGATGAACAGTTTTAACAACGCATCCTTCTCATCATCCTGAAAAAAGATTTAAGCGAATAATGATTTATTGCTGGTGTGCAAAGATTACAGCAATCGCTTACCACGTAGGCTGTTGCATTCCAGCGAGTACCACGTCGCATGGCCGTCATCAGGGTGGCCATTTCCCCACGCACCACATAAATACCGTTGCCTGGCAGTGACATGTTGTCCAGGCTGTTGTGCTACGCTCGTTTAATTGCACCTAATTGGCTTCCACCTTTCAGAATTTGTTGAAAACCGTCTGCTGCTGCTGCTCTGCTTCCGTTCCGTCTTTTTCTCTTCTCACATATGTGTGTATAACTGGCACTTGGACACAGTACTTGCTCACACACACACAGTTGCACTCGCACACATACACGCACTATTTGTGTACGGAATGGTGCGATTAATTAAACATTTTAATAACACAAAATTTGTCAATAATTTGTTTTTGACTACGTTTTTTGGTGACGTTTACGACGTGTATGTTCTGATTTTGTTCATTTGGAAGCAACCCTGCCTAATTACATATCGGCAATAATTCGATATTTCGAATATCGATATTGAACAGAACTTTATGTGTATGTATTTGAATGTTTGTAAATTAAAAATCAATTCGTTGAGCAAACATTGGCTGAAAATAGTTTATGTGAAAGATTTTTTTTGTTCTATACTTTGAGGTACTTGTGAAATAATTTTGATTGTGATGCTTGTGTACACGATATTTCTCGATAGTTTATTGACTACCTGCTGTTTGAAAACACGTCAGCTGATTAATTATCGGTAGTTTACAGGGGGAGATATATTTAAATCGCATCAATATTTGTGTTCATACAAACAAATATTCTGTTAGAAATCACTAGAACTTGTTATGTTCATTTACAGAAAATACATTAACTATTTTAATTCCTAATATACCAAGCCTTGTATACAATTTTTAAAAATTTCAGCTTCAATTCCTAATGGAGCTTCAACTATTTCTGCAGATTGAGTTTTCAATTGCAAACAGATTTTGTTTGGCAGCTCATATGTTGGGTAAACACTATAGTTAGTGCATTCGTTGCGCATGTCGTCCAGCTATGTCATCTTCGATTACGACTTGTCCTGGTTCCCTTGTTGTTCAAACCAACGGCAACCATGTCATTCTTCTGTCAAAGCGATTATAAACAAATTTGTTTTGTTTTTGTTTGTTGCATGGGCATGCACATTTGTTCTGCGACATCATCGATAAAAAAAGAACAATCGATAGACTTGCCGCAAATTTATGCTGTATTTTAAAGTCCGCCCACAATAAATATTTATCGCATTTATGTTAAACAAACTTTATTTGTTTGATCTTAAAATTGCTCAAGTTGCTTAGGGACTATACAATTATTCTATAATACTAATTAATTTGTTTCCAGAATCCACCACAATGGCAGTGCAACCATTTGTTGCACCATGCCTTGAGTGCCGAAGTTTTGGCCACTTTATTGGCGCTGTTGACGAAACCACAGCGCGCACAACGCCTTATGGTGCTTGGATTAGCACCCAGCTGTAGATTACTGACTCCATCCTTGACACTATTTGAAAATACCACCTGCTCCATTTCGATATCTTGAAGACCCGCCGGTTCCACAAGCGATGTAAAGGTTAACTGCCCCGACTTTACTGCCGCATATCCCTGAGCGCTGAGCAATGTCGTAGGATTATATTTTGAGGGTTGTGGAATGAGCAACTGCTTAGACAGTAAACTGCATTCGTCGAATAGAAATTCATCCGGCTCAGTTGTGTTCTGTGCCAGACGTGTCAGTAGCCGGAACAATATAACCAGCACATCAATGTTGTCCATAGTTTTCGTATACACGGGCAGACATTGTGGATTAAGTAGTCCCCAGATGCGAATCATGACCAGCAGCTCACGTAAACTGCCAATGGCTACAATATCCCGACTTATATCGTAGTTAGGTCGCTTTCCAGATAGTTTGCTTTTGATCATCTCCTCGGGCAGGCGGTTGAGCATGTTTAGGGCAAGATCTGTGACCCACTGTATGAGCTGTTGCAGGCTCTGGAGCATCATAGGCTCAACGGTAAAGTCCTTTGGATCCAGATTAAGCATGACCGTGTCAACATCCGGCACCGATTCGGCTAGCTTCATGGCCAAGTTATCGGCAGGCCCCTTATCCTGGCAGCCTAAATCAGAAGGACGCAATAGACTCTTAAATGTGCTTGATATGGCGTGCAATATGATGAGATTATCAAACTCTTGCTGCTGTGCCCGGCACAGATTACTCTTGAGTGCCAAGAAGTTGGCATAGTAAAATTGCCGCACATACGAAGGCTGCCGTGTGAAATTATCGGTAAGTTTCTCCACAAGAGCCTCCAAGTTACCCAAATTGAGTAGGAGCACGTCGCTGGCATCCACGCCTGTCACAATACAATACTCTAGGAGGAGCAACAGCAACTGAAGCTGCATTTGTCCCGAACTTTGTTTTAACATGGGCGTTTGCATGGCATACAACTGAGCATGGCTATCGAAGATGAGCAGCATTTGGCTAGTGGGCGTAAGATCACCACAAACGAAGCGAGCATCGACATCCCTGTCGAATTGTGTTTGATTCAGTTGCTTTAATGTGCCCGGTTCCAAGACCTGAACGCTGTTATCCTGTAGAATTGCGTACAGTTGCTCGCAGTCTGCAGCAATGAGGCGCGTGGTGCATAGTTGAGCTACTTGTGCATTCAACTGTAACTTGGCTACCTGCTCCCAGCACTCGCTTGCCACAAAATCCACAGGTTTGTTATTGCCTTGTGCTGATCCGGCTGACACGCCCTGTTGCAGCAGCGCATGGACATTCTGATGCCGACGCGTAAGTGTCCATTGCTCAATGAGGCTGGCAGTGTCGGTGCCGCCACCAAATACTACATAAATAACATCCTCGTTGCCCACACGTGTCCACAACAACTGTTTAACTCGTCTGTTCTCCTGCGAAGCCGGCGTTACGTTCAGAAAGATGCTTGCCAGCGATTCGGACTTAATGTTAATTCGCTCGCCTTCAAGTTGAAGCGAGACCTGCCAAAGAAATTAGATCATTAAATATTAATATTATGCTTGCATGTGTGAGTCATGATTGCTTACCTTGAAGCAGTGCACCAGCTGCTGCTGCTGCTGCCAGCCAATACTGTAGGCTATGTTGAGTGCGCCACTAGCGCTGGCCACAATACTGCAATGCTCGATATAGCTGCGTGAGATTCCAATGCTATGCGTTGATGGCGTCAGTTCGATTTTTTCGCTGTTGCTGCTGCCTCCGTTGACCAGCGAATCTGTCATGCCAACGCTGCCAGCAGTGCCACCGCCACTGTTGCTACTGTTTGATGTCAGTTTATGTAGCTGGGGTAGGGTGAAGGCAGCCAGAAGCCCTGACGAAGTCAACAGTATGCAGCCCTCAGCCGCAACGCCCCCGAAGCCGGTCAGGGTGGGACGCTGCTCTAGACGCTCAAACTTTTCTGCATAATATGTATGATCCTTTTTCTGGGTATTAAATATGACTCCTTTGCCATTGTGAAAAAACTTTGCATGGATGATATCCTCGCTGGGTATGTTGGCATGATACTGCAGCTGCCAGACGTTAAGGGAATGCTCTTTTGGCTGCCAGATCTCCACACGGCCGCCAATATAGCCCAGAAGCAATTGCTCCCCACTGGCATTCCACTCCAAAACATTAATCAATGATTTGGAGGTACAAACCTTGTAGTACTGCCAGGGCGTCACAATGTCGCAGACGTAGACATGACTCGAAAGATTCTGCAGGGAGCTGAATGCTATGATATTTCGTGCAGACACAGAACACAAAACAACTTTATGGGGGAATACACTATCTTTGGAATTTCCAAAATCGCGCCGGCTTTCTACTTTATATAAAATTGTCATTTTGTTATCTTTTCCTTTCACCACAAACAAAAAGCGGTGCAATACTAGTGATGTGTAAAGCCAACTTCATTAAATTATCGATTATTTCTGTGGGAATGGCAATAAAAAAAATGGTGCTACCCAGCACAAATGTTCCATATGATGCATCAGCTGTGAATAGAGGGATGCCAACTTGTTTGAATTTACACAGAATATATGCTCAATCTGGCACTACTCTTTGCGGTTTGCTATCGATACATCATCTCTTAAAGCTTTTGTATGCGAATGTTGTGAAATACAAACAGAGAGACGAAGCTTTTGACCATTTCATGTTGACTGTAATCAATTTTGGTTTGTATTTAAACACAATACATCGATATGCGAGCTTAGTTAAATTTCATTCTTCAGCTGGAAACACACTAGATCCGGAGACTCTAAACCATGGCAGAAGCAGGTAAATAACACAATGACTCATGTGGAAAGCAAATCAAATGACTTACGAATATTATAGCCAAAAAAGAATATAACTTCGATGAAGAATTCGACAGTTATTTGCATCGCATATTTTACATTAAGCCCGAGAGCACAGAAGACAGCCAATGCGATCCCTCTATTATTGAGTACTTTGGTGTGTTCAGCTTGACCGACCTGCGCGCACCCGATCGTAAGTTGTGGTATGTCTATTATTGCAAGAAGCCCGAAATTGATGAGACCGTGGATCGAATCTTTCAAAAGTATGGCAAAAAAAATGTGTGCGAAATATTCCGTAAACCTGTCTTCAGCGGCGTCTCAATGCGCTCCAGAGTTAAGAAACACTTCTCCGAGCTGAAATGGTTTGCCAAAGGCAACCTACTGGAGGCTCCACCAAAAAGTCTTTACAACGACGAGCGTATGATGAGAGCGATGTCGGATTTGTACCAGGATGAACAGAAAATGCTTTATAACTATATTGGTATGAAACATATTGCATTCAATCGATACAAATAGTTAATAAATATGTTTAAGCAAGTTCTGTGATTAAAGTATAAACTTATGTTCAAACTTATCTATAAGTAAATAACATATTTAATACAACAAACAAAACAACAAAATGCTATTTATGTACATATATTTATTATCAGGTTAGGCGCGAACTCTAATAACTGGGAGCAACCAAAATTGGGAAGGTTTTAATGTATTAGTGTGGTGTATTTTGACATCATGCTTTACCAATGAAATTATGAGCTTTTACCCAAATAAATTAACGCCAAACTTTTTAAAAAAGCTGACAAATTTTGTGTGATACAAATCAACAAGCAAAAGCTTTTGAAAAGAACAGATCTAATCATAATCGTTTGACATTAATATGAAAATTATTTTATTGGCAAAAAAGACAACTATAAACTCTATAGAAAAAAGATTGTCCCCATTTTGCATTTGTATGTTATTCAAAATTGATTTTCAGGGAACCCATATATTTCTTCATTAAATGAACTGATAAATAATGCATAAGTCATAAACAATGCACATTAAAATGTAAATAGGCCGAACAAATTGAAAGAATAAATAAATGAAGGACTGGATTTTGAATTGTACCAGCCTAAAATCGATAATAATCGAAAAGCTTCGATGACTTAAGAAAGCAGTGTACAAACTATCGGAAGACATCGATGCCTTTGCCATTGCATCTCTAAGTTGTTTCTGCGTGTTTTACTCTTTAACAGGCATTCGAAGTATTAAAATAAGTGGACAAAGTTAAAGTTTCTATTGCTGTACACAATAATATGGTGAGTTTGAGAAAGATTCGCATCACAATTAAGCAAACTTAAATCCTCGCTAACAAATTATTTTACTGTTTGCACATACAATGTATGTATACCCTTTTGTATGCATGCATGCATGTAGTCCACCGGCTTTACCAGAACGAGCGCACAGGATTATTTACATTACCATCGCATTAACAAGCACAAATGTAGTCACAGGTATGCACAAATTTATGATTTTGTAAGAAGACCTTAAAACATAAAAGACATGTTTGTCGCTTGGCAGTTCTGCTTCTTCCACCTCTTCGGCATTGTCCTCTGACAGTTCTCGTTCCCGTCAGCGCGGTCGGTGAGTATCGAAAGTCGAAGCGAGAGTATCGAGTAGCGATTAACAGGCATCTTAGTAGGCCGAAAATTGTATTGCTTTCCGAACTGTCATCAGGCCCAAGTCATTTGGATTAACTTTGTCAACCGGGCAGGTTCATTTCCTTTCTCCTGTGTTATATCAATAATCTGTTTCCCAAAAATGTAAGAAAAAGTTAACTAAAACATTGTGATTTTCAGAGCAGAAAGGACACAATACTAAAAATGAAGAACGAAACAAATTGGTTTACCAAGCTTAAACATACAATGAATTCAAACACATTTCAATGCAGTTCAATTCAATTAATTTTATCGAGTGTCAAAAAACCGAACCACACTTTTTCTACCAATCAAGATGCAAATGCAGCAAACCAACTGAAAATCTAACCTATTCCAATTCAAGGTCGGACGTAGAAATCTATGGCAGCCGCAACAACTACAAGTCCAAATTGAACCTGGGCCGACGTTCGCGTTCCATGTCCGAAACTCCGCCGCCTCGTCACTACTCGGGACGTAATTCACGCGATCGTCAGCGCATGCGTCAGTCACGCGTAAGTTCTAAACGCCGATCAAGTAAACGTTATTAAATATCCTACTTTCCTTTAGGATCATCCGCAGGCAAGCCGCTGCATCGGAGTTTTTGGCTTGAATACAAACACTACTCAGCAGAAAGTGCGTGAGTTGTTTAATAAGTTTGGGCCTATTGAACGCATTCAAATGGTTATTGACGCACACGTAAGTGAGATTGATTGTCTTTCCCTACAATCGATTGCCATAGGCTTGTCATCGTGCAACTGGGATTTCAGTTTCAACCTAGTTGCCTGCCTGTCTCTTGGCTATAGCATATTGAGATGCAGCAATATTGAGTGTTTGTTATGCGAGCTACTAGCAACGCACTAAAGGCTTGCTGCAACAGCTAAAATAAACCTCTTTCTATATATTAACTAACCGAACTCTTATTGCAGACTCGTCGTTCACGTGGATTTTGTTTTATTTACTTCGAGGATATCGGCGATGCACGTGTCGCCAAAGATGCCTGCACTGGCATGGAAGTAGATGGGCGTCGCATACGCGTCGATTATTCCATAACTCAGCGTGCACATACGCCCACACCTGGCGTGTACATGGGCCGTCCTTCACGGTTAGTTTTATTTGATGTACAATGGTGCAATCAGTTATTAAATGTATTTATACAGCCCCTCGGGAAGAGTAAGGTCACGTGAACGAGATTATGGTAGTCGGGAGGGATCACGTTCCCGTCGTCGCCACCGCGCAGATTCACCATCATTATCACCATACGATCGTCGTAAGTATCGCAGTCGTCATCGCTATGATCGTAGTCGCACTTATTCCCGTTCACGTTCACCACGCAAGCGTAAGTAAACCAAATCAATTCTTGAACTTAAAACGCCCACTCACTCTCTGTCTCCCATTCGATTCACAGCAACCCGCCAACAGCAATCGCACTATTAGCTACTATAGCTAACTACTATTAATATTTGAGGATGCCAAGTACCCAAGTACCCTAGACTGAATACAAAGAACATTAACACGATTTTAAACACCTTGGCCGAATTCTGTACAGCATTTGACAGCGCCAATCTCATCATTTAACAAAACATCATCAAATCTAACCCATTACAATTAGTTGATACTTGGCCAATCTCTTTTATGTTGCACCTTTGTACGTTGTGTAGACTGTAATTTAACCACCATGAAAGCATCTCTGTGTAGATTACGCGTGCCATCCTCCCGTTGAGGCATGTAATACACTTTGTGATATGTATTTTAAAATGCGACAGCGTAATCAATAATAATAAACTAATAAAACTAACCCAGTTGTACGTTTTAGTATAAACTAAACCTAACATCTTCGAGTCCATAGCGTGCAATATGTATAAATCTATATAAAATGCTGTGATGGGTTGGCACAGCATTTGCAACCTAATCAAACCAAGTGTAAATACGCATCTCTGACTATGTACATAGACGATAAAATGTTAATATAAATGTTAATAAAAATTGCATTTGAGGCAAACTTGAATAAGTTGAGTATCTTATTTTAGTAATTCTTTTAATTTAAGTATAAAACTATTCAGCTTATTGATAACGTTTAAATGCTCAATTTGGGTTATTTGCAGTCGCAGCTGAAGACGATGTTGCTGCTGCTGCTGAAGTCGTTGGAGCGCCTGTAGCTTGAGCTGCTCGTGACGCCTTGTAAGCCAGCTCTAGACTTTGTTGTATTACTTGCATATCTCCCTCGATGCTACGAGCCCAGTTCTCGACATCACCAAGTTCCTTGAGGGCGCTGCTGAAGTTGTCAATCAACTGCAGCCATTGATGTGTCTGCTTAGCAAAGTTGGTAGCGCCGACATGCAGCTGCTTAGCCTCCGCATCCAAACGCTTTTGGTTTAAATACGCTTGGGCCACACTGATAACGAAAAAGGAAAACGTACATATGTTTGCATTTAGTGTGTACATTGTATGTGCTGTCGAGCTTTGCATTACCCCACATTCAGATGATCAACAAGCGCTTGCGTTAGTTCGTTGGAAGTTTCAATGGCTTCTTTACGGCGGACTTCTTGCTCCTGTTTGCGCTTAGATTGCTTGGCATGGTGCTCCTTAACCATGGAAGTCAACATATTTTTTTCTTAAGTTTTAACTTTGACAACAAGAAGAAACAATTGATGTGGACCAGCTGATAGTTAGGGATGCGCAATGCACACAGAGTACAAATCGATTATTATCGAAACCTTCGAAATGTCAATACAGCTATCGCATAAAATTATCGATTTGTATAATCATGATATAAAAGCAATTCAAAAAACTACAATAATAACGAAGTTTTTATTTTAATTTTGTATCTAAATTTCTGATTTAATTAACATATTTTTGTTAACAACTCAAAGGCGCCAGTTCCATTTCTCACAGGAAGACCCACCATTAGGCGACTTGAAGGTGAATTTAATTCATCGGGACGTCCAAAGCCGGCGGCATTGCGCAAAAATTGCAAGCTAGATTCAAATGACATTTGCTGCAGCGGCGATGATGAATGCTCCATTCCTTTGCGTGAGAGCGGTTGGAAGGTGCCATCGAATGTCATATAGTCGGCGATTAGCGACAAGTGACGGCGATCCACAGTGATACCGTAAACTTTGAACACATTGCTCACTTCCTTGACAATCACTTGCGTGGCAGCTTCTATACCGTAGGTCCGTGCTATGGCATGGATATCGTTGGAGTACAATCTATTCAAATCAAGGATTTTGTTGTGCTGGAACATTTCACCAATGTTAATGCCGTCTGTTTTCAACAGCTGCTCGTCATCGTTTCCCTTGTAGATAATGGCACGCTTTATATGCGGCACCTGGTGCACAACACTCTTTGCGGCCAACTCGCGTATAATGGATGTCAGATCGGGTTTCTGGTAGCGCACGCTAAGTGTTAGCTTCACCCTGCACCAAAGGTGGTTTTCCTTGTCATAGGTGTAATCTTTCACCATTTGGTTGCTAAGTAGCTTTTCCACAGCCTTGTCATCAACCTCGGCGTTGTCGTCATTTGCCTGTTCATTGTCGTCACCCTCATCATCATCGTTCTCCTCCTCGTCATCTGCAAAAAGTATTTTATTAGTTATATGATTTTCCCATTAGTTGTAGTTATTTACTGTTGGCATCGTTGAGTTCCTCCGCATCATCTGGATCATCGTAATCCTTTTCATCGGTCTTTCGTTGCTTCAGCTTGATGCCAGTCGCATCATCATCGCCCTATGAAGACAGATTTGTATGTAGAACATAAATTCTTCTTGAGCTGATTATAACTTACGCCCTCATCGGACGAATCATCGTCATCTTGTGCTTTTGGTGCGCTCATATTGTCGGCTGCGTCCAGATCTTGATCGTTGTCCTCGTCCTGCTTGTTGCCACCCTCCTTTTTCTCGTCAACCACAATGCTGCACGAAAGGAATATTTAGATTTGAATTAAGTTTAATGAATCCAAGTCTACGTACATCTTTGAGGTTCTCTTGGCATTGGAAACCTTGAGAATGGCGCGTATGAGTTGCTTGAAGTACGTTTGATGCATGTACTTAATAATGCGTTTGGGCCGTACGCTATAATCCTCCTTGTACACCTCTCGTGGCAGGAACTTGAAGTATAGGTCATAGATATAGGCACGTTCTGGTTCCAGCGCCAGGGTGGTGCTGACATGGACGGCTGCATAAATGGAAAGGTAAACATATTTTATCAAATGTAATCCAAACAACGTGAAAACTTACATTCCAATAGACTGGCGAGAGTCACACAATTAAGTGATATGCGCAATTTCTCCGCATTGTGCTGCTGGCCCGGCTTAATGGGTATGTCCATTGAAGGCGTCTTGATATTGGATGATGCCAGCATTAGAATCTCACGCAATCGTGGTATACCCAGGGTGACGTTCATTTCACCACGTCCAGCAAAATGGAAGGTATTCAGTGTCATCTGAGTGGATGGTTCACCAATTGACTGGGCTGCAATAAGACCTACTGGTTCGCCGGGCGACGCCAGAGCCTTGATACTCTTCATGTGCATAATGTCGGCAATAATATGCTTGTGCTTCGGGTGTTTTCGTGCATAATCCTGAATGATTTTACCTGTGCGTTCAGAAACCGAACCGTAGTAAATGTCCTGCTTGTAGACGGCTGTGGTGGGATCGGGACAACGGGCATACTTTGTATGATACAACTGCTTGTCCTCTTTATCTACCTTTTTCCACAGCTTCAGTAGTTTCTCGTCAAAGCGTCGACGACCTGTTTTGGGAACAATTTCGTTGGGTCGACTTACTTCCACCTCGTTGCGAAGCTCATCGGAAAAGTGTGTGAAAGCAGCTCGCAGTTTCGCCGGACGTTTCTTTTGCCAACTACGTATAAGTTTCTCATGGCGTTGCACCTTGGCGAGGCCCTCCTCATCCTTCATCAAGTGCAGTTGGCTTTGACGCAAGATGGCTTTCTCATTTTGTGCCAGAAATTCGGCACAGAATTTCTCATTAAAGAATTTCGATTTCAATATATCTAGACCATCTTCTCCATAAAGAAATTGCACGACACTGTTGTCGCTGTCGCGCACGGTCAGATCATAATGTACACTTAATCCTTCCAAATGCTTGATCAGGCATCGCTGCAGATATCCGGAACGAGATGTTTTCACAGCAGTATCGATAAGACCCTGATAAGGTAGAGATTTACGTGATTATCAGTTGAAAAGATGGTTGACTTCAAACTTACTTCACGACCTGCCATGCAATGGAAAAAGAAGTCCTGCGGCTGTATGCCTGTCATGAATCGTCCATCAATAAAGCCTCCAGACTTGGGTGATGTCTCAAATGAGGGGAAACTTGGCAGGGATTTGCCAGATATCATCAGCGGAGGCCTTTTGCCTTCCAACTCAATTTGTCCCAGCAGACAAGAGATTTGCATAGTATTAACCATGGAACCCTTGGCGCCGGACAACACCATTAGCTGCAGATTATTTGAAGGGAATTGGCTAATCAGACCTCCAGGAAGGCAAGTTCTGAAAAGAAATTAAAGAAACATTAGGCTGAGAATGTTTTCATGGGTTCCTTTTAACCCACTTGTTAATGTCATTTGTGTAACCGTCTAGCAGCGATTTGTATTTACGATCTAGCAGGACGCGGAATTTGGAATCCTTTATATAGGCAGCTTCCATTTTTTCGGCCAATTCATCGTGCGGAGGCACATCCTCCAGTTCGAGAGCGGCAGCAACGGCGCTGTTGCCCACATCGCGGCACTCACGTATGATGTTACGACGCTTGCGATCCGCCTCGCCACTAACCAAAATATCCTTGACACCCAAGGTGAAGCCCTCCAGTTGCAGGAAAAAGGTGAACACTTTCGTAAAGGCCGTCAACAGTCGAGTGGACACATCGCCTCCGTACAACTCGTACATGCAATGGATGAGACCAAATGTAGTGGCGCCATATTGCTGTTTATCGAGCACACCCACAAGCAGCTCACCCTTGCGGATTTGCACTTGACTCTCGCTGAGTTCCTGTTCGCGTGGTGTCGACCCACACAGCGGTGTACGTGCTCGGGTTACGTTCCAGTTCTGCAAAGAGTTTGCACCGTTAGTTACTGAAGAATACGAATTATAATAAGCTTACCTTGCCGCCAATTTTGGCAAACGAATCCAGGTTGATACGTTCATAGCCCTCAGGAATAAGATTTATAATTATTGTGGACAGCACTTGCTTGCCTGACCACAATGTGACGGGTTTTAATATAGTAGGAGGCAACAGCTTGACGTTGCCCTTGAGATGGGATAGGCCCTGAAAGACCAATTGTTGATAGTCCTCACGATTGAAGAAACGACCACGTATGGAGAGCTTCACACCCGAAATGACTTGATCTTGTATAAGGCCACCCAGAGGAGTACCGTCCTTGGGCACCAGATAGTTGCTAGCTACATTCACTAGGTTGTACGCTTCGGCACGGGCCACCTCACTCTGCGGGTAATGTGCATTCATTTCGTCGCCATCGAAATCAGCGTTGTATGCTTTGCAGTTGGAGTAGTGCAGCCGAAAGGTCTTCTCGCCGTGCAAGATGCGAGCTTTGTGTGCCATAATGGAAGGCTTGTGCAGAGACGGTTGTCGGTTTAGGAGCAGAACATCGCCGTTTAGCACATGACGATGTACAATCTTGACACCATCCTTGGGATTGCTGAGCAACAGTTTGGCCATGCTGGCACGCTTGGTCGAATTATCGGCGGGTATGTATGTAGTCAAGCCCTTGCTGTCCTGTATGTAGTTGGCTCCCGGATGTACATCTGGTCCATTCATCACCATCTTACGCAGCTCGACGACATTCCATTCGGTTACAGGTACTGGATAGGATAGCTTTCGTGCAAATATATCGGGTATGCCAATCTCATCAACATCGATGTTGGGATCCGGCGTTATGACAGTACGTGCTGCATAATTCACACGTTTACCCATCATATGCTTACGGATGAGACCATCTTTCTTTTCGAGCACCTGCTTCAAGCCCTCAGCGGACTTTATGTCACGCGACATGTTCACGTCGAGCAGCACATCCACCGAACTTTGCAGCTGCAGCCAAGCATTGTAGAGCTTCTCGTGGTTGTTGGCGCCACGCAAGTTCATGTACACGGCTTTTGCTTCTTCACTGAGCTTCTCCTGCTGACCCTTCATGCACCTGATTACCACATTCAGGACATTATTGTTCTCTATGATGTTTATGTAAATATCCGTCTGTGGGTTGCCTTTCATCATATCATTGATGACGTTCATTGGTCGTGCTCGTGGTGGAGTCACGGGTATAGCATCCATGAAGAATATATCTACTGCCGAGACATCACCGCTACTCAAGCTCAATACGGGCACCAACAGTTTAAGTAGCTCGGGATAATTTTCGTATATTTTGCGCAAATAGCCACGGCACTCGTCCGCAAAGATCACCTTGTTTTGCCCACTGTTTTCGGGCACATCTCCAAGTCTAAAAGATCGTACAGGAATTTATAAATTATCCTTAAAAAAGATTGCGAGACTTACCGCTCTTTCATATCGGCGATGGTGCAATAGTAGACAAGGCGACGATGCAAGTAGCGTACAAATCGCATAGATTTGTTGCAATGGCGACACTTTTTACTGCTGCCGCGTTGCAGTGCGGCATGTGTTATAGCTGTACGCAAGGAACAGCTGGTTTTGGTCACATTGCTAGCGTTGCTGACGTTCTTTGCCAGCAGTTCTTTCACTGCAGCGATGCGTGGGTGCACGGCATCACCGTTGTCCAATTTAACCAGCTCGTCTGTGTTCTGGCAAGCTATCTCGGACTTGAATAGCTCCAGCTCTTGCGCCTCAATAATGTAGCCGGCATCAATTAAACGCAGCTGCAACATAATAATTTCACTCTCGTGATCTGCGGCAAAAGAGAGACGTTAGCTTGGATAAACATATGCATGGATATTTACACTAACCTTTCATCTGCAGCTTGAAGCAATGCAAACAGAATATGCAGAGCAGACGCTGCACCAACTTGATGAAAAACGGATTGTAGACCAGCGAACCAAGCTCAATGTGACCCATATGACCTGGACAATCCTGCATCTTTAGACATGTTCCACATGGATTCATGCAACGGCCATACGAGCCCAAGCGTATATCGTATAGGCCTCCGTTGATTGGGTGCCCGAGTGCGTCGAACATGTAACCAGTAATGATTTTCACAACACTCAGTTTCCGTATCTCTTCGGCTGTGAATACAGCAAACTCCAAGTCCGATGGGAACATGTGCACGTCCATTGGCTTTCTCGAACCCATTTTAGCTTCTTTTTTATTTAAAACGACTTAAATTCAATGAATTCGTAAAGCAACAGTTCGCTGGCACGTGTATTTAAAGAGAACTGCGGTATGAAGATGGGACCAATTGAGATGTCGGTGCGGCACGATGTATCGATACTTCTTTGGGAAAGCACGCGCTATCGATAAAAGAGACCGCGTTAAGAGCAGGGTTGTTTTAAATTTTTAAAATGATTTTAATTTTTTGGGAAAACAAAGTTCTAATTTAATTGAACATAAATAAATCTTTATTATTGCAAACTATATATTTTATTATTAAATAGAAAAATTAATGAATATACATTCGAATAGGTAATACCTCAAAAAGTTAAACAATAGCTTTGGTTTCGCTTAGAACTTATCACAAGTCAACTGGTATTGCCAGTTTTTAAAAGCCACATTCTGGTCGTATTTGTCGCGGACAGTGTCCATGAGTTGCGCAACAGTTTTTTCATCTCCAGTCGCTGATGCTGCTCCATTTCGAGCTCCTGCTGCAGCTCCCACTCCAGTTCCGGCTCCTCGGACAGCGTTTGCAGTCTTGTTGACCTTCTGCTGCTCATCGTACGGCTGTAATTGTCGCGGACGTCGCACACGCTGATTGAGTGGAGTTGGTACATCTCGTTCTCGTTCCCGTTCCCGCTCCCGTTCTCGATCACGTTGCCGTTGCTGTTCCCGTTCTGGTTCCCGGTCTCGTTTCGTTGCACGACCACCTTTGCGCCAGGACTCGACATTGGCAATGCCAGTGTCTGCGCCAGTCTTGGCCCCACGCCCAAAGATGGTCGTCCAACGAAACCACTTATGTCATAAGCTATACGACGACTGCGGGGATGAACTGCGTCTGAGGGGCAGTTCACGGCGCAGCAGAAAGACACACAAGCCCAGACAGGCCAAGAGCAGACAAACCAGTCCAAGCATGGCATAGAAACCCTGACGATAGCGGGCTGCATCTGCGCTGGCCTCCATCAGACGCACGCGCTGCCCCAAGGGGCCGTTTTCACCCAGCTCGCCGTCCTGTGCCGTTGGCAAAAGCACCTGCCAGAAGCCGTAGACACGTCGCAAGTGATTGCCATAGCCCGAGTCCAGCTGATTGCTGGCCACATAGGAATTGGTTGCGCCCTGTCGATAGCTGTCATGCCGATTGATGCGAGACAGACTGCGATCTGTGCCCAAGTCCGATGTCTGCTGTTTGCCATTCAACAGTTGCTCGACGAGAGTCTCATCCACGCCCGTAGCCGGCAGCTCGGTGCTTTTAGCCAGCTCACCCAGACTGTAGATGAAGGGACGTTGCACAGTATAGGGTAACCAGGCATCGTAAATGCGTCCAGGCGTAGGGTTGCCACCCTTTACAAAGTTAGCAAAGCAGCCACGCAGTTTGCGGCACAGCTGCTCCTCCTCGGCACTGAACCGTCGCCGGGCAATCTCCTGGAACAGACTCGGACCGAGCAGCAGCGGCAAATCTGCACTATGCGGAGCGCCGCCAAATAGATTCTGCCGGCCGCGCATGTCCATGGCGTGGGCATGCGACTGATCGAATACGTAGGCATAGCTGATGCTGCTGGCGGTGTCGTTGAGCAGCTGCAGCAGGCGCAGGAATGGTGTCTCGTACAGTGACTCGGATAGCAAACGTTGCATGCCCCACAGCAGCTGCCCGACGGACGCGCTGTCGCTAAAGTAGCGCCAGCGTATGGCGGCCAGTTGAGCCGGACTGGCGCTCTCCTCCAGCTGCATTGAGCGCAGCACATTGGGCAGCAGCGTGTGATTGATGTAGCTGTGCAGTGCCTGCTCCCCGTCACGTGCCAAATCCAGCCAGTAATCCTGCCAGAAGGCACCCTCGTTAGAGCCAATGCCAAGTAATACAGGCGGTAACGATGCATTGGCCAATCGCTGCTCCAGTTGTCCCGCAAGTTGGACCCCCAGTTGCATGCTAGCATTGCCATGATTGTATACACTCTCGTAGGCACGCAGCAGATCCTCACTGCTTTTGCGGCGCAGACAGCTCAGAAGCTGGCGATGCTGAGCCTCCTCAAACTGACAACCTAGTTTCTGGATAAGCTGACGTCCCGTTGCCACAATGCGTTGCTCGTGACCGACACCCAGAGCATAGAGCACGGGACCGGGTGACATTAGGATCAACTGCTTGTAGAGTAGCTTTTCATCCGGGCGTGGCTGCAACGAGCTGGCCAGTGCCACAAGGGCACCGCTACCATGGCCCAGTAGCGTCAATTGCTCCGCATTGCCACCGAAACTCGCCGCATTGTGTTGTATCCAGCGGAGTGCCTGCAGCACATCGCTTAACCCATAATTGCCCGGCAGCTGACGATGCTCTCGGCCCAATCCCAGCCAGCCATAGATATTGCTGCGATACTGCACACTGATCACAACCACACCCTCGGCTGCAGCAAAGTCCAGGCCATTGATACGATTGCGTGGCCAGTCGTAGGCAAAGTCCTCGCCGCTAACTATGACCAGCATGGGCAGCTGGCCATAGCGCATACCCGTCTCCGGCGTCCAGATGTTCAGAAAGAGGCAATCCTCGTTACTTGGCGCACTTCTGGTGCGGCTGCCATCGGGAGTCTCGTCGTAAATCGTGTTCGATAGTTGCGGACATATCGGCTGCATCGACGTTGCCTGCAGCGTGCGGTTCCAGCCGGCGTGCGGCTTGGCAGACTAAAAGAGAGACAGAGAGAAGAGGCGAGAGTAAGAGAGAGAGAAGAAGAGAGAACAGTGAGAGCAACATAAGAGCGAACATTCTTTATACCCTGCAGGCATTGCTGAACCGGGTATATTCAGTTTGTTTAACTATTCCACCGACCTTGGAGCGTATATAAATACTTGATCAGCAGCAGAATGTGTCTATTTAATTTTTGATGATCAGCATTCATAGCGCTGTGAAAAATTTGTCAGATTTGCATTAGAAAATTAATTTTTTTTTTGATTTTTTCCATACTTTAAATGTTTTTAACTTAATTTTTTTTTGTTAAAAACTTTAAATCAAGTAAAACTTATTTGATAAAAAACTCCAAGTCAAATTGTCATAAAAAGCAAAGTGTTATGCTATGGCTTTACAGGGTATTTCACAGTCGTATATGCTCCACTGTAATGTCTTAATTAATTGTGATGCCTTAATGAAATGTGTGTGTGTGTGTGTTGAGTAAGCTAAAAACAGTTTCATCATCTTAATTAACTCACCGCAAAGCGCAGAGGCCCCAACGGCGGCTGTGCATAGGGTATACCCAGAAAGGCGTAGACCGCGTTGCGTGCTCCATCCGGAAATACTTTGAGCTGCAAGGGCACATAACATCATATGCAAAGCATTACAGGGTATCTTCGGTAAACTTACGCCAATCAAATCGCCCTGTTCCAGCTTAATGTGCGTCTGTTGGGCCCAGCTGCCGCCTAGGCTGTTAAGCCATAAGAATAATCCCAGCCAGCTGACGAGACCAAGCATGTCCATAATACAGTATTCTCGAAAAGAAAAATCTATACAATTTTTTAAACCATATTCGAGCAGATTTGCTCGAATTTTTTTAAAATTATTTTCCAAGTGCGTGCTGCAGTTTTTCACGCAGACTCCCGACGCGACGCTACAATGAAAACTGAACAAAAAATAAAAAAAAAAAAATTTTACCCGCCGTTGGTAAAGTTGACCAAAAGTTTATGCTAGAATTATTCCAATTGTTTGCTGGTGTCATTATAATTGTTGTTGTTGCTGCTGCTGCGTGTATTGTTGTTAATGTGGTTGTTTTTGTGCCCCGTGTGTGTGTGTGTGTGCTCGGGAATCATTCATGCATTCATCAGATCAAAATACCAGCGACACCACCAACAGGCACAACAGCCACAACAACAACAACAGGTTGATTCATGGGGTTGAATGGGCGAACTCGTGACTTGTGCAGGCCAAAAGATTGGACCCAACAAAGCCGTAACTTTGAACTCGAAACATATTCAGGTTGGCAGTATGGCACGATCTGTTTGGTTGGGTGGCTTGAAATGTTCAGCCGGAGCAGAGCAATAGTTCACCTTATGACGCCAAGAAAGTCACCAATGCAGCGAGAAAAGGTCACCTCATAACATGTTATAGTAATTAGAAATATTTCACCTTACCATGGGCAATAATTCACCACATAATGTAGGATAATTCACCTTAACATTTCAACTTATTCACCACACAATGCGAAATAAGTCACCTTGCCATGCGCAACAGGGTATTACATAGTCGTGATACTCCAAGCTTAACTTGTATTTATTTAAGCACAGATTACAGTATTACAGTACCCCTGCGCTATGTCACTGGTTACTCCCCACCTACGCCCAGCTTAGAGGGTATATCCAGTTCCTGCCACACGTTTTGTATGTTACCTGCTGAATCTGCCCTGTGTGGAGCTGTGTCGCTTGGCTTTGGCTTGCAGCAGATAATGTACCATAATGTTGGCTTAATGCCAGTTGTTGTTGCTGTTGTTGTTGCTGTTGTTCTTGTGTTTGTTGCCACTGTTAGACGAAGCGCAGTTCCGGTCAACAGTCGCTGCTGCTGCTTCTGCCAGCGGCGGCCGAGGCGGCTGCGCTGCGCTGCTAAGTTGACTCGAGTTGCAGATCAGCGCTGCGAGCGTAGCTCATAATAAACTTGTCATCTCATTCGCTCTTGCTATCTCTCCTGCTCTCTCACGCACATTTATGCGTTTTAATTAGTTTTTAAAGTTATTTATAGGGGGAGAGGCAGCAATATAATTTCAATGAATTATGAGGGGGCGGGGGGGAGCAAATTGGCCACAGTCTGTGGCACTCTCCCAGCACCTCTCTCTCTCTCTCTGACTCTCTCTGTATCTAACTCTTTTCCCCTCTCTCTGTCTCTTGCCCTAACTAATCAATTTATGCCCATGATGCGTGGTGCTTCAGAGCTGAGCTTCGATTATTATAAACAGCGTAGGCGGCCTAGTTTATTCAATAACACTAACTGTTTGTGTGTTGCAGGGAGAGGGGAACTTTATATTGCCCTTGCTTATTACAAAAGGTTTTACATTATTTTGTTCAAATTCAATTGATTTTCAGCAGGAATGACAAATTATGTATATCATTCTGCATTTGCAAAATATTCAATTTCATTTCATTAAAAAAATTTTTAAAATTTTCGAATTTTCACTTAGGTAAAGAATGAGAAAAATTTGCAACGTTTCGTGAGAAAAACGTTTGACCCGGAGTTGAACAAACACTTGAAACATTTATTGCAGCTTCAAACGGGGCGAAAAAGAAAAACAAAAAAGGCCAAAAACCCAATGCAAATACTCGTAGCAGCAGCAATTGAGCAATTTTTGGCAGCAATTTGGCAATAACAAAATAACAAAAACAGAAACAAAATTGACAACTAAAACAAGTCGAGTGACTCCACACGACACGCTCACGTGTCAGAGTAGGTATGATAGCAAATATGCTGGTAAATCATCGATAGATAAATAACAAAAAATTTCGGGTATAGAAGCCTAGATTAACTACTACAATTTTTTTTAATACATTTAACTTTTATTTCTAAATTTTTATTTTGGTTTATTCAATCTAAATTTTCACAACTTGCTTTCAGCTTTCTCAGCTTACCTGCTTTGCAAAATTTCTAGGGTATGTCCAAGCAGAGATTTCTATTTGGGTTGGGTTATCGTTCTGCTCATGTTGTGGAAAGAACTTTTTCGTAATGAAAATATCTATGATTTCGTGCAGAGTTTATTGTTTACATATATTGCCGAAGCATATTGCAAAGTTCTTTTATTAAATTTTTCAGCAATAAAAGCCAATTGTTGGGCTACGTTTATTGTTGTTACTCTCGTTGTTGTTGTTGTTGTTCTTGTTGACATTGTTGCTATTTCGATTATGGGCTGTGACTATAAAATACTTGAAACTTTCCGATTGCCCTGCACTTATAGAGGCACCCCCAGCTTCCTAACTGCCTCTGCCTCCGCCCCTGCAGCTTGGCATCTGAGCTGAGTTGATGATTCAATTTTGTTTCATATTTCTCGAGAATGCATGACATGGCATTATTTTCTCGTACTTTTGCTGCTCCGTTATGGCATATTTGAAAGTGTTTTGTGCATTTTTCCAAGCTGCACAGCGAGATTCCTCTAACGGAACTTGTCCGGAACAGTTTGTCAACACTTTGCAACAATTAAAGTGGCGGCTGCTGTAGCCGAAACTTTTGAAATTCCTGTCGACAGGGAGGTGTGTGTGTTCCATGTAAGGGTGTGTGTGTGTGTGTGGGCATGGCCTTTTGGAAATTTGTGACAAAGTTTGCAACGGTAAAACAACCGCAGAGATTCCTTTTTAGCCTTACATCTGCATATCGATTTTGAGTAGAACGAGAAAAAAGTAAATTCTACAGAATTTTGGTTACTTTCAAATATATTTTTTTTATATTTAAATCAGCTAAAGTTGTTAGGTGCTTATAACTATTTAGTTATGCCTTATTTTTAGTATAGTATATTTTATATATATACAGCTGTGTTCACAAAGATAGCAGTGCAAGAAATGCAATCAAGCAATGCGTTTTTTTTCAAGTTCCGTTACGAATATTTCAACTTGTACGCATTGTTATTGTAGAATGGCATGTGTACAAGGAAGAAACGAAAAAATCCGTTAGATTTGCGAGAATTAAGCAAATGAACAACTCTTTTTGCTAGAAGCATCAGTCTTTGGCTGCTCATTAACATAGCAGTGCGTATCTTGATAAGCAAAAAATTTTTTTAGACTTTTAATTGATAAAAAGTAAGTGGTTTTGTATTAGTGACTATTTTTGTGAACACAGCTGTATATTCCTCTTCGATATATTTTTATTTATTTTATTTTTTGTTTATGTAACGTTAAATGGTGATGGTAAAATAAATTTTTATTTTAAGTAATTTAAATCATAATTTTTATATTATTTATATTTATATTTATATTAATATTTATACATGATTGTTCCTATAATTGACTTGATATAAAAATATTTAACATACGCGTTCTTCATTTGGCATACCAAACAATCACATATACCCTACATTGATTGCATTATAAACTGTACAATCATTGCAAATCGAAATCAACCAAAAATATTCATCAACAATTTGCTGAATTAATTAAATTCGTTTATGCCAAAACGGGCGAAATATTTTCGCAGCGCAGATAGGGAGAGAGAGAGAGAGAGAGAGAGCGGGCCACAGATGGTGGGGCATGCAACAACGGGGCATAATGTAATTATGTAATTAGCAAGAACAACAACGACAGCCGCGGCAATTTGCGCAAAAATATTTAACAAAACAATGTTGAAAGTGGTCGCTTGTTGTTGCTAATGTTGCAGCTGTAGTTGTAGTTGTAGTTTTGGTTGTTGCTGCTGCTGCAGCTGCAGCTGGCGTCGCTGCTGTTCCTGTTCCTGTAGCTGTTGCTGTTGTTGCTTTAAGCCTAATTTAACGGCGCTGTAGACAAACAATGTGGCAGGCATTTTGTTTATGCAACTTTTTTGCAAGTGGCAAAGGCAGAGAAGGAGGCAGGCAGGCAGGCAGGGAGGAACATGGGGCGTGTTTTACACGCACACTTTCTAATTAATGCGAAAAATTGCAGCTGAAAAGGAACTGCAAAAAGCACCGAAAACATAAGCGACGCATTGCCCGCACATTTTTTACTGCAAGGCAAAGCGGGAGGGGAGATGGCAGCAGAGCAGAAGCCACGCTGTGCTGTGTGTGTGGCATGCATCAGTTTTTTTTTTTTGCAGCCGCTTTTGTTGAGCTCACCACAACCAACACAGAGCAAAAAACGGCTAAAACTGCTGCAAGCGCAACTAAAGCCGAAACTGAGCATATGCGTTGTGTCCTTGACAATGTCAAGAGGCGGCAGCTGGGCGCACAGAAGTGGCCGCCAGAGGTCGCCATGCAATAGTAGCATGCCACATGGGAGGCATAGCGTAGCAGAGGATACTCATGTATTTAATAATAATTTATTTTTATTTATTTATTAATATTGCTTTATTTCGTTGACCGATCTACAGTCGATGCCCTCTATAAGACCTGCGGATAATACGCTCCGTCGGTAATGCCACAGAGATTCTTGTTTCGTGCTAGTCTCATGTAGCCGCCCTCTCCCCACCTGCTGCCAATGGAGGTCTTGAGTATCCAATAGTCGCCATCCTTCTTGGAGGTGCCATAGCCGGTAATGAGTACCGCATAGTTTCCCTTGGATTTCACACACTTTGCATTCTTCAGCACGCCGCCCTTGTACTGTAGAATTGCATCGAAATAAATTTCAGCTACCACCGGTCCTTGGGCCACGTACCAAGCTAAGACTGTTTCGTTTCCGCTTCCGGTTTCGAAATTTCGTATGACTTTAGCTCCGATTTTCTTCTTGTTAAACCGACACTTTCCATGTGCTCCCTTGGTTGGATACGATGCTTCGGTATCGATGCCTCCCAGCTTCTTAATGCACGACAGCGCGTACATATTTCTACCTCTTCCACATCGTCTGCTACAGCAGTCAATTAGATTCTGCTTGGAGAGAATTGTCAGGTGTTTGTGTGCAATGAAATGACGACTCTCCACGACGCCGGCTACGGCAAAGGCCCAGGAATGAGGACGATGTCCCTGGGACTCAACTCGAGAAACAGCACCCATTGCAGTCCAGTTTATCGATGCGGGTATTTGACGAATTTTCGCATCGTCCAAGTCGATCACTTCAAAAGCTTCTTTCTCAATCTCCATCTCGGGGTAACCATCGCAATCCTCGTTCACATACTGCCCACAGGCAAATCCTACGCTCAGAAGAGCCACAACTAGTAGAACTTTCTTCATTTCTTACTTCTTAACGACTGAGAACTGAAGTTCAGGGAGCTCCCTCTTATAGTCAACAAGATCTTAGGTGAGTCACAAATTATGAGGAACTCTGTGGTATCTGGCACATGGACCCACATAGATTTGATTCGCAAAATATTTTATAAAAATACAGCAAATTCTTTTAATTTTTCGATTAACTTTGATATACATGATTGGGTTTAGTAACTACATCGTATTCCTTCTACAAAACCTGTGGATAATAGGCCCATTCGTACATGCCACATCGATTCTTCGTGTTTCGTGCTAGTCTCATGTAGCCGCCCTCGCCCCACTTGCTGCCCATGGAGGTTTTGAGGATCCAATAGTCGCCATCCTTCGCGGAGGTGCCATAGCCGACAATGAGTACCGTATAGGTTCCTTGGCGTTTGCCACAATTTGCGTTCTTAAGCACGCCGCCCTTGTACCTGCGGATTGCACCGTAGCAAATATGTGTTACCACCGGACCTTCCAACACGTTGGAAGCCAAAACGTTCTCATTTCTTGTGTCCACTTTGTAAATCCCTTTAACTTTGGCTCCGATATTTTCCGTTTTGAAACCACACTCAAAGTTGGGGCCGCGGTAGGGATAAGATACTTCGGTATCGATGCCTCCTCGCCAGATTATGCAGGAGAGCGCGTACATAATATGATCTTTTCTATCTCGTGGGCGACAACAGTCAACTAGATTCTGCTTGGATAGAACTCTTAGCTTATTGCGTTTGATGAAGTATCGACTCTCCACGACGCCGGCTACGGCAAAGGCCCAGGAATTTCGAAAATGTCCCTCGGCGGCGGGCGGAGAAACTGCACCCAGGGCTGTCCAGTTAATCGATGCAGGTATTTTGCTTAGTTTCGATTCGTCGAAATTGACCAGTTCAATAGCTTCATTTTCCACAATGTCTTCGAATTGGTTGACCTTCATTTGGGGGTAATCATCGCCAGCCTCGATAATACCCTGCGAACAGGCAAATACCCCCAGGAGGGCCACAACTATTACAACTTTCTTCATTTCTGCTTATGCAACAACTGATAACTAATGGAAACGTAACTCCCTCTTATACTCTCCGAGCACTAAGCTGACTCAAATCTTATGAGGAACGATGTGGCACATGGACCCACATAGGCCCATTAGCTTTAAACTGTGAGTCGAAGAGAATTCGAAATAAATGTAGTTTTTCCACTTCGTGGTTTCTTTGGGAATTTCACATTACGATATAAGAAAAACAAACAGTTCCAAGTCTTAGTCGTATTAATATGTCCATGTTTAACATAAATCGATCAAATTCCGCTTGAGAGGAACCCTTATAACTCTTTTTATTTTCTTCATATTTTTCACGACTGAGAACAATGAGCTATAGAGCCTTCTCTTCAAATCCTCAAACTCTACGAAGAGAAAGATCTCAAGATGTGAAAATATAAGACTATGATGTATAAGTTAAAATACGTTTCTTATTTATTTGATTTTTGCATGATGTATTTCAAATTCATTATAATTAAATTGCTGGATAATACACCCGATCGGTTATGCCACATAGATTGTTCTTGTTGCGAGCCAATCTCATGTAGCCACGCTCTCCCCACTTGACACCCTTGGAGGTCTTGAGTATCCAATAGTCACCATCCTTCTTCGAGCTGCCATAGCCTACAATGAGCACAGCGTAATTTACACACCTGCGACATCTCAGGTCTTTCAGAACGCCGCCCTTGTACTTTAGGATTGCATCGTAGGAAATTGAAGCAGCCACCGGTCCTTGCGCGACATTGTAGGCCAAAATGGTTTCATTTCCGCTCATTACTTTGAAATTCGTTTTGATTTTGGCTCCAATTGTTGCATTTTTGAACTGACACTTTGCAACTCGGCCCTGGTAAGGATACGATGCTTCGGTATCGATGCCTCCGTATTTCTTAATGCATGCAAGACCATTCTCCGTATAATGACACCATGAACGACAGCAGTCCACCAGATTCTGCTTGGAGAGAATTGTCAGTTTCTTGGTCTTCATGAACTGACGACTCTCCACAACGCCGGCTGTAGCAAATGCCCAGGAATTGGGGTATCTGCCCTGATCCCCCACCGGAGAGACGGCTCCATGTGCAGTCCAGTTAACCGATGTGGGGATTGCGTTGATATCTAAGTTTTTGAAGTCTGCCGCTTCAAATGCCTCTTCTTCAGCCTCGATGTTGCTCTGCGAGAAGGCACAAAGTCCCAGAAGGGCAACAATTATCAATATTGTTTTCATTTCAATGGTTTGAGTGCGACTAATGCTTACAAGCCAATGCAGCCCCTTTTATATTGTTCATAATGCATCAGATTATATATGAGATTAGGCCTGCAACTTGAGCCCACATAAGCTTGCAGGCCCTGAGCTGTGTGTGCTACAAAATATTTCTTCTTATCTGAAATATCCCCCAGATTTAATAATGTTGTGCTTCATGGGAAAATTTAGTGGGTGAATAATATAATTCATATGGAAGCTGATAAAGCAGAAATATATTTTATAAATTAAATTTCTGTGACTTAATAGAATTTTATCAAAAAATATAATATATAATATGTATAGTTCCAAACTAGATCAAATCGACGGGCATAATCAATGCGGTTACTTGGCTATTTCAAGTGGTTAACCAGCATGCGAGGCAACTATAAAAGTGGAACTTTTTGGGGGTACCGACTATAGTCGAGTTCAAACTTAGGAAAGATGAAGTTGTTGTTGTTGGCGCTGCTGGGCGCACTAGCCATTACCCAAGCTACTATAACCTATGCAAATATAGAGGAAGTGGAATGGAACTACTACAAAATGGAATACAACAAGAACTACACCGAGCAGGAGGACCTTTATCACAGTCAGGTGTTTCAGTCTAATAAGCGAATGATTGAGGAGCATAACAAACGTTGGGCTGCTGGCAATGAGAGCTACGAGATGAGCATCAATCATTTTACCGATTTGTCGGAGGAGCAGTTCATGCAGCTATTTGAGAGTGAAGAGGCAGAAGCTACAGAGGATGAGGAACTAGAGGAGCTTGAAGAGAACTACTTGGAGTCTCAATCAAACGATGTTGATTGGCGTAAATTGGGAGCTGTTACTCCTGTGCAGGCACAGGGTCACTTTTTCAACTCATTCGCTTTCGCTGCAGCCGGAGCCATTGAGAGTCGCCAGTTTGTGGCCACCGGCAAATTGGTGCCGCTCTCGAAGCAAAACCTCATCGACTGTTGTAAATCCAAGAGTGAACGTATTAAGAAGGCGCTTAAGTGCGTCAAGAAGTTGGGAGGCATCGACACTGAGGCATCGTATCCGTATCGAGGCGCCAAGGGCAAGGCCTGCAGCTTTCAGAAGAAAGAAATTGGCGCTAAAGTCAGCGATGTCAAGACTTGCCGACGCGGATCAGAGGCTGCACTGTCTCGCTTGGTGCACGAGGGTCCAGTCGCTGCTTCCATTTACATGGGAGCAATACAATTCTACAAAAGCGGCATATTCGACGGAAAGTGCAGAAGGTGGAAAGCAATTTACTCGGTGCTTGTGGTGGGCTATGGCACGGATGTCAACCATGGTGACTATTGGCTGCTGAAAACTTCACAAGGCACTACCTGGGGAGAGCAGGGCTATATGCGCTTGGCACGCAACAGGGAAAACCTTTGTGGCATCGCCGACAAGGCTAGTTTCCCGGTCATTAAGAGGAAGTAATAATTGTTCTCAGGATGTCTAATCCACTTACATATTACGTAATAAAACTCAAAACAAATCTAACTTTTTTTGTTTATTCTCATCGACCTATATGACCTATTCATACATACTCTATATTTAATGTTATAGAGTCTATAATTACGCACATTATGCAACTGCACACAGTCTCAGGCAACCGGGCAGACATGTGCAATAGCCACAAAATTTCATAGCATGCTTTTAGGCGGCGTCTTTTGACACGCGTCGCCGCAATGCAATTTATTAATTTGCAGCTGCTGCAATCACTGCCTCACACACACACACACACATAGTTGAATGCACAGCTCTGTCTGGCGACATGTTTCGTGTAGCTTGCTAAAAACTTTGCTAATTCTTTGCGCAAACTTTACGCCAATTTGAGGTGAGAAGAAGTGTGCGGCATGTGAGGAATATGTGGAGTTGCTTCGCTAATAGAAACTACATTAGCAGGCTAATGGGAAGTTGTCAGCAGACAGGACAGGCAACTTTCCACAGTAGGAGGAATTAATAAAAAACAAAGAGGTGTGCACAATTTCATCTCATTTAATTTTTATTCAAAAATCACATTTGTTGTTGTTTTTTTTTTATATTCAATTTTCTTTTTCTGTTTTTCATTCTGCTGTTGCGGCGCGAGAGCTGCTATTCGATAATATCCATAATATTTATATTATATATATTTATTATTATTGTATTATAATGCTTACTTTTGAATGGAGTCTGAGTTTATGTAATTTACATGCAGTTTATGTTTCGGTGTTCGCTTCTTCCTCTCTCTAATCTGTCTTTATCTATCTGTCTCTTCGTGTTGTGTCTGTTTCGGTGTTTCCAATACAATTGCCTTAAGCTTTAACAATCTTGACTATGCAATAGTTGAAGCACATTTACTTTAATTTGCATTTCGTAGCCACTTAACATACTACGTATTTCATTTCACTTATCAATTTTTCATATTTCGTATCTCATGTGTTTTTTTTTTGTATTTAGTATGTACAATATAAAAATGCGTGCGCTATGAAACATGATGAAGAACCGAAAAGTGTTTTCCGTTTCGATATTTCGTAATTTTTTCGACGCATCAAAATTACAAAAAACCTTAATTAAATCAAATTTAAAATGTGACATTTTCAGCTAGGTCATATGGTACGATAGAGGGGCATGTGAATAGGTTAACCAAGGCTTACAATACGACTTCGAATCTTAAACCTTAACTCACTTTATTGTCTGCTTTTTGGTGTCTTACCATACCTTTTAAAAGAATAAAATGATGAAAATGTTGATATTAAAAATGCAACGTTATAAATTTCCGAAATAAAACTATAAAAATAATGATTTTTTTTAAGAATGAAAAATTATGCTTCAGTTCCTTTGATCTGTCTCTTACTGTAATTAAAACTTCTTTTAATCTGACCATATTATTTTCATACCGCACCTATTCACATGCCCAGCAACGTGTGCATGTTTATTTTTAAATGTCAATTCTGTGTGTGTTTTTTGTTATTATTGTTTTATTGCCTTCTTTTCATTGCGGCACTGATTCGATTTCAGTGCTTAAATCTGCATACGAAAGAGCACGAACAAAAAGTGCAAAAGCAGTGAATGAAGAGGAGAATAAAGAGAAGAAAAAAATTTAAAATGAAAAACGCTTTTCGCATTTTCGCAATTTTCGCGCACGCCCCTGGCCCTCATGTGTTAAATGTGGCAAAATAATTGATTATGCTCAATTATGTTTTAAATGTAAATGGAATAAATTGAGAATCGAAACTGAAGGGAAGAAGGGAAAAAATGGAAAAACAAAAGGATTCATATTTTCATATTTTCCTCACTCGTTACGTTGGTTTTACCATAACTGCTGATTATACTTTATGCTGCACATTTCTTATCATAAGCTATGATTAGTTGCACGAAATGTGAGTGTGGATCGTAATTCTTTTCATAATATTATCGTTAGTTTCGTTTTATACCATTGCAGATGGTATATTAATGTTGGCCAGAAGTTTGCAACGCACCTAAGGAGACATCTCCAACCCTAGCCATGTCCGTCTGTCCGTCCGTCCGTCCGTCTGTTGCAACGCAAACTAGTCTCTCAGTTTTAGAGCTATCTTGATGAAACTTGGTATACATGCTTCTTATTGCTGCACGCTGTAAATAAGTTGGAACGAGCCGAATCGGTCCGATATATCGTATAGCTGCCATAGAACCTATCGGTCGAATTTTGTTATTTTTTTCAGATATCGCTATGAAACTTTCCCGATATATGTCTAAGTATGCCCTTTACATGCTATGCAAGTTTTATAAAAATCGGACAGATATATCGTTAAGTTGCCATAGAACCTATCGGCCGATTTAATATGTGGAGTAACTGCAATGGTATAAAACCTTCGGCGTGTCGAAGGTAGCCTTTCTTTCTTGTTACTTTTTTCTTACATTTCTCTTCTATGTGTTTTGTTTTTTGTCTGCGTGTTAGAAAGACTTTTGTGTTTGGTCAGTTTGTTTTTGGTATATTTTTGGTAGTTAATTAGTAAGTTAATTAGTTTAGTTAAAGTTGTATAAAAAATTGTGGCGTAGTCTGTTTTTGTTCTCGTGTTCTCAATACAAATGCACAAAATACGCGTATAATACAAATATATTTTTTACACTCAGATACAAAAAAGTAAACTCACTGTACAAAAGTTTCTTCGTTTCGGTTATTGTGAATAGAGTTGGCTATGTGTATGTTTGCATGTGTATGTGTGTGTGTGAGTGAGTGCTGTGCAGTGTCCTCAGACTGGAATTTTTGATTATTATTTAGCAGTAAACGCAGAAAATGTTTGAAATATTTGATTTATGTGCATGCTGATGCCTGATACGGCGCATTCATTGCAGTCTCCCCTCCGTCCGTCCGTCCGTGCGTCTGTCTGTCTGTCAGATATTTTCAATTTGAATACATATTTAGCATATTGCATGTGTGTTCGTATGTGTGTGTGTGTGTGTGTGTGTACTGATAAGCATTCGGAATGATAAATGCTAAACAATTTGCTCGGCAGTCCAGAGTCGAGTCGAGGCAACGTTGCACACTTGATTCACAGTTCCTGCCCCTGCCCCATTTCTGACCCTGCCCCAATTCGATTTTTATTCACTTTTGCCATCTTCGATTCGATGCCTTCCTCCCCCCGCCGTGCAACGTTGCCTACCGACTCCCATGATATGTTCAGGCTAAACGTTATTGCATTCTCTGCTAGTTCTCTCTCTCTCTCTGCATCTCTTCTTTCTGCTACTCTTATTGCCCTCTGCACACTTCGAAAGTAAAGTAGAAAAAAAAAGGAAAATAAAAATCAAATGAAGGAAACCGAAAATCAACCGAATTGAATAGAAAAGAAAAACGTTTATTATTCCATTTCGTTTCGTTTTGTATATTTTGTGTAAAAATATGTTTATACAATTTGTTATTACTGCTGCCATATCTTCTTGTTAATTAAACTAAATAAAAGAGAGTACACTAAGAATAATAATAAAAAAAACCATCTCTCTCTCTCTCATCTCATCTCATATGTATGCGTATCGATATGCGAGCGTTGAACGTAATTGCATTGCATACAACACATGTATAATACATTTACATGTCATGCACATATACATAGATATATATATATAATCTAGTTAATTGATAATCGATTGCTATATAGTCGTGTATTAAACGTATTAAATGGCCGCATAGAAAGCTAAAGCTAAAGCCGATTTTCGTAGTATAAACAAATATGCAACTGATTTCGGTTCGGCAAAATGGAAATTGCACATCTGGTTATAGTAAGAATATATAGTATATATATATAATAATAATAGTCTAGGAAACAAGGAGCAAACGGAGGTTGGAAATGAAGACATTTCATTGTTTTCGCTTTTGTGCTTTGCCTTGGCTCAAGTTGTTTCAAATTGTTTCTTATAATCAATAGGGAATATCTTAGGTGAGCCCAAGTCGAGCTCAACACAAGAATGGCTAGAGACACACACACGGTAAACGGTTATCGGGTTATCGGGCTATCGGGCTATCGGGTAATCATAACACTAACTAGCTATACACATACACAGATATTGTTTCGGATTACACATATACATACAGATACATATTCGATACACACGATATGAATTACAACAATTACAATTACAATTACACACAAAAAATGTACACACACTTATACAAAAATCAAACGCGTCGCAGTACAAAATCATCTAGCTATGCATACAATTATGTAAGTAGTCTGTATATACTAACGGTATATCGTATATCGTATATATATATATCTCGAAAATTTGCAGCGCTAATTTGAAATTAGCAAAAAATGGCATTCGACTCGCTCGCTCACATCATAACTAACATAACTAAGGCTAATCAGAGTTTCCTTTCCGTCTCTCTTTCACTTTCTATATATACATATACAAATCGGTTGTACATTACAAATACATATTCAATTATATATATATATATAGCTACATTCACATAGATAATTGCAACGCTGAATGCTATTTAGTTACATACAAACATATACATATATGGATCCTAACTAATTTTTGCTACTAATAATAATTAACATAGTTTGCGGCGCTTTTGTGTGGCAGCGTCAGTAAACAGCAGCTTATGAAGTGGCCTCTGTGTGTGTCGGTGTGTGTGTTTGGGTGTGTGTGGGAGTCTCAGTACTCTTAACGTTTGTAGCTATTGCCAATTTGCACATATCGCTAGCTGCCAACCAATTCGATTTGGCGATACTTTTTGCGCAAATTGGAGACTGGATCACGATAAAGCATGGGATCCATGCGTAGATTGGAACGTATGAGCGGCATGTAGCTGTGAAAGAGAGAGAAAGATAGAGAGAGAGAAAAGAAAAATATTAGTATAAGTATAATATAAGTGAAACATTTAGCTTAGATTTAGTTTGCTTACGCTAAGTTGGGAGCTAACAAAAAAGGCTAGTTTATATGGCAAACATTGATGGATTTTGATGAAATTTGAACAGTATATAGAAAAGGGTTAAAGATTAAAATACTATAAGTTTGCTGATGATATATTGAAAACAAACAAAGTTAGGCCGGTATACAAAAATGCAATGTGAAAAATTAACTTTAAAAGTGAAAAAAAGTTCTTAACTGAATGTAATAAAGATCTGTACATGCTTATCGACTATATAGTGTATATATTTCAAATTTATTTCTCCTACTCACCCAAAGACCGCTGCGAATGTGTTGAGGCAGCTCTGACGCTGTATAAAATGATCGGGATCATTCCATGGCGAGCGGCCCGTCTCGCGATCCTTGTAACCCTTGCGCTGCGTCACCTTTATCGGCGGTTTTCTGGTCACATGCGAGACCAGCAGGTTCATTAGGATGTCCTCACAGTTGGAGGACTGCTGTACAGTCTTTAAGAGCAGCAACGACAGCCAATTGGTGTACAAGTAGTTGTAGTAGCGGTGGTAAAACGCCGCACCCGTCAGCACAATCGAATAGTAGTTTGTCCACTTGGACGTGTAGCCCCAGGCATTCTGGAGGAGAAGACACAAAAAGATAATGAACATCTAGTACAACTGCAACAGCTACTCCCACTCACCTTGGAGTCATCCCAGAAATGCGCTCGCGCCGGATAGCCCACAATGCGTTCGGGAAAGTCACGCCACACGGTGTAGGCAAAGTCCAGTTCATCCGTATTGAGTATGGCATCCTCGTCGAGCGACAGCACCGCATCTGTTTGTATCTCCTCGTAGGGCAGAAAACGTTGCGAGATACTTGGACGCGCCTCTGGACCCGTTTGTCCGGTGGGCGATGAGGCAGCGGGCGGGGCACGTGAACTGCCGCCGCTCAGTGCAATGACATGCAACGGAATGTGGTAAGTGGGTGGCCAGCGTTTCTTCAATGGCAACGGACGATCGGCGGCCCACAGCACGAGTATCTGCAGAGAATGAGAGAGAGAGAGAGAGAGAGAGAGAGACATGGATAAGATATATGCTTCGATGGTGGCAACTCCCTGAAGTCTTCGCTTTTCGACTACTCACTCTATCCACAAATTGGCTCTTCGTTATGGTCCTGACTAGTTTGTAGAGCGCCGCATTGGGCCCAAGTGCGGCGCCAATTTGCACATAGATAACCGCCGTGTAGTTGTGACGCGGCTCCACGCCCAGCGCATTCAGTAGGAACGGCATAAATCTGCAAAATGGCCAAGCAATTAGGTTAATGGCGAAACACTCAAGTGAGAAGCAACACTTCTGCTCCCTTCCCCCTCTCCCTTCGTAACGCACTTGGAATGTAAATTTAATTAGGCCCCGTGCGGCCTGTCCTACCCCAGGTCTCCCTTTGGGAGGCATCTCGCTCCGCTCTGGCATAAATCTTACCTCGAACTATCGGCAAATGTGGGCAGTGTGAGCAATGCGCCCGGTGCGGTATTCCAAACGAGGCTGCTGCGTTCCGGATAATCGGGCAAACGTTCGCGAATGATCTGTGAATGAGACGGAGATGGAGACAAAGAGAGTGAGTAAAGGTAGAAAGAGAGGCAAAACGACTGTTTAATGGGCAGAAGGAACTCAAGTGGCAAGCCGATTGCCAATTGATTGCTTAATGAACGGCTCCACACTTCGATTGGCGGCCAAATTGCCTTTTCAATGGCACTCGACGCCGTCAGCCGCTTAAACTGTCAGTTAGCCAGGCAGTCTGACAGTTAGTCAGTCGGTCAGTCAGTCAGTCAGTCAGTCAGTCAGTCTGTCCGTCTATCAGTTCGAAGCTGTAAGCGCTGCGCTGTCTGCCTAATTTTCCGCTTGACGCAGTCGGTGCTTTCCCAAGGGGGAGCTAGGTTTGGCCACAGCTTCCGTTGTGCCTAGCCGCACACAGGAAACGAGTCGCGCTACGCCCACAAGTGCTAGACAAAGGCGGTGCTGTCTGTCTGTCTGTCTGTGTGTGTGTGTGTGTGTGTGTGCGTGTCATTAACGCTTAGAGTGAGAATTATGCATGTGGCGCCTAAAAGTATGCTGTGCAAAATTAGTTGTACACATAAACCGCAAAGGCGCGCAGCCAAAGAGGGGGGAGAAAGAGAGAGAGAGAGAAAGGATGAGAGAGGGGGGGGTAGGGGGCACCACTGTTTGCTTAGTCTGCTTGGGCACATGCCCCATTATAATTGCCAGCGTCGACTCGGACGCAGCAGCGCAGCGAGTTACGACTGCGACGTGACGCAGTTCGCAGGAAATGCAGCTAAAAATGCTGTAGAGCGCACGGGTTGCAGCTCATCGCGCTTTTCTGGCACGCGCTGTATGAATGTGTATGTGTGTGTGTGTGTGTGCGGCTTTGTTTGCCGGCTAAAACATTTCAACAGAAAGAATAGTTGCATTTAAATTGGAACTCTTTTTTTTTCGCTGCACTCTGGTTAGAGCAGCACCTGAATGGCATAGATAACACACACACACACACAAATACACATAAATACATATATTGCATACACGTTTTCACTGCAATTTTCTATGGCAAGTTTATTATAAACCAGCTTAACTTATTTGTTTACAATGCAAGCAAGCACAAAGTGAGGCAAACAGAGGGAGATTTTAGACAAGCTGCATCACATTATAAACAACATATATGAACTGCACTATAATTATGCCATAAATATGGTAACTTCATTATATACATTTGTATAAATATTCTGCAATTCATTCATTCCTTTATGGCTTAAAGCCTGCAGTTTGCTTTCTCTCGACTCGTTCATTGACTGCAGTTTTCGGTCTGCCGATTCGCCTTCTACGTTTTCTTCTGCTCCCCCCACCTCCCTTTCCCTTGGTGCTTCTGCGTCTGCCATCGTTTGCTGCTGCTGCTGTGTGATTCCCATGCTGCATGCTGCATGCCACATGCGTCTCAAGTGCGCGTTTTATTTAGTAATTATAATTCCTGCTTCTCTACATGCTGCTGCTTTTTAAATGTCTCTGCCCCTTCTTCTGTCCCCCTCCTCTCTCTCTCTCTTCTTTCTACTCTATCTCTTGCTCGCTCCCTCTCTTTCCCACTCTATCTGCTTCTCTCTCTGTTTGACTTAAGCTTTATCTCGCTGCCTGGGCATAATCAGCGCGGCGGGGGCAACGCGCAGCGCGCAGCTTACAGCGGGCGCCTAAAAGTATGCAACGCGCGCGCGTGTTTATTTACCTTTTCTGCGCTGCTGTGTGTGTGTGTGCGAGTGTTTGTGCATGCATGCCATGTGTGTGTGGGTGTGTGTTTTCTGACATAATTAAGTCAATCTTGCTGCTGTTGACGTTGCAGCATAATTGAGAGCGGCTGAGAGCGAGCGAGCGAGCAGGAGAGCTGCTAACAAAAGAGCGAGTGGGCGAGCGAGTTGACTCCCCCCTCGACTCGTTTTGTCTATGATTCAATTATGCAGCACACACACACACACACACACCATGGCATGCCTGCATGCAGTGTGCAGTTGTGTGCGGGCGCTGCCAGGCCAGGCCAGGCCCGACCAGGTCAGAGGCCGGCAAATGTTGGCGTGCCATTTTAATTGGCTAACAAAGTGCTTTAATTGGCTTTAAGCCGGAGTCGAGTTGAGTTCGGCTGCCTCTCTGCCCCTCTTTTTTGGGGGGCCAGCTAAATTAACATGCGCCTACTTCATGGGCAAACAGAGATGGCGCCAAACATGGCTGGCATCGTTCAACGTTTGCAGTTTTTCGCTTCGCTGCACAAGTCATGCATGCGCTGCCAAAACTCCTGACCCCTCCCTCCCCCCCCCCCTGACTCCACTGCTTGACTTGGCAACGTTTGCCCAGGTAAATTTCATTTTTTATGTATTTTTCTTTCATTTTTTGCTTTTAGAACTTCTGCCCGAACTACTTAAGCAGCTGAGCGACAGTTTTACCAACTGCCAGGCCAGGCCTGATGAGGCTGCGGAGCAGAAGCAGGAGGAGGAGTAGCAGCAGAAGAGGGGGCAGCGAGGTGGGGGGGGGTTGTAACAGGTGCGCAGAAGCTCAATAGAGCGCATAATATGTGCAAATAAAACAGGTGAATGCGTTTTTTGGCATCAGGCGGAGGAGGAGGAGTAGGGGAAGGAAAGCTAAAAGAGGGGCAAGGGAGGGGAAATTATGCAAATGCACGTGTGTGTGTGTGTGGCAGTCGCTGCTGCTGAGCTCATCCCTTTTGGGCTGGGGCAAATTGCATTTGGCTGCGCCTAAAAGCAGGCAACACAAATTACGAGCTAAAAGGAAATTAACTCAAATTAATTGCACACACAGTTGACTCTGCTTAACTACTCTACCTCTCTCACTCTTTCTCTGTTTATCTCTTTCTTGCTCAGCTACTTTGTAAACTCTGCGTTTATGCTAAAATTTTGCTTGGGTTCATTATAAGACGAACAGAAAAGAAAGTTCGTGAAACTGCAAGCTTTCTTCCTTATCTAGTCCAACCATGTGACAGCCTGAAGTACTATACTATACCTTATTCTAGATAACAATTAATAAACAGTTATTTTAAGAAAATAAAACACTCATGCACTCAAGCACACTTGAGCAGCATCAGCACCAGCATAATTACGTATACGTAATGTGGGCGCAAGAGAGATATGCATTATTATTGCTTTCTCTTTGTTGGGCTATATAAAAGGTTGCAGACGGAGGCAGTCTTCAGTCGCCCATTGCAGTTTGCAGCGCAGAGATTCAAATTTAGAATTCTTTAAGGGATCTTAAAATTAATAAGCGTGCAAAATGAAAACCCACTGTTTTCTGCTGGCAATTCTGCTAAGCTTTAGCGCCTGTGCACAGTGCAGAGCAACTGTTCACAATGAATCAGGCAACTTCCTTGATAGTGATATGCATTCATTCGAAGGTTTCAAACATCAGCAATTTGAATATACCCGAGCAGATCGACTGGAGTAAACTGCATGCCGTTTCGCGTGTTATCAAACAGGGCAAATACGGCAATTCCTGGGCCTTTGCTGCCATCGGGCTGATCGAAAGTCGCGTGGCTATTAAATCCGCTCTACGCAATCGCCGTGTGATTGAGCTGTCCAAGCAACATTTAATCGATTGCATGCGAGCACCTGAACAACGTGTTATGAATTCTCTTATCTATATGAAAAACCAAAGATGGATAGCTACAGAGACGTCGTATCCCTATGCAGGCATACGTAGAAGCTGCAGACACAAGGACTTAGCAGAGATGAATGTAAAAATTGACAAAATCTTTCGAGTGCAGGCAGGTAACGAACTGGCCATGGCCCAGGAGGTATCACGCGGTCCCATTGTCGCCTTCATCAATAAAGAAGCGATCAATCAATATAAAAGTGGAATTCTCAGCCAAGTGAAATGTGGACGAGATTTAGATTACGCTGTGCTTGTGGTGGGCTATGGTCGTATCAAAGGCCAGGACTATTGGCTGCTTAAGACCTCACTGGGCAAACAGTACGGAGAAGCGGGTTACATAAGGCTAGCGCGCAACAGGGGCAACCTTTGTGGCATTGCCAATAGGGCAATGTTTGTCACTTTGAAACCATGAGATAAATGTACAATATATTTGTTACTTTTGTAAATTTAAACTGATTTTAATGCTCAATAAAAAATTAAAAAAAATATAGAATTTCTATATATTTATAAATTAAATATATTTTCTAAAATTATTTATTAATTTTTCTTTAAATTCCAATCAAATTTACACAAAGTATTTATAGCGTAATTTTTTATGTACATGCCAAAAAGAAACATGTTAGCTTTAAAATCTCACCGAAAACTCACGTTTTTTCGATTGAAGGGGAATATGGGATACATAGTAAAGGAAACGCTTGCTCTCGCTTAAACATAAACGTTTTTCGCATTCGTTTTGGCATTTGCTTTCGCATTTGAATTCGCATAAACAAGCACAGAGAGCGTATTTACTGATGTTTTGCAGCACACTTTCTGGGGCGCAGAAAGTTCAAAGCGTCGACAGCTGCATACATAACATGTACACACCAACACACACGCGCACACACACACACACACACATATACAGCGAAAAGCAAGTTGGCATCTTTTGGCATAAGACAAACACTAAATTAACTTATGCTGAGCAGCTAAAGGAAAAGAAATTTATGTAAATTCACTCAACTTTCGCCAGCTGCCGTTGCAGTTGCAGCACAGAGAAAGAGAGAGAGAGAGAGAGAGAGACAGACAGAAAACAGCAGCAGCAGCAGAAAAACTGCAATGCAAATTGTTGTTGCTGCGCTTTGCTGCAAAATTAACAAACGTCGTCGTCGTCGAAGTTGCAGCGGAAACTTAATGCCGACAACATGGCGTATGCGTAATAAGCCACGCTGCGGGCTATTTGCATGCACTACGAAAGCAGAACAACAACAACTGCTACAGCAAACGCACTCTCAGCATCTATAGCCGGCACTGTTTTAATTTTAAAATAAATACCAAACTAAATAAATATAAATGGTAAATATTTTCAGGCTATGCTATGTAAATGATGCTGCGTGTGTGTGGGTGTGTGCGTGTGTGTGTGAGAAGCAACACAAAAATTTGCATGTCATTTGCGAGCGTGAAAAATGCTATGCAAAATATTAACACAAACCAAACGGATTTTGCATAGCGCATTTGCATACCCTGCAGAAGGATAATGCTATCAGTTGGGGTCTATTAGCTGGTAAATAAGATTAGGGCTAGCTTATATTATACAGAGCTGCGCAAATAAATTTTAAAAAAATTGTGGGCAATTTTTTCTAGCACTTTTTGCATTTCAGAAATTCCAAAAAATATTTTGAAAAGGTTTTTGAAAGCAATTTAAGTGCAGAGTATTTTTTTTTGTAACTTTCTTTGGTTTGTTTTAAACTTTGCTGTGGTATTTGACATGTGACACACACGAAAGCGTGTATATAAATTTGCTCTATATATGCCATGTATGTGTGTTTGTGTGTGTGTTGCTAACCAACCAAATGCCAATCGAAATTAGAGCGGAATTGGTTTTTATATTGTCCAATTGCAGCGTAACTAGGGCATATGCGTTTTAGCAGGCATCTCAAATATGCAATCTTTGCGCAGTTATTAGCGTGACAGAGCGTAGGGTATGCCAAATTCAACAATTTTCACTTAACTTTAGTTGCGATTTCTATTCAACTATTTTTCGGTTTTAGGTTTTGGGAGGAATTTTTCGCAAACATTTATCGATTTGGGGGTAGAAATGTTAATTGACTCAGTCAGAGAAATATGTATGTGCGCGACAGTTTTATCTGTGTATAACGATGTGTAAATGGGATTGAGTGCGCAGCAATAGATAGACTGAACTGGACAATAATTTGCAATTGAAAATTGGTATATTTTGCGGCTTATTCTTTGACAGTTCTCTCTCTCTTTTAACTTCGCTGTTTGCCTCGTAAACGTCACCTGCCATAAGTTTTGGAACTTCAGAAGCTTACGATGATGTCATGATTGTTGGCCAAAAGTCGCGACTGGGTAAACTTCGAGGCGAAGTTGTGGAAGCCGCTTTGACAAATTCGTTTAAAGACAACGACAAACAAGTTTGGAGAGCCAAGCTGACAGCGAGAGAGAGGGAGATGAGCAAGAAAGAGAGGGAAGAGGAATTTGAGGCATGCTGAAGTTAGGCTAGTTAGCTCTATTGTTATGGCTAGGCATTGCCTAGATAAAAGTGGAAATATTAGATAAAACAGCAACAGAATGAAATGATTATTGAATTTCGTTATACAGAAATACTAAAAAATATTTTTAAAAAATATAAATAAAATATTAAAAATTTTTAAGATTATTTGGCAAGATACTAAAAACTTTATTGATTGATTTTAAGATGAGTATTAGAACAAAACATATCGTTTGAAATAAAGAGATTATAGAGCAAATACAATTGATTTAAGATATGCCAATTTGAGAATGTATGCAATGTTCCCGCCTGGTTTGGCCGGGAAACCTTACTTCTTGGCAATGACTGGATAGTAAGCCCTGTTGGTAATGCCGCACAGGTTGTGCTTATTGCGTGCTAGACGCATATAGCCATGCTCGCCCCAGGTATTGCCCAGCGGAGTCTTAAGAATCCAATAGTCACCAAAGTGACGGCAAGTGCCATAGCCAACAATTAGGACAGCCAAATCGGGACTTTGTCCACAACGTGCATTGCTATAGACGCCACTCTTGTACGAGACGACGGCCTGATGGGAAATCACAGCCATCACGGGACCATTGTGAGCCACAGTCAGAGCCAATCTGGTCTCGTTGTGCGAATTCAATTGAAAGGCACTAATGATCTTGGCACCGATATTGCGCTTATTGAAGTTACACTTGCCAGGCAGACCACGATACGGATACGTACTCTCTTTCTCGATACCCTTTTGCTTCTTGATGCACTTGAAGGCATTGGCCGAACGATGGAATCTTGCGTGACAGCAATCGATCAGATTCTGCTTGGAGAGTTCAATGAGTTTGCCATGGCTGATGAACTGACGACTGGCGATCACATCGGCAACGGCAAAGGCCCAAGAGTTATTGAAATGACCCTGATTACGCACAGGAGTCACTGCACCCATTTGCGTCCAGTTGACATGGCGCGGCATATGGTTACGTTCCAAATACTCAGAGTTTTCCAATTCAAACTCCACCTCGTCAAGTTCAGCATCATCGTTGGAGCTCACTAGCTGCTCCACTTCATAGTCCAGCATATCGGTAAACTGATTCACTCCCACCTCGTAGCTCTCGTCGCCCTCGGCAAAACGCGCATTGTGCTCGTTGATGAGTTTCATGTTCGCTTTGAATATTTCCTTGCGCAATGCATCCATACCTTCATCATTGCTATAGTCCTTGTTGTACTCGATTTTATAGGACTCCCATTCGTAGTCATATGCATCGTAATCCTCGTTGACGTCAACGATGGCGCCCAGCGTGGCAGGGGCAGCCAAGCCCAGCAGGACCAAAGCTAGCACAAATGTCACTTTCATGTTGTTGTTTCCCTCGCAGCGAATGCAACTGATGAAATGTGATGCGAAATGCATCGATTTATATACCCCGATTCGTTTGAATCTTGACTAATGACTCAGGAGCCCGGAGCCCTCACAGCACCCACATGCCATGGCGCAATGTAATACCGCAAAAAGTACAAAATATGGGCCCTGCTACGAGTATACAAACTCTCTCTCACTCGCACTCATTCTGTAGCTATATACATATATTCCTATTCATGTTGAGTAAATCCCTTTTTATTTTTAGCTGGACATGGGAAAAGAGAGTGAGCTCTGTTAGAGCTTTAATGTATTACAAAACCTGTATAAATTTATATAAGTTCTCCTATCTATATATCCTTTTAGGGTTATCAAGAACCAAACTGTTTTTGTGGTTAATATTAATTATTATTAATCGGTTTTTTTTTTCGTTTCGCAAGCCAAAAACCGCAACTTTTTAAACTGGTTTGACCCCATTGAGTGTATTATAGTATTATTTCCCCTCTTATCGAGCTTATCTTTATTGTACATAAGCTTTTCTGGCTAAAACATCTTGTGGAACCCAAACACTGCAGCTTTCCTTTTTTAGATTTAAAGTTTACTAACCTTAATTTTCATTAATTTCCTGTTAATTTTCATCTCCCTTGCAATTGAAAGTTCTCAGCGCAAAACCTTATCAATTTTTGACCTTAATGTTTATAATTAATCAAAGCTTAGCGACAAATTGACGTTGCTGCCCCATAAAAAGGTTTACTACGTAGCTCGGAGGGGAAAGCTTGGAGCCAAAGGCAAGAGCACGTAATAAGCAGAAAGCTTCAAACAAATGATAAGCACAAAGCAAAATAAACAAGCACAGCAAGAACAAAGAAAACAAAAAAGAGAAAGACGAAAACAATTAAACACCGGTTTAGCTTTGCGTTAATTAAACCTAATTAGGCAGGGCAGAGCCCGCATTACACACACACACACAAACACACTTATATGGGGGACAGCATAATTTGGCCAGAGACAATACATTAAATAAATATTTCAATATGCTAAGAGCGAGAACGGAGCGAAGACAACATGACAACAACGACGTCATAATTAAAAATAATTTGATGACGTCACATGCGAGACACATGTGGAACGTGCGAGCGGTATAAGCTACAAGGCGAACAACGACGCAGTCGACGTCGCAGTCGCAGTCGACGTCGCTTTCAGCTTCATATTTTAATTGGAGGTCAGCTGCTGCTCTTACTTTGCCTGCTGCTAAGCCGATGACGTCACTTGCATTGCACTACATAACTGATAAGCCCTTCTGCTGCACTCAGACTAACAGCTGCTGCCACAACAACAACAACAACAACACCAATGCAAGCAAATGGGAGAGAGCGAGAGAACAAGTTTAGAAATGGCAATGCCAAAAGCGACGCGTGCTTTCCGTCTGATAATCTACATGTGCATGCGCGTGTGTGTCTATGTGTGTGTGTGTTCGCAAAAAAAAAATACTTTGCCGGTTAGAAATATTTTTGCGGTCGCTGAAAACAACAACAGATATAACGCTAAGAGAAATTGCATAAAATGAAACTGAGAGAGCGGCAGCCAGAGAGTGTGAGAATGCGAGAGAGCGGCGTGTGAGTGTAAACGAGCAGCAGAGGCTTTCAACTCTCTCTCTCTCTCTGTCCCTACTCTCTCATTGTTGTTGTTCTTGGCGTTATTTATTGTTATTGCTGTTGGCATACCCAACGGGTGGGCGAGCTGCTTGTGTAGCCCTAACCAAAGGCAACAAAAACATTAGCAACAACAACACGAAGCCAGCATGTCAATAAATATTTCAATTATGACAACTTGACATTGTGCTTAGCAATTTTACCGTTACGTGCCCCCACACAGTGGGTGGCAAATTAACTGATGTCCCCATTGTATTGTAACTTCATTTGACCTGCTATCGATTATGTTGATCGCACTGTGTGGCGGCACGTCGATATCGACTAGTCACCTCGCAGAACTGTACACAACGCGCTACGTTTCGCACCTATCGAATGCGTGCATTACCCCCACCAGCCAAAAGAAAAAATAAGAAAAAACAATAAAAACATTCAAATTTAAATGTTTAGCGAACGAGTTCTGCGCTCCGCCATTGATTACCTTGAATTTGGTTTTCTATTTGCGGCTCTCGCTGCGAGCACAAACAGCTGCACACAAGCAGAAGAAGCAACAACAACAAGAGAAAGAAAGCGTGCAGCAGACAGCAGGCAGCGAGCAGCGAGCAGCAAGCAGCATAACAATAACAATTCCCCCATAATAGCAGGCAATAAAAAGCGTTGGCAGCGCTGCCGTCACTTGGACATGTGAGCGAGCGCAACTAAGCGTGAGCGTAAGTGTAAGTATGAGACTGTGAGAGAGCAGAGAGTGGGAGAGCGGGAGAGCAGCGTTGCCGTAGTTGTTGTTGCTGCTGGTGTTGCGTCGACTAATTTCGTCGATGATGACGCGCGCGGCGCTTTCGTGCGAGCGCCCAACGAGCCGCAACTTACAGTAATATTTCGACAGTCAAAGCAATCGGACGTGCTAGAGTCGAGTCAAAAAAAAAAAAAAGAAGGCACAAACAAACAAAAAATAAAACAGCAAAGAGAAAAGAATTGACATAACAAACTGACAGCTAACAGCAACAAAGGCAACAACATATCGAAATATATTGGAGTACTTAAAACGTTCCTTAATTGAACAAAAAAAAAAGAGAATATATAAAATATTAAAAAACAATGTCCGGACGCCGCGTCACACTTAGCTCACGCGTCTCACGCGCCTCCACATCGACGCCAGTCGGTGGAGTATCAGGTTCATCGGGTCGTTTGGGCGCCACCAGCCCCACCAGCCCGACACGCACCACACGTCTGCAGGAGAAGGAGGAACTGCAGCATCTCAATGATCGTCTCGCATGCTATATCGATCGCATGCGGCATCTGGAGAACGAGAATGGTCGTCTGACACAGGAGCTGCATTTGGCACAGGATACGGTGAATCGTGAGACATCCAATCTGAAGGCAGTCTATGAGAAGGAATTGGCCGCTGCACGTAAGCTGCTCGATGAGACGGCCAAGGAGAAGGCCAAGCTGGAGATCGATATCAAGCGTTTGTGGGAGGAGAATGACGACTTGAAGCAAAGGTAACAAAACAACAACAACAAAGCACAAACAACAACAGGTAAAAGCTAAGCCAAAGCTCAGTTATCAGCTCTCGCACACACAGTGATGTCATGTCTGACTCTCTCTCTCTCTGTGAGTAACTGTGTGTGTGTGTGTGTTGCGGCTGCGATAGCTGATGTCATTCAGACCGCACTGAAACGCACATGGCAGTCGCTCTCGCTCGCGCTCTCTCCTTCTCTCTCTTCTGGCTCGCAGCAGTTGTCTTAGCTGCTTTTGTTTATTTTTTACATTTGCGCTTCGAGAAGCCTCCAAACAAGACAATAACAAATAACACAGATTAGGGAGAGTCTTCGCTCCCTTGGCCGTGTCACTAAACTCGCCCAAGACGCGACGCCATAGTTAGTTGCTCAATGGCCGCGCAACCCTATTCAAGGTTGCAATGAATTTTCGGATACATTTTATGATGTCATTCAAACCGAAAATAACGCGTAACCTTTTGTATTTATGTACGATATACGCTTGTAATATTGCCCAGGCCGGGGCTAGCATGTAATACCGGTTTTGTGGCAGCTTTACCTAGCTGCCGCCCCACTCCCCACTCCCCATGCCCAGGCATGCTTCCTCTATGATGTCAACATATATTTGGGCATTTGCGTTTCTCTTATCAACGAGAGCAATATTTACTTTCTGGTATTTATGGTGTCCAGGTCTACGGGTACCTACAGTTTGTTGCTTTGTTTGTGTGTGTGTATTATCTATAGACATTAGCTTGACCGGGCTTAATTGTTTGTTTGGCTACATAATGACCAGAGATTACACAATTCTGATACGCCCGGGGGAACAATGGGTAGTGGAAGCAACATTGCAACATTTCTAAAATTATACATTTTTATACCCTGCCATTATTTACTGCATTCAATCCAATATTTAATTAGCTCCGAAAAGAGAGTGTGGCAATCCACACACACCCACACACACACAGCACTTGCAGAGGGAAAAGCTTGTTTTTTTTTTGGCGTAATTTTCACACTCGTTCGTCGACCCAGAAAAGTTCTTTCAATAATTAACCCACTTTCGGTATGAGAAAAAAGAGAGAAAGAGAAAAAAGCCAAAAGGAAAATACTTAATAAATTAGGTCGTTGTTATTTATGTGCGCGAGTCATGAAAGCATAAGGTAGTTGCTAGCGTGAGGACCTTGGGACTCTTTTCAGCTATTTCTAGCTGGAAAAAATATTGTTTATTTACTGCAACGAATTGTCGTAATGTCGACATCGATTCGAATCGAAAAATTACAACACAGTCAACCTTCTCCAAGTTGCCTTTTGAGGCGCCGGCAGTTTGTAAACTACACCCCTTATAAGGTCGAGCAAAATGCAGTGTTTTTTCAACGAGATTATCGGGCTGTGGCTCTGTACTCACTGTATGGATTGTCTTATGGTTTATTTTAAAAATTATAGCTAAATTTAGCTATAGAAACGTGCAAACCACGAGAGTCTTCCACGACGACGACATTTTCGTATAGATTGTGGAATTTTTGTTAGGCAAATAAACAAGTTTGTTTTTAGCTTAAGCAAAAAATAAAACGTTTGAAGTAGCCCCATAAATTAAACTAAAGAAAGAGAGGGCAGATACGAGTTAGAAGGGGACAAAAGATGCGTTAATGTTGGGCAGAAAATAGTTTAGATACTTTATGCTAATGATATGAGACGATTTCAAGGCAAGAATCTCAGCGATGAATAATACATAAGGCAAAAGTGGAAGAGAAAGAAAGATAAGTCTTAGCTCTCCCTCTCTCCCGCCATGCTTGAGAGATTCTCTCTGACGATCGCGTGTGAATCAGAAAAGCATTGCGCACTTGTGACGTCATTGCGCACATGTTTATTGATAAGTGTGCAGAGCCAAACCCGCAAGTAACATTCCATTCCCATCTTTTCGTAGACTCGACAAGAAAACCAAAGAGGCCAACGTCGCGGAGAACAACGCACGCCTCTATGAATCTCGTTACACCGAAGTGAATGGCAAGTACAGTCAAGCACTTGCGGATCGCAAGAAGGCCGAGGATCAGGTAAAGGATTTGGGTGCAGAGAACGAACGTCTGCGTCGTCAGTTGGATGATCTGCGCAAGCAACTCGAGGCCGAGACTTTGGCTCGTGTCGATCTGGAGAATCAGAACCAGAGTCTGCGCGAAGAGTTGGCCTTTAAGGATCAGGTGCACTCACAGGAGTTGACCGAGACACGTTCACGTCGCCAGATCGAGATCAGTGAGATCGATGGCCGTTTGTCGCGTCAATATGAGGCCAAGTTGCAGCAATCGCTGCAGGAGCTGCGCGATCAATACGAGGCACAGATGGCGCGCAATCGTGAAGAGATCGAGGCACTCTATGACAACGAGATACAGAATCTCAAGGCAGCCGCCGCACGTGCCGCACAGGGATCACAGCATGCCACCGAGGAGGTGCGTCTCATGCGCACCAAGATTGACAGTCTGCACGGCAAGCTGCAGGAGCTGGAGAACACCAATGCGGGTCTGAATGTGAGTAGCAACGACAGGAGAAGCAAGCTGGGATCTCTAAACTGATTGATTCTCCCTCCTTTTCCCCTTCTAGACACGCGTACGCGAGCTGGAGAACCTGCTGGATACGGAGAGACAGCGCCACAATCAGTACATTGCCTCGCTGGAGGCGGATCTGCAGCGCATGCGCGACGAGATGGCACACCAGCTGCAGGAGTATCAAGATCTGATGGACATCAAGGTGTCGCTGGATCTGGAGTTGGCTGCCTACGACAAGCTGCTGTGCGGCGAGGAGCGTCGCCTGAACATTACCTCACCTGGTCGTCCGGGCACCGATTCGGGCATCTCCAGCAATGGCACAAATCTTACTGCCAGCGGTGGCTCCCGTTCGGGACGCATCACTCCCAGTGGACGTCGTTCAGCCACTCCAGGCATCTCTGGCTCTGGCGCTGTCAAGCGTCGTCGCACTGTCATCGATGAGAGTGAGGATCGCACTCTTTCCGAGTACTCGGTTAATGCCGCCGCCAAGGGAGATCTGGAGATTATTGAAGCCGACACCGAGGGACGTTTCATCAAGCTACACAACAAGGGCACCGAGGAGATTCATTTGACTGGCTGGCAACTCACACGCATCGCTGGCGATGAGGAACTTGCATTCAAATTCTCTCGCGGCTCAAAGATTCTGGGCGGTGCCACTGTAACCATTTGGTCGGTGGATGCTGGCGCAGCACATGATCCGCCAAACAATTTGGTGATGAAGAAGAAATGGCCTGTGGCCAATTCGATGCGCTCCGTGCTGGCCAATGCCGACAAAGAGGTGAGAGTCTTGTCGATATACAACACGTGCGGCACATGTGACATCTGCCGCCACTGCAAGCATCTCGAGTTTGTGCTCGACCAGTACGCAATGACAAACGCTTCTCGGTTAACCAACTGCGACTAATCTATTCTTTTTTATTCCCCTCCCCCTTGCAGGATGTTGCCAGCTACGACCGTGTCCGTGCTAACGTTTCCAGTCATGTCTCGCGGCATCGCAGCAGTGGAACGCCCAGCACCGGCTTTACCCTCGGTTCCGGAGCTGGCTCCACTGGCGTAAGGAGTCTCTTCTCGCTGCTCTTCTAAGAAAGGACACACTCACACACACACACACACACTCACACACACGCTCACACACAGAGTGAGAGAGAGAGAGAAGCTACATTCACACATCAGAAACTGCTTTTTGATGCATATCAAACTTAAATGCAATTTGTAATGTACAACAACAACAACTGCAACTACAACAACAACCACTATCTTGTCTGGTTCAACTATATATGTTTAATAATACTTAAGCGCTGTTCAAACAATTTCTTGTAATTTATATATGTACGTTAAAAACAAAAGAGAAGGAAGCATTTGCTAAATATACAAATAAAAACAGTAAAAAACATTACACATCAAAGCTGATTACTTTGGCTTTAAAATTAGGCTTTATCGACTTACGGGGGCGCTAGGGGGCGTGGCTAAACTCTAAACTCAACTTTTATGTACTATAAGTGTTGTTAGAAAATTTCTTGGCTCTAGCTCTTATAGTCGCCAAGTTATACGCGTTCATACCGACAAACAATAGCAAAAAAAAACAATAGCCTACATACAGCGAGAAAAAAAGGCAAAAAAGCAATGAGCGCAAAACATCGTTTTAAACTCTACATAAATGCACGGCGCCTCGCACCGAACACCGGACATGTCCGGAATTCAATTAATGGCTCAGGTAGCATTTTGCCAAGCAGTTTTGGCCAAGTTTGTCCGGGCTAAAAAACTTTTCGCCAGAGCACAGCGCGCGCTCGCTCGCTCGCCAGAAAATCAGCTTAACTCGCGCGCGCGTTTGCCAAAGATTTTCGCAAACTTCTTCTTTGCGTTCGCACTGCTGAGCTGCTGTCGCGGCATTTGTCGACTTCTACCGCCTTCACACAGATTCGTCCTGCTCCTCCTGCTGCTATACTTAAGCAAAATGGACAGTAAGCAGGTGAAATTAACTACAACAAGCAGGCAAGTTGAAGTTGCGCCAAGGCTGCGCCGCTTGCGCACACACTGCGAAAATTGGCCAAGGAAAGCTAAAAACTGAAACTGGGGCAAGCAACTTTAATTTTAGGGATTTGCCAGCGATAGACGAGAGAGAGAGAGAGAGAAAGGGAGAGAGAGCCAGAGAAAATAAAAGTGCTATAAAAAGATTCCGAAAATTTTGACAAACTCACTAAAAGAATTCGAAAATTATTTCACTTTATTTTGAGTGAGTATAGCTGGCTATATATATTTATCTCCTTCGTTTTGCCAATTTGCCATACGTCATTTGTATTATTGGCTAATTTTTATTTTTTCTTGCTTCGTTGTTAAGCAGAACGGAATTTAATTTTATAAACAGGTTCTCAGTGCGAACTGTACCGAAAAAAATTCGAAATAATTCGCAGTGTGAAATAAGAAAATTAATGACAATACGCAAGCGCTGCGTAAAAATAAAGTAAATACGTAGAGAAAAAATTGTCAAAATAAAATGCGAATAAAATATAAATAAATTTTAAATTTAGAAATTGAAAGCGAAGACAGAAAATTAACTAGGATATTTTTTAAAATATTTTGAATTCTTATCACAAATAAGAATTGAGTTTAAAAAAAACACAAGTGAAGCAATAAATTTTTAAAAATTATATAAATATACTATATTATAATATAAGACATTTCCAATCTTATGCAAAGCACTCACTCGACTCTTTCGTGCAGTGCAGCAAACGCAGCGTCAGCTACTAAGACAACTTAGCGGCGCCTGAGTGAGCGCACGATTCAATGGAATGAATAGACCGGCAGATGGACAAACACACTGAGCAAGCGATAGAAAGAGACAGAGGGAGACAGAGAGAGACAGAGGAGCGAGCGCAGGTGGAGGCTAGAGAGATAAAGGCGGCCACTGAGGCGTTCAACTTCAAAGTAGTTGCAGGCAAAAGTTCTTCGGCTTGTCGCACGTTTGCATGCGCATAATAGGATTAGTCAAAGTAATAAGTTGTTGCCTCTGCGAGGCAGGTGTGTGTGTGCGAGAGAGGGGCGTGGCTAACGCCCACAATGCTTTGAAATGCAAATCAAGGCTACAAACAAGTGCGAGCGAGCGAGAGATCCGACAGCAACTGCACAAAACGCATGCGAACTTTTTCGACAGCCGCCTAAAAGTATGCAGCATATTTTTGTGTGCGCTTTGCAACTAGCAGACACACACACGCGCACCGCAGCTGAATGCTACGAAACTCTGCACTGTGGGCGTTGCCCCATAAACACAGTAGCAATGGCAACCGACAACGAAGCAACAGCAACAACAACAACAACAACAACAAAAGCAGCGACAAGAGCAGTTGCAGATTCAGTCAAGAGTTCAGAATGGTTTGAAGTGCATGTGTGTGTGTGTGTGTGTGTGTGTGTGTGTGGAGTGTGGGACAGGGTAAATCTTTGGCTTATTGTGGTTTTCTGACCATTTTCGAACTTTAACATTTGCGTCTGCCCAACGCCCACACGCCTTACACTGCACAAGTTAAGTGCACACCACACGCTTATCGGTCACATCCACACACCACACACAACCGCACACCACACACTCCCCCGCACACACACCCCATGCTCAATGGCAACTTTTAGGCTTAGGCAAAGATTTTGGCATGGAGGGAGCTCGCTCGCCTGGGCAACTAACTTGGTAAGTGGACTTTGAGTGACCTCTTTGTGGTGGCCAACACAACGGGGCAAAGTTCTCAGCTGTCTGGCACAATGCTATATATATACAAATACAGCTACATATATACCTGCTATGTGTGTGTGTGTGTGTGTGTGCGTGTGCTTGGCTTATTGTGTATTCAGCCTGAGCATAATAAAATTATGCAAATCTTTGCTCGCATAAACCGCACAAATTTAACAAAAGGAATTCCCCACAAAATTCCGACCCCCTCCCCCCTCCCTACTAAATATTTCCTTAGCGTAGTTTTTAATTGAAAAGTAGCCTGTTTTTGGTATTTAATATTCCATTCGAAATGCGCAAAGTTGTGCAAAATTCTAAAGATTTCTCAATAATTGATTTGCTTTGCTTGGCATCAGGTGCGTTAGTTACCTGAGGTTTGCACGTTACTTAAGTTAGATGAAACTTTAATTTCACTATTTGTTGCAGTTGATCTTAAGACTTGAAAACTTAATTAATGCTGCCCCCCTCCCCCTTCCCCCACCTGCCTCACTTGGCCACACATCAAATGCGCTAACTGCTTTGGTCTTTAACGTTGCCGTAGCCAAAATGACAAGCTTAACTGTCTCAGGGTCTCTCTGTGTGTGTGTGTGTGTGTGTGTGTGTATGACCGCGTGTGTGTTTTGGTTGTGTGTGTGTTGGGTCAGAGAGCAAGCAAAACCCCAAATAACTGCTTAATTTGTTCTTTGCAGCCGCCTGGCACGGCTAAACCAAAAACCCTTCAAAGCTATTGTGACCCTTTCTGACCACCTTTTCCCCTCTCTTTCTCTTTGCCTCCCTCTCCGTTGTTGTTGTTTGCAGAGCAGCATCAGCTGTTGTTGTTTTTGCACTTGTTGTTGTTAGTTTGTTGACTTTGGCAGGGCGTGCGAGACGGCGCCAAAAGGAAAAGGGATATCGCAGGGAGTAAGGGAGACAGAGAATACCCAAAAACAGACAACAAGCCGTGTGGCAGCTGAGCTGGGGAGGCTAACACATTGAGGCAGCAAAAATTATTTGCCACTCTCAAATATTCGGGCTAGCAGGGGCGGGGGTAACACAGGGCGTGGCAGGCTTACCAGCTTGTTTATGCCTAAATCAATTTGCTGCATGAACGAGTCTTGAGCGCAAAGCGTTGCGGAGACATGGTCACACTTTGTTCTAATCCCCCCTCTCCTCGCAATGGCAATGGATGCGCCCCTTTGGGTTAAGCTATTAGACTAAAAGGTTATTAGACGGGGAAGAGGCAGCGGCATCTGTCTGTCTGGCCTGTGCTTCGACGTGATTTGCCTGCCAAAAGGGGCAGCAAATCGAGAGAGTTCAAAAGGGACACCAACACGACGCGAGTGGATTTTGCACTTTGATATGCGTTTTATTAATAAAAACAAATTGGCAGGGGGGGTGCGCGGAGGGGGTGGGGGTACCTCTAATGTGCATAGCAACTTTGGCCTATGCATAAATTGAGTTTGTGTTCATTTGCGCTGCGTTGCTGCTGAAAAGCGACGTGACTAGCGACACGATTGGGCAGCCTGCCAAGCCGCAGCCACAGCCACAGCCACAGAGGCAGCTGCTGATGGCATCAGCCGGGCAGTCACAGGCAGCTGCTGGTGGCACACGTCAACTATTTTTCAACAAATATGCGCAAAACTTTTTTCATATTAAAGCCGCAAGAGGCAGAGCAGCTGCCACAACCGGGTGGGGGGTGCGGAGTGCCAGGTGAAAACTGAAACTGACCAGAAGCTGACACAGGCTGCATTTTTGGCATATGCAAAAAAGGGCTGAGCATTACGTGCTGCACGTGCCACACACAAAGAGAGAGAGAGAGAGAGAGAGAGAGACACACAGAGAGACAACCTAACCGCACACACACACACACACACATTACACACACCCTCGAACGCCATCATCTACATAGAAAAACAAAATGATGGGCGGGGCGTGACCATTTTGCCTGTCGAAAATGCCACAATTCATTTTTTAATCGCGACGCATAAATCAAAGCTGCATGCCACGAGGGCAGCTAACTGCACTGCAGTTGCAGGGGTGGAGCGGAAGGGGAAGAGGAGGAAGCACGAGAAGATGCAGCGGGCAGCGCAGCGCAAACAAAAAGTGTTGCGTGCTTTCGGGCGCGCGTTGCATTAGAGCTGCAGGTGAAGCGCCCCCATGCAATTGCATTTGACATAATGTTCCACCCCCAACTCTATGTAAAATTGTGCGCTAAAAGCGTTGCCAGATTCCGCGCAGCATTGCATCCATTGCATTCTGCATCCCCATTTGGGAAACATAAAATATCATTTCGTTGCATTTTGATTCAAATTTCTAAGGTTTCCCAAGATCCAACATAAATAATACGCTGCTCTGTGGGGAGTTCAGGGCGAGGCATACTTAGGAAGTTTGCTGTTAAAAGTTAGTAGATTTTATAGCAATGCAAATTTTATGGCAACTTTTTGAACATTGGGAAAATATTTAAAGAAATATTCAGATTTATAGGAAACATTTTGAACTGTGTTTAATCAATTATTTCATATTATAAATTGTACAAATTTAATATTCAAACTTGTTTCCCTTTTCTAACTCTAATATTTTCTGTATATTTTTTGTATATATTTTTTATGTTTTTTATATTTTTATAAAATTTATTTATGACTCCATGTTGTTAAAATATTAATTTATTATTAAATTAATTATTTTTGATGCTCCTTTTGATTTTCTTAATTTGCTTCTATTATTTTATATATATTTTTTATATTTTAATTTAATATTTTTTATTTATTAAATTAAAATATTTAAATAATTTTAATTGTTCACATTATTTTTCGCCATTTTCTTGCTTAATTTCTTAATCAATTCTTTCTTTTTCCCCAAATAAATTTGGCCATTTAGATCGATACAAAATGGGCGCATTTGTTTTGTTTTAATGAAATTAAATTTGAATTGATTTTTTTTGTGTACGCCCCCCTTTTGTTCCAGAGGGGCGTTGTCCCAATTAACGCATAGTTGATAAAAGAAAATTGCCTTGGCCATAATATAATATCTATAATAATGGAGTGAAAATCGAGCTTGGCATTTGCCATAAATCAGGGCCAGCTGCAAAGTGCGTGCCAGCAGCAGCTGCCAATTAGTAGGGGAGGAAGAGCGAGAGGGGGAGGGAGAGGGGTGGCAGGTGCAGGAGTAGTAGCAGCTGCTGCTACCTGCTTGACATGTTAACAATGCTCGATCCTTTTGTAGAGGAGGAGCACCTCTTGTATTGGCCACTTTTTGCAGCTTAGACCAAGAACTCTTGTTGCTGTTGTTGTTGCTGCTGCTGCTGCTGCTGGCTAACTTCAGCCTGGTCACGTTGCATGCCAAATATTTGCTTTTCATTTGGTTAACACACTCACACACCTGCACACACACACCCACACACACCTACACACGTAACTGTAAATTGATTATTGCTAGCCAAAGTCGTCAGAGAAAAAAAGATAGAAAAGAATTCAGCAACACAAAAGCGACACACAACGCACGCCCCGTTTCTCTACCTCTCTCTCTCTTTCTACCAACTTTTGGAGCAACAACAACTGTGCGACAAGCCACAACACACACACGAAGACACACACCCAGCCATGTCGTCGTCTCTTAATGTATCTGTCAGCGCAAAAAAGACTCCGCTACAACGCGACCTGCAGTTGCCAACAACCTTGCCCCTCCTCTCCCCTTCCCCTGCCAGCTGTTATCTCCCTACTTCAGCGACTGCTACAGCTTCAGTTACAGTGTTTCTCCCCCCTCGCAGCATGATGATTACACAAAATTGAATGCTTCATGCATTCGCATTGCCACTGCCACTGTCACTGTATGCGTGCGCGTGTCTGGCCCTGGGTCTCTGTGTGCGTGTGTGTGTGTGTGTGTCAATTTGAGTGTTGAAAAGTGGTCTCCAGTGTCGGCGGTTGGTTTGCTCTGCTCTGCTCTGCTTGGGTCTGCTCTGGTTTGGTTTGGTTTCGTTGGCTGCTCGGCTCGACTTCATCATCAACGTCGTCGCATGTCGCGTTCGCGTTCGCGCTGCTTGCCATTTCATTGTGTACAAACAACTGTGAGTCTGTGTCTCTTTCTCTGTGTATGTGTGTGTGTGTGTGTGACTGAAATGCGTGTGTATTATTTATACAACACGCTGTCTCTCTATCCACATCGTCGTCATCATTATCGTCCCGCTGTGCCGCGCCAAACGAAATCCGTTTTTTGTCTATGTCCTGCCCAGGGGCGTAGAGATAGAGGGGGGCAAAGGAAAGGGGCTTCGCCTAACGTTGCCACATTCAAATTCAATAGCCACCAACTGCTGCTACTTAGCAAAGCAACCAGCAGATACATTTGCCATACACTGAGCGAAAAGCATGCAGTCGTAGGGGAATTGCAAATTGCAGCAACAAAAAACGAGAAGCTAAATACAAATTCAACACTCAAGGCAAAATAAACTAAAAATAACAGAAAACTAAAACTTTGTGTCAAAGTTCAAATTTCACCTGACAACGTATTAAATTCAAGAGAGAGAGAGAAAGAGAGAGCGAGAGAGAGAGAGAGAGCGCAAAAACTTTTTTGGCAATTTGTTCAACAAATTTGCTTTGCTTTTAGCCATAAATCGATAAGACTATTAAAGCCATAAATAATGCCACATGCAACATGAAATATGAAGCGCCAAGGTGGCATCTATTATAAATCGAATAACGGACAAGGTGTTAAGTACTAAATGCTTAAAGAATTTTAAATAAATTAAAAGAGAAACCAAAAAGATTTCGAATATTTTTTTCTTTTAAACTGTTGCATATTTCTACAGTTTTGCTTTAGTATTTCAACAGGATTTATATAAAATAAACAATGCATATACGATTGTAAACACATTTTAAGACTTGCAAATATTTCAAAAGATTATTTAGTAAACCTTTGCAATATCTGCCAATAGAAACCTATTACTCATGCCAAAAGTAAACTGCCTACACCCAAGCTGTTTCTTGCATAGTTTCCATTGTTTTAAAAAGGCAACCATAACTAACGGTGCTTAAGCCTATGAATTAAACCAGCCTAGGCATTGCTCACTCACCTCGAATGTTGTGAAGACGATTTTCTCAATGGAGCCAAAGTAGCGTTCCCACAGCACCTGAGTCTGTTGGCGCAGTGCAAAGATGCGTTCAGCCGAAATGGAGCGCACAATGTCGGGTACCTAGAGCGGGAGAGGGAGAAAGAGAGAGAGAGAGAGAGAGTAATCGAGACAATAAGTTAGTGCATATGATTGGCAAACGCTGCGTATGCGTAATCTGGGCTGCAACAATGGCAACAACCGCACAGGCACAGGCACAATCGATTAATTACGCATTGCAGCAGGCTGTAATTAGTAAGGGAATCAGGCAAGGCTTAGTCTTTGTGTGTGTGTGTGCAGGGGTTTATGTGTGTGTGTGGGTAAATACATCATAATTATAACCTAACAGCAAATTGAAACAATTTAAAGAGTGCAGAAACAGGAGCTGCTACCTCGATTGCTGCTGCTCGAGTTTCGTGCTCAAGTTAACTTAATTAATGGCATTTCCTGCCAATAAACTACAAGGCAAACATGCCAAAAGGGACACAGAGAGGGGAGAGCCAGCAGGGCAAGGCAATTGGCAAACAATGCGCCAAGACTTGTCGCGAAGGAAGACGCAGGCAGCACAGAGCACGGAGCACGAAGCACGGACATCGATGGGTGCAAACAAATGACAAGCAGCGTGGACGCAGTGCAGAGAGACGGACACGGAGGGACAAAAGAACAGGAAGAAGCATAGAGCAGCAAACAGAGAGACAGACAGACAGACAGACAGAAGAGTAGAGCATGTAGTTACGTTACCTTCGCCAGGTAAAAGTCGCCACTGTCTGACAATTTTTGAGTATGAAATAAAATGATAAATTGCCCATTGTAAAAATGTCGGGAAAAGTTAAGAATCCTCGCGCATGCTGTGGCACAGTCAATTGTCTGATTGGTGGCATTTTAAGCTGATCGAAAAAAAAGGCCAGACAATAGTTCCCCTTTTTGGTTGCAGTCAAGCTTTCACGGACATTAAATCGTCAATAAATGACGCCACGTGGGGCAGCGGGTTGGGGGGGATTCTCCTTTTCCGAACTGGGTTACAGCCATGTGTGTTGTAACAAAACTTTGCGACAGACAAAACAGGTCAGAATTTAACAAAAAAAGAGAGAGAGTAGAGAGTAAAGCGAACGAGTTTTCATATTTCATGACGGCGCAACAAACAAAACGAAGCAGCAGAAGACACACATATAACTATATAATGTAATGCTATATACAGAGGGAATATCTATATACAGAGTGTGCCACTCACCTGCAGCAATAGCCGTTCGTCGGCCCAAATGGCGGCCTGTTTCCAATCGATTTTCGATTCAAATGGCAGGACCCAAGCGTTCGACAATAGCACCGGAATGCAGCCGGCCTGCAGTGCCTCGAGGAATCTACGGAAATGAATAAAAAACAATCAGTGAAAGAACGCCCAATGCTGCTATATATGTATTCGTATATGTGAGAGTTGTAAAATGAAAATTGTTTTTTTTTGCCCCCCTCTTTTTTTTTTGTTTTTTGCCATGTTTTTCATTTTCTCATCATTTGTTTTTACCTGAAAGAGCCCAAGCGACGACCGCGTGGCACCAAACAAAACGTTGAGTTCTGCAGCAGCGTCTCGTAGTCGTATCTGAAATGAAAGCGAGAAGAGGTCAGCAAAGCGGTAAGAGCAAGAGTGAGGGAGATACAGAGCAAATGCGAGATGTAAATTAGTGTGAGAGAGAGAGAGAGAGAAGGAACAGAGTGCGCATTGCATAATGGCATTGTGCAGCAATTAATTGAACAATGGGCTTGTTCTTATGGGGTCAATGGAGAATAAAGGGAGGCGCGGGCCAAAGACAGGCTAAAGGACTGACAGAGGTGCAGGGTGGAGATTGACAGCTCGCCTTGCTGTGGCAGGCACACAGAAAAATGATAAATTGCTCGAGACCTTTAAATGGGCCAAAAAATGTAGCATACTTTTCAGGGCAGGCCACAAAAATTGACAAAGCAAATGCATTCAAGCCCTTAGCACGTTGAAACTCTCAATATACACAAAATATGTTGAGTATAGTAAACAAATGCAAGCACTTAATAATATTATTCATAAAATAAATTATGAAAATATCAGAAAAAAAATTCTACCCTTTTTTGCTGTTAATTTTGGTTATTAAATTCTTTTCTACTGCCTCAATCAATCTTAATTAATTAAAAAAAATTCATTAACTTAATTAAAGTGTAGTGTAATTAATTTTGAGAAATAATCAAAGCATTTACATGGGGAAAATATATATCCAATTAATGTAAATTATTTGCAGTAAAAGTGAGTTCACAATGAAAACTAATTTACCTGCGCGCGCACACACACACAATGTCGAACGCGCGTGCATTTCGCTTGGCGCTTTGGTAATTGTTTGCACTATGAATACACTCAAATACACCCACTCGACGAGTCACATTATGCTAATGATGTAATTCCATCTTAATAGCCTGCAGCAGACGTCAAGGGCTGCTAACGTTGCGCACGCACCACACGGCGTATGCTTAACATGCGTTCGCATAACTCATACAGCGCGTTGCACACAGACATATGTTAAACACACACACACCCACGCACACTTGCTCACTCGCACACAAGTACAATTTAACCATTTAAGCATTCAATCCAACCATACAATACCGCAATCCGTGCTTGTTGCTGATTTAAGCTTTAATGCCAAATCAAAGCGGGTAAAGCTGCATATTAAGCATACGCCACGTAGCTCAAACATTTGTGCGAAGCTCCAACCAACCTAGAGGGGCCACGCAGCAACACCCCAATGCTGTTCGAACGCAACCCTCCGCACGCCACCTCCTAGCCAGCGCCCCGTTTACAAGTTAAGTTGCGCGTAAAATTACATGTACTGAGGCATGTTGCCACGCCCAGCCACCGCTTGCTGCCTTCCCCCCCTGCTGCTGCCTGAACTGGTCAGCAATTTGAGCTTACCTACTGCCGTTTCTACAGCCACTGCCACTGCCACTGCCACGGCTGCTGCTGCTGCTGCTGTTTTAAAGCAAATTCAGCAGAAAATTTATTTAGAAAACTGCAGGCGCAGCGCATTCGTATTGCATTGACAACGGCAAACAGAAACGACTCTACAGCATGGGGGGTGGCAGGAATAGGGCTTGCCCAGCGGCAGCGCAATCAGCAAGGGGTCTTCCGACTCGGCTTATGAATAATCTTGAGTAAACATCATAAATTGCACGTTGTGCCAGCGATTTGGCGTTTGTTTTTTCGCTGAAAAATTACACTGCCAAATGCATAGGCAGTTGCCAGTGGCCGAAAACAGTTGGACAGAGCAACAGGAATTGCGAAAGAACAAACAAGGCAATAACGACGGGGAAATGCTCTAAGGCGAACCATGAAATACAATTTTCGTAGCATACTTTTGTGCGCAAGCATTAAATTTAGACTTGAAATTCGAGTAGCGAATCGCTTTAAACCGTAGCATACTTTTCGGCGTCAGCAGTAAATTAATTGGCAAGGCAGGAGGTAGTTCTCTCTGCCCTGCCTGCTTGCTTGGCTCACTTTAACTTACAATTACATTCATTTGCCCGTGTTGTATTACGAATCATTTGAGAAAATCGCTTACATTCGTTTCCTTGCCGCTGCGTAGTATTTCAAGCACGAGGGAGCGAATAATTTCTGCGTTTGGCATGCAGCACAGCACAATGCACACACACACACATGTGTGGGTGTGCGTGTGTGTGTGTGCACCCTCGCCCGCTAATTAGTCAGTGATATGCCGACGCCGCCACCGCTGACTAGATGCATTTACCAAACAGCACAGGTCACTGCACTCGCCGAGCATCCGCCGTCCCTAGCTTCCCTTCCCACTCATGTTCTTTCTGTTTAGCTGTGCACTTGTTAGCTACTTGTTTTAGCAATTAAGAGCCGCCAGCATGCCATGTTGTTGCCTTTGCCTTTGCCTTTGCCGTTTGCTCTGCTCTCTTGTTGCTGTTGTTGAGAACTTTAATTAAATGATTTTCAGCCTGAGCTTAGTTGAGCGCATAGTTGCGTTCGGTTCGGTTCGGTTTGGCTTCAGTTCAGACATCAGAGCAGAGTGAAAACTTTAGCAATTTACACGCATATTGTTGTTCGTATGTGTGTGGTGCAAAGTTCGCGTTGTCCGACTACTTCATTAGCAGGCAGCATCTGCTTGAGGTCTTGATATGCTGTTGCACTCTGGAGTGTTCATAAAATATATGTTTACACTCGAGCTATAACACAAACTCTTGTTAACAATTGCAGAAAAGTTTTTCCCCTTTGCGACTCATTTGATTTCATTTCAAGTTAATTTCTTATCTCAATCATCAATTTGTTGCTTACTAAAACTTGTGCAAATATTTGTAATTGAAATTGAAGTGGAATGCTTTAAGCCTTTTGCTCTATTAGATCTAATAGATTGCATTTTATTCGAATATAAAATATTCATATTCTTCCATTTGCAGTGTGCATAAATTGCTTGATGCTCTCACACCTGTTGCCCAACACTGACCCACACACACCCAGGCAGAGTAATTAATTTGCCAACACTTTGCATAGCACATCAAGTCATACACAGAACAGGCAGACCACAAACACAGAGAGAGAGAGAGAGGGCAAGAGCTAACCGACTTGCTGTGCAGTCACTTCATGTCAATTGCTTTACTCTGCTTTATGCCAAGGCCAACGAAATTAACATAAGCAGTAGCAGCAGGGGGGAGAGGAATAAGGAGAGGATAGAGGGGGGGGCCTTCGCTTTCCGAGTTGTTAGTCCAGTGTGCACAGCAGGCACGTAATTTAAGTGGTTTCCAGCTGTCAAAGGTGCTCGCAGGACATGGCACACACAGGCAGCTAGCTATGATAATTTCTGCTACTTCTTTGAGCTGCTGCTGCTGCTGCTGCTGTTGTTCGTGGGGATATCAAGCTAAGCTCATTGACATGGCCCAGTGACTGACTGCCTGACTGACTGACTAAGGTACTCAGCTGACGTTGTGATTTTGCCAAAGTCCTTTTGCCGCTTTGACAGCTGAGCCGAAGTTGAGTTGCGATGCATGCGGAACGGCAGAGCACACAGAGAAATAAAATCAAAATAGAAAACAATGGAATGTGCTGTGTAGCAAAGGCAGTATTAGAGTGTTAGATACCCTAGAAAAATCAAAAGAAACCTTTAATCTATATTTCACTCCTCTTTATTAAACATAGCTTGAGACCTTCTCGTTTATATCTGCAGCTAGTCAGAACTACCCTATGCCTTGCCTTGTTTGAACTGGTGCCTTCTCCAACTGCTTTCTGATAGGTTTTTCGATGTTTTTGGCTGCTTTGGCAGCAGCAGCTGCTGTTTCGGCTGTGTGTCGAATTCTGCTTTGTCATCGCGCGCCTTTGTGTGCCGTGACACGCAAATTGCTTGTCGGCTTGACGATATTGCGTATACGTATTGCGCATACGTACGTGTGTGGCAGCGCGCGAATTCGCCTTGCCTCGCATCGCATCGCATCGCCATTTGTTAATTGCAACCCATGCGAGTTTTGCGAGAAACTGAGCGCAGTCTATTTCGCGCTGGCCTTAGGTCGATTGCCTGTGCCTGCCTGCCTGCCTGTGCCTGCCTGTCAGCTGCAGGAGACGGCGGCAAACGCGAACGAATTGCGAAATTAATTAAAAGCAAAAAACATGTCAAGCCAAAAAGCAAATTTAGTGAAGACGAGAGGCAAAAACGCCGCGCTTGCTTTAAGTGACTATGTGGGAGAGAGAGAGGGAAAAAGAGCGAGAGAAATGGCGATGAATTTTAATGAAAATTGCATTTTTAAAAACAGAATTCAAAATAAAGACAATTGCAGAGCTGGGGGGAACTGTGCAAACATAGAAACTAACAGAGAAGCAAACAAACAGAAGCGACAAAAACGCAAAAAAACCCACACAATGCACTGAAGGATGCCAGCGCAAAAAGCAGCTGTAAAAGTTGCCATTGTCAGTGCAAGTAGAGAGAGGAAGAGGGAAGATGAAAGGGAGAAGGAGGTGCCACAGCAGCAGCAGCAGCAGCAGGACATGCGCCGGCATTAAATATGGCGCATTAGTTACAAGTGCAAAGCGCATGAAAGCAGCTTCATAGCCAGCTCCATTTCGAGCGCCATTGCGACGTCTTTTCTTGTCGCCAGCTTGTGATAATGGTTCATAATGAATACAGCAGACCGCACCAAGACGTTTTTCGCAACTAAAGACTAAGGGACAAAGGGAGATAGTGAAAGAGAAGGCAATAGCAGGCAAGCCATTGAAATGCAGCGCACGCTGCGTATGAGTAATGCAAGCCAAGCTTGAGCAGCAGCAAATTTCACATTGTACAACGAGAGACTCTCAAGAATGTGCAGCTTATAAATACCATTTATAGTAGACGAAATTAGAATACTCTGACTATAGCATAAAACTCTGCTCTACTCGAATTTCCGTTTGATCTCGGAGGGACGAAGCGAGGACGGGGGCAACATTAGCGGCAATGCCCAGCACATTTTCCACTCTACGCTTTATAGTTTACTGCGAAAGCAGTGCCAAAGCGTAGACGCTAAAAAATGGAATTGGCACTCAAAGAAATTGCTACCTGCTCGGGCTACCTGTGCGTGTGTGTGCCTGTGTGTGTGTGTGTGTGTCGCCTTTAAAGTGATTTATGCTGAAATCTGAGATTAACGTGCAAAGAACGAGCTGCAGTAGAAGCAGTTGCAGGCGCAGATGCAACGGCCAGGCCCAGCTCAGCTCGAGACGCTGCTTGATAATGATGATAGTGCGCCCCACTGTCGCAGTGCGGGCAGGAAATTTATTACTCGGGAAATTGCATTATGAAAAATGCATAAAATACCAGAGAATCTGGCCACGCTTTGCCAATCTAATTAGAGGTTGCAAGAGGCGCTTTTTTCAATTACATCAAATTAAAATTAACGACTTCTTTGAGCTGCAAATAAATCACATAAATTGACAAAGCAATTTGTGTAACAAGAGTGGAAAAATTGGACTAAAAACCCCGGAGAAAATTTCTATGATTATATAAAGAGGGAACAGTAAAAAATTTGGTTTATTTTTGATATTTTCCAAAGTATTAGTCAGAAATTGCTCAGACATCGATATTTTTGCTCATATTAAATGGCGTCATCGATTTTTATCAAAAAATTACGTTTTTAAATTTTTAAAAAATTTCCAAAATTTTGCAAGGGGGTAGTATGAAAAAAATCGAAATTTTTTTAAATCTTTTCATTTACAATATTTTGATGCCAAATCAATCTACAATCAATACCATTAACAAAATGTCATTACGCTTGAAAATCTAATGATTTTTAAGAAAGTTATGAGTTCTGAAAGGTCGAGAGGCTCTACTAGAAAGGGAGTCAAAATTTGTTAAAATTATTTCTAAGATTTTCAAGGCAGACAGCTAAGCCCGAAAAGCACAGAATATCGAGCGAGCGCCGCAATAGGCACACAAAAAACTTTTCCCTAAAGAGTTTTCAGACAAACGAAACGAAATTAAAAACTTGCAAATTGTTTGGTGAAATTAAAAATCTTCAACGAAAAAAATAAAGGAATTAAATGAGGGCAAAACTTTTGGTTATATGACCTTGTGGCAGGCTGTTTTAGGCGGCACACACACACATGCAACGCAGCGTACAGCAACATCTTACGGGCTGCAGCACGCGCTGCCTGCCTGTCATGCGATTGTGGCAGCGACAACGTGTCGTATACGTAATGGCTGCGGAAACGTTTCATCGTCGCGACTCGCTGCGTCGCGCCTGCTGTCAAATTGTGTGCGAAAATAAAACGAAAGAACGAAACGAAACGAAGCGAAGGAAAGAAATGCGAAAAAGAGCAAGCAAGACGCAAGTGCTCAACTTTTGTCAAGGACATCGCGAGAGCGAACGCTGTGTCTCATTATTTTTCATATTCAAGTTGAAACAGCCAACCGAAATAGCAAGCCGCGACATTCTCATAAAAATCTGCACACACACACACTCGTCGAGACTTTGGCTGTCAGCAGGCCACGCCCATACGCCCATACACCCACCCATCACCCACGCCCTGCCATATCAGTTGCCAAAAGGCAAAACCACAAAATGCCGCCATTTCCAGCTCCGTCGTTGACGCAGGCAGCATCATCATTATCAGGCAGCAAAGCTCGCCAACTAACCCAACATGCCAGAGAACTAGCTGCCCCCCCTAACCAGCCCTGCCCCCCACAGAGAGATAGCAACTTCATCGATGGCAACTGTGGGCGCCTAAAAGCATGCTACAGTTTTGTGACCGCAGTGTGCTGCCAGCAAAATGCACTGATTGTTGCTGCTGCTGCCGCCGTTGTTGTTGTTGTTGTTGGCTTCTTGTTGCCATATGTTGCACGACAACAGCAGCCGAGGCAGCGGCAACATTTCCACAGACGCCTTAGGCTCATTATAACAACAACAACAACAACAACAACGAGGACGCGACATCACAAAACAAAATTTCATTAAAAGCAGCTCAAGGTTTTCCTCTCTCTCTCTCTCTCTCTCTCTCTCTCTCTCTCTGAATGCAGTTGTTGAAGTTTTTCCCAGCATATTTGTTGTTGTTGCTGTTGCTTATTTTTTTCTTGTTCTCCAGCTGGAAAACTTTTTAATGGATTTTACGATAATATGAAAAAAAAAAAAAAAGCAGAAAAACTTGCTAAATTGAAAGCTTTAACGAAGCTTAAATGCGCTTTAGAAATTCCCTTTTTACGTTTTCGCTATGCAAAGTAGTTTTTAAAATTTTAATTATGATTTACATTAAACACCAAAGTGCCCTAATAACAGTAAAAAGTATAAAGGAAATTTAAAATATTTTTTAAAAATATTTAGCTTATAAAACAAGCGAAATTTCCAAATTTCTCTTTCTCTCTCTCTCTCTCAGCTGCCTAATCTATTCATGATAGCCTGCTTGGCAGTAAGAGCATAAATATATTATGATTTCCCCTAAGCTGAGCTGTTGACCAATCATTTGCCACTTGACCAACGTCAGATAGAAAGAGAGAGAGAGAGAGAAGAGAGAGAAAGGGAGCGGCGAAAACTTTTCCACTTTTATGTCATTGTCATCTATTGAAAGGCATTTCCATTTTGGGTTCATCCCTAATCACAACAAAACCGAGCAAAGGGAGCTTAGGGAAGGAGGGGTTGTTGGGGAAGGGGGGCGGGGGTTAGCAGTGGGCTAACTATGCAGAGTTTTGCATACTAATGCACTGCAAAGTCATCAAAAAAAAAAGAGCATGAGAATTGCCCGGGCGGATTCGGCAGCAACGTAAAATATGCGCAAAAATCTTCTTTGCTTTGCCGGCAACGTAGGGTATTATGCAATTTTCCCCGACATATATAAATATGCGCCATATTTGACAGGTGCATTAACGAAGTTTCAGACAGCAAGAGAGAGAGAGAGCGCGCGAGAGAGAGCGGAGACAGATAAAAAATGATGTGAGTGGGAAAGCAATTTGCTTGATTATGTAGAACAGTTGAGGGGAGCGACGTCCTCCTTCCACTCGCCAGTCAGCTTAGTTGAGAGTGAAGTGACTTAAGGTGGAACGCAGGGAGTAGAACAAGGCACAAGTCAAGAGAGAGAAAGACAGAGAGAGAGGGAGAGGAAGAGCGGAGGCAGCTGCATAAATTGCTGACGCTTGACGCCAAAGCAGATTTGTCGCATAAGTCATGTCAAATTACGCACGGCAGACAGCGAGGGGGCAGCGAAGTTATGGGGCAGAGTATGCAGCGCAGTCTGGCAGGTGAAAATGTATGAAAAATTACATTCAATTAAAGGCAAAGCGGTAAAACGCTTCGATGACATTTTATCAACTCTGCGAGTAATGAAAAAATAACAATAAATTGAATAAAATTGAGGGGAGAGAGGCGAAGGCGAGACAGTGTGAGTAATGAGAGTTTTTAACGGTCAGTGGATAGGGTAAATTATATAAAATATATGACTTCCCTTTTAATAGAAAATATAGGGTATTTTTTACCTTAAACCTCAAAGTTATTTGCCCTGAAAAGCTTTGCTTCTACATTTACTTTGGTTTTATTTTCTTTCAAAAATTCTTAAGGTAAACATGTTTAGCTTAGCCTTCCCTTTCCGCAGCTCTTCTACAGGGTATACAACCGGTAATGCACTCTCCAACAGGCAACCAAGTCTAATCAGCAGGAAATCAACGCGCTCAAAGCGTGTCAGTTGACATGAAGCTGAGGCAGGAAGCAAGGTAAGGAAGGGGGCGAAGGGAGAGAGGAAAGGGGGGAAAGGAAAGGCAGCGAAAATGCAAAATAAATGTAACTGTATATGCCATGCTTGAAAGCAAGTGCAGAATTGCATACGCTGTCAGAGCCAGCTTTGATTTATCATCGATTGAAACGCCAGACTCGATTTCTCATTAAAGAAAATTGTAAAAAAAATAAAATGAAATTTTAATAATAAAATAAACTAACGAGACTGAATATATTTAAAGTTTTTACTGCATTTACGTAAATCACATTGAGAGCGCGCGAAATCTTGATGGCAACGAATTTCTCATTTCTCGAACAGGAAATGGGCAGGAACTAAACGGAAATCGTTGGCTTTTTGGCCCGAGTGTCGTGCCATTTAAATGAGCTTGTCAACTTGGATTTTAGAACATTAATCACAGGCACGGGCAGGCAGATAGAGCCACGCACTGTGCCACTGTGGCTAATGGCAGCGCTTAATGGGCGGGGCAACCCGACGACGACGACGACCCAAAACAAATTACATTTGCAGCTAATGACAGGGGGAAATCATTTTAGACCCGCTTCCAATCATAATTATGGCTGATCCTTAGCCTAACTCACCTATCGTATTCGCGATTATCCTCATCGCAGCGATTGTCCTGCAGCTCGCGCCAGCTCTTGCCGTGCCGGCAGGTGGTCACCATAACCATATCGCGTCCATTATGCAAATGGAAGAGCGAATTGCGCGTTTCCGAGCCAATGCCGTGCACATAACTGGAAGGAGAAAAGAGAGATAAAGTTTTAGTTAAAGTTTGAGCAAAAGTTTGCAACATATTTCTACTTTATATAAAGATAAGTTAGGCTGCCCCATCAGGTACTTAGTGCAGCATCTCTTATCGAAGAGGAGAACACATAAACAGCGGCGTCAAAATCAATTGCAATAAAGCAGGGGCAATGTAAGAGAGAGAGGGGAACTGGGAACTGGTTCCCTGGGGAAGATCTATGGCTGCGATAGGGACACGAGAGTTGAGCTCCAAGCGGCGTTGGGCCGCAAGCAAAGCAATTGAAACAAAAGATACTTACAACAATGGACGCACACACACACACACACACAAACTTCCCATTCCCTTGTACAGTTAGCATTTTTTGTTGTGCCACATATGCCCCAAAACAAAATGGCAGCAGCTACAGCAGCAGTCGAGCAGAAAAGCAGCAAAGCATCCTAAGGCTATGCGAGGCGCCTTCGAAATGCCAACACAAACACACACAGACACATATGTGTATGCCATGTGTGTGTGTGTGTGTGTCAGAGCAATTTCCTTCTGCTTGGCTTGCAGTTGAGCAAATTTCATAGACAATGAAGTACGCGCCACAGCAGCATCAGCAGTGGAAGCAGTGGCAACCTAACCAACCACAGATTGGGCAACGCTGATTTCCGTTAAAGCGAACCACGAACCCCGAACCCCAACCCCAACTCGAAGTGGAAGTCGGAGCGAGTGACCAACAAAAGTTCACTTTAGTTTGAGGTAAGGGCGAGACAGAGAGGAGGGGTTAGGGGTAGAGAAAGAGAGCAAAAGCTAAAGCCATAAGTTATTTGATTTAATCAGCGCGTCATTGAGGTTAGCTATGGATTTGAAATAATACAAATAGTCAAGAGAGTAGGGGGGACAGGGAGAGGCTGTCTCTTACTAGACTGACCTACACGCTTAGGGCAATAAAGCGCTTCAATTTTGGGTTTAGTCATGCATTTGGCAGTGGAGCAAAGCAAAGTGAAATGCGTAAAAAAAATTGTTAAAAATTTGGAAAAAATATCTAAAAATTTCTATTGAATATTTAGTGATTATAATGATTAAGGATGGACTATAGCATAATTAATTAAAATATAAGAAAATAATTTGCAAGTAAAAAGATATATAATAATAATTTTTAATAATTCATTTGTTACATTTATTTAGGAGATAAAAAATTTTAATATTTTTCTAAACAAAAATTATTTATTTCGAAAATTTATAAAAATAATATTAAATATGAAATTATTATTAAATACATAAATAATAAAGTAAATAAATCCTTAAATATATAAATTATTTAATACATACATAATTAAATATAAAAATAATTAAATAAATAATTTATTTAATTTGTTATATTCCCCAAAGTGAATTACAACAAATAATGCAAATAAATTTGGCTAATCGCGCGCCTTTAGCCGGCTTAATACTCTCTCAAAATACGACAGCAACGCAATCAAATTGTCAATTTGTTGCTGTCAATTCATTTGCATAAACAAAAACTGATTGAATGCTCATAAAATGTCAGCAAATCCCGCACCACGCCCCCACTCTGCCTCCTCTCTCGCTGTGGCTCATCATAATCAGAGTCGATGGGCAGCACGAAGCGCCTCGCTGGATGTGGGACTGTGTGTAAGCCGCTGCAATTTAATGGCGCACAACATTTTATTAGGCATCTGGGATTTTCGTGCAGTGTAAATTAATTTGGATCGCTTCGACAATTCCCGCACGAGGGACGGGGAGGGAAAACGATGCTGACAACATTAATATAAATTAAACGCGCCTATGCGACACAACAAGGACGGAAAAGAAATGCTTTTAGCGCCACGCCGCACCGCGCAACGCGCATCGCGCATCGCGCTGCTTAACCGTTATTTATGTGCCCGCCCCCACTAAGTGGGTCAATTAAACATTGATTGGGGCCTGCGTCCGGGCACGGGCCCGGCCTGGCCTGGCCATGGGCCATCGAAATAAAAAACTAAAAGCGCCGCATTGTCCTCGCCCAGCTAAAGTGCAATAACCAGGCGAGCATTGAACCAGCAACTGCTCAACCCAAACCCAACCTAATCCAAACATAATCTAAAATAATTGAGTATGGCCCCGGAGCCCTCTCCGCCGCGGCGGGCGAAAGAGGATCCTTGGTAGCGCAGGACAATGCGGTGGCGGCGGCGCATTTGCAGCGGGTGTGCTGAATAATTTATGCACGCATTAAATGTGCTTTCAATGTGCGTGTGTGTGTGCGAGAGTGTGTGTGTGTATGTGAATGTGTGTGTGTGTATGTGTTAACCACAAGTGTAGTGAACAGTCAACGCTTTTAGGCTACAAATCAATCAATGCTTAGGCGAATTTTGGTGAGCCTAAAATATTTTTGTAATATTTTTTTAAAGGTTTCTTGAGTTTGTTCCGGAAAAAACTATATGTTATAGTAGTTCGATTCCTATGAAATTTTGACAGCACATTAAAGACATAGTCAGCATAAGTTATGGCGAGTTTGCTGGCTTTATCTTAAAGAATAACTAAAGTAAGCCGATAGTTTCTATGTTAGCTATGCAATATATCAAAGCAATTAGTATCGAGCCAAGAAATACAATATTTGTTGTTGGAAATGTCTTTCTCTATGCCTTGCTAACTTCTAAACACGATAAATATACCCTCTACAGTGACATAAATAAGTTATAGTAAAATCTTTGCCATCACTAGAGTTACAAGCACATTAACTACAATTCCATCTACTTGCACAATGTGCGCGCTCAGCACATCGCATAACCATTTGCATTGGATTTATTTGGCTTAATTTTAATGAAATCCTCAAGTAGAATCTCTCCTCTTCGTCCCTTCTTCCTATCTTGCCTGCTCTCTATAGCTGAGCATACTTATATTTATGTCCATTGTATGTGGTCGGCTTTGGCATCGCAGATTTGGTCAGTTTATGCTCTACGAGGAGGCGTCGCTGTCGTTGCTGTCGACGTTGTCGCGCTGCGCTTATGACACAAGTTTATGGGGCCATTTCTTGCAAGGGGCTGTTAACGCCGCGCATTGTCCAATAGGCGGACATTAGCCTAGAGTTATGCAGCAACTGCAGCAGCGGCGCGACAACAGCAACAGCAACAACAATGCCACGTGGGCTTATCTATGCAACTTCAAAGCTTTTGTGACGGCGACAAGATGACAGCGAGACAGCTAGACGGCCGGATGGACGGACATGGATATAAAGCTGCAACGTGGCGTATGCGCAATATCTTTGGCTTTATATCGCACGGGCAGTATGTGTATGTCTGTGTGTGTGAGGGTGTGTGCAGCATAAAGTAAAAATTGTGTCGTCAACGCTCGCACAATGCAACACGAACAGCAACAACAACAACGTCAGCATTGCCCCAGGCATTAAATCAGTAAAGACAACAACAACAACAGCAGCAGCTGAGGCAGCTATGGCTGCACGGACATCAAACGGCACAAATACCATTACACAGTGAGTACAGGTAGTATTCGTGCTTTACAAAATATACATAAGTAAAAATATATTTTAAGTGCAGATCGCCAGCAACAACAACAACAGCAACAACAGTGGCTACAAAATGGTCCATAAAATGCGGCAACAAAAAGCAAAAACTGAAGAAGATGAAAGACTTTAATGGCGGCGAGGGTAGCTTGAGAAGTAAGGGCAGTTGGGGTACTCAAGAGGGAAGAAATTTTGAAAGAACTTGTGAGATTGATTATTGGATTGAATATAAATATATGAAGAACTTGAACAGAAAATTTCTATATAATATTTGTATAGGTTAAATAGAAGCTTTATTAAATATAATAAATAAAATAATATAATTTATAGGGTAGAATTGTTTCAGAATTTTTATTGTTATTTTTTTTCAAAATTATTTAATAGTTTTGAGTTTCTCATAAAGAAATGTATACATTTTTTTAATTTTCTTAGAACTTTTAAGGAATTTGAGAAATTAAATTTTTTTAATTTTTAAAGTTTTTTTTAATTATTTTTTTCTTTAAAAATAAAAAATTAAAATATTTTTTTTTATTTTATTTAAATACCAAGTAAGAGAATTTTACATTTATTATCTCTATGCAACTTTTCGCGCAACCCTCGCTTCTGTTGTTGAGCCAAACATTGTTGACGCTCGAAATTGAGCTGACCAGCGCTGCAAGCTGCATAAGCTGGCGATACCACGCGCCCCTATCTATCTCTCTCTCCTCCCTCTCCCTCTTCCTTTCTCATGCCATCAATGCGTATCAATCTGGCTGGTAGCTCTGCTGGTCCAGGGTTGTCAAAGTTATTGTATCTAATGCTCTGCATGGCTCAGCCTTTTGTGTGCGTTCGACTTGTAACTGAACTGGCAGCAGCAGCTAAGCCAGCCAAGGCAGCAAGGCAGGCAGGCGATGTTATCAGCGTTTTAGATACAATTTGCAGTGCCACACAGCCTCACAGACTGAGCTGTTGTTGTTGTTGTTGTTGTTGCTGTTGTTGTATTTTGGGACGACAGCTAAGTTGGCTCACATGGCTTGCAGGCAAATTCGAGACACAGACAATTTGCAGTTAGCCACATCGCCTGCCGTCGTTGCCTCGCACGCTTGACTAACTGCCTGACTTGAATGCCGCTAGGCACTTCCTCTCCCTCTCACTCTCACTCTCTCTCCCTTCTCCTTTCTCCCTCTCTCTCTTAGAGCTGCCCCCTGCGGGCGCCCTGCTTGGGGGGCTGCTATTCTGCAAGTAACTTGTAACTCGGCGCCCTCTGACTGTGTGTGGCAGCTCATTGTTATTGTTGCCCCTGCTGTTGTTGTTGTTGCTGTTGCTGTTGTTGCTTGTTGCTGCTGCTGCTGTGGCTTGTTTGGTTTTATTGTGTTTATATTTGGCTTACGGCATCAATTTGCTTTCAACTTATATAGCATATAGAGCGCCGCACAAGCACTGCGTATCGTTATCAGCGAGCAATAATACAAATATGCATGCAGTACATAGAGACAGAGACAGAGACAGAGAGTGAGCGAGAGAGCGACACGTAGACAACACATGACTGAGCAAATCCATTGGCAAATGCATCGATTACATAATCCATTTACACAAATGGCATTTTAAATACAGAATATTGTATTGACAATGCACAGCGTACAGCGCAGTGCAACGCTGCGTATGCGCAATATTTGTATCCTGCGGCCCAACATGTGTTGTTGCTGCTGCTGCTGCTGCTGGGCAAACAGACAGACGCACACACACTAAGCACTTGTTCGATTAAGTGGGTGTGCGTGTGTGTGTGTGTATAGCGTGCAAATTGCTTTTCATTGTGTTCTACTTAAACTGCCGTTTAATTACTGCAAGTCAAATCGCAGCCAAGTCGACAAGGACAATGGGGCCAAATGACTTCATTTCACAGCAATTAAAGCAAACCCAAGTGTGGCCATTAAAATGGTTTATGACTGCATTTGCAATAGTTTAAAGCAGCTTCAAACTTTGTTAATGAAGAGGGGAATATGAAATATGAATTTAAATATTCATAACGAGGCAAATAAATTTAATAGTTTACATTATAAATAAATAACATAAAATGTGCACAAAATGTGTTTTAAATACATATATATTTTTTTGCTTCTTAGCCCACAAGTTATCCCCGGAAAATCAAGCCACATAGACAATCATTAAATGAATGCCTGTTAAGCTGCTCTGCAGTTAAAACTCTCTGCATCTCTGTCTCTTTCCCTCTCCCTCTCTCTCATATGTCACGCGCATTATGCGCCGTAAAGCGATGCCATAATGTCATCCAGCTGTCAATGACAGACACGTTCATTCTAAATGCATTTGCCCGTGAGTGGCGCCACCTGTCGCCCATTTGCAATACAAATAGCAATCAAGTGGATTTGCAATGGGCAAATATAAATCCCATGCACTCATCATCATCATAATCATTGGCTATATCATCATCATCATCATTAACATTAACATTATCGTGAGCCACATCAGCTTATCGACTTCATGCTCATCGTTATCGTCATCGTCATCGTCATCATCATCAGCGCCTTTACTGATGACTATCTACACTCACTCACTCACTCACATACACGCACTTCCCGCACACAACGCTCGCCAGATGGCGCTGCCCCATCAATTTAACGATACAATTCCCGATGAGCCGTTAATTAATAAAATGCAACAAAAATGGCGTAAAATACCAAAAAAAAAAAAAAAAAAAAACCATAAAATAAAAACTGGGAAAAATATGTAAAAATGCTGCTCATTAATAAATATTAACTCATAATTGAGCACGAATCATTATTGAATATGCTACCCGCTGCTGCCGTCGCTGTTGCCGCTGCTTCTGCCTCGACTTGGATTTAACAAAATTTAACAAAGTTTTAAGCAATATTTAAAAGCAGCTGCACAGCGGCACGTCAGGTGCAGCCAGCAAGAAAATAAAATGTGCACACGGAAACTGCCTGAAACAACAGCGAAAAGGAAGGAAAAGGCAATAAAGCAAAAAAAGAGCACAAGCAACAACAACAAATAAACCAACCGCAGGCACAAAACCAGCCAGAAACTAATGGAACTAATTGTTCGACGAAAGGCGGCCACATGGCAAAGGGGCGGCGGCAGGGGCAGGGGCAGGGGCAGGGGGGAGTGGCCATTGTTTAGCCGAAAGTGAAATGCCAATGCCAAGCGCAAGTTGCGGCTGCGCGTCGCGTAATTGGAGCAACTGCAGCGCCAGCCCCAGTCCCGACATCGACTCCAACTGGAAGCCAAATTCGCAGTGTGGTGTGAAGTGTATAAAATGATGTGCTTGGCGCGCAGGCGCCGACAGTCAAAAGTGGCCAACGTAAGGCAGCAGACGGATTAGTCGACAACGACAGCAACAAGTTAGACCCGCCAAGCGCTCACCTTGTGGGAATCCACATAGTTCACAGCGAGAGACAGAGAGGACAGGAACCGCAGCGAGATGAGGAAGCATTGCATAAGTAAGCCACATTTGCATCCGCTGCTGCTGCCGGAGACAGTTAATCATCATTCAGCTGGCAGCTGGTTTTGGCCAATATTTGTAACAAGTTTGCTGCTATTGCTACAGTTGGGCAGCGGGGAGCAACAGGCCGACGAGCACAGGTGAGTCAGAGGGAAGGGAAGAGTGAGGAAGGAAGAAACTACGCAGTAAGGGAAAACCCTCAAAAGCTCAACTTGATAAGATATTTTTAGATTATCTAGGTATTAATTGGAATTTTCCTACAAATATTTGTGAATTTGTCTTGAAAAGAATGTAAAGCTAGTCTAAACCAACAAATGGGGGCCTTAGTGGGTTAAGCCTGTGACAAATTCCAATGCGTTGAAGTAGCACACAAAGCTTGCATAGCACAGAGTGGAATGTGCTTATAGGCAAGCTAAAGCAGGGCAAGACATGGAAAATAGCTAAGAAAAAAGCCAGAAAACAAAGCCAAACAAAGAAGCTAAATAGCTAAAAGAAAGAAAGAAAGCTAAAGTCGAGTGTCTTTAACTGTTATAAAGCTGCTACATAAAGCTGTGGCTTTAAAAACATTGCTTGCAGTACATTTTTATTGATTTCCATGTGCGAAAGTGGGCGTGGCCAAATTCTAAAACAACCAAATTCAACCGTTAGTCATAAGACATATTGTAACTGAATTTGGTAGCCTTAATTCTTATATTCTCTGAGATCTGTGTGTTCATACAAACAGTCTTACATTAGAAGTGCCCTAAACGATATTTTGCTATACTCTTTATCTTCATATTTTCCCCTTCTCACCTGCAGAATTCAACGTCGCTTCATGTGGCAACAGATGGACAACTCTGTGATGGGTGGCCTAGTGGGTCGCATGTTCAATGGAGCACGCGCCATGAAGTCCATGTTCGGTGATCTGTTGCCCAATACCCCCTCCAACTATGGCAAGAATGTGATTGACTTTATGCCCACCGAAACGACGCGAGTGAAGTACATCATACGAGATCCACATACAAACAAACCCGTAAAGGTAATCAAAATGCGTGGCTCACAAAAGAAGGTGGTGAAACTGATGCGACCACTGCCAAAGCCATCTGTGACAGAGCCAACTCTTCTGCAGTACGAAAATCGCATGCGGCAACTGGAAAAGGAACAGGAAATGATTGTCGAGGGCAAGAAACCTGTGAGCAGCGATGAGGCCCTCTTCGACAAATACTTCAAGCACAAATCGCATCCAAATAGCAATGAGATAGTCTCCGGAAAGATAATGGAATATCAGAGCTGGAAACCTGTCTACAAATCGAATGAGCAACCCACCTCGTTTGTCACACCACGACCGCAGGCTCTGACACAGTTGCACACCAGCATCTCTGCCAGCAGTCACAATAGTCACGGTCACTATGGACACCATGAACTGTTGCCCAAGCCCGAAAAGCTGGTGGCACATCGCAATCCACCCAAGCTGGAGGACGATGAGGAAGACGATGATTTCGAGCAGGTTGAGGATGACAATGATCTGCAGCATCCACTGGGGCCGCATCATCAGTACGAGGTAACGGAGCACACGGGCGAGGCAAGTGGAGAAACGCAATCCTATGCACCCATGGAGGGTGGCTTTGTGCCCTCTCGCGTGTATCACAGCGCCGAGAGCGGCCAGGTGGGACAGGCAAGTAGTCAGGCTAGCCACAGTCACAGTCACAGCCACAGCCACAGCTCCAGCCAGGGCAGTTATAGTAATCATCCCAGCAGTGGCAGCAGATCACCACGTCCACGCAGTCGCGCTGTGAACAGCGGCGAGAAGAACTACGCAGCCACCACAACGAGTCCACACACCACAGAGCAACCCAATTATCCGGCGCCCTTTCTCAAGAAATACCGCGAGCGGGAGGCCGCAAGTGGCAGCAGCAGCTCCTCACATGGCAACAAGCCACGTGCCAAACACCAACACAAAGAGCTGCTCTACAATCGGGAAAGCGTCACCGAGAGCAGCCCCGCCTACAATGTGAGCTTTGCCATGAGCAGCCTGCGTGCACGCCTGCAGGAGCAACATCGTCAGCGCAAGCAGCAGGAGGAGAATGCCGAATTGGAAACCGAGATGCAACTCGATGATGTCATGCATGCAGACAAGTGGCCCACCGAATTGCAGCAGGGCGGCAGTTATCTGACCAGTCCCATTGGACCCAGTGCGGTGGCCTTTGAGCAGCCACTAAAGCCGCAGCAGCAGCAGACGGCAACGGCGACGGCGGTGCCAACACGCAGCATTGAGTACAAGCGAATGCGCAAAGATGTGCGACAACGCGGCACAGTCAAGTTCGGGGATAATCCCAGCTATGAGGAGGTGTAACGACCTCTATTGGTATCGCATCCCAGTTCAATAGCGTTCCCATCCCGCCGTGGCACGGCACGGCATCTTTAGCTGTAACCAAAGCATAGCCAAAGCAAGCGTCAGTTAAGCGTTTCAATTGTCTAGTTGTTAACATAGTTTTTTAGAAGCCGAAATTAAATGAAAAGCTTACAACATTTTCCCTGCATTTCCCACACACATTCGATCCACAAGTCAATGCACCACAGACACGCAAGGCCTGTGCCGCGTGCTCCACAACTTCATTATTGTCTTCGTTATGGCAAATGCATTTTAATTAATGTTGAATGGAAATGCGGGGGGAAAATGGGGAAAATAGCAAGAAAAAACATTAGAAAAATGTGTGCAATGGCAAATGGAAAATGCGTTGCTCAAGTCGTTGGCACTTATCGCATTCGCGCGTTTGACAACCAATTTGAGACTAGCAACCGCACGCGGCCTTCGAGTTGACCCCGAGAGGAAGACAGGGGGGTGGGTAGGGGGGTAGGGCATATCGTAAGTGGGTTAAACCGGCTATAAATTCCAGCGCGACAAAGACAGCGCAAGTGCTGTGGCGACCCTCGCCGGCGGTTGCTAATCAAGCTGAATCAACTTAGCAAAAGAATAGACAAGAAAACAGAGAAAGTGAACCTACTTAGCTAGTAAAGCCGATCAAGTAAAGCGTCTACAGCTAAATCCATTAAAATCTAAGATATGATAGCAACAAACACATAGCGAGCTTAGGAATTCCTTGACGAAACAGCTGCCTATGCTTCATTAAGTGATTCGAGGATTATGAAGATTTTCTGGCACATAAAATTAACCCTTATCGTTTTACTCTACCCTTTATTCATAAAGATAATCAGAATACAATAAAACTGATGAGATAATAGTATTATGATTAATAGTATTCTAAGACCTTATTCTTTAAAATCCAACAACATCCTATAAATAAAATCCTTAACCCTTATACTTAACTGTAGCCTTACTTTTAATACCTGCTACTCATATGTAGAGTAGAAGGGTATTATCACTTTGTTTAAACCGAAAATGTATAGAGAAAGAGGCAGAAAGAGACTATTCCGACCCTATAAAGTATATATACTCTCGCTCAGGATCAACAGCCGAGTCGATAAGCCATGTCCGTCTGTCTGTCCGTGTAAAAATCTAGATCTCAGATATTTCCAATACTAGAAAAGAAGAGCAGTTGATTGCAAAACTAAACAAAAAACACATTAGCAAAGAACAAAATTATATTTTTCTCAAGAGCTACAGATAATACTATATTATATAAGTCTAATTTTTTCTCTCAATCAAGATGCTGAAATTTTTTTGGATTTTTTGTAGGTTTATATCCCAAATGTTTGCAGTTTTTAAGGCAATCTCCGAAGGTGCAATAGCGATTTCTAGTTCCACCGCAACCGTTGTATTTGAAAAGTTGGCAAGTTTTATTCATCCTGTCGTAATACCACATAGTCGGATTGGCCCTTCTATTGCAGACCCTCACAAAATCATGGCCAGGATCATATACATCGGTGCACTTGGTATTTATCATTATTCCACGGCAGAAATTCGATTTTGACTCTGTCAGGAAGAATCCGTAGCTCAAAAGGCAAGCAATAATTAGAAAGAAATTCATTTTGATGCCGCAAAAGACCTGATCATAATGCCAACTGAACAGACTGCACGGTATTTATACGGAATATCTAAGCGTAGCAATGCCGCAGCTGTTGCAATTAGAAAATCAAAAAACTTAAAGTAAAACTTTGAAAAGTTTTAAAAACTTTCAAATTTTCTAATTATATACATGAATCAGGAATGACTACACCAAAGCTACTGCATCTGGTATAATGGCTCGATCATAATTGTTTTGAAAAAGTCTTAAGTGCTTTATGAAAATCAAAAACACATCAGCTTTACCCTGATTCGATATAGTCATGCATGTCGATATGTCTGTCTGTATGAACGCCTAGATCTCGGAGGCTATAAGAATGAGAGCTTAGAAAATGTTGTAGCTACATTCGTGTGAATTGCCGTGCGTTAAAGCAAGTGCGTTAAAATTGGGCCACACCCCCTTCCGCCCATACACATCGATGAAATTTGAATTACTTGCATAGTTTCTAAGCTGCAGCATTCATTTTCAGTAAGTATTACAATTATTATCCCTCGAATAATATCTAAAATTTTAATGCTTATCGGACAATGGACAAAGAAGTTTTTCAAGTTAATCTTTTCTCGCATAAGTATAAACATTGTTGTTTTTTTTTTTTTTTTTTTTTGTTTTTTTTTAATGATCTTATACACTTAACACTTGGCTGTAGTTCGCGTTATGGATGGAAAAACTGTCGCAGTTCTGAAGACAACTCTTCCTCGTGCAATGCCGATTGTTATTGCCACCACAACCTTCATAGTACATTTTGAGGCACTTTCTCTTACTGGCATCGTACCACCACATTTTGGGATTGATTTGAAAATAGCAGCTGTGAAAGAGTTTATAACCAACATCCCGTGCTTCCGTACAGCCGTACACAATGGGTTCACCCTTGCATTCCTGCCTCCACTGACTGTGAATAGCGCCAGGCAGTAGCAGTAGTGTGAATAGACAAAGAATTAGCTGCATTACAATGTAGAGTCTGGTAGAGTGCGAAGTTAGATCTGCAGGCAGCTCGAAATCGGACTATCTTATATGGCTATGGGGTGTAGCTATTTTATAGTACGTTTCGCTCCGATTCCAATTCAACTGTCAACTGTTTTTAAAATTAACTGGGAAATAAACATGCACTTGTCAATTTAAAAGATACTCTGTAATGGCTTACCAAAGATAGAAATCAGCTTGTTATCAAAACGATTCTAAGCCAGCTTTAGCTCGAATTACAGTCTAAAGACGTAGTTAATGAGCCAAAGCTAAAGCAAAACAGAAAACGACATGATAAGTGCACATTTTGTAGAGTTTTAAACCAGATTTTCTATTTTCTCTTTAAAAACTTCTTTGAAGAACTTAATTTTTAAAGAAAACTATCGATAGTCTTAACTTTTCTCCTCCCTTTCTCTCTCTCTCTCTCTGGGGTCATTAAAAATCCCGATTGACTGTAGCGAAAAAAAATGTCAACGAAAACGCGATTTAGATTGCAAGGCAGCAGTGGCAAAACGTTGGGACACGCCCCGTTTCAAGTTTCAAGGACGTGCGATTTTGGGCACGTGGTTTTATCTGGGTCTCTCTTTCTCCCTGGCCAAAGCACACACTCACTCTAAGCTGGCTACCTTTACAAAATTCCAGCCCGTTGGCAGGAAGCGTGTTCAGCATGTCCTCAGGTTCTGCCGTCCTCGACTCCCTCTCTCTCTCTTTCTCTCCCTCTCACTCTCTCCCATTGTCGAGTGCGGCAAATACAAATTAGAATTTAAATGAACAATGCAAGCAGCGAGCGGAAGTTGCTACGAGTGTGCGTGTGTGTGTGTGTGTGTGTGTGCGGGTGTATGCGGGTGACACTGCACGTAGAAGCGACAACAACAACAACAGCAACTACAACAACAACTAGCAATAATGTCATGCAGTTTGGCGCGTACTTTGCCAGCCATTTTTTCTTTCTTCCACTCGCGCTTTGAGGTTATTTTGCGACAACAACAAAAAACGCTAGAAGCGCCAATAAAGTTTGCCAGCTCGACTGCAAGTTACCCTGCACTGCAGTTGCAGCTCAATTTGACGCTACTTGTTGGCCAGGCAAATTGAGAAATTAACGCAATTACGCCCGCTTGCGTAGACTCTATAATTACAGGGCATAAAACAGGGTCGCGCCAACTTACACTGCAAAATGTCAAAGGGATAATGGAATTTAGCATAGAACGTGGGCGTAAAAGGAAATGTGTAAAAAATTGAACCCAACAAGTCAACTCAAGGGGAATGGCAGATCGAATTTGATATGGGCTAGTATATATTATCTGTATATAAAGAATAATGTGTAGGTATACTGCGTATATATTGATAATTGAAATAATATAATATAAACATAATTAAATATAATAAAAGTATATAAAAAGTAAAAAAAAAAAGGTAAAAGGTTCATAACCAATTAACAAAGTGAACTGCAAAATAGATTAACAAATTAATGAAATAATTAAGTTTTAAATGATGCAACTGCCAAAGTAATTCCCCGCTTCGGAAAAGGCAACTTCAAAGGATCAACCGGACTCGTTGAAATCGTTTGAGGTTCGCCATCTGACCGCCGGCATTATTGCCCGCGGAGGCAGATAGCTCAGCTCGGTCTATGGCCAAGTCAATTAAATATTTAAGGCCAGGTAATTGTTGCGTGGCAAACGTGGTGAATGCCTTTTGGCGGCCAACGCTGTCAAAGTGAAATTTATGAAAGCGAAATTCGTTTAATTAAAAACGTCGCACTCTCGCAATGACAGTTCAAAATGGCGGCAGGTGGGCGTGGCATGTCGCAGAAATAATATTAATTATGGCAGGCAGGGGCGGAGAGGTAGAGTAGAAGCAGCAGCACAAGCTAATTGTAAGGGCCAATTTGAAGTATTTTTCAGCGTCGTGCATTGAACTCGCAATCAGCGAGGGGAAACAGAGCCCAGGGCGTGGGTGGATATAGCTGTCCATTTAGCTTATAAAAACATGTTGTTTGCTTAATAAAACACACAACACACACACACACAGATAAACGAAGCACAGCATGTGGCGTGAGAGAAGAAAGGGAAGCGGGCGGCGTTTAGCGCCATTTTAGAAGTGCGAAATGTTCGCTACATGCTAAAAAATTAAATATTCAAATACAGCAGCGAGGGCGACTTGCCAAGAGGGCGAGTTGGAAGAGGGAAAGGGAGAGAGAAAGATAGAGAGGGAGAGGAAGACAGGGAGACGGAAGCGTCTACCAAAGCACTCGAACTCGAAGCGCAGCTCAACAAAACTTATGAAATCCATATGCAGCATGCGGTACAGGCAACAAGAAAGTTAAAAAAAAAAATTAGAAAATAAATTAAATAAATTAGAAAATAATTAAAATAAATTAGAAAGTGAACTAAATAAATTATATGGCAATAATTAAATAAATAATAATTTAATTAAACGAATTTTCATATTATATAAAAGACAAACAATTTCCCCATTTCAAATATTTCTCTACCAAAAACACTTTGCACAATTTTGCCGCCTGTGCGCATATCACAAATAGAACTACATGCACAAGCGTACATATGTTTGTAAATATGTACGTATGTATGTATGTGCTGCCTCTGCTAGAATCTAGAGCAGTTAAAAGCCCAGCGGTCCCATTGCCCGAGCCAGCGAGCGAGTGAGGGAACGCATAAGCCAAAGCCAAAGCCGTAGCTAAAGCTAAAACAGAATCCAAAGCTGCGCTGCTTCTACTGCTGCTGCTTGTGTGTGTGTGTGTGTGTGTGTGTTCGCTCCCCTCTTTGAAGGCGGCACAAGTTGTTGGTCGTTCATCTGCGTCTGGATGTGGCGGCTGTTGAAGTGTAATCAGCGGCACGGCGGCAATTACTGCAGCATATGCATGAAGTACTCACAGTTTGTAGTTTGCACTTGGGCTGCGCCATGTCTGCTCTTAATGTCAGTGTGTGTGTGTGCGGGTGTGCGGGTGTGTGGGTGTGCGGGCATAAAAGTTGGCAAAACGCAGCGCAATTTGCAGCACTGAGCGGATTTTCAAAATGCTAAATGCAGCAGCAGCAGCAGCTGCAGAGAGCTCCAAGAGCTGCACAGTGCATCATCATCAGTGGATTGCTGCACTGTGCCACTGTGGCAGCCGCAGTGGTTACGGCAGGCTGTGGCAGCAACTGCGGCTGTGGCTGCCGTTGACTTTGATGCGCTCTTGTAGCGACGAGGCAGGCAGGAAGCAGGCAACATCATTTTAATGAATATTGCGTTTAACGCTTTTAAATTGAATTTGCTGCGGCGTTGCGTGGCGCTTAAAAGTAGGCAACATATTTATGGCACACACACACGATGCAGCACACTCTCCCTTTCCCCACCTAAGTTGCACTAATGTGTTTACTTTATTTATCTAAATTGCATTACTTGCTGTGTTGTAAATACTGTTGATCTGGCAACATTGCGAGCGCAACTGTTAATTAACAGTGCTCGCTGCTATTGTTTGCCTACTTACGCTGTTATCTTAACAGAAAGGGTGCGTTTTGCAACACATAATAATTATCGATATCGATTAATAAGCAGAACTTGTTCAATTCGCTTGCTCTGCAGTATTCAAGTGAACTGAAAGGCTGCGTTTTACTATTTAATATCGATATTTATTAATGAGTTTATTTATTCCCTACAGTATTTACTGTTTATTATTCATTATTGAAAATTATTGTAAAATTTATTTATATTTCAATTTCATTTCACACTCTTTTAATATTTGTTATTATTTCACATTATTATGTATTTTATGCTTGCCTTAACTGTTTGCTATGTGCATTAATATTTAATAGCTCTTTATATATTTACTTAATATTTTTGTATATTTTATTTATATATTTATTTAATATTTATTTATAGTTACAGATAGTTGCGGCAGCTTGCTCCATAGATTGGATTTGCTTGATAGCATGAACATATTCTCAATATTATATATGTTGCATGGAGAGTCTTGAGAAACTTGTGGGACACACACTCATATGGAAAGAAACTATTCAATTTTTATTTTATTGAATAACTTCATGCATGCCAAATGTTTAGGTCATTCCACGAGCAGCTGCAGCAGAGAACGCACTCGAGGCTGTGCCCGGTCGTTTCATGCTGCAGCAATTGCTCTGTCAATGGCAACGGCAAACGATTTTTATGGATACGAGGGGCAGCAGCAAATCGCATATTATCGCATCATGTTGCACTGGCCCGGACCGGACCGGACCGGACTGAACCGGAGCGACGCGACGGCTGCGCTGATCATTAATCTTTACAAGCTGCCAATGTGTGTGAGCGCGCGCCTTTGCCTTTTTCGGACTTCGATTGCCGACGCCGCCCCCATGCAGCAGGATGCTTTCCACTTCACTTGTGTGCCCGAGTCTATGTGTGCTGTGTCTGTGTCTGTGTGTGTGTGGGTGTGAGGAATGCATTAAATAGCGGATGGAGTCCATTAGAAAACCATTGAAGCACATTCTGTCGATTGCAGCCAGTCCATATCCTGGCCCCATGGCCGGATGTGCAGTTTAAGTTGCCAACTCGTTGCAGCTTCAGCTTTAAACATAAAAAAAAACCCCCCCAAAAAAACAACTTCCACTTTTGTCACTTCTTGACTAGACTAAGGCAAACCAAATATTTCTATAACAAATGAAAATAAAATTAATGTAATGAAAGAAAATGCGCTTCAAATGCGGTTTTTCCGTTTCAGTTTCAGTTTTCATATTCGTTTTTTCTTTTCTTGTGGCAGCAGCAACCCTTTTTTCGTTGGTATTTTGTTTAATTATCCACATGAAAAGTCCTTAACAAAAAGCGTTGAAATTCCAGCAGCAAACTCGCAAAGACTTGACCCCAGCAACAGCAGCAACAACAACAACAACAGTGCAAATGGAATCAAATTAACAGTAAAATAAAAGCAAAAATGCGTTAGAAAGAGACTGCCAAAAAAAAGTGAGAAGCGCACACAAATGAAGCCAACTTTGCAAGAGATACTAGAAGGGAAGAGGAGAAGAAGCGTATCATATACAACAGCAAGCAAGGAGACCAAAACTCTTTGGTATTTTCAAGTGGCAAACCAAAAAGTTGCAGAGCTTTAAAGAGCTTTATTTAATACACAAAAGTTTCGGACAAACAAAACCAATAAATATTGTTGCATTTTGCGCAAGCAATCGAGCTGCAAGTTAACTTTTTAGTTTGCTTGTCTTGCAGGGGAAAGAAAAAGACAAGAGAGTAAACAAAGCTTTAAAGAGCTTTAATGTGCTTATGGAATTTCAGCAAGGGAATCAATGCAATCGAGCTACGAGTAAACTTACAAGACTGTAAGACCAAAGTGATAATGTTAATGTAATCCAGCTTCAGTAAACTTACAAGTTTCAAGCTTTAAAGAGCTTTAATGTGCTTTGGAAATTGGAAATTTCATGAATATGCAAGGGTTTTTTAAACCGATAAACATTTTTGCATTTAGTACTTAAAATCGAGCCGCAAATAAACTTTCAGGCTTTAAAGAGCTTTAATGTGCTTCGACAGTTTGATAAATATGCGGTAGAAATTTTGCTTAATGTTATCGTCAGCAGTTCAATTACTGTAAAAAATTGTGAAAACCATTGACAATCGAATTTAATCGAGTAAGCATTTTTACCGATTGTTTTTACAAATTTTTTGCTAGTAAGTTAAATTAAATTGAATAATTTTTTTTGTTGACTTGCCTACTGTAAATAAAGTTAGTTTATTTTGCTCCCTGGCTATCATAACCGTAATGACTTTTCCACTGCCCGTAGCAACCCTTTTTGATTAGTGGCACGAGCCAACCCGCTTCACAACAAATACAAACAAAAGTTTTTGGCCCGCAGCGTTTGCTGTATGCTTTTTTACGGCTGATTTCCCCTTTCCCTTTCCGCCCCCCTATCACCCCTTGAGCTCCCTCTGTCTATTGACAGAGATATTTATTTTAGTTTTTATTTCATCTTCTCGATTTTTTGCCGTATTTGTTTTTATTTTGTTGCTGAAGCAGTGCTGGCACTCAGTTTTTGCAGTTCATTTGCAGAGCAAAAAATATAAATGAAAAAAGAGCAAAAAATATTTAATTAAATCGCATTTCGTATCCCCCTCTCTTCCTTTGTACAATATTTGCATACCGGTATGTACATGTGCTTGTGCATGTCTTTTAGAATGTGCTCGAGTTGCTGCTTAATTTGATTACAACATCCTTTGGCATATGGTTTTTATGCAAACGGGCGGAACACACACAAACTGCGCCTACAGCCTTCACAAGGGGGCGGTGGGCGTGGACGAAAAAGACAAATGTTTATGAGACCGCACAACGCGGCAAAGGCAAAGGAAAATTCAATTAAAAAGCGCTTCTCAAATATTCATTATGTCTGATCTGCTGTTGTTGTTGTTCCTCTTGTTTTCGGGGACTTACAGTGGGTGCCTTTAATTAGAGCACGAAAATCTGCTGCGGTTTTTTGTGTGCGCGTCTTTTATGAGTTCTGCATGCATAATAATAATAATAATAATAATAATCATCAGCATATCAGGCTGGCAGGCAGCGGAAAACAGGAATAAAACTTGCCAAATGACATGGCAGTTGTGCGCGGCGCGTTAGAGATGTAGATAGGGATAGCAGCAGCAGCAGCAGAAGGGGGAGCAAGTGGAAACAAGTGAGATAGCGACATTGCCAGCAAGTTGTGCTCCATGTTTTATGGCCAAAGTTGTTGCTCAAAAACCACTTGAAACAGCTCACAAATTGTGGTTGTTGTTGTTGTTGTTGCTGCTGCCGGCATGATGAAGTGTCATGAAATTTAATCAATTTATTTGAAACGTGCGACAAGGCGGCACAAGGCGTTTTGAGCTCATAAATAACGCTGGCTAAACTAAAAATGTGACAATGCCAAAGTGCCAAAGTAAATAACAAACAATGAAAATGCAATAACAACAAGAACAACGACTCACACACATTCACACACGCTGCAGGAGGAGAAAAAGAAAGCAAGAAAGATCAGCAAATAAAGTTTCATTGTTTGACAACGGCAACCGCGACGCGACGCGGTGCGCGGCGCACATGACGCGATTTCCTCGCATCCGCATCCGGTGTGACTCCATTTTGTTACTCACTTCGTCGCTGGCTGTGGATTATATTTGGAAAATGGAGTCAGGGTAGGAATTGAGTAGCCAAAGGCGTCAGTTGTATATCCTTTCGTTTAGAGAATATTTTTTAAAGATTTTTTAAATTTTAATTATTAGAAATTCCAATCGAAACTTGTTTCTATTTTGCTTAGTATAAATCCGAAAAATATTTCGTTAGGAATCCTCAAATAAAAACAAAATTTATTGATAAAAACCCTTATAAAAGCTGTATAAACCGAAAACATAAATAATCTAACTAACATCTATAGGTAAATTTTTAAATAATATATTTTATTCAAAAAATTTTGAGTAGCCAAAGTTTAAAAACATTTTATACACCAAAAAATCTATAGAATATATATCTCTATTTTTAAATATTTTTTTGGTATATTTCTTAATAATATTTATTTTATTAATATTATTATAAAATTATTTTATTTTTATTTATTTTTATATATCATTATTTTCTTTATTTTTATTAGAAAAATTAATATTTCCCACTTTGGCAAATATTTACTGAGAAAAAACCTACCAAACTTTACAGAAACCTTCAATACTTACCAACACCCCAGCATAGCTATTATACCCTACACTCTATAGGTTCTTTGCGGGGCATTTGTAACCCATACGCAAAGAGTCGGGCAACAATGCGTTTGAAATTCTTTACAAACTGCTATGGAACGCACGTACAGACTAAACGCCCTCTCATGCCCCTCATTCCCCTCCCAGCTCTCTGGCTATGCCACGCGCATTTGTCAGAGCCCCCCTGGCAGAACGTAGCTGCTTCTCTAACCTCACACCACCCCAACCCCCTCTCCCTGTCCAGAAACAACATTTTGCGCCATTATTGTTGGCAACTCACAGGCAAAGCGTTTATAAATTTATTGTTTTCTACGCGTGTACTCAAGTGTTGCTGCGTGTTTCTGGCAACAAATTGGCCAACAAGAGGCACAGGCAGGCAACACGAGAGAGAGAGAGAGAGAGAGAGAGAGAGAGAGAGAAAGGACGTTGAGCGACAGGAGCAGCACATAGCACAAAGTTGGCTTTCATTTTGGCTTTTTGGCCACTCAACTCGTTGCGGTGACGCATTTTATCATAATTATATTAACACGCCAAGAGCGACGAGATCGTCTATACTATATAGTAGAGTTTATGTTTATGGCCTGTCTGGAATGGGGAGCATAAATTGTAAACTTAGCCCGAGCCAAAGCTTTAAGCCACAATGTAGCAGGAAATTAGCAAGTGGAAACTTAAGTAACAGAAAGCATATAGAAATAAAGCTAGTTTTAGCAGTTACTTGTAAAAGAGAGAGAGAGAGAGAAAGCAAGATAAATATATACTTTATATAAATTATATTATACAGCACAAGCAAGAGAGAGACAGCTATAGATACATAGTACTTATGTTTATGTGCGCTGTGACTCGGTATAAATAAGAAAAATTAATGCAGCGCAGCAGCTGCGCGAACAACAACAACGGCAGCGGGTTCAAAAGTGCACACATGACATATTATTATTTCAGCTGTGTCTGTGTGGGTGTGTGTGTAAATTGTTGTTGTTGTGCGCCTGCCTTCCCTTCTTTTTGTTGTTGTTGTTGCTGCAAAATTCATTTCGCGGCATATGCGCATTTAGCACGGACAGCAACCACAACCAGCGCAGGGGGTAAAGCGAATATGGGAGGGAGGGCAGGCTGAAGTAGCAGCAGCAGCAGTTGAAGGCAACAACACACACACACACACACACACACAAACCACACCCCACCCCATTCACACTCGTAGGCATAATTAAAAAATATTTTCCAAGAGAAACTCAGCTTCATATTTAGGCCAAATATGTGCAAAACCCAAAAATGGTCAAGAACCACAGCGGGCCCTCCTGCCTTGCTTCCCCCTCCTACTCTCTACTAGCTACTCCCTGCACCAAATAAAATTACAATTAAATTAATATAATTTTATTACTGCAACGCTGTCAGACAGTCTGACAGGCAACGCCCCCGCCTTCCGCTTGAAAAACATAATCAGAAAATGAAAAGCGAAATATTTGCGGAACGACTGCGGTGCGTCCTTCTGGTGGTTTCGGCGGTTAGCTGCCCCCCACCTGGTCCACTCGCCCTTCTAGTCGCACCACTCAATTAAGCGCAATCGAATTATAATTTGTTGTTGTTGTAGTTGTAGCTGCTGTTGCATTTGCAGAGAACTTGTAAGTGCGGCAAAAAACTTTTTCGCCCAGGAATGTTAATTAGCTCAGCAAGGAGATGGATGTTAGAATGGGATAGCATGAGATGAGGCTGAGCTCAAATGAAGTGAACGACCAAATGTGGGGATTCCCATGAATGTGAATGGCAACGAAAACTTGTGGTAAGGCACAGGCAGAGGCAGAGATGAAGGCGTAGGCAGAGACGAACTAATTGAAAGGATGCTTAACTAGTTGTAGTAGTTCTTTGTGAGTATTCATGAATAACTAAAAAGAGAGTCATCTCTTAAGCAGAAATCTCTTTACGAATTCTATTTAATAGAAACAAAAGTGCAAGTAGGCAAAGAAGGGGGTGAAGTAGCTCTAATTTCGCTTTGAAAAGCAAAAGCAAAGGAATTAATAATATTATATTATATAGAAAGATAGTTGGAGTAGCCCAATTAAGCTGAAATTTGGTGAGTATATAGAGAGTATACTTTACTAGCAATGTCCTAAGTTTGGTAGATATAACTGAAAAATTTACCATAGTTTTATGGGAAACAATATGATATATGACATCGTTATAATCTTTGTTTCTAGTATAATTCTTATGCCTCGTCATTTATATATACTAAAACGCTCTTTAATAGTTTCTCAATCTCCGCTAGCCTACTTAAAGTTTCTAAACTGATTCCTAAGCGAGTGAAGATCCCTAAAAAAGAGACGCCACTTAAAGTCGTAGTGCCTCGTAGCGAAATCAAAATTTATGAGATTTCACGTTTGCCAGCTGCTGGGGAAGCACAAACAACCCGAGACATTTATTGCCAGTTGCAAGATGAGGCAAGAGACGTTAGGGGGTGAGGCAATGTGAGGCGAGTCGAGGCAGGGTAGAGTGAATGCCTTAAATTGATTATAGGATACACATTTTGTGCTTGGATGCCAATAACCAGCAAAGTAGCGTACTGCGAGTAACCTTATCTATGCGGGGCAAGTTGCCAAGCCGCTCCGCTCCTACTCCTCCTCTCCCGTAGTACCCGCAACAACAACAACAACGGGTTGGCACTTTTACTTATGACGTGTAAGCGGCTCGAAACAGTTTTATGCGATTTGTTTCCTTATTGGTGGCACGTGCCACCGGAGAGCAACCACAACCACTGAGCTGCAACCACTTTAAGGGGCAACCACAGGGCCAACTGAGTCGCGTTTTAAAGCAGCTCAGCTCTTGCAGCAGGGCTTCCCTCACTTTACGAGCTGGCGTGTGAATTATTACCAAGCTATTTACCCCGCCCCGTTGAGAAACTCATTATGCGACCCGACGACCTATCGGTATGACTTGACTTTGGTTATATGGGAGGGTTTATCTATCTAGCCCCATTTGATGGACACTGTGTCAGCGAGCCAAAGGCAATTTAAAAAAAAAAAAAAAACTCCTGCTAAATTGTCTCAAATTTCAGCTGCTGTCGTCGTAGCATTTTTCTGACTGACATTGCCCCCCTCCCTCTCACACTCATTCTTCTCTTTTTGCTTATGCAGATTTGGCATTAAATGAACAGTGACAGAGACAGAGTCGAAGTCGTGGTAAGGTGGGGCATCGCGTCTCGTCTGCTGGCAAAATAAAAACCAACTTGAGAAGCATAAATAATTTTTTATGTGCTTTGCCGACGAGCTTTAGCGCAATCAACGTGGCGGCAAATTAACTTTAGCAGCATTTTTGGCAATAAACGATTCGAAGCTCAGCGAAATCGAAGAAGAAGTTTATTAGACCGAAAAGCGATTGATGAGGGCACACACCGCGTAGAAGGAGAACAGCTTTTTTAATGGCATTGTCTCTGGCTGGCAGACGCGCAAATAACAGTTAAGAGTGCATTAGCCGTGGTTGCAGCCATTTCGCGAATATGAAATTCAATTAAAAGTTTACAACTTTGCTTGGGCACATTAAAAATTTATAATTTTGACAGACTTATTAATTTGGGAATTATCTATATATATTTGGGAATTATTAAATATTTCTTAGTACTTTTTTTTACATTTATAAAAAAATTTATATTATGTTTATTTTTTTAGAATTTTATCAGACCTTTTTTTATTTTTTTTTTAATGCATCTTACATATTTAAATTATTATTTTATTTATTTTTAAATTTAAATTGATATATATATTTTTTTATTTTAAAATTTGTATTTATATGTTTATTTTTTTATTTTTTTTTTATATGTTGTTTGTAGTCTTCATGAACAATATTCTTCTTTTTTATTTAATATATTTAATAGTATTTTTTATACATTTTTTTCACTTATTTATAAAAATATATATTTAATATTTTAAAATACGAAACACCAATATAATTTAGAATTTATATGGAATTTATTTAATTTGTCTTTACCAATTTCAACACATTTAAAATAAAACCGAAGCACTTTAAAACACCTTCCACTCATTTGACCACGCCCACTGGCCCCAGGCTGATTTGCTGAACATGCATGAAGTCAATATGTTTGCAACTGCAACTGGGGACCACAAGGCGCTAGGTAAAGCTGATTTTCGAAACAGAAACCCGTAGCAATGCAACCGCATCGAATTGATTTGAGCAATTTCGAAGAACGCAAAAATGTTTGCTGTAAAATGCAATTGGCATTGGGAACGCACCAGACGCAGCTGAACAGAGGAATTCCCCTACCACCCTCTCTCTCTCTCTACCCCCGTTGCTTCCACTCCCACAAATACCGTAGCTAGCGCCCCCAACGGCCCATTAGCCCACCAAAGCGAACAGCAGCCGCCAACGCGAGCTGCATGCGAAATGCCAGAGCGGGAGAGAGAGGGAGAGTAGAATAGTGAGAGAGGGAGGGAAGTAGGGGCAGAAAAGGGGAGGCAGCTCGCCCAAAAGCAATATTCCTCGCGCAGCCAGCAAACATTCGAGTGTATTGTAGATATTTGCGACCACAGGCAAACATTTCTCTTCTTTTCTCTCCCTATTTTTTCTATCGGGGGCTGCCTCTAGTCAATCAAACCGTTCGGCAAATTTCAAATTTCCACCCACATTCTCCCTTTCTACACATTATTGCTTCATTCTGAAGAGAAACGAGCACCCCCTACCTCTTCCTTTTCCTATTCCAATCGTCCATTTGCTTTGTTGCGAGCAGCGAGAAAAAAAATGTAATGAATTTCGATTTCGATTCGTGCGCGATTGCTTTTAATGAGCAGCAAGCGAATTTTACCCCTAACAACAATAACAACAAATAAGTGGGCAGTGCACAGTGAGTGTGTGTGTAGTTCGACGCTGAGATACCCTGTAAAAGATTGATTGCGCTAGCTTAAAAACTATGCTTGCCATAACAATTTTAAGATTTTCAAGGGCGTAAGTGGGCGTGGCGAAATTTAGAAGTAACCTTTAGGGCACTGCAATACAAACGAGGGTTGTCACTAAATTTGATGACCCTAACTCTTATAGTCTCCGAGATATAGGCGTTCATACAGACAAGCAGAAGGGAGCACATCAATTAATCACAATGAAAATGAAATATAGTTAACTGTCTTTTGATCAAATTAGATTAAGGTCACCTTCTCAACTAAAGCTAAGCTAAAACACTCAGAATTTCTTCTAGAAAGCCTCTGGTACTACCTCAAGTAAAAAGCGCTCCCTAATGGGCCACTTGATTACAGCTAGAAAAATTGAAACCTCATTTATTTTGGTATTGTTTGTACACCGTACTACAACAACAACAAGATTAACAACAAACATGCGTGCAGTCTAATTGGAAAAACGCAGAAGAGCAACGATTATTAATGGGCCAAAACTTTGACAATGGGGCAAACAAATTTTTGAACCCTAATTGCGAGGAAACTCTCGCATAACTGGGCCAATAAAAAACTTGGCATCAACTTGTTGTTGCCTTTGTTAGTTTGGTCTTTTTGTTTGGCTACTGCTAAGCAGCAGCAGCAACAGAAATTGTGACAAAATGTTGCCTGGTTGTGGGAGGGAAACCCTCTACAAGCTGTCGTAATACTCATGCTTGTATATGTACGTGTATGTATACGTATGTGTTGTTTGCTAGCATATGAAATTCGCACATCATGAAATAAGATATGAAAAGTTAATAAGTAGCATGTAGGAACGTGACAGGCGGCACTGGGGCAACCATGGCAACACTGTGCAGGCAGCCGCACTTCACTTTGAAGTTCTCGAACTTGGGTTTTGTGGGGTTAAGGTGCGAAAGTTTTTGGTTTACTCTGGGCGGATGCGGAGAGTGGGGGGGGGCGACAACTCACATGAAATTGTTTGCTAAATTGATTTCTATTTGTCGTACACGCGCTATAAATGTGAAGAGGTCGCATGTTAATGTCATCTCAGGGGAGAAACATGTCATGATATGTGCGTAATTATGGTTTTATTAAATTACATACAAGTTGGGAAATGTCATAAAGGGTATAATTAAAGATTATTCTTGGTTGTATATTAAAAGATATTAAAAGAGGTTTTTATATTATAATTTGTATTATTTTTTAAATTATTGTTTATATTATTATTTATATTATTATTTATATAATTATTTATATTATTATTATTATTATTATTATTATTATTCTTAATTTTTATAAATTGTTTTTATAATATTAATAACAATTCGTACTACCTCAATTTAAACTACAATTTCTTTGATGATGATTTGAGATTTTCATACATGCCTAAAAGTATGCTTTAAATTTTTTCACAAATTCACAACTCCGAAAGAGACCTCAAAAAAGTTGTGAAATTTGACAAATTAACACATTATAGATACAAATCTGTGACGAAACCACACACAGCTGAATATTCGACAATTCTACAAAATATTTTGTAGACTTAACGACTCATTCACTCACATGAGAAATGAGAAATGTGCAAATGCTTTCAAAAAAAAAATCGCTTGCTTTATCAGAAGCATACATAATACTTTTATTATACATATCAAATCAGCGACAAGTCGTCGATAACCTTTCGTCTCGCTGCCCGCCTAATAGGCTGTTACTTATGATAATGAAATGTGCCCACGAGACACACACACACACTTGCACACATGAGCTGATTGCCAGACGCTTTTGGCTTGATTATCTGTCCAGCTGCTGCCCCCTGTGGGTGAGAGGGCAGGAAGGGAAGGCATCCGCTTTGGGGCCGTGCAAAGCTGCCAAGTGGCAAATGCAGCTTCCCACCGCAGATTAACTCACAGCAATCTGCCACATGAGTTTCCATTCGACAGAGACAGACAGCTAAGCTGCTGACAGAGAGAGAGAGAGAGGGGGACAAGCAATTAAATGCGCAAAGAAAAACTTTCCATCGTTTCGTAGAAAAACCAATTGGCAAAGAACGCAGGGCAACTAAGTATGGAAATGTCTGTGAGTGTGTGTGTGCGCGCGTGTGTGGGGGTGTGTTCATGTGTGCGTGTGTGTGTGTGTGTGGGAGTTTCTACGCCCGAGTGTGAGGGCAAATGTAAAACTGCCTGACTGCCTCGTCTAATGCACAAGCCAAGCTGCGATTTCTTTTGCGGCTTGGGCATGCCCATTGTGTACGGTTTTTTGAGCGGAGTAGGGTATTTGTATAATAAGAAACCACATAATATGCCTAAATTGCAAACACAATTTCATTTAACATGACTAAATGTGCGTGCAATGATACCCCTAAGAAATTCTCTAGGCAAACCTTATTAACTTCACATATTATGAAGTATTACAGGGTATTCTGTTGCCAGGCAGCTTGTCACTTGCTCGCATGTGACACACCTAATTGTAAAGTGACTCGATGTGTGTGTGTGTGTGTCGTCGTTGCTTTCGCTTTTAACTGCGCCCATGTCCAGTTGCAGCAGCAGCTGCTGCAGGACTAAGCAACGAGTGGCGCCAGCTTAGGTCTTCCCATTTCACTCCCACTTTCTCTCCCTATCTTTCTCTGTCTTTGTCTCTCGCTTTTCTCCTCCTCCTCTCTCTCTCTCTCTCTCTTTCTCTCTCCCGCTGTGTATGCGAGTGTTATTAACAACTTTAACATCACTTTGGTGTGCCCTCAAACGTGCTTCAGCTGCCGTTGCCCTTGTTGTTATCTTAGTTGTTGCTGTTGTTGTTTTGTTGTGGCTGCTGCTGCTGCTCCTGTGTGTGTGTGTGTGTGTGTGTGTGTGTGTGTGTGTAATCTTATGGCAAAATGTCGCCTGCGTGTCCCTGTGGTCGTCCGCAGCCCAGCAACCCAACTCAGCCCAGTTCAGGCTGCAACTTAAGTGTGTGGCCCAGGCACACACACACACACTCTTCCTCTCACACACACACACTCTTCCTCTCTCACATACACACTTCTGCATGTCTGATGATGGCTTCATTTTAAACGCCGCTCTCGAGCAGGACGCTGACAACGCACTTCCATTTCCATTGTCCTCAGCTCAGCTCGGCACATAATTTTATTAATTGCCTATGGCTTGCCCTGTTCCGCCTCCTCTTCCCCTCCCCATCCTCCCCCTGCTTCACTGCCTTAATTATGTGTGCCTGGACCACTTATTTTAACGCATTTTAAGCTCAGATATTTCAAGCGAAATTTATTAAAGTCAAACAAAAATCAATTTTAAATTAGAGCGAAATGAGCTCATGTCCGTCTGGGGACCACAGGCAGGAGGGAGGAGGGTGACGCGGCGTCAGCTTTGTCACTGGCAGCCTAAACCGGTGACTCCCACATGACGACAACAACAGGCCAGAGGTCATGCGAGACTCACCTTGCCCCCACTCCCTTCCTCTTGCGCTTCCGCCTACCTTCACCTGGTGCCTGCCCGCCTGCCTGCCTACCTCTGCTGGTGCTGCGGCTGGTCACATTGCCCGAGGCACTGTTATTGAATCGAGTTACATGTCAAAGAAGAAGCGCCCAGTGGCAAAAGTGGGCGCTACAAGCGAGTAAACAACAATAAAGCGAAGACAAACAAAAGCGCAACAAAAGCAAAGGACAAACATGCTAAGGGAGAAGGAGGAGCAGCAAGGCACATGACAGGCAGGCAGGCAGCGCATGGGGCAGGGGAACTTGATGAATGGGACGCGTTGCTAGACAATTTTTCAATTTGAATAGCCCAACTTCTACCTCCCCCTCCCCTCCCTCCCTCCTCTCCAGAACCAAAACTGGCGACATTTTCTGCTATTGCAATCGATCCGCTGCAACCTGCAATTTGCTGCCTCACTGCGTCTAAACAGGCCAGTGAATCTTTTAGGGTGGACCCAAATTAAAGGTTTCCATGGGAATCAAAACATTTGCAATTGCTAACTGAAAGACGAATTTCGAAGAAATGTACAAACAATTGAAATAAATTGCCAGTTATTTGGAATTTTTAATATGCATGTAAGAAATTGTAAACTTCTCTTTTGTCTGTCTGTTTGAATGCACAGATCTGGGCTATTATGAAAGCTAGAGACAACAGATTTGGCAGAAAGGTTGCAGCATACTGTAGGCAGCTATTACCGCCCACGCAAATCAATTATTAAACTTTAACATTCAATTTGTAGGCAAATCCTATCGAAGCTGTTTCATGTCTATTTTTCAGTACTTGCAACGCTTTATCCCTACGTTGCACGTAGGGTATACAACTGTCGGGCACGCTCAACTGTAGCTTTTAATACTAATTTTATATTATCAATCAACATGATGTTAAATATGAACACGTTTTCGCTCTTATGCCATTCTATAAGAATACTTAATAATAAACTCGCTTCGAACAGCTCACGAAGCAAAAATTCGAAAATGGAACCTGTTCCACAGATGCTATCAATTTTAAATGAATTCCACACTATATACTCGGATAACTAATTGACTAGCTTCCCCATCAAATTATAGAATAATGCACATTACATGCAGACTGTAAATTTTCAGCTATATCAAGTAAATTCTTGAAATAATTTCTTAATCTTGATTTATTAATTCGGTTCATTTCAGTTCATTCACATGTTTGAATAGCGTATGTGACCTTTGAATACCTGCGCATTAACTGCAAGCAGATCCATCATGTTTATAAATAATCTAGTAAACAAAAAACTGGGTGAAATAAAAACACTCACCGTTTCCCTTTGAATGCCAGCAAATACTTTTTGTTGGCGGGAAAATTGTTGGACTGCACGGAACCAGTGGCGCCGGCACGCAGTGGGAATTGTTTGTGGAAGAGCGGAATGCTGACATCGAAACCGTGCCGCATCTGGAGCACACTCATGCTGGCCTTGGCCAGTATGGCCTCGCCGGCATCAAAGCCCAACGAATGCTCCGCATAGTCCGGCCAGGTGCCTGAATACAAATTGAATATGATGTGATTGCGCCCGTTATTCCAATGCGGTAAACGGGCCAGACGCGATGGCACATTGCGCACATAGTCCTCGGACAGGGAGTCACGATCCAGCGTATCGATGCCCAGCACAAAGAGGCAGGCGGCGGCGGGATCGCTGGTATGATAACGTGACTCCTGTATGGCAGTGAGTATCTTTTGATAATTCGCCGATGTGGGCGGTGCGGCGCCCAGGGAGTTCAACGGCTCTGGCGGATAAACGTAGACCAGAAATTTATCATAGCATTTGGTGAAATCAAAGCATGTCTCCATGCGGCAGGCAGACGTCGTCGTCGTCGTCGTTGTCGATGACTTTTGTTTGGGATTGGAGACAGCAGCAGCAGCGGCGGCGGCGGCAGCAGCCGCTAGTGATTCATTGGTGAGTGGTTTGCGCTGCTCGTAGCCCATGAAACTGGGCAGATGTGCGTAGGGTTGGATGCCACCATCTTTGGCCGACTCATGCTGGGCACGACGTGGCCGATGCGGTGCCACTTTCAGCCTATAGCCACCGAAGTAGCAGTAGGCGAGGAAGGCACACGAGACGAAGACAAGTATATAGCGCTTCTTTGCCTGCATGCTGGGAGCGGTTGTAGCAGCTGGTCCAGCTGGGTATTTAGTGGATAGTGCTGGGCGGTGCGAAGTGTTGCAGTTGCCGTTGCAGTTGCTGCAAGGTGTGTTGCACGTAATACGTTGATTTGGTTTGATTTACGGGTGGGAGTGGGTGAAGTGGAAGGAGGAGCGAGCGCTGCTTTTGAAGTCTGCGGGGCCTAGACTAGGCGCATTTTCGTTTCTTGTTTGGCCGTTCTTGTTCTCTTTGTTGTTGTTGTTGTTGTTGTTGTAATTGCTGCAGCAGCAGCAGCAGCACCTCGCCTCGCTCTTCTATCACGCTCTTTCTCTTTTTCTCTCAGTGTTGTTGTTGTGCACTGCGACGTCTTTGCGCGCGACTTTTCCATACACATTTCACTTGTATAAACTTAGCAGCACAGCACACATATTCAACGTTTAGCGGCACATTTCGCATAATTTTTTATCTAATTTTCAATAATATATTTACGCACTCTTTTTATGTGCATTCTTTTCATTTGCTGGTGGCGCGTCGACAGCGGCAGCGACTGAGACGGTGACGGCGGCGACGGCGACGGCGACGACAACGACGGCGACGGCAACCACGGCGACCACGACGAAGACTTGCAAGCAGCAGCAAGCATTATCATTATGCTCTCACGCCGTTGAGCAGCGCGTTCGACAGCAGCATTACACAATTTAATTCACTTAACCACTTAAACTATTCAGAAATAAAATTAATTTGTTTTATAAACAATGCGAACGGGACACAACGCAACACGAAACATTTTCAGCAGCACAGAGAGCCACTGACTGCGAGAGAGCGAGTGCAGAGCGAAATAGAGAGAGCGTTAACCAACTGTCAAAACAATTGGCAGAGTTGCCAACTGCGCTGGCAGCGCTGTACAAGAGACGACGTTAATTTTTGAACAATAGCAAAAAAAGACCGCTTTAACAATTGTTTATTGTATATTTTCGTTTTTTAATGCTATGTAAATTCACAATTAATTATTCACTACGTTAATTGTGCAGTCACTGCTTTTTCACGCGTCTCCCTGCTGCTGGCTGCAACGTACGCTGCACTGCGGAGCACAATACGATTAAGATGCCGCCCGTTTTAATGCGCGCTACTCGTGGATGCGTTCTGATAGCTCGGCGTGCACTGCCATGGACATGTGTAAGCCTTTGGCCAACAAGCCTTGTTTGGAAATTCATTCTGTTGCCTCCTGGAAAGAACGCTCATGCGTACAACGCGCGCAACATTGTGCGCAGCGCAACCAGGTGGCAACGCTGTGCGGCAGAACTGATCAGCTGTTCGACGGATTCAACAATTCACTTTATTTTGTTGTTGTTTGTTTTTGATGTGCGTGGTGTTCTATGTGTGTGCGAGTGTGTGTACGCGTGTGGTGTGTGTGCAGAATTATTTCCCCTGTGCGTAATATGTTTGTCAAATATAATTACACAACTACAACAACAACTGCAGCATAATTATTTGACCGAATTGATTGCGATTTAAATGACAATTCCATATTTGCATGTGTGTGCGTGTGTGTTTGTGTGTGTAATTACACCCGTGGGAACAGTTTTTTATTTATTTTAAATAATTATAGCAAAAGTAATTAACGCGACAAGTAACTGGCAAAACAAACACACAGCCAGCTGAAGAGAACATTTTGTGGCGCGGCGTGGGAGGGGAAGGCCAAAAACAAAAATTTCGCTGTGCGCCGCTTAGACCGCATCCGCATCCGGCTCCGGCTCCGGTGCTGTGCGTCTCCGGCCTTTTGGACGCGCGCAATTTCCCGTTACAAACGCGTTTAGGCTGGAATTTCAATTATGCACAGGAATGACGTCCACCACCGCGCGTACCCAGGTCGACCCACCTGACCCCCGTCCCATGCCACAATTATGACGCCGGCACACACACACACACACACAGATAGCAACCCCCAACGAAATATGCCAGCCAGCTGCTGCGCCACAGCATCCGCCTCCACCGCCCACTCCCCTTGCTTCCCTGCTGCTATGCCTTTTATGGCTTTATAAGTTGTCTCCCTGCGTTGCGCCGGCTGTGCCTCGCATGCAAATCAAATCAGCGTAGGGCTAATAAAAAATAGATCCCGGGACCTTCAGGCATTCCGGCTGCTCCGTCCAGCCAAAGTCACAACAAATTGCAGCCGCACTCGAGTTTTGTGTGTGCAGAATTTAATTTTGTCCTCTTGTTGCAGGCATCTTTGCTCTCTGAGCTGCTCTGCTTTGCTTGGCTTGGGTTGGTTGCATGTTGTCTGTCTGGCGCTGTGGCACGGCAACAGCTGCTGCTGCTGCTGCTACTCGTGTCGGAAGTAAACCGTTGTGACATAACTGTTAACTTCAAGAGATGAAACGTGACGCTTTTCAATTAGTTGCAGCTTCACATGAGGCAAACGCGCGGGCGGATGACGTAGCTCGAGGCAGCTCCAGGCACAAGAAGTGCGGAAATTTTAGACGGGTTTCATGTGAACTTTACTTAATAACATATGCAGCGTAAGTTTGGGTAGAAACATAGGGTTTTTTTCTGGGTATATCTTTTTGTTTATAAACAAAGTTATTATATATTTTTTATTAAATTAAAGTTTCCTATAACATACGCAGGATGTAGATCCAGTTTGAAGGCCTTAATATTTCATTACGTAATTGCTTAGGTTGTTCAGTCGAATTTGAAGATATATCTTTCATGTTTCCCATTCTTAGCTTATCATCGATTCAACTTTACGTTAGCTTCTACTTCATTCTTCCTTTCAAAAGTTGCTGTAAAGCCTTTTCAAAGAGAAATCCAAACCTTCAGCTTTGCCCCGCCCTGTGCTGCACTGCTAACCAGTGTTGTTAAGTGCACAAAAAAGCATACATTTCCCGGCTGCAGGACATTTCCGTTGCTCGTTAAGCAATTGGCGAATTCTAAATACAGCTTGGCCTCCTTATGCATTGCCAGGACAAGCCAAAACCCCTAACTACCCAGCCCCTTCCTCCCTCGCCTCTCCCTTTCCCTTACCCCACTTGGCATGTGACATGCATTTCGTTTCCGCTTCCGACGCCTCTAATTAAGTGTCAGTCTGCGTCAGTCTGTCTCTGTCTCTGTCTGCCTCAGTCTGTCTCTGTCTCTGTCTCTGTCTGTCTGCATCGTCTTCCTTGTCTGCTTCCGTTTTGCATTCGCTTTTTATTCCTCTCGGATTTGCTGTCTGTGCATTTCTCTGCTTTTTCTCTTTTTCTCTCTGCCTTAGCCTTACCCTTTCCCCTTGCTTCCGCCCCCACAGCAAGTTAATCAATCAGGTAGTACGCCTGCCCCGCCCTCCTCCTCCTCCTGCTTACAGCATCCTTTTACGAATATAATCAAAATCGTAGCATACTTTTAGGTGTTTCGCAGCTGCTGCTCGCACTTTGGGGCGCAAACTTTTGATGAATCGTTGCTTGCCACCCACGTACATACATAGAGCACTGCATGCTAATGAAAGTATTCGATATATTCCAGTGCCACGCCCACCGCCCATCGCCCACTGACCAGCACACACAAATCTGTTTACTCTCTCTCCATCGCCTTTTCGGGCAACTTTGTTGCGCCGCAACGTGCTTCAAGCTGACTTCTATTACGCAAGGGAAGGGGGAGAAGGGGAGGAGGGGTAGCACAGACCACATAACAATCATGGCTCTTGGTTAAGTTTGCCCGCAACAACAACAACGAGCATAATTTCCACAGCAACATAAATTCATTAGTTGCCACGGACAACGGATTAGAGCAGGCGTCGCTACTTGGCCCAGCGCTGTTTACCCACGCTGACTCCCTCTCCTGTGCACCTACCCGCCCCTAACCGCCCCCCACTGCACTTGCTTTTTAAGTAGCTGCAAAATTTATGACGTCACTTTTAGTTGCTGCGCGACTTTATTTCACAACGCACTCGGACTGCAGGCACTAAGAGTCGCGTTCCCGGACGCGCTGCTTTATGCGCCTTTTGCCTGCAGCTTAACCCCCCTCCCCTCTCCTCTCTCCATGCTCCTAACCCATTCTGCTGCTATTGCTTTGCCCGTAACCATGGATTATGCTCGCCTTGTGTTCTTTATGTATCGAGATGCGGCCAGATAAGTCTGTGATTTCACCTCGTAGAAGTTTGCTAATTTAATATAAATGGCACAAAAGTGGCAGGGGGAGAGGGAGAGAGAGGAGAGGGAGAAAGCAGAGATATGGAGAGCGAACAAGAGCGTGTGCTTAGCATGAGATACCCTGTAATAAAAAAACTTTTACATGGCTTTTTTTGAAAGAAGTGACATATTCAAAGAAAGTTGGCCGAAAATCCATAGCAATCGATGATACCCTGTAATTTCTTGGTTGAGCTATCATTTGCAGGGTATATGTTAGGTATAAGCTTTGTAATGGTATCAAATAAAGCAAATTTAGGGGATTTTTATGGGTTCAAACTCATAAAACTTAAGTTAACCATGCATAGATACCCTGTAATTGTCTTTTTTTGAGATATAGAGGGTATTTGCAACACTCTAGCGCAATATTATTAATATTTTGGAAGGCTTTCAGATGTTTTAACATATAAAAACAAAGTTTAGAGCGCATAGCTACCCTGTAATTTTAATTTTCAACCTTTACAGGGTATTTTTTAGGCTCTAGTAACATATTTTTCGTATTTTGTAACATTTTTAGAGATTGCAACTCATAAAACTATAGTTAAACATGCATAGATACCCTGTAAATTGAATTCTTAACATTTACAGGGTATTTTCAACACTCTTTTTATACCGTTTTGTATTGTGCCAGCTGTAACAGGCTTTGAACATTGTTTACAGGGTATCTTTAAGTGTATTCACGTTACACTTTAACTGTGCTCCCGCCCAGCTGTCCTGCCATGCTTTGCCAGGGAAATGGTCACTTTCCTTCTGCTGGAAGCGCAACCTCGCCTGGCCCTGACTGCGATACGCTACACGCTGCACTGCACCCGTGTGCTGCCTGCCATGTTGAGCTTAATGCGCCTCGTGTATCTATCTATGAAATGGTCGGTGTTATGTGCCGATTTGGTCCTTTACGAGCGAGCGATGTGAACGATTATGGGCGAGGCAGCTAAGGCGCTGAGGGCGCTGCAGCGCTGCTTGCCTAGAGCTGCCAGAGTCTGCTCGAGTCTGCCATAACGGTACACATATAGTCAGCATAGATATCTCTGGCGTCAGCTGTCACATCTTGTCAGATTCGCCTTGCATGACAGCGCGCGCTGTGCAGACGTGCCAAGGATAACGCCAAGCAGCGAGTGTCAACTGAAAGTTTGTCGTGCCAGAAAGGGGGGCGGCATGCAGTGGAAGGGGGGGGCGTGGCAGCTGCAGCTGCTTTAAATACAAATGATTATTACGTGCAACCGGTCAGTGGACAGCTTGAAATCCAATCAACGCTGCGTATACTTGATGGCGCGAAAGTTTGCCTGTAGCCAGAGAGAGAGCAAGAGGGAGAGAGAAAGAGAGGGGACTAAGACAAGCAAAGGGCAAAGCATATTGGCAAAAAGCAGCAAGGAGGGAGTTGGGGGATCGAGGTTGCTCGGTTAACTTTGGCTGTGATTTTTACGCTGCGCCAAATTCGATTTGCAAACATCAAAGCGAAGCGAAAGGAAAAAGTCGCAACAAATGTGTGGCACGCGGCCGACGCTGCTGTGTGGCAACATACCCTAAGCTTGTAGCGCAATCTAATCTCAGTTTAACCCACTTGTCGCCTCTAACTGTAACGGGCTGCCGAAATTACGCATACGCCACGTGGCACGTGGCACATGGTAGCAAACAGCAGCGCGCTGCCAAGTGAAGTGTGCAAGGAAGGGGAGCAAGTGTATATATGTATGTGTGTGTGCGTGTGTGTGTGTGTTTGTGTGCGTGTAATTCAATTTGTGCGCACAAACCAAACGCATAATAAGAAACATAAAACAGTCCAATGTAGCGCGCAAAAAGGTTTCAGTATCAGCCAAAAATTGTATGCATAATCCGCGCTGGCAGCAGCAAAGGAGGCGTCAGGGGCGTGGCAGTGCTGAGGCATAGGCAGCGCCGACTGTTCAAGCTGTTTGTTCAGTTGGAAAAGATTTTTATTTTTCTTTTCTTTTTTGCTCATCGCGTCTGTTTCCGCTGCCACGCCCCCCAAATTGCAATTGCCTACGCCCCTCTGCTTCGTCTTTAAGCTGAGCATAAGTTTCCGCTGCATATCGATAAATTTGCTGTGCTTATCGCGTTTTTTTCGATTTTTCCCGATTTTTGCAAGTTTTTTCCCTCTTCAACTTAAATTTTACGCGACGTTGCTTGGCTATGCAAATAAAATTTAATATTTTCTACAGACAAGTCTCACACATACACAGGCAATTCTCACACACACACAGACAAGTCTCTCGTACACACACAGACCCAGCTCACCCACAGCTCTTAAACTGCGACGGGGAGACGTTTTTTTTTTGCCTTTGGGCGAAATTTTTTGCCTCGCTACAGAAATTTGTTTGTTGTCCAGGAGGGAGGAGCATGCAGGGCAATGGGGAGTGGGAGGAGGAAAGCAGGGAGCAACTGGGGTAGTGCAGAGACTCCCGTATGCTTTTTAAATGCCATAAATAAACGATTTACTCTCTCAACATTAAAACGATCAAAGCCGGCGTCGCCGCATCGCATTCAAATGTCCGTTGAGTGAGCTTAACAAGATTAAAGCTGGCCAAAATATCGGAATCAGGAGGGGAGTGGTGAATCGGGGGGGAGGACACTATAGAAGCAGCTGGTGTCAGTGTCAGGTGTGCTACGGAGTTGGTGTACTCCGGTAAGAGAAGTGCTTAACATTGCGAACAGGTTGTTGACACACTAAAACCAGAAACCAAAGATTTAATCTTGCTTCATCTCCTTTTCCCACTCTCTCTCTCTCTCTCCCCCTCTTGCTCTGTAATTAAATTTAAATTAAATATATAATAAAAATTGAAGTAATTTAAATTGGTAATACATATTTTAGCATAAAAATAGTTAGTACTAAGTCAGAAAATGCCATCAAAAATTGTTGTTGTTTATAAAGTAAGGTTAGATGCGATCTCAAGTCTGTGCTTAGTATAATTCTTTACTATTTAAGCACAAAACTTAAGCTAATTTTATTAACTAAATGCCTTAACCAAATTTAATTCGATAAAAAACAAGTAAAACAATACTATAGAATAAGTTAACCGCCTTACCTAACCTCACTTACAAAGTGAGGTTAAATACGATAACAAGTGAGCTCTTAGTCAATTTATGTATAATTTCTGGTTAAAAATAAAACGAAATTCAATTCAATTCAATTAGCCAACTGCCATCACACCATTTAATTGATAACAAGCAAATTAAAGCAATAAAATCAACACTTAACTTGCCTACCTAACCTCACTTTTCCCCAAAAAACTGCAGCAATAATTCATTTTCCACTTGTAGTGTTAATGAAATAACATAAGAAATAAAAGCTTAACCCTCGACTGCTTACATATTTGTCGATTTAATTAAAATTCACCAAATGAAATTGAGCGTGCGCCAATAAATCTCGAGCCAATAAATCTCGAGCTGAGCAGATCAGCAAACAAAGTCAACAAGGGGTGAAAGAGAGAGGTTGAGTGGAGAAGGGAGACAGAGCGATAAGCAGTTGCAGTTGCAGAGGCGTTTGGTCCACGCCCAGGCACAGTTCATGCACCCGGCAGAAGTTGCGCATTGTCAATGTTTACTGTGGCCAAAGCAGGATAGGCAGAGGGGGGGGATTGGGAGAGGATTGAGGGTTGCCTGCAACATATTGCATTTTAATGGGAATTTCATTTTCATTGTCAACACTGTTTGAATTATGAGGCAAGCAGCAGGCAGGACGAGCCCAGCTTGGTAGTTGCTCGTAAATTTCTGGCTTAGATTAAGCACAGCAGAGCAGGCAAGGAGCTTCAATTGAATTTAACCTCAGCACTTGAGTGTGTAGGAGTAGGTGTGTGTGTGTGTGTGTGGCCGGGCATTTGACACTTTTCAGGTTTAATGATGCAGCCAGTCGCAGTTGGAGACCGAGACGGAGACGTAGACGTAGACGTAGACGATGCTGCCTTTGCCCCATTGTCTTTGGGCTTCCCGTGCAGCCGCACATTTGCGGACGACGTGTGTCAACGCATTGTGCGGTGTAAATTGCTTGTCCCACTCAGTCTTCACCCTGCTCTTTCCTCTCTGTCTCTTCTCCTCCCTGCTGCACCTTCTTCATTCGCTCAGCTTGCTGCACTGTCCTGCCTGAGGCTAACCAATGCAGTGACTGGCAACCACTACATCCATCTTGTGGGTCCTCCTTCGCCTGCATCTCATCCTTCTCCTTCTGCTACCCCTCCTGCTCCCGTGCTCGACTTGTGTGACAAGTTGTGTGCATAAATTGCAAGCTGCCTCGACTGCATCTGTATACAAAACACGTGAAGGATGCGACTGCTGCTGCTGCTGCTGCTGCTGACTATGTATGAAGCATCGTGTATCCTTGACGTTTTGGATTTTGTTTGATGCTTAATAAAGGCATAAACCAGAGAGCAAGCGAGCCAGAGCCAAGCAGCACGCAGCGAGCACGAAGTTTCAATGCCTCCATGTGCACCTGCCCGCCCCTCTCTTCCCCCCTCCCCTTTCCCCTGCCTCTGTTGCTTTCAAGCACGCCACTTCAGCACACTTGCTTCCGGTTGGCGATGATGTTGCATGCCGCAGCAACGGCAACGGCAGCCACAACTTAAATTGTTGCCGCAATTACACATGTCGCTGTCTGCAGCAGCTGCAGGGTCAACGCTGTCGGCAGCATCGCCTCAACTGGATTTAAAGACAAGATATATCATATATGTATCATATTTATGTAGACTCTGCACACTTATTTGGCATACGAACTACATTTTCGGACATGATGTTGCATGTTGCATTGATGTTGGCATTCCAGAGGAAAGATTAAAGATAATGATACAGATACATGTGTGATTGGGCGTAGATAATTATGAAATAGTAAGGGGTATCTAGTTTTCATTGATAATTAATAAATATAAAATAAATAAAAGAAGCAAACATTACATTTATTTTAAGTTTGATAATTATTATTATTATTACTATTATTTTTATTACTTTATTATTCTTCAATTATTTTATGTCTTTTTATTTATAATAATAATTTTTTTTACTTTTTAAATAATAAAGATTTTTATTGTTATTTTTTATTTTTTCTGAAATAATCTAATCTATATTTTTATTTCATTTACAATATTTTCTACATATTATTTATAAAATATTATTATGAAAATAATCATTTATTTAATTAATTATTTTAATTTTTTTTATTATTATTTTATGAATATATTTATAAATATTATATTTGTATTTAAATAATTTATTTATTTTTTTACAGAAATAAAAAATATATTTCACTTCCTAAAAATTCTTTAAAAAAATATAATTATTCATGACATACGAAATATCCTTAGAGGGTTATACTATAAATACTCTACAGGAAACAAAATCGTATAAATTACAGTGAATAATTTCAAGTTTTTTTTATTTAACCGGAAAACCTTTAAAATGCCAATAAACCCAGTTTCAAAGAAGCTGAGACTACATGAGTTCCTTAAAATTTGGGAAAAAAACAAAACAGCTAATTCCATTTAAGGTATTAACATTTTTTTCCCTGAGTTATTTTCATGTTATTCGGCAGAGTTTCAAGCAGATGACAAAAAAAATATTATAAAATATTTCTGGCAAATAAAACATCATTTCTTATACGATATAATCAGTTCTCACATTCGTAGAATTTAGCTGGAATATTCTATTAATTAAATCTAAATTTATACATAAAATAGAAAACAGAAAAAAAAAATAATAAATAATAAATATATTTCAGTTCAACTAAAAGAAGTCATAAAAACCTACATAAAATACAACTTAACTTCCCCAAAAATAATAGTCAACTCTAGTCCGTGAGTTATAGCAACCGCCATAACCTAACCCAAAATGATGTGCCATGTAACTGGCGCATTTAATTGGATTAGTCAGACAAACTGCTAAGTCGCACGTTGTGAGATTTTTTTGCGTCCCCCTCCCCTCCCCTTCTCGAGCGTGCCATCGACCAGTTTTAGGACTGACCTACCTCAAGGCTTATAAAGCACTTAACCTAGAAAGTTGACAAAAATAAAGTGGTAAAACTCGGCTACGGCTTGCCCGCTCCTCCTTTGCTGCCTCTCCCTCTTTGGGCGTATGTATATGCATGCCTGCTGATAAGCTCCATAATGGTGCCATATGCAGCAGCTACAACAACAACAACCACAACAACAACTGCAACAACGATGAACTAGCAGAGAAACAGACAGGCGAAACCGCGCCAAGTTATCAAAAGTAATTATCAAACCAACAGCCAACAACAACAACAACAATAATAGTAGAAACAAAGACAACGCTCGTTCCGAAACAATGTCAGCACAGTTGCTGCGTGTGTGTGTGTGCGTGTGTGTGCGAGGCGTGGTCCCGGCTAAGTCAGCGTTAATTAAGTCGGCCAACAAATGGCCAAGCGCGCCCGAAAGTGCAGCAGGAAAAACTGGAAAACCAAACGCGGCATGTGAAGCCAGAAGTGGAGGAGGAGCTGAGAGTGGAGTATGTAAGGGGGGAAGAATTTGCATAGCAGCTAAAAGAGATAAATGGGAATAATAGGCAAATGGGAAGAGCCTCGCCAGGTGAGCCTTGGCTGCAGTTGAGCGCAATTAAACACGTTTAAATTTAATTAAATTACAATTTAATTTCAACGCCGCCACGTCTCAAGCATATGCAGAGCGACAGCTGTAGATGTTATATATATGCATACGTATGTGTATAATATGTGTGTAATATATGTCTATAAAATGACTCGACGCCGGTCAAAGTGTCGAGCAGACTGAAGGCGTTGAATAGACAAAAGGAAACGCGATAATAATAAATTATCCAAATGGGAGTTTTATGTGAAATGAGGCTATTGATGCATGCACTCAGAGAAATGGGGAAAGCCTAAAACGGAAAACTATGGAATATTATATAAAGTATATAAGAAATATTGAAATTTGCATAAGAGTTCCAAATTCAAATAAATTGGGGTAATCTTTCAAGCAAAATATATTTTAATTAATTATAAATATAATAAAAATTTTAATGGTGAATATGTTTCTTATAAATGTTAGAGCTTAAATAAATATTGAAAAAATCAAATAAATTTATATAAAAATAAAAGAAATTCTGTTTGACGATTTACTCAATTATAATAAAATTTTAACATGACTCAGAAAAATGTTCTGGAATTTTATCAATTTTATAAAGTTTTTCCCCTTTAAATATCAAACATTTTTCAGAACTTACATAATCTTTCTAAAACCTAACCTCACTACGTAAAAACAAAACAATTTAATACCCAAAATCGAGCACAGTTTCACGACCAATAAGCCAAAATTTAATTCAATTTTTAGCTAGTTTAGTTGCGGCTCTTTTTCCAGCATAACACCTTCTCAACTCCATTTCCAAGATTTATATTGTATAACATTTTATAGACTCACATTCGCATTCGCGTCTGAGTGGTTCGCTAAAATATGCCGCAACTAGTATAGAAATGCTGTCCATTTGCCACTTGGCAACAGAAAATAGCCGACAATGACAGCGCCAGCGATACAGAACCCATTTCAAGGACAACGCGGCGTATGCGTAACCCGCATAAGAAATTCCTAAGCCAAAACTTGGTGCGTGCCAAAGGAATGCAATAAAATGCGGCACCAAATTATGCACAGACACACGCATTTACATATAAAATGGCAGCGATTTTGAAACCTCCCTCTCTACCCTCCCCCAAGACTACTCGAAAGGCTCGTAAACTGCGAGAACTTGGGTTGATTGCAAAGGCAGAGGGAGAAGAGTTTAGTGCGTCGCTTGCCTGCCAAATGAAGTACGCAAATATTTGCTAAAACATTTCTACGAATGATGTGTGGAGTTCCTCCAAAGAGCTGAGCTGGGCACTACTTGAGTGGAAAGATTCGATAAAACCAAGTAGCGCTTTTAAAATGCAGCAAATTACAACATATTTTCTTTAATCCACTTAAAATTTCACAGCAATTTGCATAGCTTTTAAAGATTTTCTGATTTTCTGTTTGAAAATTGGTCAATCAAGCGACCGCAAGCTGTCAGCTTTGCTCACACAGCTGGCAGAGCCAATGGCAAATGATTATTAATAATATCACTAATAAGCACAATAATCATTTGTCAAACTCAATCAATATGCAGATATATTCAAGGCAAACCCAATGATTAACTCTCTAGACATTGTGCATGTGTAACATATATGAGATATATACTATGTATATAGCCCTGAATCAAATGAACCTCAGCTCGCACAAAAAATAAAACCGCATAGAGGGAGGCAAAAAAAAAAATAAGTAACAAAAGCTACTGACGAGTAAGACCGACAGTAAGATACCCTACGCTCTATTTTCTAACAACAAAGTGTGCTACTCTTTTTGCTATGTCACTCCTACACAGAGGCGGTGAGCGTGGCTTTAAAGTTTACAATAAACTTAGGAAGCAGACAATATATAGATATTTTAATGCCAAATTAGGTGTCTCTAGCTTTCATAATAACTGAGATCTGTGTATTCAACCTAACGGACAGACGGACAGTATGATAAATGGACACACAGGGGGACATGGCTGAATTGACTTGACTAGTTAGCTTAAGCGAGAATGTATATATTTTTCTGGGTCTGCCACGCCTATTTCTACCTGCTACAAACATTTACACAAGGCTAGTATACCCTTTTTTGAACACTTTCAAAGTCGTAGGGTATTAAAAAAAATAAAAACGACGCTGCGAAAAATTTACAAAAGATTTGCATAAAGGCGGCGATAAAAGTGCGAGCCAAACAATTTGTCAATGTAACACCCTAGTGGGTGCCTGGTTGACTCTCCAGTCCCTCTTCTTAACCTTCCTCTCACTCCACCCCCTAGGTACTCCCCTAGCGGGTTGCAGATGCGTCCAACGTATGCAAATTAGCGTGCTAATTTGTGAAGGCAGCCGCAAAATAGAGTCATAAATTTGGGCTAAAAGTGCCGGAAAGAGCGAGAGAAAGGGAGAAGAAGTGCGAATGAGTGTGCAAGAGCGAGAGCGAGAGGCAGCCCGCCTGGTAATCAATCAAAGCACTTAGCTCTTCGTTTTATTGGCCAAAAATTATAATTATAAAATAATCGTTAAAAATGCCAGCAACGGGAAAGGAGGGGGGGCTAAGTTGTGTGGGCTTTTTTGGGGCGTTGCGTGTATCGAAACTTGGTGCGGTCTCTCACCTTGAGCGCATTATATGGATTGCAACAAGCAACAACAACAACAACTTCACTCTATGTGTGTTGAGCGCGTCTTTTCGATTTCGAAAAAGAAAAACAAACAAAGATAAACAAGAAATAACTAAGCTACGATTAGAGAGTGAGAGAGAAGGAGAGTAGGGAGTGCTAGTTAGAGGGAGTTGTGCGTGTTGCCACACGTAAGTGGAACGAGCGGATGTCATCGAGACCCTAAAACGTTAATCGAACCTAACGCACATGCGCCGCATACCGAATGCAGTCGACCAATTTCATTTTCTTTATAAATAGCTAAGAATATTCTACAGTCACGTTTTTCAAAGCCTTAGCGGGCTAATACTCTGTACTATAAGTAAGACAGAGGGTAGCATGATAAGAAAGAAGAGTCTAAAATGCTCTAAGGAAATTTTTGAGAAATTTTAATTCGATTGGTTGCATTACAAATAACTTTCTAGGGTATCTGCAGGCACTACTCACCACTTGCAAACTCTTTAATTATGTATTTGGGCTTTGGCTTTAAAAAAAGCCAGTAAAAAATTAAATTCATTTTCCAATGCACCATAAAAACCTGAAAATATTTAAAAGAAACTTCTGACTCAGCGCAGTAAATCTAATATTTAATATCGCTTGCTCTTTATGATCTTTATTGTTTCTGCGTAAAAAAGAAAACAATTTGAGATCAACGACAGATCTCGTTAGTTCGTGCTTAAAGCATGAAATATGTGCGGTTTGTGTTCTCCTTTCCAAAAGTTGTAAAAGTATTCGATTTATACTTGTTTCGTTTTGGCACTGTTTTTTTACGATACGATGTCGCATAACCAGAACTCGACCCTGTCGAAACCACTTAAGATGTTAATACCATCCGAGACCGTCTTCTTCAGCCAGAAACAAGTTCGGCTGAGGCACTTAAAAAGCGTAAAAAAAATCCAAGCAAAATACACAAAAATTGCAACGCCCCGTTGCCAACTACTTCCCCTACTACCCGGTACCCTCCCCCCCTCTACTACCCTGTAATCCCCTTCAACTTGGCAATTGCTGCTGTTGTTATGGCGTTGCTGTCTGCGCAGAAGGGTGCCCCACAGGCAGCGTAATGCTCCGCTTACTTCCTCGTACAAAGCAAACTGAAGTACATAAGGAACATACACACACACACACACAATCGAAGCTTTCAATTTGCACAAAAACTTCACATAAATTACATAAGAGATGGCCCGAAAAAAAAAACGAACGAACGTACAACAATAAAACCGAAATTCGAAGCAAAGAGACCTGCAGCTTTTACGGGAGCCATCGAAACTGGTTCGCACTTTCGCATCTGGAACTCCCCCTCCCCCCTTCCCTTCCTCGACTGACCAACTGACCTTGAGCTGCGCTGCGCTGCGCTTATGCAATGCAGGCCCTAGCTACCCCTCCCCCTTCCCCTCCCCTGCTGACAGCTGCCTGAGCCCATCTGCATGACGATTGCAAAATGCACAAAAAAAAAAATTCGTTGGGTTGATCGAAAAATCAACTTGAAATTTGTAAGATCGCATCAACAAAACCCCAAAGAAAACAAGCCGAAAAACCAAGCCAAAATCTTCAAGCTGCCGACTGCGACGCCGGCGCAGGTGTGTTTGCCTGTCTGCCTAAGTGTGAGAGTGTCTGTGTGTGTGTGTGTGTGTCTTGGAGTGTCTTCAAGTGCGTTATAAAAGCAACTCTTGCGGGCTGCCAACAAGCCACAGTACGAAGTCTACTTGCAGCGTGCAGAGCTCGTGTGAAAGCGTTACAAAAATACTACAAAAAATACCACAATATACTGCAAAATATACTGTTAAATACTGCATAAAATACCCACTGCCAAAATGTTCAAATTCGTGTTGATTGCCAGCCTGCTGGTCAGCGTTGCCCTTGCCGCACCCGTGAGTGATAACAGAAATAAATACCTTGTAAAATATACCCTGTAAATTACAAAAACACAGCACACAGTATACGCTGTCAGTTGGAAACAATATTTATAGAAATTAATGAAAAAGCGTGCACAAAGTTATTTTTTCAAAGGGTATCCCTGTAAACAATATGCCCCACACCCTAGGCGCGCACGCACTTGGGTCGCTTGGTGCTGCGATCCATTTCGCACTTCTCGAAGCTGCCGCACTTCATATTGCCGCAGTAGCTGCCCGAGGCGCCAGCTGCAAAGAGAGCGGAGAGAGAAGAGAGAGAGAGAGAGAGTAAGACTTCGGCTCTTACGCGCTTTCGTGCCTCGTCGGCTACTCACAATTCTTGCTGCCGAAGGGCGACTTGTCAGCGCTGCCCGAGTTGCCCAGCAGATTTGATGCTGCGCAGCTGCGTCCGTTGCACAAATTGGGGCAGCATTTGCCGCCGATCGCGCTACATTCGCTGTCGTGCAGACACTTTGGCGTGCAGTTGGTCACCTTCGTCGAAGAGGGACAGTCTGACAAAGAAAGAGAAAGAGAGAGGGAGAGATTGCAGACGGTTCATTGCGCTCGTTTCCGTTTATGACTTACCGCCAGCGGCTTCGATTAGCGTCGCGCAGCCGATGATCGCCAGCAGCAGCAGCAAGGGGAGAAAGCTCGATTGCGCTGCAATAGTTATCGATTAACGATTATCACGCTCTCACTCTCTTGCTTTCTTTCTGTGCGCACTACATACCCATTTCACTAGTTGCAATTCCTCAAATTGATCAATTTCTGCAGTTGAACGTCCGACTCGTTGCTTAAGTCGCGGGCAACTGGCGCCCGTGCGATCTTTATACTCGAGCCCAGACCCGATCTCGGGCCCCCTTCGAATGCGATACGCCTACTACTCGAACCAGTTTTGGGGTTGTCGTCACTTTGCTCGCTTTGTCGCGTGATTGAAACAAAAAACTGAAAACAAAAGACTCAAGTAAAACAAGAGCTGGGTCTACTCGACTGGTAGATACCCTACACTAAGTTTGAAAAGAAAGCAGCTTGGACAACAAGAGGTAGACAGATCGTTGGTGCTTCCGAAATGGTCTTTTACCAGCATTTCCATAAACCTTATATACCCCTTTTTCAATGCGTACACCATTTTTAAAACAAAAGTAATGGTTCTTATTAATTTGACTATATATTTGCATACGAGTTCGACCAGCTTTAGACGCGATCAATGTGGTTTACTAAGAACGCTACAGCTACAACTGAACTATAATGATCTGAGATATAGTATATAGTAAGAGGGCAGTATACTTTTTTCAAGCTTCTCGAAATCATTAAAAAGTGCAATTATAGAAATCATTAAACAGGAGTATTTACAACACCCGGGGGAGTGTGTAGCTCATTTCGTAGACTCCATAGACCGATGTCGAGTAGAGAGCTTCGCTATATATCTCTCAATTAACATTTCCGTTCATGCATTTAAGCGGCGCTCGACACAAGACAAATTGAAAATTGCCTGAGGCAAACTGAAAAAAAAAAAATTCAAAACAAACGCGACGAACTTGTTTTTGCAACCTCAAAGCCGAAAGACCCTCACCGGGAGGTCTACAGTACCCATACAGCTTCGGGGACTGAGTCATGCAGTCGTTATCGAGAAGTCGATAACGTTTACAAGTCTATTTACAATCTGTAGAGTGTAATATGCAAACTTAAACTGACAGCTAACTGTGGAAAGCAATTAGGTATTTCTGGGAAGGGGAAGATTACCCACATGCCCCTTGAGTATTTCACAATTCTAGTAGAGCTCATTGTTTCCATTTGAGTATTAAGAATACCCAAGCTAATCCAAACTTATTGCTTTACCTTTTATAGCTTACCGAAGCTGAGCGTGCAGAACAAGAGGAAATGGAGAGAATACAGAATGAATCGGCTCAATACGCATTCGGCGCTAGGGTGGACGATCAGATTAACGATGGCATGATCGAACGTGAAGAGCAACGCGATGGCACAAAGGTCACCGGCTCCTATGGCTATAGCGATGGCTATGTGCAGCGTAAGGTCTACTACGAAGCCGATGAGAACGGATACCGTGTGGTCAAGGAGGAGACTAAGGAGATCGGTGATGGTCCCAATGTTAATCTCGATGGACATGCCGATGTTGAGGGTTCCCTCATTGGTCACTACAAAATCAAACTTGACAAGTCGGACGACAAGATGCACTACACGGTTGATGAGTCCAAGGTTCAAGGCTAAAGCGTGTGTGTGTGCCTTGAAGATGATTTCTAACATTTAGAAATGAACTGAGCAAAATGTAAATTAAATACACAAACAAGCCTTATTCGAAATAAAAAACTAAAAGAAGGTCTTGTTTACTTAATACTACAGTTAAAGAGGGCCCAAATAGGGGTAAGGTCAAGGAATTAGTCGATTTGCATACGACTATAGCTTTCATTACTTGATTTATTATAAAGCATATTGTTAGACAATGTTGACTCATAAAGCATACAAACATAAACATATATCGCAGTATTAATACACACATAGTAGTAGTAGTTGTAGGGGGACTAGCTTCCGTGCTTAGACATCGTCCTGCACACACTCCATGGAATTGTTGGCCGATTGCGTGATGATGAGAGCCTTCTCGGAGTCGGTGAGGTTGATAAACTTGTGCTTGGTCTTGAGCTCCTGCTGGATGGATGAGAGTAGATCGGGTGAACCACGACCGGGTTTAATGACTAGACTATCTCGATCACGATTTCCTGCCTGCTGGGAGACCTCTGCCACACCACTAACATCCATGGTAGGCTCCACAATAGTCTCCATCTGCACAGACTGTCGCTTGCGTCGCACACGTTTCGAACCGCGTGTGATGAGAACGACAGCGGGTGATTCATAGGGCAGCGCCTGTATGACAGTCTGCAGCAGTTTGGGTGCCGACTCGGGTGTCTTGGGATTGCCAATGACCACATCGGCCTGCAAAGCACTTCGTACCCGTTCACGTTCCTCTTCCTCACGCTCACGTGCAGCATTCTTTCGCATCAATTGACGAGCGCGTTTCTTTAGAATCGCCTGCGCATTGGGATAGTAAGCGATGACCTCGTTGAGATCCGATTTGGAGAGCACAAAAAGATTGGAGTAACCCTTGGAGCGTACATCAGCGGTGCGACGATCAGCTCCATTGATGCCCAGCAAACTGATCTCACCGAAAACGGAACCCTCTGTGAGGGTAGCAAGTACCACATCGCTTCCCGGACCGCCCATCACCTGCACCTGTCCCAGTTTGACAATGTACATCTCTCTGCCGACTTCACCCTTGCGACACACAAAGTCACCAGGCAGAAAGGTGACAGCACGCAACTTGAGCACCAGATCTCTGAGCAGTGCCTCCTCGCAGTCTGCAAAGAGTTGCACCTTGGACAGGGTCTGTATGTGCACCGAAATGGCAATGTCTGTCTTCAGATTGATGGGTAGTGCATCCAGTATATTAGACTCATCTAAAGAGGAAAGAGAATTAGGGGTAATCAGTATTAGATAGCCTAGCTCAACATTCACTGGACCTACCCAACGTGCGCTGTTGCTCCCAGGTGAACTGGAACCACATCTTCACACGTGACTGCACCTCCTGCGAAAGATTCAGACGTCTCATGTACTCCAAGGTTTCATCCTCCAACTGACGATACTCGTGCTTGTTACGCGTTGCAGTAGAGATAATATCCCTGATCTGTCCAATAAGCAGAGCGAAGACGAAGACACCCATTAACCAGGCGACGGTCATAAAGACATATTCACCCTGTCGCTCTGGCTTGGGGTTTTTGCCAATCGATGTTGCTGTCTTGGTTGCGAAGGCAAAACATCTGACATAGGGATGACCCTTACCGCTGAAGACCCAACGATTCTTGCCCAACCCCTGATAGTCACTGTAAGCATAGTACAAGGCAGCAGTAATGTGGATCATATAGAGCATGTAGGTGAGGGTCTTGGCCACGCGAACCTGCAGAGAAATTCTTTAGAAAACTGAAACTAGCTTGGGTTACTCTCAGCTACTTACAAAATGTGGAGAGGAGATAACCCTATCAAGTAGACGAAACACCTCCCAGAAGCTTTGTATCTTGAAGAAGCGTGGAAAACGCAACCAAACAGCGCCGGTGCCGTACTTCAGATAGAACAGTTCCAGGGGCAGCAGAGCAAGTAGGTCCAACTGCGAAGAAAAGATTAAGCCATAGATTAGTGAGGAGGGTCTAACCCGTTGACGTTCTTGGGTTACCCACCTTAAATTGCAGCTTTCCTCATGTAGTTCTTGCGCGTTAGATTCTTGTTCTTCACCCAGAAACCCTCGAAGAGGTACATCACGCGATGCTTGAAGAAGACCACGTCCAGGAGGTAAATAATGTCGGCACAGAAGTCGCAGCAAAGCCAAATGTTGGTGTTCTCCTTGGTCTGAAAGGGAAACGAGGCGCGTAGCGGAATGACCCAAGCGTTGTAGAGAAACGAGAGCGATACAACACATAGCCAAGAGATGTAGATCTTGCCCTGTGGATCGAGTGTGCGTTCGTTGTTGTTGGCTCCACAGAGACTCGAACAGAGCCAGACATTGGAGCGTGGTGTATCGGCTTCAAAGAGACGTCCACGATGCGGAGATTGCCCGGCGGGCACCAGACGCACCTTGTGCTCCGGCGAGGGATGCAACGTTTTGGTGCTTGCATGCAACACGGAATGAGCTACCGCCGGCGGTGGTGGCGGAGTGGGTGAACTGGCATTACTAGATGACGGTGTGGGTGGCATCTCAATGCGTGACTTCACCTTGTTGGCACGTGCCGTAAAGCGTCGCACCAAATGACGCACCTGATCGCGTAGAAACTGCTGACCCTGCGAGTCTAAGCTGCCGGCGCTGCTGGGACGTGGCTGCGATGTATCCGCCTCAACGACAGCTACGATTTCGCTCTCATTGAGCGAGGAGGAGCGTGTGGTGCGCAAGTTGCGATCGTTGTTCTGTTGCTCCGGGGATTCATTGTAGCAAATCTGCACATCCTGTTCATCCTCATCCTCAAAAGGTTGTGAACTGTTGTCGCATTGATCGGGCTCTGGTGTGGGTTGATCCAATATAACCTGACCCGTAGCGCTGCGTAGCTCCGCCGCGCGCTGCTCTGCAATGGGATCCACATGTGGCTCTGGCACGGCGCCAGGCAGTGGAGTCATCTCCACATATTGCTCTGGCTGCAGCACACGACGCACGCTGTCGGGACTAACGAGAGGCTTCTCGTGCTTCAGTATATGCTTGACCAGCGCGTGGGTGCTCTCAATGTTGCTGGCCTGCCCGGAGCGCTCCGCATCCACGCAACCAATGCGCCCATTGCGAAAATAGAGACGCGAGTGATAGAAGCGTGGACTGTGCGGACGCTGGCGACGATGTGGCGGCGCCTTGTAGGCATTGATCTTGTACGTAATCCGCTTGGCGGGACTGGGTGTCTTGTTCTCCTTGTCCCGCTTGCGTTGCTCCACCTGCCGGCGATCCTGTTCCTTTTCACGGTGCAGCAACTGTTCCGTGGCGCTGACAAATTGCTCAATCTCTTTAATATCCTTGGAGATCTCCTCGAGACTGCGACGCACATGTGCCTCCTTCTCGCCCGGCGTGGAGTAGCGACGCTGCGGCTCCGGCCGTGTATTGATCACGTTGCGCATGAACGCGTGCCGCTCCAGCGTCTCACAGAAACGCGGCGATGCCGCCGGCCTCAACTGGGTGCTATGCGGTGTAGTCGCCATACGCTTGAGAGGAATGTGCTCCAGTGTATTTCTCTCCCGCCGCTGCCTTTGCTGTTGCCTCGTCGGCTCGTCGTAGGCAAAGTTCTCCAATATATTTGGCGATGACTTCAGTAGCGACGCGGTTGCCTCCGTGTCGCACTCGTCGCTGCGCTGGTTCAACTGTGAATGTGAATGGGAGACGATTTAGTCAACTCAACTGGCAAGGCAAGCTACCTCTAGCTCTTCCTCCTCCTCCTCTCAGCTCACGCAATTGCAATAAAAACAACAACACAAATGGTATATCAAAAACACAAAACTAGCGTGTGACTTGCATGCCTAATCAACCTGAGAGACGTCGCGACGTCCGACACCCGCGCCAAACACTAGACTCGTTTGAGTTGGAGGAGTGGGAGGAGGTGGACCATAACAACAATTGTCAGGCGCGTGGCTACAACGAAGGACACGTGCCAAATAGCCCTCACCTGTGCGGCGAGTTCAACTAGAACTATAACAAGTTGCTTGAGAGTGGGAGAAAGGTCAAGAGACTTGCAGATCATTTGATTAATTGCAATATGGCATGACTAGCTAGCGAGTTGTATTTGGCGATATTGAACTTGAAATTGCAATTGAACTTTATTGATACTATCTAGAACTAGAGATAGTTAGCCCTAGCTAACCTTGCTAAACCTAAGTAACCCTAGCTATCCCTAGCTACCCCTTTTTAGCCCTTGGTTATCCTTGATAACTTTTGCTTCCCATTGGTAGCCCTTGCTAACCCTTCCTAATCCTTGCTCATCTTAGTTTACCCTAGCTTACCCTAGCAAACCCTTTGTAACTCTTGCTAACTTCTTACTTACTTTGGAAAGCCTTGCTTAGCCTTGCCAACACTTGATAATCTTTGGTAACCTTAGATGGTTAACCAAGAAATCCCTACATCTGAGACGAATTACTTCAGTTAAGCCTAGTTTTCAGATGTATGTACATTATATAAAGCAATCGTTAGGCCTTCTAAAGCCAACACTGCGTATACGTTTTGCATTCCTTTTAAAATGTCGAATGCTTTCTTTAATTTCTCTTTCATTTTAAGCCTTTCAAATTTTGCTATAGTCTTAAGAATTCTTTGCCCAATTTCTTTACAAATTTCCAGCTTTTTATATAGTTCTCTAAACAGCGGAACTCTACCCGAAAGAACCGTTACAATCAGCCATTTGCCTAAGCATTTTACTTACCTTGCGTAGGCGGCCCCTGCTGGCCATTTTGTTGCTCGTCTTGTTGCTTCCACAGTTTCTATAGCTGTTATTCTTGTTCTTGTTCTTCTTCTTCCTTTTCTTCTTGGGCTGCCGTGCAAGTTCACCGGCAGTTCAAAGTTCAGGGTCGTTGCTGGGTCAATTAAGCCTTGTAAGCCTTGTGCACAGCCTGCAATTAAATAAATTATAAAATACTTGCGTGGCACACGCGGCGTATGATTAATGCGCGGCACTTTTGCGCTTATCAGCTGCCTGCCCATGCAGCCATATGTTATGCCTTGCTTGCTATTATTGATTTTTCCAACGCGTTGCAGTTACAGGAGGCGCGTCTGCTGCGTATTTGGCAGGTGCCACAGGCTCAACAGGTGTGCAATTTGCGCGTAGTTTGTAGAGAAAATTTTACAATTTAATTGGCAAACAAAGAGACTGTGCAGGCAGTTGCTTTTTCACTGGGTTCACTGAACTCTGCAGTACTTTAAACACTTTTTCAGCTGCATTTTTTCCTTCTGTTGCACTGGCAAACTACGCAGAAAGAAAAGACTCAAACTCCATTCGAATCTCACCTGCTTTCACCTGCTGATGCAGAGAGTTCAACTGACAGCCTAGCACGCTGATAAGCAACTGGACAAAGCACAAGGCAGCAGCTGATATAGTTTTGCATTGCTGCCGCGCAAGGATGGCGCAGGCGCAGGCACCGTGGCACAAAAGTCATGGGTGGTGGATGAAATTTTACAGTTTGCGGCAAATTTCGAAATTTTTTAAATAATTTTAAATCATCAAATTAGCTTTATTAAAGATTTAAGCGCCTAAGCTAGGCAACTTGGCAGTCTGTGAGAACGTTTAAACTGCAAGCGAAAGTTAACAGACTGTTAGCACTAATAACAGCAACAGTTAACAGTGTTGTAAAAGCTCATGTCGCTAACAGTTTCATGCGAAGCTTTTCTTGTGCGCACTTTTAACTGCTTTCAAAAATGTTTAAGCAAAAACCAATGCTTATAAAAATCTAAAAAAAATATTAAAAATAAAATAAACATAAATTTAAATAAAATAAAACATCTTACAACAAATTTTAAATATATTTTATATATACTAAAAATGAATTCATTAATTTCAATTAATTATTTTCCCTAACTTTTCCCATCTTAGCCCCAATCAAATTCCCATTTTAAAGGTTTTTAAATTTTCTTTTATTCATATATCTTTTAAATAATATTTCCGTTCAGCTCTACATTTACAATTACATATTTGTAATGTTTGTTGGGTTTTCTTTTCTGTTTTTTTTTCTTTTTGTTTTACTTTCATTTTCTTTTTGTATTTTCAATTAAATTACATAATCATATATATATAAGTGTATATATATACCTATGTATATATATTAAAATGTATATATAACTTGTTGTTGGATTGTTGTTTTAAAGTTGTATAATTTGTAAGTTACTCAAGTGAGAACGTCTGCTAAAAGGACGCGTAAGTAGTCGAAGCCAGCAAACCGTTATCGGATGCAGGCAATGCCTGCCCTGCCTGCGCCGCCGCCCCCCGTTAACACGGCTACATACGAAACATGTATGGAAAAAAGCTATGCATAAACATTTACATTAGATGCCGCGATAAGATCAAGAGGAAGTTGGGTGAAGAAAACGGGAATAATCACACTAAGCTGGGTATAACCTCGTCTAGCTGATCGTGCGGTTTGATGATGGCGTGGATGACACTGTGTGTGTGTCTGTGTGTGTTGTAGATACGACGATACATGTACATTAAAACAAACGAACCTATTTAGGAAACGGTTAAAACGGTTTCCTTTTTGGGTTCTCTGACTGCAAATTATCTTTCAACCTAGATTATGCTGTGTGTGGTGGCTGTGGCATTTCTCTTTTCTTTTTCTGTTTTCTTTCTTTCTCTTTTGTTTAGTGCATATTTAAAGGTTTAAGGTTTACATGTTTTTTTTTTTTTTTTTGTGTATTTTTTTTTTTTTTGTTTTGTATTTTTCTCTTTGTGTTTTTCTGTATTTGTTTTGTTTTTTTTTGCATTTGTTTTATGTCACTTAAAAAATTACATTAGTAAAATGTATTTTAAAACTGATGCCGGCGCAAGGCGTCCGCATTTTGCTTTAGCTTATTACTCGCTCTCGTCCTCCTCATCCTCCTCGGATGACTCTTTCTTCTTGGCCTTCTTGGCGGGCTTGGCGGCGACCTTCTTTCGCTTCTTGGGCGCACCGGAGTCGGTGCCGCCGTTTGCCTCGTACTCCTTGACCGCCTTGTTGTATTCCTCCTTCATTTTGATGGCTTTCTGTTCCCATTCCTGGCAGGAGAAGAAAATAGGGGGTTAAGTTTCGGAAATACTGGGAACAGTTATACGTTTACTTACAGTTTTGTCTTTCAGTCCACGCCACAGCTCACCGCCACGCTTGGCGATATCTGTGACCTTGCTGCCGGGATTCTCCTTTTTGATCGATTCGCGGTTCTCGTTCAGCCACAGCATGTACGCTGACAGGGGACGCTTCGGACGCTCGCCGCTCATGTTTTCTGTTTGTTTTTGTGGGTAATTAACTCAGTGAGTTCTATGAACTGTAAATTGAAGAGAAGAGTAGAACGTTTAGTAATGAAATTCCAAGCAGCACCTAAAAGTAGGCAATGGAATTTTTATTAGCCTGTAAAACTGCCCTGAACTAATTTAAAAAGTTTGTAAACTAAATTCCTAAATCGTATACAAATTGAGCACCTCTTAATAAACCCTAAATTATTCAAAATTCAAGCGAAAAGCAAAATAAATTCAGTGCCTTTACTCAAGAGGCGAATTTAAAGGCAGCGCTCAAAAGTAGGCAATGAAATTTTTACTGCAATAAATTCCCAAATAAATATTTGATTTTAACTCAAACCATTGCAAATATGTTTCAATTAGTTCTCTCCACGCAAAGTACCCCATTAATTTATAACAAATAATTTTCGGCTTAAATTCTTCAGTCAATAAGCAACCGCATTGCTTGCATACCTTAAAAACCATTAAATATGCAATAATTGCATTGCGCTATGGACAAACGGTAATTAAATATGCGTGCATTTTGTGAAGTCGACTGTACACACGACACACACACACACACACACACACACATGCACGCACTCAACACACACACTCAGGCAAGTCAGTTTTCATGTGCACATAAGCTGCACGCTGATTATGTGCAGGGAATGCTTATGTATTCGTCTCACATACACATAACTTGCTCAATTATACCGTTATGTGTGAGTCATAATTTTGACAATGGACCAATCAATTGGTGTGGCAGCGCGCCAGTGTGTACACACCTGCCGAATCAGTGCAATGCACTTTCAATTACCATACATGGCATACAGGGCGTATACATCATATTCATATGTAGCTGCATGCATGCGTGTGTGTGTGTGTGTTGCATTTGCTGTGTATCTGTGCGCAAATCAAATGCAATTGCTGTCTGATGTGACCCTTGACATTGCCCTGACAAAGCTGTTGCAGTTTTTGGCAACTTTGTCAGAGGTTTAAAAATTTTTTAAAAATTTTGGAAAAATATTTAAAAAACTTTTGGCGTTTAATTTAAAATTTAATTTAATTTAAAAGCAACAAAAATTTTATATTTCTAATTTACTTTAAAATTTTCTTAAAAATTTTTAAAATGTTCCAAATGTTTCTAAAATTTCTAACTACAGTTGCGTTTGCCTTGCAGCAAGCTGCGACATGGCAGCGAAAGTGAAAACGTTTCTCCCTCGACATGGCAAAGCTGCGTATACGTTATGCAAATGTCGCTGTCTTTGTGGCTGCGTCATTGTGATGATGACGATGATGATAACGATGATGATGATGGGCAGACAATCGCTTTGCCTCCATGCACTTGACCCAAATACTAAGCAAGAGGAGCAGCAGCAGCAGCAGCAGCAACAGAAGAAGAAGAAGGAGGAGAAGTAGTAGGAAGAGAATGGAAAGGGGTAGGAAGCTGAAACAGCGCAACGTGCAAGAGACGCGAGACAAAGCGAGCCACGTTGCGAGGACGATGACGACAGCGACAGCAGCAACGACAACGACAGAAACGACGACGACGACAGCGTGGATGACGAGGAGGACAAGCAGGCAGCTCTGCCTGTATGGCAATTGGGTTAACACACCACGAAAGTGACGACTTTGCCTTGCCACAACGGAGCGCAGCGCATAAATCAAGCAGAGGCGTAGAGAGAGAGAGAGGGGCAGGGCAAGGGGAGTTAGTCATATCAATCACAAAGACAAATCCAGCAACTGGTCAACTAACACAGCCAGAGGCAGCTGTGTCTGCCTTTCTCTTTCTCCCTCTGTGTGTGTGTGTGTGTGTGTGTGTGTTAGTGCGTGCAACAGGAATTGTTGCAAGTTTCGCACGCGCCCTGAGCAGCATCATGTGGCGGCACACACACACGCACTGTGCACTGACGTTGTCAATGCCGCCACATGAGGCGGCAGCACGTGAGGCAACTGCGTGGGCAGCAGCAGCAGCAGCAACTGTGCAACTGCTTCCATGGCTAACGCGTCACCAGAAGATGCCGCCAACACATGTGGCACACACGCACACGCAATCGAAAGCGAAATTCATTGTGTGTGCGTGTGTGTGTGCTGCAGATGCCAGAAATTGATAGGTGCAGCACAGTAGGTAACTAGGCAGTCGAGTTAGCCAGGGCTGCTAACCATGTTGCCAGTGCGTGGGTGTGCGTCTGTCTGTGTGTGTGTGCGCGTGGCAGCCACTTTAAGTTTGACTTTTGCAGCTGCTGCAGCGTTGGCGCGTCGCCAGGCAACCAAAGCAGCATTAAAGGATTAAAAGATTATAATGAGCGCTAAAAAGTATGCAACAGTTTTTTCCTACTAATTAGCCTGTTGAGCGCGCAGCAAGGAAACTTAAGAGGAAACTACTTGAGGGAAAATAGGGAAATTATGTGAAAATCATTAGAAATATATATAGCATATGCTTCAAACTAATAGACCACACTAAACTTTAAATATATCTTAACAACTTTGCCGCTAAAAGAGAACATGAAAATATCAATAAAATTTGCCTTGCCCGCTTTCTAATAATTTCCTAGCTTTTTCTGACTTTCCCCCTATGATTACCCGTAACTACCTTGCCACAAATGAACCACAAGAATTTCCTAATATTTTTCCAATTAGCCCAAATGCTTGGCTAATGCTTGCCACTGCCATTTGCCCAACATATGAGTTGCTTTTTTCAGGCATTACGCATACGCAACGTGTTGCGACTCCCACACACATTGGGGCCATGCATAATAGATGGCACAACTCGAGGACAAAAGGCAAAGGCAATGGCAAAAGGAAGAAACAGGACAGACAACAAATGATATTAAATGGCATACAAAATGAAGCCCAGACCCGATCTAAAAATTGAAAAGCTGCCGACGTCAACGACGCAGCGACAGCGCAGTTCATGTAAAAGGAATACGGTAAATGCACACACACACGCACACATAGAGAGGCATAAAATTACCGCTGCGCTGCTACTGCTTATCTCTCTCTATGTGTGTGTGTGTGTGCTGTGTGTGTTTATGGCATTTTTAATGCCGTCAACGCAGCTCTGCTGGCAGCGCTGCCTAGCTTGTCGACGCAGCTCAGTGGTTGTTGTCTGCGCACACACACAGTGTGTGTAACCACCCGAACCCAACGAGTCATCTGCACCACCCAAACCACCCGAAACCCACACAAACACGAACCCAACGTGATGAACCCAACTCGACTCGAGCTCGAGCTTGTGCGCAGTGACAGCATTTTAGGGTAGATACTTTTACAGGCAGTTGCGCACTGGATGTGTCCACCGGGCAAACAACCGTTATGTGCGCTTATATACGTGTGTGTGTGTGTGTGTGTGCGTGTATCTGTATCTGTGCAAGCGCACAGTGGTGACTTTTTATTGCTTTGCGCGCACATAAAAGTGTGCGCTGTGGTTTTTTCGCACAGTGTACGCTGGTTTGTGCCTGTGCCTGTGCCCGTACAGTCGCGGCAAAAATAGTATGCAGAGCTGCGCCTGAGGCGGCAATTTCATATGATTTATAACTGTAATAATTTTTAATCATTATTTGCATACAGTGGTGGCACAAAGAGTGTGCAGAGCCTGCGGCTAAGGTTGGCAATTTCATATGATTTTTAATTCTAATAATTTTTGTTAATTTATGTAAATAATTTACAATTTATTTACATTACAGTAGTGGCACAAATAGTGTGCAGAGCTGCATTTGTGCGGCAAAGACAAAGGCCAGGCTAGCACTTTTTAGCCTTAGAAAATTTTTAGAATTTCTAGCTAATTATTAGCATACAGTGGCGGCAAAATTATAGCGCACAGTTGACATAATAAATAATTCTAGTGCTAAAGCTGTTGTTTTTGTTCAAACAAAATGCTCGCATATGCTACGAGTTGTGCTCTGCCTCTCTCCCTCTCTCTTTTTTCTCTCTGCCTTTCTCCCTCTTGCGCTTGGCAAGTCTGATAAGAAAACCCACATAAATATTTGAAAGCGGCCTGTGCGACGATTAGCTAACAAAAGACGAATGTGTAAACATCGCCGGAGAGAGAAAGAGAATGAAAGAGAGCTTTGCCAAAAACAACAACAACAACAACAACAATAGGTGTAGAAATTCATAAGTCATTTGACGAGTTTGACGATCAACGAAACAATAACAAGGGCAAGACTGGCGCGCGCAGTCGACGCGAGCTTTTCGACGCCGGCAGCGAGGCAACGCGTCGAGTCTCTTTCAGGTGACTAGGAATGTAGCCAAAGATCTTTTGTTGTTCTTGTTGTTGTTGTTGTTTTTTGAGGGTTCTCATTCTCGGCGGCGTAATCTCTTCTGCGCCGCGACAAGTAATTATCGCACTAGCAGCGCGATTAGTGCGCCTTGTTGGTTGATGAGAAAATGGCGCGAAAAAGCTTAATAACTGTAAAAACGCGGCACGCGCCCATTTCAATACAAAGTTGTATCTTGCACTCGCTCTTCTTCCTCTTGCGCGCTCTCTCTCTCTCTCTCTCTTCCGTTTTGCCGCACTGTTGCGCTCGCCTCCGTGTGCAGGTTTTGTGTCAAAGTTTTTGGCGCCATTTTTAGTTGGCGTTCGAGTGCGAGCACGATACGAGTGCATAAGCAAAGCGCGCGCAAAACTCGACAAGAACAGACAAAACTGTGCAAATAAATAACACACACATAGACACACATAGAGACACACACACACCTACACAGAGAAAGAGCCCCCGCAGAGCACTTAGAAGATACAAAAACTATCTAAGCAGCGCCTCAAGTAAAAGCCCAAAAATGACATTTGGTATGTTTGCTATAAACATATACACACTTGCTATAAACCTACATACTCTATATACACTTGCTATACACACATAGTACTTATTACACAAGCTCGCCTACAACTCTACGCAGTTCGGTCTAAACTTATGGCACACTATCTTTATCAGCTTAGGCGATATTTTCCCATTTGAAGAATATTATAGATAATACTAAGTAGCTCTACGGTAGTACCTAGTAAAGTGTCCTATCTGTTATTCGATTTAGCTATATGGGAAATTCTCACGTGAACGCAGCAAAAGAAATGCACTGCGATCTGATGGGAAAGTTAGAAAATAGCCAAAGTCAGGCAACAAGGAATATTTTGCATAAAAATAATTATGAAAATATTAAAAAAATTATATAAAATGTGGAGCTATAATTTAAAGACCAACAAAACGATAACGATCTTCAAATTGATCTATGATGAAATAAAGGTTAAGAAATATTTCAGATAGAAAACTTAGAGAATTTCCTTTGCAGAGAATATTCAGAATGAACTTTAATAAAAAACATATTTTATAATGAAAGAAAGGAAATAATTTACTAAGTTAAAAAAAAAATGGTATTTGCTCAAAATATTTATGAAAATATTTAAATTATTATACCAAATTATATCTGAAATTTTAATATATTTAAAAAATACTTTTTTATATAAGCAAAAATTTAAAAGGTTTTCGCCCAATCAAATAAAAGGAATTTAAATAAAATAAAGAAACTTTTCAATTAGCATATTAAAAATATAATGGTTATATTTTAAATTCTGTTATTACGCCTTAAAATTTAATTATCTTAAATTAAAAATAAAAATATTTAATCAATAAGAATTCATGTTAATCTTTTGTTTCTGGTGTTTACTGCTTTCATAGCTTTTCGATAAAATATTTAGCTTATTTTATTAATTTTATCAAATAATATATAAAATACTTTATAGAAATCAATGTGGCTATAGTCTTGCTAAAAACCTTCATAACTTTATTTTCAATGTAATTTCAAATTGCAAATAACACGCTACTGATTAGTAAATATAGTAGAAACATAGCTCGAGCAACGAGAACATGAGAGCGTGAGAGCGCAGTCCCTGTTAACCAAGTAACCACATTTCACGGTCAAAGACTTCATCCACAGCGCCGGAGTTCATATGCATACGAGTATACGAGTCCGGCGGGTAATTTCGCACACGCAGCTGCAAAATGCGACTCAAGCAGAATAAACATGGGAAATTGCAACAGCGAGAATGGAGAAAAGCCAAGGCAAGCGGGGGGAGGAAGAAACCGGGAACGGAAACGGGAACGGGACGGGGAAACGTGACCACCGACAACCGGCGCGACTTGGCGACAATTGCAGCCTGATGTGATAAGGCACAAGTTGTCGACGAAGTTGCCCAGCATATGCCTCAAGTATGCAGCCAGCACAGGGTGCGACTCCAAGGAGCCATCATTGTCGTCGTCGACAGGTGGGTGGATCAGCGGGCGCCACAAAATCGCCCGGCAGAGCCGCAGAGAGGCGAAACAATCACTGAAATCGAAAACGAAAATGCAAAGCAGCCGCACCAAATTGCAGCGAAAAGGGGGAGCGGAAGGGGAGCAACATCCACAACTAAGTCACACTAGTGGGCCAAAATATTGATCAGACTAACGAGGGGGCAAAATAACTTGAAATTATTTACAAAATAACTAGTTCCGATTATCAGCAAATTATTCGAGCTAAATCAGTTTAATTAAAATATCATTTAAAATTTTTTTCTATACTGATGAAATCAACAAGAATTTCAACAATGCAAAACACACACACAATTCGCTGGCAATCAATTAAATGGTTCGACATAATTAAAACGAGGTTGTACAACTAATTTGACCCACACTGTACACGCACGGCCCATGGGCAACACGCTAAACGGCTGGCTAAAAATTTATAGTCCACCATCGACTAATGAAAAATACTCGTATTTCTGATATCTACGTACTTTGCTTTGGCTGCCGCTGTAGCTCTGGCTGTAGTAGCTTCTCTTGTTGTTGCTGTTGTTCTTGCTGTGTGTGTTTACTTCACTCTTGGCCCGGCACGGTCTAAAAATCAGCCTCGCACTGAACACACTGTGAACGCTGAACAAAATGTACTGCGAGCGTCGCCTATAGAAAACTGAACTGAAATTCAACTGAAGCAGCTGTACCAAGCAAAGGCAACGCAACGCAACGGCAAAGCAAGCAAAGCAAAGCGAAGCGATGCGAGAGAGGCAGGCAGAGGCAGGCAGAGACGGCAGCGGCAGCGGCAGTGGCAGAGTCGAACACACTCGCACACACACACAGGCCAGGCAGCGCAGAGCAGAGCAGAGGCGAGCCAAACGAACGAACGAGTGAACAGCGAGACCATCAAATAATACTACAACACACAGCGCGCTGGGGCTCGGTGAGCGAAGCAAAAGTATCTGTAGATGAGAGTCAAACAGGCAGGCAGGCAGCCAACCAACCAACATACAGCAGCGACGACGTCAACGGCAGCGGGGCGAAGAGAAGAGAGCGACGATGGCAGCGGCAGCGGCGACAGCGGCGAACACAGCACACACACTGTATGTGTACGAGAGTGTACGAGCAGTACGAACCGACAACGACAGTGATGGCAAATTGCGTACGCACAGCTGCTGTTTAGCTGCCGTCTGCTCTGCGTGTGTGTGAGAGAAAAATAATTTGCGTTTTTGCGGTGGCCACAACACTCGTGTACCAGCAAATCGAACGGTTGGCCACATGGAATTCTGTACAGCGCGCATGCACAGTGCAGTCGCTGAATATTGGAAGAGCAATGGAAGTGGCTCTTATGCGGTAGAAACAAATAAATTAGCGGAAATGCATGGAAATTGCATAGGTTGGGCAGTTAAATTTAACGAAAATTCATGAAAATTTGCAGTTGATTTTGATTTAGATAGAAACTATTACAGAATTCAGGGGTATATAATATATATATAATTATGCACACTTTCTTGAAATTAAAAATAGATCATATTATTGAAAGTTTCTAATATTTACTGAAATTAATTTTTAAATTTAAATATTAAAAAGAAATATTTTTATTAAGAAAGTGTTTATAATGTGACCCTGATAATATTTAATATGTGTTATTTATATTTTAATATTATTTTTATTTTCATATAATTTTTATTTATTACTGATAATATTTAATTTTCTAAAGTTTTTTAAAATGTCATTTCACAATTTTCATTGAATTGGCCCCACTGTAAGCATATGCTACAATTAGAGCTCTCTTACATATCTCAGCCCACTGTGCTTGCTCACACTCCTCGTCAAACGTATTTGAAATTCGTAGGCACGCGCATGTTCGACTATTTTTGACGCGACTGTACACACTGGCTGGCTGGCTGGCTGCTTATTGCTTCAGCCATATAAAAAGCGTGAAGCGAACGAGCTTTGTGCGAACGAAATGCCAGTAGCATTTGGCCGCGCCAGCACCGCTGCCCCTCCCCCTCCCCCTCTCCGCGCTTCCCCTCTGCCTACGCTCCACAACCTCAATTACCCCTCGCCCCTCTCCACACACCCGTGTGTGCCGCTTAGCCCCGCCGCTATCATGTCATGAGCGTGTTGTATACCTCCGTCGTCCGCCTTCGTCACATATAACCAAATATGCCGCCCCCACCTGACCGCCCACCCCACACAGCCTAGCTACCCCCTCCCTCACTGCCTAGCCATGTCAAAAAACAACAATTAAATTTTACAATCTTTTTACAAAGCGAAAAAAATAAAAAAAATATTTTTTATAATCGTTAGGCAGAGTTTGAAAGAGCAAACTATATAGACTATGATCGCATAATATCGTAATAATTATAGTTTTGCATTTCTTTTCAACCATTTCATGTGTTGCTTTGGCAGCGCATTTTCAAAAAGTAACCGTCAGTTTTACGCGCGCGCCATTCAAAATTTAAATTCAATACCAACAACAACAAAGGCGACGACAATAACACGATAAAGAACCGCAAAGGCAGAGGAGACTCACACACACACACACACACACACACACATGGCACAAAGGGAACCCAAAACCGAAACCCAAAAGACAACTCTTTGTGCTCTCGAGGCATTTGGACCCACAATCAAACCCGAATCCGATTCCGATTCCGAATCCGCCAAACGAAACCGAACCCGAACCCAAGTGAGACCAAGTCAGGCCAAGCCAGGCCAGGCCACATATTGCGCGCATTACGAAAATTGGGTCGGTTGAAAACAATTTGCTGCTGTGTTATTTTTCCTTTTTATCAATTTTTTATATAATAATCGCACGCATCGAGCGTCCATTTTGGTCACATTCGATAGCTAATTGAATGGCAAATCAATCGTAGTGAGACACTTTTCACTCACCCGTAGCAAAATGTCGCGTAATTTGCACTTTTAATTGCTATGCTCCCACGTAGTGCTGGCTACTATATGTTCCACTCTATGTAGTATGCTTGCTCACTGTGTGCTCTGCCTGGTGTTCTGGTGTTCTGGTGTTCTGCTTCAGCCGTTGTTTGTTCACTTTATAAATTTTCTTCAGCTAAAAACTCAAGTCAGCTCGCACTGTGCTCGCTCGGTCTCGGTCTCGGTTTGTTCACGTTGTACTAGTACGTACGGCGGGCGATACGTACAGCTTTTGCCTTCAGTGGAATATCAAATACACAGAATGAATGCCAGCCAGGCAGGCAATACACAGGCAGGCAGGCATACAGAAGGCAGGCAGAGCCAGAGCCAGTCAGCCAGCCAGCCAGCCAGAGCAGCCAGAGCAGCAACGGCAAGTACGACGCAAACGCAGGCACTGCAAATGTATCTGTATCTGTGTATCTTTTGCTTGTATGTGTATCTCTGTGTGCCGCTGTGTGTTTCGTTCATTCGTTCGTTCGGTACGTTTCGTTGGCTTGTTCGCTCTATGTGCGCAAAGCAGAGGCAACAGCACAGCACAACGCACACACACACATAGACTCGCATGCACACACACAGCCCACGTACGTGTGTATCTGACTCTGGCACTGGCCTGGCCCTGCTTTCATGGTATGCGTAGCTGAACAAAAATTTTTGCTGTTCGTTATATGAACACACACGGGGCAATAGCAGCAGCCATAGTCAGAGCGAGCTCATGGACAGTGGCGGGGCATATGAAACGTTAGCGGGGGGCGGAGGCGGGGGGAGTGGCAGTAGAGAGGGCCAACCGGCACTGAATATGGCCGTCTGCCATAGTAGTAGCCTGCCCTGCGCCAAAACGGTTTGATTCGCACTCTCAGGCAGCTGAGTGAAAACTTTGGATGATGTACATTCTGGTAAATGAGGAATACTTATAGTTTAGATAAGAGAGAACTAGGCTAGAAATAGTGAATTTCACAAATGTAGGAAATATTTTTCAAAAATCTGCAAATAGCAAAAGCTTTTAGGCTTTTTAGGGAAAAAAAGATTATTTTTTTTTATTTTTAAAATTATATTATTTTGATGTAATTGTATAATGTTATAAATTCTAATCAAATCATTTGAATATTCAAGCTAATTAACAACAGTATCATAATCATAAAATTTAACTAAAATAATTAAATACAATAATTTTTTTTATCTTTTCTATAAAAAGAACTAAAAAAGTAAACCAAAAAATATATAAAGTAATTTATGTTTCATGTTTTGTAATTTATTATTGAGATAATTTAGAATAAAATTTCTAAATTTTAAAATAAAAATAAAAAAAAGAAGATTCTTTAAAGAGAATATTATAAGTTGTAAACTTATAAATTTAAAATAATTTTTTGTTGGGTTGATTTAACAGATAATTTTAAAAATTAAACCCCTTAAAAAATATGAAGATTTTTTAAATATATAACTTACAATCATTAAATTTAAAGTAATTTAAATTTAAAAAAAATTAACCTCTTTATCTTTATGTAAAGATTGTTTTGCGATTTTTGGATTTTGAAAATTTTTGAATAATAAAAAAAATTATAATATTTATTATAATATTTAGATATATACTAAAAGACCTAAACGTTATGTCTGCACATTAAAAATTCTGAATGTTTATGTAGAATGTATATTCTACGATTTTAAATTAATTTATGTAATATGAAAAAAAAAAATAATAATACATAAAAAATTTATATTAGTCATAAAATACATTTATCTACAGTAAATCTATATGTACAATAGCATAGCGAATCTGTTAAAAGTCCCTCAGGTTCTTATATACTTCCTCAAGCAAGAACCGTACAGACCCAAAGGGCGTAGCGTACAATGGATTTCGACCAGTTTCGAGAAATTCGCTTGTATGGCTGTTGCCTGAGTGCCTGCCTGCCTGTACGTACAAACGTACAAGTATCTCGCTCTGCCGAGTACAGCCAGAGCCAGAGCCACTGGCAGTGGCAGTGGCAGCGACAGCGACAGCAACAGAGGCAGAGGCCAGCAACGCAACGAAAGCACGTCGCGACGTACGTACGAACGAAGCAGCAGCAGCAGCAGGCGAACCAACGAGCAAACGAGTGAAATAGGCAGAGCAACGGCAGCAGCGAAGCAGAAGCAGAAGCAAAAGCAGAGCAGGCGAACAGTTGGCGAACAAGCAAGGGGACGCAAGGGGGCGCAGGCAGGGAGACACAGGGGAGTAGACAGCGATGACGGCGACGGCGACTGCGATATGTCTGTACGTGTCGTCGCTGCCGTCGCACTGTCGTCGTCGTCGTCGTCGGCGTCGTGTGTATCTGTATCTATGCGAACAAACAGCAAAGCCGCTCACACAGCCCCCGGAACGGGCCCCCAGCAATGTTGCGAGCATGGCGAAAATCGATATGCTCGTTTCGTTGTAGGGTGCACACACTGCACGATGTACAGTATGTATGTATGTGTGTAACAGGCCAGGCGGCAGTGGGCTAGGCGCTAATGCAAACATGATGCAAAACGTTAAACGATTGGGACGTGCGAATACTGTGGATATATTCGCTAGTTAATACTCAATCCCATGAGAGATGGGTCAAAGTTGAATCAATCTGATTGAAAAGTTTAAACAGGGGCACTTTATGGGATTACTGCGATTTGAGATAGTTACTTTATTTGCATTTTTATTAAAAAAAAATTTAAAAAAAACTTTTGTAGAATAAACTTGTGTATTTTGAAAAACAAAAAACATTTTATGTTATAAAATATATGATAATATTAAAGATCAGTGAACTGAGAGTTCTGAGCACCAATTTTGTGTATTTTTAAAAATTTAAATCAATTAGACTTACTAAAAGATATGACTTTATCAGCAACGATCGATGAACTCTTGTAGGCCACACTTTGTGTGTTTTACAAATTTAAAATCATTTCATATCATAAATACGACAATATCAGCCATGATAAGGCGCCTAAGAAACCTCATAAAATCATAAATATTTATGAGCAATATAAGGCATATCTTTTTGTAAAGTCATATATGATTAAATCTATAATATTTATATAATTTACACAAAATAAATACAGTAAAATTAAAAACATTCTCTTCTATGTTATGTTGTTCTTTCGTTTTATGCGTTTTCTAGTTTTGATCAGCAACAAATGCTGCTCGCCACACTGTACGGTAATTGCACACAGTTTATTGATATACGAACATAGCAAGACTCAATCTAAATAAACATTGAGTAGATTTTAATTTTCGCGATCATCACTTGAAGACCCCAATAAACAATGTGAGCAGATTTCGTATAATTGCGACAGATTCAATTTAAAATATGAAAATTTGTTTGAATTCTAGAAATTTGTTTATAAAATTCATCATTATAGTCGCACAATAGGACGTTACAAACAGAATGTAGTTTGCCAATTAGTTTCTAAATCATGTTCGACACACTGTAGCAGTGTGACAGAGACGATGCTGTAAGCTGTTGAGTCTTTGCAACTGCCGATTAGGTGGAGAATGTGCGCATTGATCTCAGCCCACAGTGCAGTGGGTCGATGTCGATTATTCTGCTTGTTTGTCGTCTCAATGCAGCAATACATACAGAGTATCAATGTGTGTGTCTGTGTGTAACTGAACCCCGCACCCAAGCTAACGGTCCGTTGGCATCGGGTGGTTTTGGGGGTGGGGGCTGCGGCCCGCTCTGGCTGCGCTGCTGCCGCTGTTGAGGTGAGAGGAGACGCGCCTGGCGTTATGGCTGCAACTCGCTTCGGTGGTGGCAATTGTCGGCTATGCGGACGGGAATACATACTACTACTCGGGAATGTGTATGCAAACCAGGCGAAAGCATTGGCCGAGCCAACGGCAGCAGCAGCAGCAACGGCAGCAGCAGCAACGGCAGCGGTAGCGGTAGCAGAGGCAGGAACGAACGAGCTAACGAACCGAACGCAGCGCACTCGACAGGATGTGGATAAAACGAGCCTGTCTGTGTGTATATGTGTGTCTATGTGTGTGCTTGCGTGTGTGCGTTCTCTTCTCTATCTGCCTGTGTGTTGGAGCATAGAGAAACAAAGTGCAAACTGGTAGGCAATGCTCTAGGCAGCGCATAGCCGCAGCATAGATACCCTACCTAAAAATGAAAAAAAATTATCGCTAATTTAGATAAGGCATCAGCTGTCATCACTTTATTAAAATAGACAATTTTTACTTAGTATATCCCCTATAGCGTCATTAAATAGGGTATAATACGTAGTGTACACTGACAGTTAAAATTTCTATATATCATCAATTAGCAGTAGAATTATAGGTTTGTCTATTAAGCTGCCTATTAACTACGCCCAGCTTATAGTTTTCGACTTGCACGCGCCTCTATTATAGTATCTGGAGAGACTATAGCAACAAGTTTAATATTTGTTTAAGACAGTAGGGTGTATTTCAATAGATCTAGCATTTGAATGTGACAACACTAAATATATTGACAAATTTTAAAAAATTTTAAATTAAAATAAAAGTAAACCTAAATTTCTAAGCTAAGCATTCAGTCGAATTAAAAAATATAAATATAATTATTAGCCAAAATTTTTGTTATATAATTTTCATTCTTAATTTTCATAAATTTAAAATTTAATTAGGAAATTTATCTAAAATCGAAACTTTCTGATCTTAAGCTTAAAGTTTTATATAATTTAAATTAAATAAAATTTATTAAGATTTTAATTTAATTTTACTTTACATTTTAACTTTGTTCTTTAAAAAATAAATAAATATTTTCATTAAAATAAATTTTTATTCTATAATTTTCATTCTTAATTTTTTATAAATTCTAACACAATATAACTCCCTGTCTTAGCTATGTCTAACTACCCCAAATCTTAAGCCATTTCTTTAGAATTATAGCGTATAGAGCATGTCGTTATTATGGATAATAGCAATCCGGGGTGGTCGGTCGCAGCGCAATGTCGGGTTGTGCTGCTGCTTCCTTTACCGCCTGATGAGGACGGCATAGTTTGCCAGCTTAGTTGCATTTGCGCTACTTGGGTTTCGCATATGCCGTCTCTGTGTGTGTGTGTCTCTGTGTGTGTGTTAGTCCCTTTATAGAACTGGATGACTTGAGCTCTGCGACTGATTCTTGCAGTTTCCCTGCACACACACACTCATGAATATGCTCGAAATGCGCGCAGCAGGACGGCTTGGCCGAGGGCAGAGGCGGAGGGAGAAGGGGAGGAGGGAGAGGGAGAGGGAGATATGGTCCGAGTGGAGTGGCAGGCACTTGTCGTTGTTGTTGTCGTTCATCTTGCTGTTGTTGTTGCCGGTCCACTGGCGTCTTGTTGTCGTCGCCTACTTGAGCCAATATGCCAGCCATATGGATGCAATGTATCTTCACGTTTACCGTTACTTTATGCTGCCGCATTGCATATTTAGTCAGGACAATGAAATTTCGAAATGTTACGCAAAGTTGCAGTTGGGTTTTCCTTTCCATTCAAAAAGTTGAATTGTCTGCATTTCGTAATTGGGGGAAACCTGAAATTCTAATAACATGCAAAGTTTGTTCGGTATAGTAATTTGCATTTCCGACTTTATGTTGTGAACAATGAATGAGCTTTAATTATCCTTCAGAATTCTGTAAATCATTCTTAGTATTCTGCATAGAAAACTGTGCTTAATATGGAATTTAAGCATTGCATACTAAGTTTCGATTATATATTCAGGTAATAAAATTAAAAAATAAACGTAAATTGAATTTAACTGATATGCTGATAAATAGTAGAGAAAATCTAGTATATTTTGTTATTTTTGGAATTTTGTTATAATTTTCATTATAATATAATATTCAATTGAATGATGGTACATTGACTTTAACGAATTCTGATTAAGAACCAAGAACTATAGGTTGTTTTTTAGTTATAAGTTTTACTTCCAAATTTTACCACATAATATGCAATTTAATATTTTATCAAACAAATTGTGAATAAAATCACAGAAAACTAAAGTTTTATTTGCATTATAAAATTTTTGCTTAAATTTTTGACAATAATTCATGCAAAATAATTTCATAAATTAAGTTTAACTAATATGCTCTACCAAAAAATAATTATTTTCTAATTTTTCATATTTTAGTTCAAATTTTCACTAAATTAATCACTTTCTTCTCCCACATAAATCACAGCATAACTCAAAATCATGTCACAGCATTTTTGGGCCCAACACAATTATCGCAGCAATTAATATAAAAATAAATAATTATATTTAGCTTGACATGGAAAAATTTCGCAGAGTTATTCCCTTGCCAAATCAGTTCCGCATATATTGCGATAGATATACGACGATCCAATGATCTGTAGAATGTGACTTAATAGGAAGACAATTAATTACTCAACACGCACAGGTAGATGGCGATGTCGACCACCTGAAGAATTAGCATGTGAAGCAATTTTTCGCTTCGTAATGCGTGCCCCTTGCTCCTCCATTCCTCCTCCTGGCAGCTGGTTGCGATTCTGCGGTCTGCGCACGAACAGCTGATGATGCATATAAATAGCGAGTGGGGAGAATGGGGCAGATTGGGTAGAGAGCGATTGCTGCGGATGGTTTGTTGTTTTGCAGGGCGATGCCATGTGCACATGGGGCTTGGCGCCAAGGTGTGTGTGTGCGTGTGTGTGTGTGCCGGCAGAGCCCAAACCGACAACTGGCCGGCAGACAGCGGACAAACCGATAGAGAGAGAGAAGGAGAGACAGTGAGAGAGAGAGAGACCTGCACAGAGTCTTGCAAAGGCCAAGTTCAGTATCTTAAACACATTTCACATTTGCGCCGCGCCGCCTATTGTTGTGGCCGAGTGCCGATGCCGCAGCGCGATTTGAAACAACAACAACAACAACTGCAACACGGCAGGACTCCACCGACAACAAGAAGAAGAACTGCTGCTGCAACGCCTACACTGATTCTAGGCCACACGGCCGACTCTGACTCCGACTGTGACTCTGCTTTTGCCATGTGACCCAATTCCGTTGGCCAAGTGCGAAAGTGAAGCTCGCAACTCGGCGAAGCTGGCGATGGCGTTGTCGATGCATTTCCCTGTCATCCGCACACACACACGCACACACACTCCCACATGTGTTTGTATAGCGATAACTGAGATTGCCAACTTGATGTATGTATTTTGATGTTTGATGCTCAGCGCATGCTTTGCCCTTGCTTAGTGAACTTTGCGACGCTGTCGTTGCTCGCTTGGTGAACTTTGCGACGCTGTCGTGCTTATCGTGCGCTTGGCCATATTTGCGTGATCGACGATCGACGCTCATCTCTAGCGTGTGATAAGGCATTGAACATAGTTTACTGAATTGAATATTGCATGAATATGAGTGTGAATGTGAATATGAGTATATTGTAAATGTTTATCTTATCACAAAAAAACTACAGAGTTTTTTCCATTGACAGCTACAGGTAGAGAAAGAAACAAAGTTAGCTGACAACAACATAAATCTACCTGACGATAAACCCCAAAATTATGCACATTTGCCACACAGACTTGTTGAATTAACTGACACTGTAGGGCATCTTTGCTTTGTTTTTTTTTTTTTTTTTTTTGCAATATTCAGCGCCGCCCAGTGGAGACGATAAGCATGTGCGGCTCATAAAAACAACAAACAACTCAGGCAACAACAACAACAAATCAGTCAGCAGTTCGTTGTCGCCGTTGTTTTCGTCCGGTTTTCGCAGTTGTGTTTCTCTTGCTGAGTCGCGAGAATTTCAACAACGATTGCTACACATGGATGTACGTATGCATGTATGCAAGTGTGTGTGTGTAATCCGATGTCGCCATTTAACGCTGTGTAGGGTGCACGTGATTCATGCTGGCCGCCCAATTGCGCGAATACATGCCAAAACGACAGCCAGTTTACGCCATAATTTAAGACAAATTTTACGTTATAGCGCGAAAATTGAACGAAACGCCAACGAGACGCCGCCGTCGCTGCCGAACGGGCAGCCTTGCCACGCTCTCTCTCTCTCTCTCTTTCACCCACACAACGCTGCGCTCGTGCACACGACTCACGCACACGACAAGACTCTCTTCAGTTCGTTCGCTCGTTTTGCTTGTTTGTTCGCTATCTCTTCGCTCTTAGCTGCTCGGCGCTCTGCGCTCTCGTTGTCGCTGCTGCCGTTGCTGCTGCTGCTGCGGCTGCCTTCGGCTCTCTGCATGGCACCCGTGTGGTACAGTACGGTTTGCTTTCATTGCTGTTTCTGCTTTGGTTTGCTTTTTGCTTTGCTCACACGGCGGCGTCTTTGCTTTTTCACTTTTCTGCTTTGCCCTTTGTATGCTTTTGCCTTGTTTATCTGTCAGTTAGTAGATAATTGCTTTGAAAGTCATGATCTCTATGCCTAAATATTTGTTGTATTCATTGATTGGCTGTACTGAATCGAAATTCGGCTAGATTCGCATACGATAGAGATGAGCAAGTGTCGTGATTCGATCACGATAGCAAAGAGAAAGTTGTTGCATTAATATCAATTTGTTTATTTTTATTACCTTGATTATAAAGTATCTTAATTTTATTTCGTATTGAGGAACCTGCTTATCGCAGTTATTGATGAATCATCTTTAATATCGATTGTTTATTTTCCTGCACAGTGTGATCAAGCATAAACAATATGCAATTTTGTTTACTTTCAGTTTCACAAGGAAAGAACCTAACTTATTATTCATGAGTAGCTTGGGGATACCCCCTCAAGTCATTCTTTAGTTAGCTAAACAGATTAACCTCTGAGGTATCACCGTTAATTCTGCGACGCTCCATCGATAGCATGTACTGGATCTTCGACTGCATAATCATCGCATTCGGTAGCGGCATGCTGCGCAGCTGTGCAGCAACACTGAGTCCAAAGAAGGTGAACTCATCCTCACCTCTGGGCTGCACGAAGCGGGCTTGCTCCAACTTCGAAGTGGCGATGATAGGGTTGGAGCATGAAATGGCCACCGGTATTGGGATTTCTGTCAAGGGTGGCGGCTGTTGTGGAGCTGGTTGCGGTGCTGGTACTGGTGCGGGTAGTGGTGCGGGTGGTGGTGTTACCAGACGCAACGGCGGCGCCGCCGTTAGTGTGGTCCTTAGGGTTAGAGAGGAGTTTGGTGTAACCACTTGTTGATTCGGTGCGAATTCCGTTTTGATCCCCATATTGCCTTCGCATGCAAATGGTAGCACTTTAAGGCGTGGCAGCTTGATCTGCAGACGCTTTATGGGCGTGGTTGGGGTACGCGATTTTTCCTCCTCCTCAGTCTGTTGAAATTTGCGAAAGATAAAGCTCTGTGAGTATATAAGAGGAATAAGCAAAGCAAAATAATCGCACTACAAGTACCTTGTCCAGAACCTCGCCAAGAAATGAGTGCAAGGGAGCAAACCATGGAATTTTGGGCGTATATTTCGAATTTGCCCGCATCTTCTTGCGTTCCTGATGGTAGCTGCTACGCATATTCTTGATCTTCATTTTCACCCCCGGCAAGGTGAGCACATTCTCGCCCGCCTCCGCCTCACAGTTCATGCCATGCTGAATACGCCTGTGGGCGGCATTGCGAGCACCCCATAGGTAGGGTTTTCGATTCCACAGACACGGCTCGCGCCTGTAGAGCTCCACGAACAAGAGATTGCGCTCATCACTAAAGCGAAAAGGCAACCTTGACGTACCGTTGGTATCAGCCATGTCGGCTGTAGGCGAGATTCTTGACGGCCGCTAATTGAAGAGAATAGTGTAGGAGTGTGTGTGTGTGTGTGTGTGTGTGCGAGAGAGAGACACCGTTAAGCAACCGTTCGCTTGAAGAGTTTGCTGTGAACTGCGCTTCCGCCTAGGCGATACTTGCTTATTGCTCTCTCTCTCTCAGCAAATCTTGTTTGGGATTTGTGGCGTTCCACTCGCCTCATTTTGCTTGCTCATTCTCGCTCTCGGATTGCAGCTAAAGCTTTTGCTTTCGCTTTGCTTTGCTTTTTGCATGCTTGCGTCCGCGTGGAGAGCCAAACTATCGATAAGTGCTTGCAAGCGATAGTCGTTTTATGCGATATATATTATATGCTCCACTGTGTGGCACATGATGGGGCAGGTCAAGGTTGGAGCTGGAAACTCAATCAGACAGCAGGAAACAGGAAATGAAAGCAATTGAAAAACAGAAAATTCTGTTAAATGCAGGGAGTGAATTTTCAAAGCATTGCCGTCTAAGAATATGAAGCCAGATTTCTGCAGATGCAGCCGAACCTTGGGTTGTTGCGTACCTAAGCGAAACAATTTCATGTGAACTCGCTAAGGACTCAATGCAATCGGCAGCTTAGCAAGGCACAAGGCACAGCGCACAAAGCGCTGCCGGCGAATCCTTCGCAGGCTGTGCCTGCTTCAAGCAGCGCGTGACATCGTTAACCTTTGTTGCTGCCTTCTGCCTGCGCGCAACAGCAACGGCAACAATTGCAGCGCCATTTTTGCCTAGGCACGGTTCGTTTTGTCCATCGTTCTTTATGTTTTTATGGCGGGAAACCGTTGTGCAGCAGCAGGCTCTGTTGCTTATTTCGGTGGTAACTCAGCGTTAAATCTGAGCGCTCTTTAACCCTAAATGGGACACAGCAGAAAGCAACCGTTACATTTTTTGCTTTTTCCCTCATGCCAGCGAGTCCTGCGCTTCCCTTGAACAAACAAATTCTTATCGGATTGCATCGGTTTGCATTTGTTTTTGTTTTGTATGTTTTGCATTTTTCTTCCTTCTCCCAGATATTTACTAAGTATACAGAATTCAAGAATCCCAACGAGTTCTTCGATCTCTAGTTTAAATCTTTGACGAAGTCTGTCGAATCGTTATCAGAGAAGCAAGCTAGAAACTATTGTCTTTGCGTATTTTCTTGACTCTGTGTTCAGTAAGCCTCAATTTCATATTTTATATAAGAAAAAAAAATCATAGAATAATCTACAAATTATCATTTGTTTTCTTCCTTTTTCATTTTACTTAAAAAGTAGATTTTACATTCTGTGACGTCAGTGGGCTTTGGCTTCAACCTTGTTATTCTTGTGATACTTGTCGCCTATCAAAAGCTGACTGCTATAATCGCATTTGAAAGCGTCGCTACTTGAACAAAACGTGCAAGCAAACCAATTAATAATTCTTCTTGAGAACGTTATAGATAATAATTGTTTTTAAATATATAAAAATATTTGCGGGTGAGTATTTATAATATTTTCGTTTAAGTTTTAAAGGAAAGTACAGTGCAGCGAAAGAACAATTTTAAGAAAGTTGTACAAATTTCTGAAAATTTTTAAATAATATGGTTTTTAATAGAGCATCAATTTATGAAGAAATTCTGCTAAAATTTAATACATAGTTTTATAGTAACATATTTTGGCGCCATTTTAGAGCGAGGGCTCTCGAAGGTATTGCCAGAGCCAGAGGCCTTTTAGTATGTACCACTGAGAGAGGCATTTGGCGTTGACAGCGTTGACTCGCCTTGTAGTATGTGTGTGGTACAGAACTCCACCCAGAGGCACTAAATGGGGCATACGTATTAGATAAACTGTCTACGGTTCGTTCATCTTTGCTATTTAGTCAAATTGAATTTGTTTTTATTGCAAATGCGTTTTGTTGCCGCCATTCATTCCGTTTTCATTTCAAACACACTTTTATTGACGTTATTTTTGTTTTTACATGGCTTTTATCGGTCTTTTGCTTTAGTTTTGTGTTTCGGATTTATCTCGGCAACGAGTCTCAGATAATTTGCCGGCTGCTCTCTCCCGCTCTCTCTCTCTTTTTCTCTCTCACATACTTGCCCTAGTTGTGGCAGTGTGTCGTGAGTGCAAAGCAGCCATACGGCAATTTAGCTTAAATCCAATAGGATTAAGCAAAACTAAATTGATAATTTAAATATAAGTAATTAAACCATCGGAAGATACTTCTATAAATCGAAAAGAATGCTGTACAGTAAGAAAAGTACTTCAACTTCGTGTTTGAGACGTGTTTCCCTTGCTTGCCATACAGGCTCACGCAACCATCTTAGCTGAGAGCGCTGCCTGCGCCAACTGCAGCGCGCTCTGCTCTCTTGCAGCTGGCAGCTGCTGCACGTTTTCGTTATGCCAACAGACGCTCAGTCCGTACAGTTGAAATTGAGCAGCACACGATAAAGGTTGGTTGACTAACAGTTTGAAATATTTGTGTGTAAAATATTAACAAGAGAAATTAGTGAAATATCAAGGCAACATTAATAATATTTTTTTTAAATACAAGTGATGTGAATGAGTTGTATACCGAGAGCATTTCGAAATGTTTCTAGACGACCTTGTACATAAAGTAAACTATGGTGCAAACTCAACGCGAATTTGTGCTAATAAATTGCAACAGTTGCATATTTATCAATTAAACAATACATTAAAATTGTCAGGATGGAAACATTTTGGATTACTCTCGGATAAATGAAATGAATAAATTAGGAATTTGATCAATTTTGTGAAGAAACCTTACTTCGCACATATCATTCACGTTTTCGCCCACTGTGTTCGTTGCTGTGAGAAGCGCGACGCTGCTGTACCAAGTGACCAGACCAAAGCGTTGCCATTTCGGACTTTTTGTTCGCTGTGAGCGCCACTAAGTAAAATGGCTGCCTTGGCAATTTATTTAATGAATTTTGCATAATTATGTTTCTTTGAGACATAGCGCATATTATTGTTTTGGCATCAAATTGTTTATTAGGGCGCGCGCAGTTGGCAGAAATGCGCGCCTTTTTCACATATTTTACTTTGTTTCCGTGTTTGTATTTGTTTTTACTCGGCATTTAGCCGCGTTTCCTCTTTACCTTGCCACTCTTGCACGCGCACACTGTCGCTCTCACGAGTCTCTTGCGCTCGCTCTCTCTCCCTCACCGATGAAAATTCCCAGCCGGCAATTTATCTGCTGCCGACGTCGCTGCAGCGCCGCTTCGCTGTGCGTCGTTCGCTGCCTTTGGTTTCGTTGCCTTTCAGCTCGCTTCACTCAGTACAGTTGAAGTCGGCAAAGAAACGTGAAAGGTTGGTAAACGCAGCACAATCAACATAAAATTAAGAAGTGGAAAAAATAAAAATTACTTTTGTGCAAAGTATTAACTAAATTGAAAGTGTGACACGAGGTTTTATTAATTGAATAGTCCATAAAAGCGCATAACAACATTCAAAGCGAGCAACTCATGCTAATATTTAATATAAATATTACACACACGGAGAGAAGAGAGAGCTCATTAATATTTGAAATTGAACAAAACTACAGTGCGTTAATTTTGTGAATTTCTGCATAGTTTTTCGCCTTGGGCTTCGCTTTTTTCACATAAAATGTGTTTCTGTGGTACATTTCTCATACTAAATGTCGTCGCTTGGCTTGTGCAAAAGAGCGCGTCGCATACACGACGACGGCGACGTCGACGACGCTGCTGTACCACACACAGGGCCCAAGCAAGGCAAAGCAGCACAACAGCACGCAGCAAGCAGTCAGGCAGTCTCTGAGGCAGTACATACAGAAAAAAGTGTTGCCATTTCGGTCTTTTGCACTCTTTGCTGGCTCTGCTGCTGAGGGAGCATAGAAAGAAAATGGCTGCTACCTTCGATAATGCTGAAAATTGTTCATTTAAATACGTTACTTGTTCATTATTTATGCAATTATTATTTTCATATGTGAATGCATGATTATTGTTTAGCTGCGCGCACTCTCTGCCGCCACTTGAACTGGAAAGACGCGCGCGCGCGCTTTTCTCAAATGAGACAACGTTGTGTGCGAACGACGCGCTGCCTGCTGCTGCTGCTGTGCCAGCAAGCAAGCCGCAGTATTGCCGTCTCTTTTGACGCGCCATTGCTGCATGTGTGTTGGTGTTTGCTTGCGTTGGTTTCATATCAACGTATTGGTGGTGGTAGACTAGCTGGCTGTGTGCCTCTCTTTACTCTCTCTCTTCCTGGTCGGGGCGTACTGTAGGCTGCAGTGTTTGTTGTTTGCAGTTTTAATTTACAAAAACAATTAATAAGTACTCTTTTTTTTCAATTTACTTGCAGCTCAAACTTATAGCTAATTAACTTAGTACTTTTACTACATACACACAAAGACAGACACTAACGAAGATGGCCGACAAACCAAAACGCCCGCTCTCCGCTTACATGCTGTGGCTGAATAGCGCTCGCGAGTCGATCAAACGTGAGAATCCCGGCATCAAAGTCACTGAGGTGGCCAAGCGCGGTGGCGAATTATGGAGAGCAATGAAGGATAAGTCGGTAAGTAGTAGCAGAGAAACCACCGAGAAAGATAGAAACAATTTACTTATGCTTAATTCTTACACATTTCTCTCTCTCTCGCTGTCTGTTCAGGAGTGGGAGGCTAAGGCAGCCAAGGCCAAGGACGATTACGATCGTGCCGTTAAAGATTTCGAGGCCAACGGCGGCAGCAGTGCTGCCAATGGCGGTGCCAAGAAGCGTTCGAAACCTGCGAAAAAACCAGCGAAAAAAAGCAAAAAGGATGACTCCGATGATGATGATGATGATGAGAGCGAATAGACGTGATTGATCTTCAGGCCCCAGTCATATAAATATATCTAAATATAAACAAACAAACAAACAACAAAAAAATATAAAAAAAAACCCAACAAAAAACACAAGATCAACCGTGGACCTGTAATTCAGCAGTCAGTCGCAATCGCATTTTGTTTTAAGCGCTAGCCAACCCCACCACCACATGCCACATGCCACAACACACACACACACAACACATGCACCCACCATACACACATAAAATAAAGAGAGTATATAAAAAGGAAATGCAGAATCCATTCTATATGGGGCATAGCAAGAAGTACAAGAATGAAACACTTCCCCAAACACAAACACATTATATCAAATGATGAGAGGCCGCTAAAAAACTATGAAAGTAGCCGACTGTAAACAAGAAACAAACAAATACACACACACACACACAAACAAAAACACATAAGCAAAATTGTATTTATGCATAAGATTTTAAGTTTATAGTAGGTGTTTCTTTTAATATACACATTTACCACAAGAGCACAACAATATTTAAGTCGAGCTCTCTTTGAGCCCGAAGAAGAATGCGAAGAACAACAACAAAACAAAACAAAAAACACAAGCCCCACCAAAAAAAGAGAAAAACTGGGCGGCATAAACAATGAATGTGTGAATTTTGCATAAAAATTTGTAAATTAAACGATAACGTAATTCCATTATAAATAAAAGAAAACAAGAAACTATCGAAAATCAATCAATTTAATATTGTTCTGAAGAAACTATGTATATCTCTTTGTATGTATGTAGTAGGTACATGTGTGTGAGCGAAGAGAAGACATAGGCAGCTCTTTCACAGTCCTCTAATATTCTGTATTTCAAAATATGTCTATATATAGTATACCCAAATAGCTCTAATATGCATAATGTTGAAAGTTGTGTGTGTCGCATAAAGAAGGAAAACAAAACAAAAGAGTGTACAAAATATGCAAAAAGATAAGGCGTCGCAGCACAGACGCCGTTCAAAAGATATGAACGAAATTTCGCTCAGGTTTTTTCGTAATTATTGAACTCTAGAAGGAAGCATCTTTGTTAATACCCAAAAAAAAAAAAAAAAAGATGTTACAGAATATAAATCAGATGATGTATTGCATTTAATCGGTAGTCTTAATTAATACCTATATAATTTAATAATTCCAACATGAGAAATAAATAAAAAAATAAAATACATTTTTTAAAATGCGTTGAAAATGTTTTCTGAAAATTATTCAATTGATTCCAATTCCAGATCGTTTCGGTTGGTTGGTAATAAAAACACAGTTGAAATTTTCACTTATTTATTGTTTTTTTTTTTTTAAATATCATAATTCAATAATCATCGACCTCTCTCTAAACACTAAAATGATTTCATCGAAACATATGCGTACAAATTCATTAGATATATAATAAGTGGGGTTATGTTTTATATTTTGTTGTCGCATACAAATACCATCTTTTGCTATATTATTAGTATTTCATGTTGCTGTTGTTGTTGTTGTTGGGATCCAAGATCACTCCATGGGATTATCGTTAACAATGTTAAGGCTAAAACTAACGTTTAACAAAAGCACACGAGAATTCAGATCATCTTCACAAATAATGCGCTAGTAGATTAAGTAATAGAACCTATACACACTCATGCAGGTATATAGTATGTATATAGTGTATGTATGTATTATATAAACAGTAATTCAGTGCTGTGCTTTGGATTGGTTCAGAAATGAAGACGCACACACACAAGGGTTAAGCTTACCAACTAGAGAGTGTTTGGGGAGTTTTTTCGGGGGGGATTTCTGACATATGTAAAAAGGAGTTAAATTAATTTTCGGTTTCCACAATGGACAAACAAACAAAGTAAAGTGCTATTTTAATTACAGTTCTTATAACAAATATGGCAAAAAATCAAAATGAATAAACACACATCTCTCTCTCTCTCTATAAAAAAAAAAGAACTTTTACAAACAAAGATGTTGAAAATTGTTGTCTCCCGACTATCTACGTGTATGTGTTTGTTTGTGTGTGTGTGTGTGCAGCAAGGAAACAAACGAAGAAAAAGCACCAATCAGATTGGGTTCTGTTTCCGATGATTACTCCTTCCCTTGACCCTTAACCCATCCTCATCATCTCCCATCTTAGTTACGGTTAAGCCAGAAAATTGTCTTCAGCACAAAATAGGCCAATCCCAGGCAATAGACAATCTTCTCCCGCTGCATACGCTGGTCATTGTTGATCTCTATGTTTAGCACCCGTCGATTCAGCTTGGCCAGCTGCCGGCGCAGATAGAGTATCTCCTCGTGGGGCGTCAACTCGCCCATGGGCGTGCCATCGCGATGGGCCAGCATGGATCCATCCAGATTGTTGTGCTGCTGCTGCAACAGCTGAGAGCGTTTGCTAGCGCTGCCCGTGGTGAGCTAAGGTAGCAGAGAGAGAGAGAGAGATAGAGAAGACAGTCGATTAATCTCAAGATCAACTTACAGCGAAATTCGGATAGACCATGTTAAGATATATAAAATATAAGTTAAATTCTATGGATTACTAATTCTTATACTTTCTAAAATTTGACAAATATGTATAAGTTGAAAGTGTGTTTCCATTTGAAACTAAACCTCTTAAGAACTTGAGTAACATAAGGGTTAACATATAAATATGATACTCTCTTCATTATATAAATTTAGATAAAGATATATATAGCAGTTCCTTGAAAAGTTCAGCTTAAAAGCAGCAAAGATTAGCAAGCAAATTTTGACATCTTCCACAATCTTTAGTCTCGTTTAAATCTAGATAAATTCAGATAGATCATAGCACTCCAGACAACATATTATATGGTAGACAACAAAATACAATTTTCAACATTAGTAAACAAAATTTATACGTGATAGAAAAAAAGAAAAGAAAAAAAAAAAAAAACGCTTGGCAAGTAGAAAATGTCGCAGATGAAATTCTCCGAAGAGAGTGATGTGCTCAAAATGGAGTGCATTACCAATGCCGTTAGATGTGAACAGACGGGTCACATTATGGAGGCGATACTCTTGTATGAGGAGAGCATCTTTAAGCTAAGCAAAATGTACAATTCGGAACCCAATAAGCAGCATATATACCGCAAGTATTTAGCGCTATACGACGATCGGGCCAAGCAGCTGCGCGAGCAGGTGAAGAGTCACCTGCAGTTCAGTAAGTTGCTGGATCGGATCATCATTGAGCGCGAGGCACGCGGTCGCAGCTATCAGCGTCTGTTTGGTAACTATCTAAACGATAATGTAAAGGAGGCGCATCTGAATGAGCCACACCTGACGGAGAGGCATCAGTTTAAGAATTTGCTTAACTTCTTTGAAGTTCTCGTCAAGAATTGTCGCTATCTTAAGTATATTAGATTGACAACACGACCAGATCCAGTGATGGCAAAGAATCAATTTCATATACTACAGCAAATACGAGCAGATCTTGCCACGGGTAATATTCATATGAATTTTCAGCTAGATGAAACGCTACACGATCGCAAGATTGTACTTAGTTCCGGAGTTGTCATTAAGATCGGAAGGGGTTTGCATTATTTCGAGCCGAACGATGATGTCTATACGCTGGGCCTGTGCGATTACGATTTTCGCAAGTGCCTGGCCACAGAGGTGGATATCTGGAAGTGTCGGGCCTTTGCCAAAACACCCAAAGAGTCGCGTGAACAACCTGCATACAAGCAACCGAACAAGGATTCTCCGGAGCGTGAATATTCCAGCGGTTAAAGAGAGTACAGAGAAACGGGGATCAGAGAAGGGAGAGAGAAAGATTTGGGTATAAACTGTAACACAGCAGACAGCAACAAAATTCAAGTAATAGTATTGTCCATGCTGCACACAGATAGTAAGTTAGAGTTAGATGTATAATAGAGGTAGATCAGTATTTGTAAGACAGGATATTAGGTTTATACTGTTAACTATGATCAGAAGCAAAGTAAAGAAATTTGTTCAACGGCAGGCAAACTGCTTTATCTACATTTCGATATAACCTAGCAAGGGTAGCGAGCTAGCGAGCTTTAAATAGATCGAAAAACATATTTGTGGTCTGGTTGGAGTAAGTTAATCGAAATGTGGTCGGGGGGTCTGCGTAAACTGTTACTAGTCCCGCTATGCGCATTTCGTCATGAGCTGCATTGGCACATGCCTCCAACTGATAACGATAAACCCGGTGAGATTACGCGCATTCAAACGAATCACGTCGAATCGCATCGAGAAATGTGTTGCTAACGTCACGAAATTGCCAGACAATCAATATGTGACGTAACTTTGGCTATACAATTCCGAAATTCATTCAAGCTGATTTTGTAGTGATATTGATCAATTGGGGGAATCCCCAAGCTTCGATATCCAACTATCAACCTGGTTTAGCTCACCTGCGAATCGGATTCCACAGAATTGGCATCGTTGGTGTGGAAGCCCATGCGGGCATTGCCATTGGAGCGCACATATTGTGTGGCACGTTGTTCATCGTCCTCGTCGTCATCGGCATCGCCATCGAGATCGTGATGATAGATTCCCCCGTTGATTTTGTGTGGCGAACTATTCTCGGAGGCCGATGGAAAATGATGATCCGTCAGTGTGATGACACGCGGTGGCGTCTGGACACGCATAAAGCCCGCCGATGGATTCTTGGGCAGTATGGAGTTTTCCAGCTGAATTTCACGTGGTGCTGAACGTGTCTCCAGATGTTGATTGTGTCCCAGCACAACAATGCGATCAGGCACATTCATATCGATTTTGTCATGATAATTCCACGAGCTAATCAATCCGTTTTGATTCGATAACAGCAAGTCCTCGTCGGAGAACTCGCCGGTCGCCTTAATGCGCTTGGGCACACGCATCTTGTCATTGATTTCATGCGCAAATTTCGCATCGTTATAGAGATCGTCATCCAGCCCATTGAACATTGGGGTCGGAGATTGTGGTGTGACCATAGTGCTTTTTCCTTTCTTCTTCCCTCCTTCCTCGTTCGTTCAGTTGTCGTAGTCGTCGGCGTCTACGTCTACGTCGTCGTCGTCGTCGTCGTACTTAGGCACGGCGGCTGGGACTGCTGAAGTCCGGGGACCAGATATTACGGGAGGCGTTAAGAGAGAGAGATGTTTTCATAATAGTTATTTATTCACTTGTAATTTAAGAACTGGTTGCACAACATTGTCGCTGTTGTTTGTTTTGTCGAGTTAATTTTGTTTAATTTCAGTTACTTACATTTGTTAAAATGACAGAAAAGCTTCCGTATATTTCGTACTAATTGAAGTTTTCCTTATATCGTTTGCTGCTGCCTTTTGTTGCCTTGTTCTTGTTTTTAGAATTACTTATGTATGTACAGTGTACGCACTCACACACACACAGTTATATGTGTGCAAAAAGGCAGCAAAAGAATGTGCTAAATTTGACAGCAAGCGCGTAAAAAGTGCATAATCGCCAGGGTTGCTAAGAAGCAATGCAAAAATGCAAACATTTATATAAAATCCAATAAAAACATTTAATTTAAATGTACAAATTTGTACTAAACTATAAAATAGAGTTCATTATTAATTATAGTTGCTGCAACTAATCACTTATTTGTAAGCCAGTACCGCGCATTTAACTGTGCTTAACGTTGACAGCCCTGTTGCCCGCTGCCATTCGCCACGAAACGCAGCCATTCACACACATTCACACAAACGCTAACGCGTTGCCGCGCTCATTTACAACAAAATTTCTGCAGCATTAAGACGAGTCCGGCGAGCGTCCTTTTCGGAAAACTATAATAAAAGCAATTTTAATGTGGTTAACAAGCACGTAAAGCACGTTTGCAGTTACTGAAATTTTAACGGAAATTATTAAAAACATTTTGTGCACTGCATTGGCTGCAGTTTAATTGTAAGTGCATATCTCAAATAGACAACATACCTCGCTGCGGGCTGCGCTGTCGACGTCGCCGGGTACAGTACGCGCCGTTTTCTGTGTGCCAGCTGAAAATTGTTGCCTGCACCTTCGACAGGGCGGGAAAGTGTAAATAGCGAAAGTGTGTGCGAGTGTGTGTGTTTGCGCGGCACAAACTATAAATAAAATATAGAGCGTTTTTAATTATCAGTACATATATACTTTGAAAATATAAATACATTTCCTGTATGTACATTATTATTACAGCACTGGGCACACACATATAGCCAGCCAGACATTGCAATGGATCGACGCTTGAGACGTTCGCGTCGTGGGGAGGAACCTGCACCCGTTGCAGTGGCTCCCAAACAGAGCAGACGCCTCAGTACAGCGCCCACAATTGGCACAGCGACGCGTACACGTGATCCGGAGCCACCCCTGTTGGAGCTACCCCCTACTAGACGTAGGAGCAGACCACGCTCTGCCGCAGGGCAACCAATTGCAGCTCCCCTCAGGACCACGATCAAACAACCGACACCCATTAAGGAAGTAAATGAGGTAGGTTTCCCCCCCAAGAATTATTAGGCTGCTATGAGGGTGTATGTGTGTGTGCGTGTGTGTGTTGTGAACTGGTTTGCTTTATATGTAGTATCATATGTAGTGTCACTGTAGTGGCTATCAGACTTGTTTATCGCGTGCCCATAATTAACGGGCAGCTACCTTATCAGCGGGAAAGACATCTCGCGCGCCTCCTAAGAATTTCAGAGTGAGAACTATATATATTTGCAGAAGGTGAAACGAGTTCATGTGCTAGACAATACTACAGCGCTGGGCACTTGAATAGAGCAGCATTTGCTAAGTAGAAGATTTGAGTGGAATGTGGAAAGCGTGGAGAATCAAAGAACTTGTTTTGACTTGTTGATAACATTTGCCTTCCTCTTCTTTAACTTGAGTGCTTTGTGAGCTTTGTAAGTTATATAGCTCTTATCTCAATTGATATAGCTGCGATCCTAAAAGTATGCATAGTCTTTGATGGGGCTGCTGTCTGTCTGTCTACTCAATCATCTGCCTTTCCAGCTATCTTAGGAAATGTATCATGGAATTTGAATAGAGATTCTCCTCCTTTTTCTCCTTATCTCTGAGCATAGCTCAAATCTAATCTTTTCACTTTCTCCACAGATACCCTCGCCCGTGCGCACCATGAGCAGCAGCTTTCCGCTGACAATGACCACAAACACATCGACACGTGCGCCCAATCAGTCGATGCTTACGTCCTCGGTGAATAGTCCCAATGTGAGCAAAACCTACAGCAGCAGCACAACAACTACACAACGCATTGAGATACGCAGCGAGGGTGGAACTGGCGATGAAGTGGATGTGGATTCGATACGAAAGCGTTTAACAGATCGTCTGCGTCGTTCCCTCTCGAAGACCATCTCAAATGTTGCGGGCACGCCCACAAATCAAACAGATGAGGCAGGCAGTCGTTATAGTCGTTCTGTGTCGCGTTCCGTTTACGATGATGAGAAGAGCTCAAAGCGTAGCTATTCTACAGGTGAAGAGGATCTGGAGGAAGAAGAGGAAGAGGAGGAGGAATTCCGTAGTTTCAATGCCACGCGACAGTCTGTGACGGGTACACCTGTGGGAGCAGGCACCACTTGCCGACAGCTGCAGGCACCACGTGAATTTGGTGGCTGGCCAGGAGCATCGCTGCTGCTGTTGCTTGTGCCCGCCGTGGTATACTACCTCACCTGGAGCTGCACAGCGCGCAATGCGTGTCAGTTTAAGCAAGTGAATCTGACAGCTCTGCTGGATCGGAAGTATCTGCAACGTCAGGTGTTCCAGTCGCATGTGGTCGGGGCCTTTACGGCCTATCAATTTGTGGTCTTTCTGCTGGTCTCCTTGCTGCCCGGACGCCGTGTGCATTTGACACGCGAAACCTACAAGTTCAATGGACTTGGAGTCGCTTTTACCCTGCTCCTTGCCGGCGGCATTGCTGAGTATCTCAAGTATCCGGTTGTCAACTTTGTGCTGCGTCATTATCTGCGCTTCTGCATCTATGGATTGGTGAGCGCCTTCGTCGCCGCCACCTGGAGCTATTGGCGTGTGGATAAGACCAAATACAATGTGCTGCGCCAGACATTGGCCAATGATTACGGACGGAGTGGATACTTTGTGGTGGATTTCGCCTTGGGTCGTCAACTGAATCCCAAGTGGTTGGGACGTGTAGACCTCAAGCAATACTACTATCGCCTCTCGCTGGTTAGCACCTTGTTGTACGCGGTGTGCTACATCTATCAGTCGCTGCAGTGGCCCCAATGGCCACAGGCTCAGGAGGCGGGATATGTGTATCTGTTGCGCTACTTTTGGAACAATGTCAACTACGATGCGGGCACTTTGCTGGCGGCCACATCGCTTACCCTCTATGTGCTGGATGCGTTGCTCTTCGAGCATCATTTGAGCTGCTCCTTTGAGCTGCAACACGAGGGCTATGGCTGCCTGTTGCTGCTACGCTATGCCGTCACGCCGTATCTACTCAGCTCGGTTAGCAAATATTTCTATGAGCAACGTGTGCCGATTAGCTGCTCCTTTGCTCCATATGGAGTGATCCTGCTGCTGTTGCTTGGCCTGGGCATTAAGCGCTACAGCTGCGCCTACAAATACAAGTACCGCCTGAATTCGCAGAATCCGATCTTCGCCAACATTGAGACCATACACACCTACCAGGGCAATCGGCTGCTGCTGAGCGGCCTCTGGGGTCGCCTGCGTCAGCCCAACTATTTGGGTGACATTCTGGCCCTGTGCGCTCTGGGTGCACCCATGTTTCTGCGTCCCGCATGGCCGCCTCTTCTGTCGCTGTCGCTGCTCGTGCTCGTCCTGCTGCATCGCGCCACGCGCACCAATGCCCGCAACCAGGGACGCTATCACTCGTCCTGGCATCGCTACTGCACCCAGGTGCGCTACTATATTCTGCCCAAGATCTACTAAGGAGTGGAACGTGAATTTCGTTTATTATTTTCATTTCAAGTCCAAAAGACTTGACCAATCCCCCTTCCCCGCATCCCCTTTTTATATGTTTTTTTTTAGTTTATCTAGTTTTTAGTTTAATTCGAATTTTTGTATATATTCAATGCATATTCTACAGTTTTTATTTCATTTGTCCAATTTGTCCATGTCGCTCAATGTATCGCCCCACATCCCACATCCCCATTCAAATGATTTTAGTACAAAATTTTATTTCAAGACAAAGCGAAAGCAAATAACAACAAAAACAAAAAAAAAATCAAAGAAAACAAAATTTATTTAAGCCTAAAACTATATATGCTATAGCCATGATGATTATATATACTGTTAGATTTAAGCATTTAATTATTTAATGACTTGAGATTCTAAAAAGCCCTGAACAGATTTTGATTACGTGTGAACCGTGTAAATATCGCAATTACGCTATATGAATAAACTCGATTACTTTGGTTTCTAACAAGATGGAAACGCAAGCAAAGTTGTGGGAGTTATCTATTTGTTGCTGCATCGAAATATTTATTAAAATGTTACCGAAAGTATTGAAATCTCGCATAAAGTGAAACGATGGCCTCGGCAAAGCAGTTTGAAAGTGCAATGTCTATGTTTTTAGTTGTCTATGGTACATTTGAACTGCTTTAGGTATGTATTTACAGCTTGCGAACTGCTTGTGGTTTGAATAAAGCAAGCAGTGCACTACTCTTTAGTTGACACTATTTGCCGTCTGATGGCGCTCATAAGTAATTTACCAGCGCCATCTATTGCTCGCAAGCTGAAGTAGCATGAGCAAATAAGCGAATTTGAAGGTTTTTTTTGAAAGTTTGTGAATAGTTTTTGCTTTTATTAGAATTACGACATATCAATGAAATGTTCGGCTTATCCTTAGCCCCAACTAGGTCTCCGGAAGCCCTTGATGACACAATTTTGATTGTGGCAAGAAATAAGGTGCGCGATATGAACGATTATTAAAGTGGAAATGAAACTGTTGGAAAAGCGCTTAGGGGCAGCTTGGCGTGGGGGTGTACGAACAATTTGCTAATGTTGACGCCGTTATTGTATAATTTTCGTCACACGAGGCGGGGCAGTTGAGGGGGGGGGGAGGGGGAGGCGTAGGAGAACTCAGTTTCATTATCAACGCGAACGTCGACGCCGCGTCATTTGTAGCAAGCGAACCACAAGCGGCGGCATTGCCTGCGGTTTTTGGTGGTGCGTTTCTTTTTTATTTTTTGACAGTTTCCGCGTCATTTTTCTATTGCATGTTGCGCGGTGAATGCGGCCAAGGGGGGAGCATGGAGATTGACTGGAGGGTCCGCCATGGCTGGACCCGGGCAGCGTCATTATTTTGGCATTATGTGCGGCGGCGGCGGCAACGTGGAAGTTCCAGAATGTCGGTTGAGTCTCGACGCGGAGCGACGCTCGCAAACATTCGTAAATGTCATTAACAGTTGTAACGGCTTCGAGACACGCCCACTTTACGTAGGAGAGGTTGGGGGAGAGGGGGGCGGGGAAGGGTCGACTGCGGTTGCTTTTTACACAAAATTACTTCTTTTGTGGCGCGTTGACATTCATCATCATCAACATTCCGAGTGTGCGTGTGTGCGAGTGTGTGTGTTTGCGAGTGTGTGTGTGTGTGTGTGTGTTTGTTGCGCTTCGGTTGCCGTGTAAACGCCATGAAATATGCTATATAATATTTTATTTTTGATTCAATTTCGGGTAAACAACTCGAAGTTCCCTTTAAAGCTGACGCAGGGTAGCGCGACTAGGAACTGGAGGGAACTGAACTCATTCAGTCTTTTAATTACGCACAACAACAACAAAAACAACAACAACAACAAGAACAACAGCAAAAAGAAACGGAAATCAACAAATAATTATACACTGAGAGAAAAGTTGAAGTTGTTTATGAGGACGGGAAGGAGTTGAGACAGAGTTGATCAGTCAGTAAGGAAGATTAAGAGAAATGACCAAAAGAGAGGAAAGAAAGGAATGGGAAATGTAGAGAGAAAGAGTGAGAGAAAGATTGAGATTGCCAGAGAGACGGAGAGAGAGAGAAAGAAAGAGAGACAGAGTGATTAAGAGGGAGAGGTAGAGGGAGAAAGGGAGAGAAAGAAAGGTAGAGATGGAGAAAAAGAGAAAGGAAGAGGCGGAGGCAGAGGCAGAGGGAGACGAAGACAAAGAGGATGAGACAGAAATGGAGAGGGAGACTGATAGAGATAGAGAGAGAGTGATAAAGAGAGATACAGGAAGAAAAAGATTAGAAAGAGACAGAGTTAGAGAGAGAGAGAGAGAGAGAGAGAGAGAGAGAGAGAGAGAGAGAGAGAGGTTATGTTAGGCAAACAGAAAGAAAGGCAGGGAAAAACAACAAACAGTGTTAAAGAAAGAGCGAGAGGATGACAGACTGACACAGAAACAGAATGAGAAAAAGGCACAACAAAAAGAGACAAATACACAGAGAGACAAACAGAGATAAAGAAATGAGGGAAAAGATAAGAAAATTAAACAACTGCATAAAAGATAATTGGGGGGACAAAGAAGAGAAAAGAACATAAAAAGAGAAAAAGGATAGAAAAGGAGAGAAGCAAAGCCACAGATAGCAGAAGAGTGAGTAAATATATTAAGGAGTCAGTTTTCAGCTCCACTTAAAGCAAACACCTTCCCTGCCCCCCTTTTGCGCGCAGTGTAAGCAACCGCTTGCCGTTTGCTTTGTGTCCAATTGCAAGTGCTGAAAATGTTGTCGGGCTGCGCCGTCGCTGCTTCTGGTGTTGCTTTGTCTTGTTTGTGCCTGGCCACAAAGTGACAGTTGGCAAATTTGCAGCAACATTTAGAGAAAAGTTGCGCAACCACTCCCCCCATCGCACCCCTCCCTCACTGCGCTCCTGCATTCCTTTCGACGAGCTGCGGTGAAAACTTAATTGCGTCTTAGTTTCTAAACTGGCTGGAGAAATGTTTTCGCCAAATTTGCTGCAAAAAGAGAATTCATTAATAACGAAAGTGAAAATTGCTTAAATGTTTTCGACAATTTGTTATGCATTTGCTTAGTTGATGGGCAATACCTATGTGAGTTCCCACTAGGTTTTTAACCAGTTTTAGAAAGACTCCACGCAGACACAGCTCGCACAAACACGCTGTAAATCACGCCCTTTGTCAGCATCCGATAAGAGTTGGCATAAATTTAGCCTTAATTGACTTAATGCTTGTACTTTTATCAAATAATTAATTACCACTTTGCCAGACAAACCGACAGATGCGACATCAGAGCCGGACGAGCTGTAAAAGTCGCGTGGTTCCTTTAAGTTTTGCACTCGAGCTGATTTACGCGAGTTTAATAACTTTGCCTGTGTGTGTGTGTACACGCTCACACTATGCGCTCTCACATGTCCTACGCTCTCTTAGTACCACACGCACTCTCTTTCCCTGCCTGCTCTCCGCTCTCTCTCTCTGTCTCTGTCGTGCGCCACATTTGCTGTCACTCAGCTCGAGCAGAAGTAGCTGCAAATCAAACGACCAACTTGACGAGCGGCGACTGCACCAGTGATGCCAGATCAGCTTTTTTCTGACAAATCAGGCATTTTTTAGTTTTCTAATATATAAAGTTTGCCTTTTTCGCTTTATTGATTTGATATAAACATTTAAAAATAATACAAATTTAATAACATTAAATTTTGCTGATATTTTAAAATTTTTTTTATATAAAAATGTTAGCTTTTTTACAATCTTTTGAAATATTTTTTGGCTTTTTGTTTATTTTTATTTTTAGAAGCTGGAAACACTAGACTAGGTGTAGCTGAGCTGCCGAAAAAAATTGAGTTTAAAAACGTTTAATATTTAAAATTAAATATAAGGAAAAATATTTTTGAACTGAAAACTATCGGAGGTTGTGTCTTATAAATTAAGCGAGATATCGAAGAACCTATTTGAATAAGTTCTATGACAAACTGTTCTAAGTTCTACGACATTCACGCACATTTTGACTAGTTTTGTTTACGTGACGAGACTTTTCCTTCAACTGGGAGCAATCGAAAGCTTTATCTGGAAAGCCAAGCCAGATATGCAAAAACTTTATTTAATTTTTTCGATTTATTTCAATGAGTTTTGTAAGAATCCGCAAGATTTTTAGCTAGAGTTATCAAGCTGACTATCTTCTACTGAGAACTATCGGAGGCTTTAATTCGAAAACTAAACAAAATATTCAAAATAATTATTTAAACTTTTTCTTTTATTATGCCAAGCTCTCTAAGAATCCGTCAGCTCTAAATCAGCGAGGACTCCAGCTAGTCGTGTCACGCCACGTTGCCATCACTGCTTGCAACTTGCTGCCTGCCTGCCCCGGTCGACTTCAAGCAATTGAACCACATGCCGTGGGCAGTTTGTTGTTGAGACCGGTGACAGGTCTTGGGGTCTGGCTCAGGGTTCTTGGGGTCTTGAGGCTGGGGGACTTGGTGCGTGGGTGCCGCCATGTCTGGGCCAGACTGCTGCTGCCTGGCGAGTTGCCTGGCTTTGGTTTCCTTCTTGCAGCAGCAGCGGCAGCGGCGCTAATTGTCGTCTCTCTCTCCCTCAAGTTTTCTATACGTTTTGTGGCAGTTGCTGTTGCATTGTAATTGCAGCATGTCAACAATAAAAGCAACAACAACAACAACAACAACAACCAAGATCGATATCGATATCGGTCGAGCAGTTTAGCTGTCTTTGCTGTGCGACAGGGGCCCAATAAAACGATATTAAGTGTAATTAGAGCTGTAAGTGAGTTATTTATGTGCGTGTGGCTCGACTCTTGGTGGTTTATGTAGTGCAGTGTAATGCATTTTACACAGTTTGATTGATTGATGGACAGCACGGGGACACTGAAAATTGAAAGTTGTCGCCAGACATTCAATTGTCTATCGAGAGTAGGAAATTTATAATTTATTGCCCATTAAATGGGGGAGTTTTGCAATGGAGATTGGAGTGGTAATTGAAGTAAAATCAGGCCAGATAGCTTTACAAGTTTCATTAAAAATTTCTCAATTATCAATCTTACTTTTACTCAAGTTCTTCCAAAACAATCTAACTTTTTTAGCTGCTTAATTTACAGTCAAAAACTTTCATTCTTTACGCCTGCACAACTTGGCTCTGCTTGGGGTTGTCCCTGTCACCTTGCTCCTTCTTTATTCACTATTCACTCATTCATATTCATTTTGCATGCATCCACTTTTGATTCACATTCAATTGCACAGCACACTCGTCGAACTGAAAGCGAACTCAACCCAAATGAACTTTGGGCCCTTTTGTCTCTTGGCCATTATTCTCGTTCTCCTTCTCGTTCTCGTTTGATTTAAATGAAATGATAACGTGGCCAAGAACGGCGACAACAATGGCAAGTGGGTATAAATTTTATTGTCATTACGTTTGACTGTCGCTTTTCATGACATTTGCCATCTAATCGTTCGCCTTTGCCCAGGGCGGTGTGCAGAGTTCGTGCTGCGATGTCGTGTCACGCGGCGGAGCATCACTAGGGTAAGCCAAGTGGGTTTTCAAAATACTCTTAGCTGATAGAAGAAGAGCCTCTAAGACATTCAAAAAAATTTTTAAATTAATAAAAATCTTGTAGAAAAATTTAAAGAGCTGAAACTACATAATATCGAAAAAAGTTAAAATTTTTCAAATAGTTAAAAATGTAAAAATAAATATCATCTCTAATAGTTTAACAAAACTTGATTTGTGCTATTTTTTGCCTCTAACTATTATTTGGAAGTTAAACCAAATTTAGATAAAGAAATTTATGAAATAATTTAAGGAGAACCCTTGCCTAAATTCAAAATTATTTCCAATATTTTCTCAATTTTTGAAATTTTGTGGAAACAAATTTATAAAGTTATAAATAATATTGTTTGTTATTCCTTGCCTGAATCGCTCAATTTTTAACAAAGTTCTGCTGGCTGGAAAGTGAGCTTAGATGTCTTTTCGAGAACAACCTAATTTGTCACATTTGTCGATCTGACACGCTGTCATCTCTATGTAGCTCCTCTCTAGCGTCGCATTGTTTCGTGTTGCTTGGCAATCAATTTCGCGCTCACTGAAAGAGCTTTTTCTGCCTCTGGCGATGCGCTGATGTTTGATGGCTGTGTGTGCGTGAGTGTGTGGGTGTGCGAGTGTGTGTGTGTGTGCTTTGCCCTGCTTTCTTCAGCTCCCTGCCTTATCTCGCTGCTTTACCTCGCATCATCCTTCATGCCCAGCACGTTTGTTATCTTTTGTGTAGTTGATTGTTTCCGTTTTGCGTAATAAGTTGTTTCCGCTTCTCATTCGCTCGCTCTCTCTCTCTCTCTCTTTGTCGTCTATCTCTTTTCAATCTCTCTTTGTGCCACTGCACATTGGTATTTCCAATGTTCTCTTTCTTTGCCTGCGACTTTCGTTTTCATTTGCGTTAATTACCAATTTAAATGCAAACTTGGGGCCCCAGTTTCGTGACGAAGATGAATGTGCAGCCCTCGAGAGAAGAGAGAAGAGAAGAGCGACAAAAAGTCCTGTCTTTTGTTCTGTCACTTGACAACTTTGTCAAGTCCTTTGAATGCCCTCAGCTTGCTGCTGATGCGTTGGCGCATCTTTGTGCGTGTTTGTGCGTGTCTACGCGTCTCAAGCATCTCAATTGGCCAAGAGCAACACCCACGCCAGCTGCCTGAAAAGACATTGATAAGACAATTCTCAAGTTCTTTTCGAACTAATCGCAGGTTAGGCAGAGTTGATGGAGTCACAAGAAGTCTTGATTGCCATGAATGTTGATTAGGTTTTTTAATTCTTTTAGATGCAAAACTGTTTTCAAATAAATATTATTTTAATTTTCCATATGATTTAACATTTTTATGAATTATTAAAAAAATCAAATACTAAAAATTTTTTTAAAATATTTTTTTAGATTATTTTAGAAATTTTCGGTTGTTTTAGAAATAATAGCCGCAAAACATGGCTAGCAACGATTTGTATGCTAATTTGAGTTAATTTAAGTGTTCTACAACAGAAATTGTTGATTTTAAATTTTTGAAAAATTTTCAAATTTTTGCAAGGGGGTAGCATGCAAAAAATTGAAAAAATTTGAAGTCACCAAACTCTTGAAATTTTAATAGCAAATCAAAGTAGAGGCAAAACCCTGAGCAATAAGATATGCCACATGAATTTCTAGCTATTTTTGAGCAAGTTGCAAGTGAGTGTTGAAAGTTCAGAAACTGCCAGATAATCCAAAACAAAGTTAGAACAACTATAGTAAGTGGAATTATCAGCTCTTTAGATTGATTCTCAGTCACACACTGCCGTGAAGTAATCAATTAAGTAAACATTCGGCAATTCATTCACCTCATAAGGGACTCATTGGGCAGCTCAGAGTGTGAAGGGGTGAGGAAGGGAGGGAGGAAGTTTAATGACATTGACCAGGAATACGCTTAATTTATGCCAACTTCGAAAATGGAATTTTCAATGAGACAACGCGTCTGCTTTCAATTTCATTGCAATGCGAGGTTGTGCAGCCAAGGCAATGCACTCAAAGAAATTTGAAGGCAACTTTAGAGCATAAATTGGATAACTTCTACTTTAACCTTGTCACAAATTTACAGTTTCACTGTAAAAATATTTAAAAAATTATTAAAATTTTATATTTGCTTTAAAGTTTACTCTCTCAGCTAGTCTCCAAATTTTTCTCACAGTGCACGCGTTTCAAGGTCTCCATAATATATCAGAAGTCAATTTCCCATGTTCATAAATCAATGCAGGCAGTTGCTGTAGTTCAATTTGTGTGCAGGCAGAGCAGGCCAGGGGAGTGTGGGAGAGAGGTGTAAGGGGTGTAAGGGGTATACCAGTACTCTATCTATCCATTTGTCTGGCAAGTTTCCGTTACGTTTGACAATTATAAATCGTAAGTCGTGTCTGCTGCTATGACATAATCGCGATGATGCCTTAACTCTGTGGCGATTCATATTTTGCCCTGGACATGATGAATGATGCGTTTGCCGCACTGCAATGCGGCGCCACTGATTGAGTTATTGGAAGACCCTAGAGGGGGAAGCAGAGGATGCAAAGCTTGGACTAGACATGCAAATATGATAACAACACCTACAACATGCCACAAACTTGTTCGCGCTGCCCGACCGAGCATGGCCTAGCACCTCTCTCCGGTCAGCTGCAGTTTATTGTGCTGCTCCTGCTGCTGGCACTAAACAAGGACCAATACTAGTTATATTCCTGTCCAGACCAAACGAGCCATGCATGTTCCGGACCCAGGCCCAGGTCCAGGTCCAGGCTCGAGCCTATTGTTTGCCCAGACTTGGCCATGTTCGTTAAGTGGCGAGCTGCATGGAGTGGCCCTGCTCTCGGACTCGAAGTCGTACTTGGAACACGACTGGTTGCGCCGTAATTACCAGCAGATGCAGCCCGTTTCCCTATCCTCCTCTCGAGTGCTGGCAAGGACATGCCAAGGATGTGAAGTTGTCTGTGCGAAGTAAATAAAACTCGACAGACAATTAAGTTTGTTTTGTCGGGCATATTTTCCCTGAGTAATTTGCGGACAGAACTGGAGATGGAACCGGCGGTGCTGCATCTCGTTCAGGTTTGGCCAAGAAATTTGCACTAATTGTTGTTAAAAGCATTTTGTCTATGTGTGTGTGTGTTGAGTTAAAGTTGACGTATCTATTTTGCATCTCTTTGTAGTTGCTTAAATTGAATTTAGAGAATTTTGCAGTGCAGTAAAGGGAATATGCAATGTTGTCGCAGCCAAAGAGATTATTAAACCTAAATATTTCTAAATTGACTTAAGAGATATAGGAGTTCTTAAAATTTAAGTGTTTTTCATAGACTTTATACTCGGTTTACAGCCTTATATGGCTGGCATATTTGCTACTACTTCACATACTCCTTAAATGCGCCTAACTTTGCAGACATTTCTAGCATGCTAAATATTACTATAAATCCAGCGTCATATAGTCTCATTAGGGGTATTCCCACTACCCACCAAATCTGCCCCTAACTGTTTTCGCCATGCACAGTTTCTTAACTATGGTAGTATAAAAACTTTGGCCAAAAAGCACTTAAATTCATTTAATTCAAGCAGGAAATACGCAAGACTCAGGAGAAGGGGGAGCTAAAGTAGAGGGTATTAAGGGGTATTCCCCTGATCTCACAGCGCACACGACTAACTCATCATACTTTCACATATCGCACACACTTGCCGTAAAATAATTTCATACATTTTCTGCGTCTTTTTCTTTCGTTTTTCCTCTTTTTTTTGGGTGTGTGTCTAGTGCGTCTCAAAGGGTTTCGCACTTTTAGTGTGTGTGTGTGCCGGGTGTGTGTGTCTGCGTCTGTGTCGGGTGTTGGCTGTGTGCCCCGAGCAAAGGCTGCATATGAAAATATTTGCTAAGCCTTTTGCAATATAGCAACAATTTGTGTGTGGGTAGTGTAGGAGAGCGAGAGAGAGAGAGAGGAGCGAGAGAGTGAGGAAGAAAGCACAGTGTAGGGTGTAGGGGCTTGAGGGGTTTCATAGGGCCCTTACAGGTGTGTGAGGCGACCCGGAGGTCGCGTTGTAAATATTTAAAACTCATTTTGGTATATTTTAATTTGATTGCATTGCAAGAGATAGAGTTACTCAGCTTGAGCGTGGCCCGAAAGTGAGCGGCAAAAAAGCTAAAGATTTAATATGGAATTTGCGGAGATTTGCCAAGTGAAAGTAGAGAATTTGTTTAAGTTGAAATCTGAAAGGGATTTAAGAGTGTTTAATATTTATATTCTGACATGAAAAATAATTAATATTTAGGTAAAAGTAATAAAGAAATTTTAAAAATGATGATAATAACAAGAATGATTTTAATTAAATCAAATAATACCGATAATGTTAATAAAAATGGTAAACAAAAAATTTTAATTTAATATTTTTAAATGTGTTAATAGGTACAAATAATAATTATAAATACAGACCTTATTGTTTTACATAAAAAAAATAAAATAATAATAATATTAATATTTTATTTATGAAATAATGAATTCACAATAATGATTACAATAGTTAAAAATAATACAGAATAATAATAATGATAATAATAATAATAATTGCAATAATATTTTATTAATTATTTAATTATTTTTGTATAGTTTTTCACCTCCAAAAAATGCGCTTTAATATTTTTAATCTTGCCAAAATATTAACCAAAAATTTTCCCGCTCAAATTAAAGATTTCCATTCGAGGCAGCCTCCCAATTTGCAACTGCGTAATTCATTCAGCGTGCATCATGCAACACTGTCGAATGCGTCCAGCTGCACTTGAGAGCACCAATTGTCAGTCAGGCTCCTTTTACCCCCCATCCCCCCTGTTTGCTTTCTCCTCCCTGTCATATTAACATGCTCCTTGCTTGGCCAAGGCACTTGGCCTGAGCTGCGCTGTTCATTAAGAATGCGCCAGCAAAAGTAATCATAATCAGTCAGCAGGGAGCAGATGAGTAAGGGAGTAGGGGAGGAGAGGGGGAGGGGGAGGGGGAGGGGGAGGGGATTGGGGGAGGGGGTGGAGAGGGGTCAACCCACGCTTGCAGACGTTGCGGCGCGTGAAGAGCGCAGCAAAGAGCGACCTCAAGAGCCGCCAAAAAGCAAGAAGCGACGCTCTCTCCAAAAAGGTACAAAAACATTGAAAACTTTTAATATTCACTTCGTCGATGCTGCTGCATAAATTAAGGCACTCGATGGGGTGTGGAGAGGGAGGAGGGAAGGCGGCGGGGCAGCTGCCTGTGCTGACTGCAACAAAAGTTGCAGACCAACAGCCGCAACAGCTACGGGGAGAGGTAAGCAGGGATGGAGGCGGGCGCAGTTAAAAGGGTCTGCCAAACCAATGAAAGCCACTCGGTGGCTGAAGAGGCCGCCAGCAGGACAGACCCGGGCCCAGACCCGGACCCAGTCCCAACCAGACCCGGCCCAAACCAAGAGACCGGCCAAAAAGAGACTCACAGCGCGCAGCGAAATGCAAAAAGGATGCACGAGAGATTGACTACAACTTGTGGCGCCTTTGTAGCAGACACGCTTGCAGGGCTGCCTCTTGTTGTTGTTGCTTCTCTTGTTGTTGTTGTTCCTCTTGTTGTTGTTGTTGCTGCTGCTTGTTGCCCTCGCTGTTTGTTATTGCACTTTTGCGTGGCGTTCGAGCCCAAAGTGCGCCCCCGTTGTCGGCCCGAGCACTCGGCTTCACTTCAATGAATACTTTATGGGTTAATAATCGTAAAACCATTCAACAGCAACAGCAGCACCTTTCCACCCCCGCTTCTGCCCCCTTCTCCCTCTGCTACTCCTTCTCCTCTTTCGTTTGGAGCAACTTTTGTGCGCGAAAATTCATAAACAATGTGCATAAAGCGCAAAATGTAGCGCTTCTGCGGGATGACCCCAGGGGAGCGGAACTTTGTTGCCATTTGCTGTGGTGGCTGTAGGGGAGTGAGAGAGGGGGAGCAACTTGCTCTGTGTGGGTGCGTCGATTGCTTGTCGCACTGCACTGGCAAATTGTGCGCCGCCACCCGCTGCTGCCTCCTTTGCTGTTGTTCTGCTGCTGCTCTCAAGAGTTGAGTTTGGCCAACAATAGCAAAAAAGGCAGCTGTTGTTTTGGCTACAGCTGGACAGCTAAATAGACGTGGGTAGAGGGGGATGAGGGGAAGGGAAGGGGTGGCAGGTGGAGACTTTCAGTTTGAGCAACGCTTAGCGTGGCTGCTGTGCCACGTTGATTTTGTGTTCGAGGTGTTGTCATTGTTGATGTTATTGTGCTCCGTTCTTGATGATGATGTTGTTGCTGTTGCTGTTGTTGCTTTTGTTGTTGTTGTTGCGCAGATTAAGTCGCATGAAGTGGGCGTTTATACTAGGCTGAGACGATTAAGATTGTTAGCTGCAAGTTGTGGGAAAATCTGAATGAAATATGCATACAACCATTAATAACTTTATTTGCAGTTTGGTAGAGGAGTTTGATAGGTTTTATGATGTAGAGGAATTTATTTATAATAATTTTGAATATATTTTTATTAATCTGTTTAATTAATTTTAGTATTTAAACTCACTCTTCTTTAATGCTTGATTTATTAAGAACTGATTCCTATTGATAAAATAAAACTTTTCTTTATAATAATAATAGTATATAAAAAGTTTAAAAAAGAATATCTAAAATAATATAAAAAGACACTGTTCTCATGTTTATAAAAAATATTTGTCTATCTGATTATATCGTATAATATGATCAAAATAAAATGAAGAATTGGCAATAAAAAAATTAATTACAATGACAAATTCAAATACATTTTTTAATAAAATTAAAAATTATAAAATAAAATTATAGTTAAAAAATAAAATTAAAATTAAATTAAAAATAATTAAAAATTAAAAAATTATAAAAATATTTAAAAAAATTTAAAATCAAAATTTAAAAATTATTAAAATTTAAATAAATTATATAAAAGATTTTAAATTTACAAAGATATTTTAAAAAGTCGAAAATTCATAATTTTAAATGCGAAAGACTAAATAATTGACCAATTAATATTAATAAAAATCTAAAAATCAAAATGAATAAATAAGGTAATAGTAAAAAATTTCAAAATAATATGGTTTTTTTTACCATATAAATTTCCCTATCTTTAACATAAATTATAATCGCAATCATCATAAAAATGTATTAATCTACAGATATCACAAACTTATTCTGGCCGTAAGTACTTAGTCTGCCATATAAAGAAATCACGAGCAAACCGAGATAATCTTAATGGGCCACCATCTCCACATGACCCTGTTCAACTTAAACCGCACGACGACCTTACTCTCATCCCCCTGCCAAGGGTCACTCTGCCCCTCGAAGCGTGAAAAAGTCATTCGATACACTTAAAAAGTGACCCAGCTAGAAAAAAAATATGGCTAAAGATTGCAAAAAATATGACAAAATTTGCAGAGCCAAAAAAAAAAGAAGAAGAAAACTGCACACACAAATCTTCCATCGTTTTACGTAAATAGAATTTATCAAATTTAATTTCACGCTTCGTGCGCTCATTTCTATTTAAAATTTGAGTGGCGTCCGGGAAAGCGGAAAAGCGCAAATGGCAGAAGAAGAAAAGGCCAATGAATGTCAAAAAATGTGACCATAAATGACAGGGCACCTCCCCCCCGGGGATGGGCACAAGTGTCGCCGCCAATGAGTACAATAAATTTTGGGTACAGGCAGGGTGATAGCTGTAAGGGGACACTCAAACTAGGGTCTAGCCTGGCATAATATTGCTATCATTGACTAATAGAAAGACTACTTGATAAAGGTTGCAATTGAAATCGGCATCGGCAACGGGACCCAAATTAAAGTTATGCGACGCCTCAGTGAACTGTGCAAATATTTTTGGGTACATTTCGCAAGCGAGCAGCCTGAAGTTTGCGCTGTTGCTGCTGCCCCAAGTCATAATTTTGCATATGCCTACGCTGCTACAAAAACATGTCAAGTGGGGGGAAGGAAGAGAGGAGGAGAAGAAGAAGGGCAAACAAAATCTTGCGTGTCAAGTGTTGTTGCGTAGCTGTTTTTCAGCTTGACTTGCTTTTTGACTAGGGTTGGCCGTACCCCCTCTTTGCGCACGCCTCTGCCTTGTCTTGTTCTGCCTCTTGTCTTGGCATAATCAAAAATGTATTTAATTTGCTTTTATTTAAACTTTTTGGCGCTTGTGGCACATACATATTTGATATATGTGCGTCATGCGTGGTGATATGGTGTGGAAAATTACTTTGTATTTTAATGAGTTCTTAGGGGTTACGAGGGTTGTGGGTAGATAAGAAAAGGAAACTAGCTGCTGCGCGACAAGTGAGTGTGGATCATAAATAAAGCAGCTGTCAAGTTGATGTTGTAGTTGACATAATGGTAACTGCCTCTGTCGCTGCCATAAATTCTTTTAGGCCATAAACTGAAATTAAAACTTTTACACATTTCATACGGCCTGGAGGCAGCAAAACAATAGATTAAACATTTATTCCAGCTACGGTAGCCAATGAAATTCCACTTGGACAGAATCGGTAATCGAAGCTGCCGCAGGGCAGGGATTGCAAGCGACACTCTCGCGTTAGTTGGCAACTCTAGCGCAAGTGCAGCGAGGCGTAGCTTTTTTAATAGAGTCATAACTTGGCTTCAACTAATGGCGGCCCCAATGGCAGCACAGACTTTGCTTAGCCATAACATAAAGCCCTCGTTGCGGCGCCCCGCCCTCCTCTCCCCTTCTCTTGCTCTTCTCTCTCTTTTCTATGTTCCCTGGCGTACACGACTTTGGTTACGATTCAATTTGCAGTGGACGCGTTTTGCTTTGCCCGTTTTTTAGTGGTCTGCGGCCTTAAAGTATTTGCTGCCTTTTTTCAGGCCAGTTTGGAGAGGGAGAAAAGAGAGGGAGGGGGGACTACCTGGCAGTGTCGTAAATGTGTGGAAATTGTGGGCTCTCTTACATGTTCCACGGGCGGTCGCGCTGCAGCACTGTGTGGCATGCGGCCAGTTTGGTCAACGGGGAGAAAGAGAGGAGAAGAAGAGGACTGGGAAGCCGACAGGGCACTCATAATTGTCTTGGGCAAAATGTTCGTGTAAAATTTTAATTGCTTTTTAGTGCAAACACTTGGAAAATTTGTAGTTTAGCTTGTCTAACAAGATCTTAGCAACAGGCCAAAATGTCAAACATGTTTCGGCCCATGCACTGATTGGCCACAACACACAGGGCATTATGTCTGTCGATATGCTGTGGGTTGGTATTTATTGCTGGACAGGAAGAGGAAGTGTCAGCCGCAGGGCATATTAAATTATAAAGATTGTGGTTGATATAAGAAGATGTTGGAATGTAAGTAACAAGCAGAAGAAGGCATCTGCGAACCCATAAAGTATATACCTATAATCTGAGTCAGTATCAACAAGCAAATTGTTAGAGCCTTGTCTGTCTCTCTGTTTCTCTGTCTGTCCGTCTGTCTGTCTGTTTGTATAAGCACCAAGATCTCATAGAGTACAACAGCAAAAGCTACCAAATTTTGTGGTAACATTTAGGTAAATTGAAGTGTCAAGGTTTAATTTCTAATTTGAGCCACGCCCCCTTTCACTTTGTTCTTTTGAAGATCTTTTCAATTTCAACAAGTAAATAGTTAACCCGCTTCTACCGCCTCTTAACACCTTAAAACTTTCCCTGTCCATGCAAAACTTGCTGCTGGAACCAAGCTTATCTATTTCGCACTTTAATTAAGGTGCCATAACTCAACGAGCAGCCACAATAGTCGTGGGCTTCATTGAGCTTTAAGACAAAACAAAACAAAACAAAAGTTGACTGCAAAATGGCGACCCTGATGCGACCTAACCGCAACCGCACAATGACAGCCACGCCTTGCAGAAGGGGGCGTCGCGACAGGCAGGGCCACAAGTTCACCTTTTAATGAGGCAAAGAGTTGATGCCACATAACGAGGCCATTATAGTGTGGCATTGTGGCATCGCAAAGCCTGCGTGGCTAAGCAACGCAGGGCGAAAGATAAAGCCAAAGCGCGCTTGGGCGAGCGAAAGCTTTATTGTTATTTTAATTAGAAAACTTAATGCCAGCCAGCAGGCGGCGGGCGACTTCAATTAGTGAGCTTTAATTGATTTGGGGTCAAGGCATACCGACTTGTTATGAAGATATATGAAATAATTCCCGCAAAATTGTTGCCAAAAAAAAAAGAGGGAGGAAAAATGCAGCAGGACCACAAGTATTTTGCTCGTTGTAAAAGGGATAAAAAGACGAAGGCGAGGCAACTCCCAAAAGTATGCAGCACTCCCGTTGCACGCACACACACACAGACACACAGGGATTCAATCCCTCACACACACAGACAAAGGCAGGTGTTGGTCCCTGCGCACATCAGGCGCTGCCATAGGGAGCTGAAAGGCAACCGCAAACTTGGCCAGCTCGTTGCAAAAGTAGCATTTTATTTTCGCTCCGTTTCAGTCAGATGAGTTACCTCTCCCCTCTCCTCTCCCCTTCCAGCCACGCCCCGTCTCACGCCCCTCATGGCACCCCATATGCGAAATTGTTTTATAGTTCCCCAGGAACGGTCAGTGCGGAGTGCGCCAGGCAACAACAATGGCAGCTGAAACTGGAGAAAGGAATGCAGCCAAATTTGTGTACCCTGTAGTTGTGGAAAGCGGGAAGGATTGACTGCAATTCGTGAAGGCTCGGCAGAGATAAAAGATGAGATAAGTAAACATAATTAGGATTAATATATTATAATATTAGCATATTATTGAGCAGAAAGTTCTTATTATGAATGATATAATTTCAATTCTCATATTATTTAGATAACTTCTTAGATCACTATATAGAGAAGGGAATATATCAAACACGTATTATTATATTACATATATACCTTTTAGTTTTTACCAAGAAATTCGTTGTATTGTATTGCAACACAAACTCCCTAAAACATATAACTTCTTGCTCCAACAACCGATTTCAATTTTCTGCTCTATACTCCACCAATATACCCTCGCTAAGTTCACTCCTAAATTGGGCGTTGAGTTTGTTTATGGCCAACTCGTTGTGTTACAGCGGATATGCCTTAAGTTGTATATCCGTTAGTCCAAACTCCCAGTGTGTGTGTGTGTGTGTGTATGTAGGGGATGCTTTAGAGCGTAGAGTTTCATGTTGAAGCGTTTAACAAAACACGGTAAATTGCATCAAGCAGCAGCAGTCTCCCTTCCCCCACTGTAACTCTAGACCAAGCTCAGCCAATGCAGAGCTATGTATGCTATAGTATATATAGTTTGTTATGTGAACTTGTACACTAAGCGATTTTATTGAGGCTTTGCCTTGCTAAATTTTCTATTCTCTCTGTGTGTGTGTGTGTGTGTAATTTGCTTGGCCTACGTATTGCCATGCTGCACCTGCTGTGAAATCGGATTATTTTCCTGAGTTTCCTGATGTGGCATGTGTAAATACGACAAAAGCATGAAAATTGCCTGAGGTTGATAATATTGTTATGGAGCTAGGTATGTGCCATGTGCGGTTGAATCGATGTGAAAATGATATAATTGTAGGGAATTTATGAGGAATTTTCTGAGCTAAGCGAGTAGAGAAACATTTACGGAAAATGTAAAGTGGAAAGCAATTTGCGGTTTATTGGCTTGGTTAGGTACCTATGAGCTGTGGGATTGTTTCGATTAAGACTTTAAGCTCTATTTAAGATTTACATTATGTTCAAGTGTTCACTAAATTTTCTTTCTGAGATATCACAGACTAGTGGCTAGTTCTCTTACTGCATATCAGGTTTTAATTCTTTCCTGTCCTCATTAAGTTTAAGCACAGCTCAGTGCGATTTCAATCAGCCTGCGAGTAAGTTATTAACGCAGCGTAAAGCAAACATTAAAGTCGATCAATAGATAATACAGACCCGCAGACTAGTCCAGTCTGGGCCTCCTGGCTTGATAGAGCCATCAAGGAAGTTTGCTCTCAAGCGCTTGCGCAGCGCACTTTAATTAAAGTCACGAGCGGGCAAGGGGGCGTGCAGAAGCGGCAAGGGGCGTGGACAAAACTTTTTAATTACAGCCAGAGCGAGGCTAGAATGAAGCTGGTATTGCAGCTTGGCTAGTTTGATTTGGCGATAGGCGTTGGCTGTGCAAATAGCTTGCACGGAGAGGTTTGCAACTAGCCACGGTTGGTTTATCAGCACGCCACGCCCCCTTTTGAGCTGCAGTGGGCGAATGTGGTCATTTTTCGCGCCAAGTGCAAATTGCAATTGCTCCTCTCTCTCTCCTTTTCTCTCTGTGCAAATAAGCAATTATTTGGCTTAATAAGTCAATGGACAAGGCGCAACCGGTCTCTGTCTCTCGCGAGTCGCTTGATTGGTGTCTGCCTAATAGAATTTCTATGCCCTGCTCCTCGCTGCCCCCCCTGCCCTGCTAAATAGTCCGCATAAAAGTTGCGCGCAACAAAGTTGAAGGCACAAAGTAAATGAAGCTGCCGCCGTCGTCGCCGCAGCCTCAATTTAAAATTAAGCTCATGAAAAGTAGTTAACCTCACGCGGGCTGCGGCCAAAGCCACCCCAAAAAGACCCCAGACCCGCAGTGCAGAGCCAGTGCTAAAGCCAAAGCCGTTAACTACAGCACAAAGTCAACGAGAAGGCAGACAGGGGTGCGCAAGGGGAGGGGATAGAGAGGGGAGAAAGCGCTGCCAAGGCAGGCTCCTTGTTCGCATTAAAGTAAGCATGAAATTAAAGCTAACCCCAAAGGCGAGTTGCAAATAAACTGCAGCCTCAGTGGGTGTGGGGGGAATGTAGGAGGGGGGAGAGGGGGGATTGCTGTATCTTAAGCTACGTGGGGGGTGGGGGGTTGGTTGCCCTGCAATGTTGTTGCATCAAATTAGCAGCCATGTTAAGTAAAAAAGAGAAGCGCGAATTTTATTTGGCGTCTGTTGTTCTGTTTGGTAGCAAAGAAGATACAAAGGAAAATGAAAACAGTACAAAGCAGTAGCTACACTGAGAGAAATGTAGGTACAGTAAAGAAAGTTGAGAAAATTGAGAGCAAGAAAATCTTAATGAAAGAAGGACTTTATTTTATTCTCTCAAGAAATAAGTTAATATACGAATTCAATAAAGGATGACTGGTAATAATTATAAGAAAATATTATTTGGGTTTCTTTATTATTAGAAAATAAATTTCTATGTTTCTTGATGTTTTCTATACGTTCTCAAACAATATCCACATTTATCACTAGTTCCATTTTATCTTTTTGCTCTCTCTCTCCAGACGCTCATCTCGCACTGCAGCCAGAGTGTTTCTTGCTTTTTATTTTTTTGGCTCTTTAATTTTTTGCAACAATTTGTAGACGTCAGAGAGAATAGACGATGCTCATTTCCGCTTCCCCTCACATTTTCTGCTATTCATTTTCCTGACAACTTTAAGCATTCTGTGTGTGTGTGTGTTTCCTTTCGATGTTTCCTTTTGCTGCTTTCCGGGCTCCGATATTACAGCACCCAAAGGTGTAATTGAATCAAATAAGCAAAATTTCAGATTACTTGAAAATGTTGAACGGCGGCGGCACGAGACGAGACGAGCTCATTTCGCAAGGGGCAATCAGTAGCAGACGGCGGGAGGAGGACAAGGAGAGAGAGGGTGGGGGGGGGAGGGGGCGTTTAAATGCAGTGGCTGGTGAGGTGTGTTGGTTTGCTCCCGAGGGTTGTTGCCGTGTCTGAAGATGCCAAAGGGCACAGGAAGAGGGAGAGGGGGGCCAAGGCTGCCTATTTGCCGAGCGAGAGCGTGTTTTATTGCAACTTGCGGCGGCTGTGGCAGCTTCAGGGGGGAGAGGGGGCGGGGCGCGGGCTGCATTTATGGTAATAATTGAAACAACAATCGAGCGCTACAAGTGCTGCGCCTGAGTACCTGAGTGCAATCAGTGAAAGTGCTCGCCACAGGCGCCTGTCACTTCCGCCGGAAGCGGAAGTACGCACAGCAAAAGAGATAGAGAGAGAGAGACGGCATGTAAATACTTTTCACGCACATATGCACACACAGCATAATGCTCGAAACAAATATTTAGGCAAAGAATTATGCAGGGCCAGAGACAGAGACAGAGACAAGAGGGAAAAGAAAGCGAAAGAACTGACTACAAAAATGTTGTTTAAGCTGATTTTTTCTCCGAGCAGGTGCAGAGGAAAGGGACGGGGAGGAGGAAGGGGGACAGTCTGGTGATTTATGTGCACTGTTGAAGGTTCAAATAAGCGTTAAGTTTTCATTTCCGCTGGCGCCGCTGCCGCCGGCCCAGAGTGAAATATATCTGCACAAAAATGAAACTGAAAAGAAATATTATTGTTTTTGTTGTTGTTTTCCCTTCTTTGCTCGCTTTGGTATTACAAAACAAATTAAGAGAAATGTTAAAACAAAACACATGGCAGCAAGTTGAAGTTCAAGCGGATTTCGTGCCGAGTTGCTCAGAAAATAAATTACAAATATTTTTGCTAGCTTTTCCTTTCCGTCTCAGAAGCAGGTGGAAAGCAGAGCGCAGTGGCTTGGAATGCCAGCCAAGTTTGGCTCTAGGAGCAGTTAAAGGTTAAGGTAAGTTTGCAGCTAAATTTATATATAATATATACAAAAATATTACTTAACTTTTAAAAATTCTCGATGAGTTGCTAAGCTATGATAGACATATATAAATATATTGCTTAGCATCTTCAAATTTCTATAAGTTTCTTATCCATCTACACAGGCAAAATTTCAGCTGTTTTTCTCTGAGCCATGCAATAAATTAGCAGCAAAAATTTCTCATTAAAATTGCCAAAATTGCTGTGCAACTTTCAGCGCACGCAGGCAACCCCTTAAGGCGAAGGAGAGGCAGCTCAACGCGCAACGTTAATCAATGTTGATATGCAGAAAATGATATTTCAAAGAACAACACAAAGTGTAGAAAGAGGGAGAGTAGAAGGTGGGGAGGGGGAACAAATTTACTTCGCTTACACTTTATTTATTGCGTTCGCAAGCGTTTTGTGGCTGCTCAGCTGAACGAAGACGAAAGCTCGCGCTGTGCGTACAATGCGGCGTATGCGCAATTTATCAAACCTAACAACGGCAATTAATTTGTGCACTGCCGCTCGAGCTTGTTAAAAATAAACTTTTATAAATCAAACGTAACGAGCGTGTAACCTAACGGGCAGGTAAGACGAACCCCAATTCCATTCGCATCGCCCTCGTCTAAAGGGGGGATGGCTTTTCATTAGGGTGTTGGCAACTTTTCACATAAAACTCAATGGGAAAAATATTTACGTTGGATTGGTTGTTGTTGTTTGGCAATCGTGACTTGGGCTTTGTTTCGCTTGCCACGCGGCGTATGAGTTATTTATTTTTGAATTATTGGCAGACGAAAAAGACTAACACACAAAATGAAATCGAAACCGAAGGGCGTGTTAATGCCTGTTTAAGTACAGTCTGCAGCGGTGTCTGGCTGGGTTTGTTTGGGGGAAGGGAGAAATGTAGAGAGAGGAATAGGAAGATAAATAAAAACTCTTTAAAAATGTCGACTAAAAATACTTTATATCATATTGTATAAGCAGCAGAGCATATGTAATCACCGTATTGGCCATGGCTACGGACACGCTGCGATCCATTTTATACAGTCCCAATACGTTGAGTTTTAGCGGGTTTCTGGCGAACTGCAGCGCAAAGCTATCGAACTGAAAGAGATGAAAGTTAAAAGGATTAAATTCTGTAGATATTCCTATACACTCACAGCCAACTGCAGTCGCACATCCATACTAGGCTCATATGTTGTATACGTTCCCAGCAGCTTCACCAGTTTGGCATGTCGCTCGAGCACATGAAACATAATGGAGAATGTGATATGCTGATCCACCATATAGGCTGTAGAGCCCACGGCGAGCAATAAGGTGGGCCAACGTAACCAATCCACTCCGAACATATTGTGTCGTATGGTGAGGAAAGCATAGAAGACCCCGGCGACCAAAGAGAAGTGCGTGATGAAGGCGACGCACAGAGCCTGAATGCCAAAGATGCGAGACATGCGCACCAGCACCGACTGCAGTTGCGATTGCATTTGCGCTAAGTTGTCCAGGCGATCGGCCAGGTCGCAACTTCGCAGCTGACGTACACCACGACGTGGATCCAATTCTAGGGACCGCAGCTCATCCAATATCGAACTCAGTTCCTGCTCGAAGAGCACATAGTGTCCATGTACAGTGAGCATGGCAAAATAATATTGACTAAGCGTTATATTTAGCAGAGCTATAAAGATGGCCATGGCCAACACGCTTAGCGTAACACCAAGCGTAAGGCGTTGCCGTAATCCATACAGTGCCCACGTGGCATGAAACACTTCCGACGACAAGCCACAGATGGCTTTGCTAATGATGCCACGTCGCCAGAGGCGCATCACCTGCGGCTGCTGCAGCACCATGAGGCGCATACTCTCGATCAACGAGATGATCTGTTCACGTTGCAACCAACGATTGAGCAGCGTGATGAGTATACAAACCACACGTACACCCATGACCACAATGAATATGTATTCGTGAAACTGATTGAGATGTCCCCAGAAATTATTCCAGATGCGATTGTGTACAACCACCGGCACCAGAGAGCAGAACGAGGCGGTCACACAAACAGCATAGATCGTCGCACGGCTGGTGATTCTTGCATGTCCTGTCCGCATGTCGATCTCGAAATTGATCACACCCAACATACGACCGTAAAAATAGTTGGCGAGCAACAGAAACCTGACCGGGTCAACCATGGTGACACAATTAACTGACTTCTGCGAGCAGGAGAGACCCGAGTGTCTATTGAAATTAATGAAAAAGAAGGTCACGCGATAAGATCTGAAATTAGCTCAATATATAATATGTTATGTAGGTCTAATGAGTTGATGAGCGATTGGCTGGGTAGATAGATAGATAGAAAGGATAGAAAGGCAAGTCTTGTGGGGAAATTTAGTCTACGTTAGGCATGACTTGCAGTCGGTTGAAATAATTCCATTTGTATATATTGTAGAATACTTTAGGACTACACTCCCCTATTTAGGGGTACACTCTCCGAATGTTGTAATTGTCCAAAAAGGGTAAACGAACTTTGTGAAAATGTCTGTAACAGGCGGAAGAAGGCGTGGCAGGCTCCATAAAGGGTATGTAATCTTGCTCAGGATCACTAGCCGAGTTCATTAAGCCATGTTCGTCTGCCTTTTTGGCTATCTGTCCGTCTGTCTGTCTGTCTGTCCGTCTGTCTGTCCGTCTGTTTGTCCGTCTGTCTGTCCGTCTGTCTGTCCGTCTGTCTGTCCGTCTGTCTGTCCGTCTGTCTGTCTGTCCGTCCGTCTGTCTGTCGGTCTGTCCGTCTGTCCGTCTGTCTTTCAGTCTGTCTATCCGTCTGTGTGTCTGGCAGTCTGTTTGAACGCACAGATCTCAGCTATTATAAAGGCTTGAGGCACCAAAGTTGGTATGTTGGTTTTGTTATATCATACGCCACAAGTTCAATTCAAATTTGGGATGCCACGTACACCGCGTAAAACTACTAAGGAAGTCGAGACAGAAACAATGTGTCTTTTCGTGTAAAAATCGCTAGATTTTTTACAGAAGGGGTAAAATTATAAGTTCTCTCCAGATATACCCAATTACTTACAGATGAAAATTTTAAATCTTTTAAAAACGAAATCAATTTAGGTCACAAACACCCCTGAATATGCTAAAGCAACATGCAACATTTAAAATTAGCTCAAGGGGCCAATCAGGGTGCAAATTTCAATGCAAAATCTTTTACAAGTTGCGGGCTATGCAGCAGGCAAATCGATTAACAAGTCACAATGAGTTGCAATAAAAACAAAAACATAAAGTTGATGTAAAAATAACTATAAAATTGTGTGCTTGTTGCCATTCAATGCAGATACTTGCTGCATAATCCTCTTTGGATTACGTAGCTACAGAGTGTAGCTGCCAATTAAAATACGTTTTCGCATCTAAGGCCATTCAACTAGCTGGCAAAAAGTGCAAAATACAGTGTATATATATATGTATATAGATGAGAGTGTGTGATGGAAAGCATACAATAATAATAGAATATAAACCAATTAGTGAAAACAAAAACTCAGCCAGTTTTCTGCTTTGGCTTGTTTTGGCAAAAGTTTTATCCGTTTATCGCGTCAATTGCAATCGCAATTTCGCTCAGGCGCTTTTCGCTTTTCACTTTTCACTCCTGTGTATGTGTGTTTCCGATTTGCATTTAAGTGAATCGAACACACAAAAACGCATTCGATCGGGCCAAAATCGGGACAAAAGGCAATTCAATTAAAATGTACGTTGTTTTCGTGCGAGCTCGAAGCGAGAGCAAAACATTTAATACAATTTGCGCAATTAATTTCAGGAAAAATTCGCGTTAAACTAAGGAAAACTGCTGATGCCATATGCACGACTAACACACATATATAGCATGTATATAGTGCAACAAAAATGCAATATTAATGGCTGCCATAAATGGCAGACAAACGACAAGGCGACTCGATACGCCTGTGAAAATATTTTTGCTTTTTGTGTAAAAACAATTTGCACAAATTGCTGACCCGCAAATATGTGGGCCAAAACACACACAGAAGCACAATTTGTCGTATTGTTTGTCAAACGGCCGAAAGAACCAATGCGATTCTGGTTCCGGCCAAAATGAATGATGTCGAGTCATTCATCTTATTCGGCGGGTCACTGCTGCCGCTGTAGCTGTGGAAGCTGTTGTCGTTGCGGTTTTTGGGTCAAGGCAAAAATACAGAGAACAAAAAATAGCTAAAAAACTGAAAGAAATTCTCCTGGATACCATGGTCATTTAAGGTATTTTTAGTTGAGCACAAAATAACAAAAGGAAAGTGAGTAAAGGAGTGAAGATTGATTGGCAGATACTGCTTGGTTTACTTTTCATTTTATTTAATTTAAAACAAATTATATATAAAGAGTGGGTTTAATTTATATGGATCTAAATAAATTAAAGAAAATAATGTAGATAATTAAATTTGCATTTTTATTAAATTTAAATTTAAAATAAACTTAAATATAATTTAAATATTATTATAATTTTTAGTAAGTAGTTTGGGATAAAAAAAATTAATACACTTTAATGTGGAAAAGAATTGAAAATGAAACTAATAATAATAATAAAAAAGCGGCAAAATAAATAAAATAATAAATTAATATATATTTTTGTACATTTTTATATATTTTTTATTTATATTTTAATATTTTAATTTATTTAATTCTGAAATTATTTAATTAACTTTCTAACTAGACTTGATAGCTAGATAGTTTTATGCAGTTATGGATACATATTATTTAGTTTTAGTTACTTGAAGGCTAACAATAAATAATTCCCCCCTTTAAGAGGTAGATTTTACAGGGTATTTCATATAAATTAGTAAATCGATTGTAGCAAAATATAGCTGAGCAGCTTGAGATGACTAAAACAAACAATGTTACGCAGTCGACATGTTTGTGTAAGAAGACTTTAAAGAGGAAGAAATATATATAGTGAAACTGTTGAGTGAGTTCCATGAGGTTACACCTCGATGCTTATCTTTATAGAGCGCTAACAGGCTGCCGCTGTGCTTAGTTCCTATTCTCCCCCCCTCCTGCGTTGCCCACCTGCTGCTTCTTGCTTACCTTGAGGCAGCTGCAACAACTGCAGCAGGCAGGCTGCACGGCATGCAGCCATCAATCAATCGATGCGCAGTCACAGCGAGTGCATAAATTTGCAGCAAGATGCTTTAATTAAAGCCAGCAGGGGCGACGGGGGAGAGGGGGCCTCAGTGTAGTCGCATTATGCTGCCTGCCAATTGGGGAATAAATCTCTTTGCGCCGCGCCGTGCGATGCATTCAAAATGCTAAATTAGTAAAATGTCACTTTCGCTTTCAACTTGTGGCAACACTTGTGGCAAGGGAATGCTCCAAATGCTGCTGTTGCTGCTGCTGTTGTTGATCAAAGCGCAGCGCCGACAGCGGAGAAGCACATAAATTATCACAGGGCTAAGCAGGCACAGACAGCGATCCAGGGAAGGGAGGGAGAGGGCGAGCAGGGTGTGGCAAGTGTTGCCTGCTGCCGCCTGTTGCGAAATTTGTTGCACATGTGGCAAGCAAAGCATTGACATACTTCAAAGTGTTTGCTCACTGCATTGTTGTACAGACAGAGAAGTGGACAGAGAGGGGGTAGGGGGGATTACGTTGTCTGCGATTTAATTTCGGTTTTATGCAGCACTCCGATATGGCATGTTATAAATATTTGCAACACTTTGACAAAGTTGAAGTGCTGCACAGATGCAACAACACGCGCAGCTGTAGCTGTATTTGCATACGTATCTGCAACTGTAGCTGTAGCTGTATCTATGCAACTGTTTGCATCTTCCTGCTTAGTTGTCCATAGGCGCCAGTGCGCATAAAATGAAATTCCTTATCGCCGGCGCTCTGCAAAAAACTCTTTCAATCGTTTTCTTCTCTTTTTTTGTGCGCTGTCTGGCAATTTGTAAGAGAAAGAAAGGAAGGGAGAGGGAGGGGGGAAGAGGTGCACACCAGACGACAGCCACAACTGTTGCCCCACGCAGACACTGACCAGCCTCAATGGAGCTTTAGTTGGACACAGCTTGGATTTAAGTTCTCAAAGGGCCTTTTTTGGTTGCCTCAACCAGCATTTGCATTGTCTAAGCTAAGACGCTAGCAGACTTTGAATAGACTTAGTTTTAAATTTTATGATATTTAGGAATGTAACAAAAAAAAATTTAGACAAAACTTACGAGGATTAGCTTAAAACTTTAAGCTTGAAAATTAAGTAAAATCTGTTCAAATGGGTTATTATACGCTTCTTATATAGATATCTTAATTAAATTTTGCAAATATTATATTCAATGTATTTTTTATTTGCTCTACAAATTTCATAGAAATCGTACAACTGTAACATTAGAAAATCTTAGAATAAAAACGGCCAGATTTAAGTATAAACATAATGCATAACTTTTTAGCATATCTCAATCAAACTGCTCTAGTTTGAATTTGATGCTAATCTTTAAATATTTTTAAAATTTCATAGAGATCATTTAAAACATAGCTACCAATCTTTGTAATCTTTGCTTTCTGTGTTTTTTCTTAAGCTGTTTTACACAAATATATCTTTTATTGTGATCTGGTATATTCTTTAAATTTCAACTATATGCAAAAGTTTCTACTATCTAGTTTCTGTAACTTTTCGTTTCTGTATTTTATATTAAGCTGCTTAACTAAACCTCTTCCCAACTAAATTCTTCACTCTGTATAACCTACTTTTTTATCACCCTATTCAGCAAAGCTCTCAGGCACGTTGACCTCTTTATCTGCAACAAGACTCTACCATATAAATTTTAATAAGTCTCCCGAATTTATTTAACTCTATAAATTCTTACGCTCTCGCCCAACTCACGTGTGTGTTTGAGTGTCTGTGTGAACTCTTGCCGGCAAAACTAATTTAGATTCAATTAATTAACTGCACACACTCGCCGCGCATGTGAATGTGAATGCGAATGTGAACTCCGATTCGTATACGTATTCACACTCGCATTCGCATTCGCATTCGGTTGGCGGTTAGCCAAGAAACAAGAGTGCTTGCAGTTTGGCCAGCGGCTTGGCCGAGATTTAAGCGATAAACGAGTGGACCGAACTACCAATTGAAGCTGCAAATTCATATGCGTATGTGTTCATATATATATAGAAGCCATATGTGGAGTGCGGGAGGAAGAGAGGGGAAGAGAGAGAGCATCATTCGCGCTCTTGGCACACATTTGCAGTCTGTCTGCGGCCACTTGGCAGACATTTTTGCCAATTGTATCGATAAATATTGCAACTCAAGTTGTTGCCTCGTCGTGCTCCTTGCGGGCTAATAAAACGTTTGCATGCATAAATCTCAAGCTGTTTATTGGGCGAAACGTATCTTTCTGTATCTGTATCTTGCATTTGTATCTGGAACTGTTTGCCATTTGCCATAATGCTTCCTTCGCACAATTGTGTGCTAATGTCTGGCAATACAGCTTAATAGAGCACGCTGTCTGCATCTGTTGGCCCTCATGTGAGGGCGAAGTGTGTGTGCGGGGGAAGTGTCAGATCGGACAGGAAATTAGTCAATGAAACATCATGAATGGGATTTGCAATATTAAGGAAATCAAATTGAAAATATATCATCTGTGGGGGAGAATGCAGTGCAGTAAGTGGGTTAAGAGCTGGAAATGGTATTTAAATTGGAAATGTGTTTACTAACAGATCACTTTACACAAGCTGCAATTACTTGTTTACTCATTAGTCGATTAGCATACTTGGAATACTTAAGGAGTTTATACTTTATAAACCTAAATGCCTGTAAAACTTAAAGCTAGACATGTGAAATTTAGTACACAACCTCAGCTAATGCTTCTTTAAAATAGGTGTATTTCATAATTTAAATATTATAGTTGCAAACTCTGAAATAGGCCAAATTATATTTCACTAGCGCATATCTCAGGATCTATGGAAAGTATAACTATTATTTTATGCATATATTAAGTAGACCTTATCATCAGCTACTCTACCAAATCTTTTTGAAATCTCACCATAATTAAAAGAGTTATGAGCAAAAGAGTCTAAGTACAGAGTATCCTACGCGCCTATCAATCCAGTACGTTCTTTTACCTTCTTTTGCATTTTCTTTTGACTTGTTTAATCGCTTGCATGCTTAAATCAATCAAAATTAAGCAGACTTATTGACTTTTTTCGGGGCTACTTTCTTAGCACTTTTAAGTGGCTTTTAACAGGATGAGGAGGAGGAGGAGAAAGGGAAGGGGAGGTGGGCGTGGCAAAAAAGGAATATGAAAACTTTGCGATAATTATTACAAGCAAACGGCGCAAAATAACTCAACGGACAGCGGCAGCATATCAAAAAGTTTTGCGTAAAACCCATTTAAACTTTTCCACAACTCATGGCGAGCCGAGCTCAGGGATGCAGTGCAGCAGCAGCAGCAGGAGCAGAAGCAGCAGCAGGAGCAGCAGGAGCAGCTGGTGAAGGCAAAAGCAATCTGCGCCTGACAACCGAATGTTTATTAAAACGGCAAAGACGAATCCCCTGCTCCCCTCGATGGAAGCTAGGAGTGGCTTGTTAAGGCGGAGACATGATGAACATGACGATGACACTGGTGGATTCTGTTGGCCAGTTGAGTGACCAGGCAGGCAGGCAGGCAGGCAGGCAGAGGAAGGCCTAGAGGAAGCGAGGCGCAACTTTGCCACGCCACACTTGATGCTTGATTAAAGCTTCGAAATGTCTTTCACTTGGCAGCTGCCCACTTGAGTGGATATTTGTATGGATAACCCGGAGGAGCAAAAGAAAGAGATAGAGAGGGAGAAAGGAAGGGAGGTAGAGGGGGACTAAGAGATAGAGAGAGGCCATTCGCCTGCGTCTGCATTTAAATGTTCATTTGTTATGCTGTCGTCGGCCAAGAAGCTGATGATGATGATGATGATAATTATCTTGCATTGCAACGGCTACTGCAGCGCGACTTTGTCCATGTTAACTTGTATAGGCCTCCGTCTCCAGCTCCAACTCCAACTGTGAGCTGGCAAGTAGCCAACAAGTGTCTTCAAACACTTCCACTGCCAGTTGCAGAGAAAGAGAAAGAGTGAGAGAGCGAGCGAGTGGCGCCGCCGGCGCTGTTGTCTTCAAGTGTGACCGTCCAGTTGTCCAGTCTTGGCTTGGCCACTTCTTCTACTTCTTCGTCTCCAGCTTGGCTACTCGAGTGGCTGCCGGTTCTGCGCATGCAAATTACTTTGGCCACAATGTTTTGATTTTATTCGCATTTGATTATTTTTGCAATTTCATCGCGCGCGCGCTCTACTTAAGCCCCTCTTCCTTCCTCTCCCTCTCTCCTCTCTCTGTGCCCCTACGTGCTGCTAGCTGTGCGTGGGATTGAGCTGGCGCTGTTGTCGTAGCTTGTTGCGTAGCACTGCGTGGGCTCTGGAGTAGTCCGAGTGCGTGACATGTGTTCCAAAGTGCAGTGAAAACTTTTCATCTCTCTCGTTTTCTCTGTGTCTCTGGGCAAGTTGAGTTAAGTTGAGAATGTGATGGACAGCAAAGTGTGCCAATTGAGGTCGAATTTAATTTTAAAGCTAGCAGGAAAAAGCTACACGCTCTATACACGTTTAATTCAATTCAATTTTAGCTAGAAAATTGAAGAAAATTTTTTATAGAATTCTGTAAAGAAATTCAATAAGTTTTTTGCAGAAAATGTTAGATAAATTTAAACTTACATCGTGTTAAAAAAAGAGAATTTAATTGATTTCTACGCTGAGCCGCCTGCAACTTGGCTAATCCGCTTGACAAGTCTCTCTCTCGAATCACTGCGCGGCTTTTGCCTTTTCTGGCCAGGCACATCCGCTCAATTAATCCCATGCGTAGCGACAACTAGAGAGAGAGAGGAGAGTGGGCAGGGTAGGGGCTGCTAAGACAATCTGCGCCTAGCTAGTTTTTTATTTCCTTTCGCGTAATTTTCCTCGCAAATTCCAGCCGAGTGGCTGCTGTTAGCTCCTTTTGCTGGCTTCCAAGCCGAACGCATGATCAAATGTCACAATCAATTTCAATTTGGCGCTCGAATTGAGCTTCGTTAGCGGCGATGCCTGGCAAGCGAACGAAAAGAAAACGAGCTGCCAGCCAAGTTGATGCTGCTCGTGATGCATTCACCAGCATCAGAAATGGAGCCATGCCCAGAGCCAGAGCCACAGTCGGAGCCACAGCCAAAGCCAACTTGGCTGCCACTTTTTCTAATCAAGCAAAACCTGCGCAAGAGTTGCCTGTAATTTAACTAATTTGTGATGGTATGTGTGTGCGAGAGAGAGAGAGAGAAAAAGAGATAGAGAGAGAGATGGAGTGTGTGTGCGATGTGTGTGTGCTGCTGCCTGTTAACTCGCGGCAATTGTCTCACGTTGCCACTGACAACTTGCAGCAGAGAAGCTTCTGATTGTGTGCTAAGTAGGCCGCGACAGGGCAGAATGAAAAAGAATTTGCGGATGCTGTGGGATTTTTCGAGGAACCTGAAGGCATAGAGATAGCAACGATATAGAGTTTTATATCATATAAGCATATAAATCATATATTCAAAATTTAAAGTCAGGTTGGAAAACTTGTTCTTTGCTACTTCTCAGTTTTTAACGATCTTCGATCTTGCTTTGGTTAACTACTTTCCTATGTAATTGTTCCCAACTCATTATATGATAGAAGCTTGCATAGATATAAGCATGGATATAGATTCCTAAACTAAGTAATAAATATATATAATTTAGAGACAACTTGGGCTTGGAAATGTTAAAAATATCTATACAGCTTCGATCTCCGATCTTGCTTCTTGTAACGTCGCAAACTTCATAAATTACCATTCAGTTTTGATCTATCTTCATCCTGCTTCTCCATTTCCTTCTACTTACCTAAGTAATCTTTCTCATCTCATTATGATAGCAACTATACGCATCTCCAAAGTGATCAGAAAAACGGTTCTCTTTCATCGTTAAGCAACTAGAAATCTTTAGCGATTTCTCTGCCGATTCTCGTTAGCATTTTTAAAGCAGTCAAAGCTGACCAATTCGAATGGATCCGCTATCGGAAAATGCTAATGATAGTTAGGAGGGGAATATAGTTATGGCAGCGTGCGCTGCCTTTTGCCACGCCTTTTAAGGCGCACAATCAAATGTCAATTATGCAGATTTTATGCAGTTAGCATTGGATACACTTAAAAGAACTTTTTATGCAGCAGCACTTTTGGTTTTTGTAACTCCCGATTGCAAATGCGACTGTGAATGGCAATGGCAACGGCAATGGAAATGGAACAGTTCTATAGAGTCTTTTGTGCTTTGTTTACCAACGTCTAGACGTTTATTGTGATGCGGCTTGGGGTTCCTTCGTCTTCGTTGTCGTCGCCGTTGCATTGTTCTGGGCGCTGGTCCGTTGAGGCGCTGAACCGGTTTCTTTTTTGGCAAACGATTCGCTAGAAACGTTGCGTTTGGAGCATATCGAATAGGTAGCTAGCTGGAACAATGCTACAAGTTTATAATTGTAAGCGCAAGTTTCCTTGGCTACATTAACGGACGCTTTTGAGATGTGGCAAAGTTTATAATGATTACAAGAGAATGCCAAGAGTTTCCGTTAGTTGAAAGTAGTTTGTTGCGAGGAGAGAAAGAAGGTGAAAGATTGTGTAATGGTTGAAGTTGTGGCTGCTTAGAAAGCTAGATGAGGACTCTTTTCTGCTCTTGGACAAGCAACAAAAGACAAAGTCGAAAATGCTCGACAGTAATATACCCTATCCCCAACTTTCCAAAAATTTCATTGTCTTCAAACTATAAAACTTCATACCAAATATGGTGTCTATAGCTTGATTAATAGCTGAGATTCGTGTGTTCAAACAAACAAACAGACAAATAGACGGACATGGCCCAATGGACTGGGCTAAGAATCCCTTGGTCTTTTAAATACACTTGCACAAAGTTAGTATACCCTATTTGGGTTATTTTCAATTGTGAATGGGTATGAAAAGCCTATATAGAAAGCTCTTCCAACTACTTTAGTTAAACTGTTTCAAATGGGATTTAACTGTAATTTATCAGCCTTTCAAGCAGTTTCACTTAACCAAACAGGCAATCCCCGAGAGACACAGGTGGCACACTATCTTTCAGCTACTTAAGCATCTATTTTAGCCTTTCTCCTCCCTTCGCCTTAACCACTTTCTGTAACTATGCAAATAACTTCAAGGGCTTTATGCCTGCTCGAGACGCAAAGTGATGTCTTCGCGTTTATCTGGCAGGCAGCTGGCTTCTGTTTGGAAATCCCCACATGAATAATTACAGCGCAGGCAGTTCATTTAATTTCACTCCCCCCACTTCAGAGCTAAACCCTTTTCGTCTTACGCACATGAATGAAAATATTTAATGAAGAAATTTATAACCAACTTGTGTAACTTTTACAGCAAATGGCAGCGCCAGACGCTGCAAGTGAAAGCGGCGAAAAAAATTATGAACATTAAATGCAAATTAATCTAATCAATTAAGCTAAGGCAACGCATAGCGCGGCGACCTTAAGTAGGCAATTCTGGAGTTCAAACTTCCAGCACACAATTCTGGGCCATTAGGCTAGAGTTACGGGGTGCCTGAAAGTCGATAGCATTGCCTAGCCAACCCTTGTAAATGACCGACATTAATGACGGGGGGATTGGGAGGGGTGGAGCGTCTCATGGCATGCAAGGCCAACCCTTTTGGTGTCGCTAGCCAAACTCCACTCAGGGTGCGTGTTCCCTTAGAATTTGAGCATCGGCTTATTATAGGTCAGTGTTGCGCTTAGAAATTGCGTTAGTTGAGCCTCCCCTTCTTCCCTTTGAAGTTGCTTTAGTTGACTTAATGATTGGATATTAATTTGGCAGGCTTTTCCCCCTCCCTCCCTTGCCCACTTCATATAAATTGCTTTCGATTAGCCGCTGAACTGCACATTGCCATTGTTGAGTAAACAAAGGAAAGCGTACATGATAATCTATGTATATATTGGAGGGTGCCTGCACTAAAGACGTGGCTGTCTAATGGGTGTACAACAACTACCTTACGTGGTATTTGTATTGATGGACACAATTTGCAGCTCAGTTAAGCAGGCAATCGAAGATATGTGCGATTGCTTGGGCAATTATCAAAGGCACAATAAGTCGGGAAGGTAGTTAGGGAAGTCTATTAAGGTTTAGGAGCATATTGATTGATGTTGAGAAAGTAAAGAGGCGGATGGAAACTGGTCAACAGTATTAAACCTTAAGCTAGTTACAATAAGTAAGCATATAAGTGCCTACAGGAAGGTTTTAAGTTGAGCAAGTGGAAATTTTAAGTAAGAGATTCGAAGGAAATTAAATCTCATCCAATTTCCTTAAAGAATATCTAGAACAACGTTTCCAGTTAGGATTTATCTTGTATGTAAATTATAGTAAGAGTTTCCCCTTGCAAATTTTCCGAAATCACTTTACAAACCCTAACCGATAAATCAACGAATTAATTGTGCAAATATGTGTGGTATATCCAACCGATTACCATAGCAAAATACCCCTCGTTAATACCGTTTGACAGCGATTACTTGCACAGCTTATGGCGAGCTGTCAAAGCAGGCCGCGAGCTCGTTTAAAGTTTAATTGGCCAAATAATAGTTATGATCCTGAAATGGAAGCCAAAATGTGCACAATGAAATTTTAATGCACGCCTCAAACGAACTGAAAAATCAACAAAGCGACAATAAAAATGCCACGCCTCTCGCCCCCCTACGCCTTCCTCCCGTTGAATGGGCCTAATCAAATTAAGTACTAATCCTTGGGAAAAACCGCGAACAATTTAAAATGATTGTAAGTAAATTTCCCAAAACAATTAAGTGTCACAATTCGGAATTTCCGACAACAACAGCTGTTCGAGAGAGAGAGAGCGAGAGAACGACTGCGCAGTCGCATGGGAAGTGCTAGACAGAGAGAGAGAGAGAGAGAGAGGGAGAGTGTGTGTTGTTTCTAGCATGCGATAAACTGCTGAAGTTTTAATTACTTGGCTTGGCTTGGCAAGAGACTTTTGCATATGTGAGTCGTGTACTTAGTTAGTTCGGATTGAAGATGCTCGTAAAGCACTAATGACTTGTACCAGGCATGGCCAACACAAGGATAATCCATTTACAGTGCGAATTTGTTGCACTCCAAGGAGTAGCAGGGATGCAGAAAGTAGGAGGAGAGGGGAGCTCTAGGACAACAAGCTTGCATATGAGCTGCGAAATTGTTTTATCACCGTGTGCGTGTTGACGGAAAACAAAGGTGCGCACTATAAATTACATTGTAACACACGCAAAACTTGGCAGCGGACGTGGCCAGGAAGCGGGCGGGCAGGATGGGCAGGAGAGGTGGGAGGGGCAGGTTGTCAGAAGCAGGAGGCGGAAAAGGATTTTCGCTTCTATGTCAGTCACATGGTTAGCTTGAGGTGTTCTGCTTCCCCTGAGTGGTTATTTAATATTTAAGCAGACGATCTGGCAACCCTCTGCCCGCCATATTTGTGACTACGCTTTGATGTCACAGCCATTAGTTGAGGTCTAGACTTTGCATAGATAAGCCCAGGAAGAGGCAGTGCAGGGGGTGCAGCTTCATTAAGGGTTCGACAACTTCTTGTTAGTTTGCGGTTAGTTTTGGGTTTTGTGTTGATGAAGCGAGCGAAGTGAAAGTGTCGTAAGCTAACAAGGCAAGCGATAGGAAGAGAGAGAGAGAAGGCAGTGCGAGCGTTGTGGTTGCAAAGTGAAAATAGCTGGCAAAACTATGACAAATATAGCTTCGAAAATTTCCATTCAATTTAAAGAAATTCACATCAAATTTCCAACTCAAATCGTAACAAGCCTGTCGGCTTACAACATGTTTAGATACGCCTAGAGAGCAGGCACTCAAAATTCTATTCAATATTTCTTAATTGGAAACAAATTTTCTCAAAGAATCGTCAGCCAAGTCAGCCTCAGTCATCACACTCTGCAGGACTTCGTCGCCTGTTTTCTCTTTAAGTCCCCCGTTTCGTTAGCTCTGCAGTCAACCGGTAAATGGGAACTGTTGTGAGTTCTATGCAAAAACCGGTAGCCTTTGTCAAAATGGACAGTCAATACGCTCAGTTTGTGCGCGATGCGATTAGCAACAACAAGGTGGTCATATTCAGTAAATCCTATTGCCCCTACTGCAGCATGGCCAAGGAGCAGTTCCGCAAACTGAAGGTAGATATGCTCGTTATCGAATTGGATCGACGTTCCGATGCGGAGGAGATACAAGCGGTGCTTGGGGAATTGACGGGCGCTCGCACTGTGCCGCGTTGCTTTATCGATGGCAAATTTGTCGGCGGTGGCACCGACATAAAGCGACTCTACGATCAGGGCACACTGCAGAAGTTCTTCGAGTGAGCGAGAGAGAGAGAGAGAGAGAGAGAGAGAGAGAGAGAGAGAAAGAGTTGAAAATAGTTATTTTGTTTTAAATTGTGTTTTGGTTGGGAAACTCAAGAAAATAAAATTCTAAAGATTTTGCGATTTTTTCTATAAAAATTTTCGCTGTGTATAAAATCCGGAAAAATTGTTCCGACTTTAAAAAGCGCTGCCAAACAAATCGAGGACATTGAATCGATAAGCCAAATTACGCATACGACACGTGTGTGCATACGATAATGTGTTGTTGTTGTTGCTGTTGCTGTTACTGTTGCTGTGTTTTACGGTACACCTGGCCTGGCACAATTCACAGACGGAGCAGCAAACTAAATGCGACATTGTGCAAGCAATTTACGAAATGTCAACAAATTACAGCAATTTCGTCAGCGCAAATTCAATCAATTATTTGCCTTAAAGTTGTCAGTCCCTCCCCCCCCCCACACACACACTCTCCCCCTGCCCCTACTCATTGCTTTAACATTTGTCTAGACACGCGGCGCTGGGTGCAGCGCGAGACAACGCGACGTATGCGTGATATGATGTGTTGCCTTCTATAATGGATTCCTTTTTTTTTTGAATTCGCTCTGATGGTCTCATGCAAGTTTAATATCTGTCTGAAGGTTTGCTGGAGGTCAGGGGGAGAGGGAGAGAGAGCGGAGCCGTGACCGGCTGACGTTGACCCTGAGCTGGCGTTGAAGTGTCGCACGCAAATGTGGCAAGAATGAAGTGCGGAGTGCGCTGCAAAGATGTCGTCGCGCATTGTTTGTCAACTGACAACAAGAAGAACAACAACAAGCATCTGGCTACATTTAGCATCCGTGTACACTTCGCCTTTCCCCGCCTTTCCCCGTTCCCCTTCTCCTCCTGCCTGCCCTGCTGCATCCATTTGCCTCAATCGGCGGCCTTAATTGTCCTACAGATCCTTACAATCGCAATCTGCCCGTCATTGCGCGCAGGAAGCAACAACTTAAGCGTCATATTGAGCAGATGAACAAGGCGCCTTTTGTTGTTGTTGCCAGCATGTTGCATTGTTGTTGCTGCTGCTGCTGCTGTTGCACGGCTTTCATGTGCCGTGCATAATGAAGCCGCGCGGCTTTTACAGTTTGACTTAATTCACGTTTTTATTATGCTCGACTCGCTGCAGATGTTGCCAGTTGCCAGTTGCAAGTGCATTCAACTTCGAACTGCGAGGGTTGATTGAGGCAGTTATGAATGAAATTATGAAGTATGTATATGTTTTGGCATTTTATTTGCTTCTTTAAAGACTGAAGATTTATGTTTTTATCTGATAAAGATCTCTTTATTTGCTGTTATTATTTCAAATACTATAGAAGCTCTTAAGTTATTGTGAATTTTTTCAATAACAACAGCAACTTGCCTCGCCCTTTCCGAAAAGCATCTTGAAACCGCAGCTGCGGCATAATTCAAGCCGAAAAGCCTCGATTAAATCTTAAACTTTATGTATTTTAAAAAAAGAGGAAACTGTTTTTACGCACTTGCTGCACTTCCAATTTCGGAATTTGTAATCAAAATGCCGCAAAAGCCAGGCAAAAGGCAAAAACTAATAATAAACGCTTAATAAATCGTCTATCAAAAGGCGTCTGCCAGAGTTGCCTGAGTTGTGCGGAACAACTCACAATGAACGGCTCACACATACATGTACGCATACATATATATGATATATGGTCTAGCCAATGTCTGGCAAACTCCTAAACTCAACTGCAAAAAGGGAAAAACTTGCACCGCAAAAATGCCAGGGGAACAAAGGATTTGCCTCGTTTTATTAAAACCGCAATTCAACCGAGTGAAAGAAATTTGGCTAATAAATTTGTAGGGGATCGCTTTTAAAAATTGCTCCTGCCGCTCCACTGACAATGTCAGAGGCGGTGGGCGTGGACAATTTGCAGAACGGTTGAGTAGTTTATTTGAACGCGTACATAAATCATAATTTGTAATTACATTGTCTAACAAAACTGAATTAGTCGTTTAGATTGCAATTGCAGACCAAGAGATACCCTAGGAAGTGAGTCATGCTAGTTGACTATAAATAAGTTACTATATGTTTGTGTGACCTCATGTTGTGGCTACTCTAAGTGAGTAAAGGGAAAAGAAAAATCACTAAGAGATTGTTATAAGATATAAGAATAATCCAAGTGGGTTGGCATAGCCCTCTCTCTTGCGGTATCTAAGGTATTACAACTACACGCCTAATGATATTGCCCATAAAAATGACCATGAATAGTTTAGCTGCTGCCAGAAGCAGTTGGGGAAGTTGGGCTTGGTCGTTTTCCAAGCGACAAAGTTGCAACGAAATTTAATTGCGCTGCTAATTAAAGTCGGCTAGATAGAGAGAGAGATAGCGGGGAGAGGGAAGTGTGAGGGGGATAGATAGCAAAGATAATGTGCCAATCAAAATGTGAAATGCTTTTTTTATTGAGTTAGTCAAACACTCGTTGCCCGGGCGCATTAAAACAAAGTCGCCACCGGCAGCTGAAAGAATTTATGCACAAGCAAAACGTTGCGAGAAAGAAAAAAAAAACCTCTGAGAAAATGTGAAAAACAAAGAGTAAAAATAAAATTATGACCAAACGTTGGGCGATCGTAAAAAAATTTCCATTGCAGTTGTAAATGCTGCGTGTTGGTAGCAAAACAGAAATATGCATAGCTATAACGAGTTTTTTTACGCCTGATAAGTCAGACGAATAACGGCAGGAGGCAAGGCGAGTGCTGTGAGTGCATTCATATATTCATCGGCCAACAATGTGTCTATGGTTGCGTCAAAAAAAAGTATAGTATCTAGAGCGGAAAAGGGTTGTCTTTGCTTAGCTTGATTTTAAGTTATTATGGATGAGGTTTAAAAGAGAAAGCTGGAAGAGCTTAGGTCAGCTATGTTTTTTTCCAGTTTCTTTTATTTACTTAAAAAAAAATTTATAAAATTATTGATATACTTTTAATACATTTTATCGATATAGAAAGTCAAATATTTTTTTTGTAGCTCTATAAAATTGTATGCATTAAAAATGGAAAACTTTATACTGAGGATAATCCCCTATTTAGTTTTCAACATATGCTTTGATTACTGCCACAGCGGATATCCTAACTACGTAGTTACTTTTGTATATAATATTTCACTGACCATCGCATGCCGGAGAGAATACAGGCTAGGGTGAAGAGAGGGGAAGAGGGATTCCTTGTGGGAAATCGCACCCATTTTGAGCTTCGCGCACGCAACTCATGTCATGAGGCCGAGGCTTTCTAACTTATCCCGAGCTGCGTTGTTTATGTTATGTACATGTATGATATGTGCTCAGGTACAGGTACAGCTACAGCTACAGAGAGTATCCTGTTGCTTTCGTGCTGGAAAAAGGGGAGAAGCAGGACGGCAGGGAGGGGTTGTCAGCGGTCCGTCGTCCTCGCTGGGGGTCAGGTTACAATGTCACGCACACATATTTCCTGTCATTCTAGCGTTTATTTCCTCACTACGCTTTATTTTGCTTTTATCGCATCCTTGTTAACACGTGCGTTTCGCTATTGTTATTGCAATTGTTGTTGTTTCTCCTTCTATTGTTGTTGTTCCCCTTGTTGTTGTTATAGTTGTAGTTGTCGCTGTCGTTGTATGTTGCAGTTGGCCTGCGGGCAACAGAAGTTTATCAAGGCAAAGATCTGGCATGTGGGGCACACCCCTTGCCCCTTGTATGGCTGGGGAAAAAACAAAGAAATAGTAACGGGAATAATATGGGAATAACATAATTATATGTTGGCATGAAATGTTACGTGCGATTGCGGGTTTAAGCGCAGAATTTTAACACATTCTTTACAGGTTTCGAGTTGGTTTTATTTGTGTGAGATGCGCCCTCGAATTTCCCGGGGTAAAGTGAAAATTCTTCTATTGAATTTCCATAAATTCACAAATAACTTTTGGCTATAACTTGGCACAAGCTAAAACTAGCTGGGAAATTCCCCAAGCAGAGATAAGTATCGCATAAACCTCTCCCTCTCCCCCTAAATTGATACCTTTGTGGCAAGCGGAAACTTTTGACTTTGAGGCCATTAATCAATTAATTAAGCATTTTATGAATATTTCAGCCACAAAGCGGCAAATTGGCAATATAATCGCTGGGGATGCGCCGGGTTCCATTGGGGGTGGTCTACGTGGAGTCACCTTTCGCGGGCCACTTAGCAATGCACATGAATATTTTACGCAAATGGCGAAAATATCTAAAAGTTATGTGGCCAAGGGAAGGCACGGAGGGCGGGTTCCAAAGCTGGGCAAGAGTTGAGGTCCTGGCGGGATGCTGGCATAATCGAGCGCATGATGACGAGCTGCCGTTGACGCTGGATAATAAGCAAGGGATAATGACTTGGGTTCTTTCCTTCCTCCTCCCCCTTTCTCTACGAGGAAGTTGATGAAAGCGTCGGGCGAAGGCAAAGATGAAGGCGAAGGCAGCGAGCGCGCTACCAACTTTCTAAGGAGGTACAAAACTTTATGACTAATTAATTAAATGCGCTATAAAAATGTTTGCTGTACCCCAACCCGCTCTCTCCCAGCTTCTTCCCACAGCGCTGCCAAAGTTTATGCATTTCCGAACCGTGAAAAATGAGCAAAAAGAGAGAGAATGAAAATTTTGCGCCACGCCCACAGAATGATTATTTAAACAAAGCGCTGCAAAAAATTAAATGAGAAAAAAGAAAAATGGAAAAAATTACGTGGAACGCACAGAGCGACAAAACATTTGAGTTATGTGCAAAACAAGTTGAGAATGCCGACAAAGTGTTGGCCAAATATGCAGGCGGGTGTGTGTGTGTGTGTGCCCTCCCCCCTTTCCAAGCTCTTCTCTCTGCGCCTTTTTTCTACCTGGCGAAAAGTTTTTAATGAGTTTGCTTAATGCTGCAAAATGCACAGTCAACTTGCCGAGTTCGAGTTATGTCAGTGAATTCTTTGGGAAACATGGAAATTTTTATCTCGATCAATGCTGAAAATATTGTTGGCCATAAACGAGCTAAAATTGCGTGTGAAATTAAATGCAAATCGAGGGAAATTTTTCTTGCATGCCGTAAATTAATTAACCAAAATATTATTTAATGCAAATTTGTGACTATTTTTCTTTTGTGCGCGGGGGGCAAAATAATGTTTTATTTATTTTGAGAAATTGTACAATTGCGCATATTTTTGTATTCATGTTTATATGGTATATAGCTATATGTAGAGTGTATTTTCTCGCCCCGTCTTTTTTCCACATATGTCAACTGCATTCTTGGTTGCCTGTCAACTGCAGAGTCTATAGCATATTGTGGTATTTCCGATGTTATTCAATTGCTTGACGTAGTCGTAGCCGCAGCTCAGACTGATTCAGACTCACACACGCATTCACTTATATTCACATTCACTCACACTCACACTCGCACACCCATTATTGGTCAATTTCATTTGGATTCGATTGTGTGTGTCCGGAGCCTTCATCGTCTGGGCTGGACTCGCAATTACCACAGCCTCCTGTGGCGCAAGTTAAGTGCGCGTCCCTGCTCCGAGCTCGGTTGGGACCTCATGTGGGTTTGTCAAATTAGCGCATCGTTTGTTGTGCGTCTTTCTGGCCAGGCCTAAACGGCAGCTTGAGAACCCGCAAAATTGTTTAATTTTTAAGTCAACTTCGCGCTGACCACTTGGGCTGCCCTCCCGGTCGAGTGACTCAGATGCGCCACGCAGCAGGGTGTCTCTTATGTGGAATTGAAATTGAATTGCCATGCAAATTTGCAACTTAGCAGAAATGCCTGAGGTTAGCAGATCGCTTGTCCTTTACAGGAAGATACTTTTTATAGACAGCCTTATATATTTTTTTTCAGCATTTATTTATATATTTCAAGTTGACTAGGCACAGTCTAACTCAATGTAATTCCTTGCATTTTTTCAAAAATTTTTGTTGCTTATAATTTTCACGCCCTGCAAGCGGAAACGGGGGTGAGGCAACCGGAAACAGATTCGTCGCCCAAAAACGATTGAACTCTTCTCTCACTCTGGCTTTGGTCCTCAATGCGTTTGTTTCTGCTTCAGCGCAAATCGTGTGGAGTATAGTCTATTTACAGATGATGCCCGAAACCCAATGAGCCCTGCAATGCCATGTCTGTCCCCCTCGATTCCCGTTCCCCTCTGCTGCTAACCCTGAACAAGTTGAAGCAACCACAGTCGGCCACATCCACCCAGCCGGGGCCAACCACAGACGCGTCTTTTGTTTGCACTAACTCGCTGTGCTTGTTGTCCAATGGTTGTGCGTGTGTGTGTGCCTGTGTGTGTGTGTGTGTGTAGTCTGGTTAGCTGTTTGCCATTGTGGCTGCAGATTTGCTCGCTGAGGCACTAAACTTTTATTTCTTAAATCCAAAATCGTTTGCGCGCCCCTCGTACAAAGTCAATATGCGGGCACATTCAGTGCCGGAGAGAGGGGATGCAGGAGGAGGCGGGAGGGTGTGAGGGTCTACGAGTGTCTGTCAGCGACCATGTAGCTGCTGTGTTGCTGCTGCTGCTTCCTGTTTCTGAAAATCGGTTTTTGTTGATTTGCGCGTCAGTTGTTTAGCCACGTCGGGTTGAGGCCCAAACGACAACGTGAAGCATGGCCAGCTAGAGGCAACAGCAGCCGCAGCAGCCCCAGCAGCAACAACCCGAGTGGGGCTTCCAATGTCCACCAACTGGCAGCTGAAGTGGAGTTTTGTTTGTTGTCCGTTTGTCAATTACAAACTTTTATTGCAATTTACTTTTGTTTCAGGGCTCGCAGCAGTCATTCCGCTACCATGTGGACACACTTTGAGGTCGTTTCCAGCAGAGGGAGGAGGAGGAGGAGGAGGGAGGAGCAGGACGAGCAGTAGAAAGATCATTGTGTTTGTGTGTGTGTGTGTGTTTGCTGCCATGTTTTACGTTCAAGTATTTAATATTGTTTTCGATGAAGTAATATCCATTTGCTGTTTGATGAATTGTAACGGTTGGCTCGGCCATCAAATAACGATTGCCCTATTGGAATTCCATTGCTCTGCAAGAGTAGGAGATGCAGGAGGAGTAGAAGCTACAGGAGGAGGAGTAGGAGATGCAGCAATGTTTCGGGGACATTTTGGCAACGACACAACGAGCATTGTTATCGCCATCATTGGGCCTCGATGTTTGATTGCCCTCGGCCGAAATTCGCTTGTTATTGATGTTAACATGCAAAGCCTGTGGAAGCACAGATGGACAGTGACACGGGCAGTAGTAGGGAGAGGGGGAGGGCGGCACAGTGGTACAGCAACTCGCGCAAGTGTTGTGCAAGTGGCGGCGGATCCATGTCCTGGAGCAATTGAAAAATCATTTGATTTTTACTGCATGCCCGAAGTGAGGCTATTTTAATATTTAAAGCAAGTAACGAAAGCGAAGGTTGAGCATGCTCAATCATAAAATACCCTTCCTCAAACTATGAAAATATGTTGTAAATATGTTGTACGACGTCAACCAATGGCAACAGAGAGCATGCTGCGCTTCTTGGAAGCATAGAAAGAATACCTTCAGTTCCGATCAGTTTGTAATTTTAAAGATATACCATATTTGGTGTCTCTTGCTTTTATAATAATATTGTGGGATAAGTAAATGTTATAACGCATCTCTCAATAAAAAGGTAGGTTGTACAAATTAGGAAACTAGACAACGCAAAGCTTAAGCGATAAATTTTTCTCCAGTATTATTTATTAATAAAATGTGAAAACACTTGTGCAATTTTCAACTCTTTCACTTCTTATTTTGCTCTCTGTGTGGATTATTTTTAAGACACTTTTCTTTTGCTGTCACCACATTTTAAAACTTTCATCAGGATAGTTTTCCCGTCGGGATTGTGTTATTTATGCGTTTTAAGCTTCGAGTAAATATTTCAAGCCACACAAGAAGACGTTATGAAAATGCTATTTAAAACAATTTGTCAACGACACTACAAACGGACACACCCGCACACACACTCACACACACACACACACGCACAGCATGTAGAAGAAAATGTGAAAATGAAAATAATAATGAAAGAGAGAAGGAAAATGAATTATGAAGTATGCGAGCTGCGAACTGCGAACTGCAAACTGGGGACAATCCGGCGGAAGTCGGCACTGCCTCGATCTGCCGGAGCGGCGTGCTGTGTACGTGAGGGGCAAGTAAATGGCATAAAAATGATTGTGTGTGGGGTGTGTTAAGTTTTGGCACGCGCCACGCCTACAATAAACCGCAAATGTGTCGCTTGTCTGCCCAGAAATGTATGCAACATATTTCACAGTTCGAGCGGGCACGGAACAAAACAGACCCAAGGGACACAGAGCGGCGGCTGAGGCTGTGCACAACCTCAACGCCCACACTTAATGCGTGGCAGTTACACCAGGCAGTAAGCTGCCCGTCTCTCTCTCCCCCTCACAGTGAAATTTTGACTTATGTGCGCTTGGGGCGTAGGTTCTACTTTACTGCAGGCCGCAAGAGTTCGCGCTCTGCGCCATGTTTATTGCGATTTCATGTGCCATTAAGCCAAGTCAACTGACTGAAACGGCAACTGCAGAGACGGCCGTCGAGTGCAAGTGAGAGAGAGAGAAGTAAAGTCAGGCAGTGCCGGAATCATGTCGGAAACAGACTGCTAATCTGTTGATAAATAAACAAAGTGCACAAGTTGATAGCTTCATTCAAGGAAAAACTGTAGAGTAACTGGCGAAAAACTGTAAGCGTCGTTGATAAATGCCAAACATTTCTACCTGCGGCAATGGCGACACTTTTTCAACATTTTCCACGCATTTTCCTACCTCTCTCCCCCATTCTCACACTGTCTCGCTTGCGTTTCTGTATGCGACTCACGTCGCAGCACGCAAATGTGACCAGTACCAAGTGTTGTCGTTTTTCTCCCCGTTGTTGTTGTTGCTGTTCCTGCTGCTCTTGTCATTCATCAGAGTCATGAATTCCCGGGGAGCAGAATGTCAGCTATATGTAAATAAAGAATTGTCACTTTGACACGTTTGATGCGTGCCAAATGGTTGGCAATTTTTACACTCTCTGGGCGAACAAAAAAAAAAAACCAAAAGTCTATAGAAAGAAAGCATTTCGAAGAGCTACAAAAATGCAGAAAAATTTAAGTGGTTTTCTAAACGAATTTCGGAAATATTTTTAATATTTTGCAAAGGAAAAAGCAAAGATTTGTAGCAGATTTTAATATATTTTTAAATTTAAAATTGATCAACAATATGATTAAATTTTACAATCTTTAAATTAAATTTTAATCATCAATTTTCTAAAGTTTAGCATGAGAAAAATTTTAAGATATTTTAAAGAAATAAATTTTAGAAAAATTAGAAAAATTCGCAAGCATTGTAAGATTTACTGAGATGACTATGGAAAGAGCTGACAAGAGATTAAAAGTATTTCTATATGCCAAAAAATATTATATTTATAATAATATTTATTTCTATATATTATAAAATTATTATTAATTTTTTAATAATATTTAAAAATATTTACAAATTATAAAATTAAAACACAACAAATTTAAAACTATTCTGTACCTTTTCCACCTTATTTGCAGCTCATTTCTTTCGTCAATCTCCATTAAGGTTTTTCACTTATTTCTCTCTGCCTGCAATTGTTTTTTGCCGCTTAGTCAGGCCCTTTTGCTGTTCGCTTTGCGTGTGTGTGTGTGTGTGTGTGTGTGGGGTGTGCGTGTTCGTTCATGTTAATTTCATGTTTAACTCAATGCAAATTTTTCTAGTGATTATGCTGTCAGCTGCACAACATTTAATTACAACTAAAGTTCTGCATGTGCAGGGCAAAAACTTGCACGCTTCCAGCTTAATTCAATCAAGTGTCGACGACTTTGGCCATAAACCTTTTCGCATGTCGCGTTATTCAATTTCGAATGCGGCAAACTTAAATGAAAATCACGCTAAAGCTGCGTCGACGTCATTATCAGGCGAGATGGCAACTGGCAGGCCGCATCCGGCCTGCACAAACATACGCACACACACAGGGACGCACACAAATGCGGGCATACACGTATCTAACACATAGCTCAGCTGGGGAAGACAATGCGAAGACCAGGCGTCGCTGCTGCGAATCAACGCAGCCGGCAACGGATGCCAAAATGTTTATGCGCATAATGAACAAGCGCCATGTGCGCTTGCCGAGCGGCAATCGCGGCATGCTTCAGTGCAGCACAAGACCGCATACAGTTCACCCCCAGCCCTCGCCCCTACCTCTTTCTACCGCTGCTGCTTGTGGCAGCTGCATTGAAATCTGTTGGCTGCCAGGCGCAGGCTTGCAGTCGATTGCAAGCGAAATACGCAATGCGAATTATGTGCGTGAAAGCGAAAATTTCGCCAATTGCAAATGGCGAAGGACACAAACACACACGCACACACACACCTACACATATGCATGCAAATAGATGCATCCGCATAAACAGCTAAACAGTTGGCCAAACTGCTGTTGGTCGCTTATTACGCATACGCCGCATGTGCCGTCGTCGTTGTCGCTGTCACTGGTTTGCCATAATTGGCAATTGGCGACCTCAATTTGTGCTCGATCACGTTTTAAATACGCTTTCGGCTTATACGCACTCAGCTTGTTTCATTTCTCAATTTCTCAAAGCTGTAGTAAATAAATATACGACCCAATTTGGGCAGCGCAGGCATTAAAATATCATGCAGCATTTCATATTCCTCTCTCCTACCCTTCCCACATGCTGTGCGCATTTTCTCAATCATTTATCAAGTGAGTTTTCATAAAATGTCACGCACTGCAAAAATGTTCCCCGTTGGCAGCTTATAAAAATGATGCAACTGCACCCCCAGCTACCCCCAAGTCATCCCCTCAGTCATTCCCCAGGATGACTGCAGCTCCAGCTTCAGCTACAGCTCAGCTCATAAGTCAGCACGACAACGAAAAAATATTGCAACTCTGTAAGTCCTGTTTGAGAAGGTACTACTGCATGACTATGCGACTGTATGCGTGTGTCTTCGTGCGTGTGTGTGTGTGTGTGGCATGACAAAATCCTGAAGCAAGAAAAAAATGGTTAGCAATGACTAAGAGCATCAAACAAAAGGATTCTGCAGACGATGTCAGCAACTTAAAGCTGATTCCCTATACTAACTCATATTTGACAATATTACTTTGTAGCAGCAGACAGCAGACGGGGCACACACACACGCACACACGCACACACACATGAACACTCGCACACACTCGCACACGTCTTACAGCCAATAAGTTGACAGCAGCCGTTGCCACTGCAGCTGAATCTTGTCGCAGCACAGTTACGCCTGTCTGTGTGTATGTCTGTGTGCGTGTGTGCGCGTGCACTGCAGTTACAACTTAAAGCTTTTAATAAAAATGTCAACTGCATTGAAGCGAAATAAGTTCGAATAAGGCTACTTACTTGGACGCGGTGAAAAATGAAAATGTTTGTTTTCTGATTTGCGAAAGTAAATCGTTTGAAAAAGCTGCGATTGAACTATATAGGTATATATATAGTATGATATATTAACAATTAATATTTACATAATAGTTTACCATGCTCTGCTGTCACACTTACGACGTAATATTTGATTAGAGAGTATGAAATCTGATTATAGTGTAAAAATATCTTTAAGGTTTTTGATCTAGAGTATAACATCAGAATTACACGCTTTACTCTATAGTGTAATTTTTATTTATCTTATTATTTTTTATTATTATTTTTTTATTATTATTATTTATGTAATGTAGAGATTTTTGATTCATACATTTTGTATAATAATTTTAATATTGTAAGTATACTAAACTAATTTTGATGCCTTATGTATCTATATTTGGCACATAAATTCTATATAAACTATATATTTTAGCAAACGAATTTCACTCAAATTTTCTTAAAATATTCTTAACATAAAGAATAAGAGTTGTGCTAAGTTTCATGACAATCTCATGGTAAATAGCAAAGAAAGAGCAATACTTTCTAAGGTATCTACACGATATATCGACTCGAATCGGCTCTTTTCGACCTGTAAGCAGCGTGAACCGTGATGCTAAAGTCTACACATATTTATTTATATTTGATTATATTTATTTCTATAAAAATTTTTTAAAAACATTTATTAATTTATTTATTTTATATATTTATGTTATTATTATTTTTTTTTTTTATAAAACAAAAAGTTTTAAAGGAAAGACTATCGATACATTTAAAAATTACTATTATACAAATGAAAAGATGTATAGTATGATAAATAGACTTAATTTGGCGAAATAACTCTTCCCATTATGTAGACTCTGTAGTCGTCTTTGATGGCAAATATAAATGGACGATTGGCAATGAATCGAAAGCCACCATTGATCATCTCTGGAATGTAAGACAAATATAATTAGTAGCCTGTTGCTTGAGTATTGTGGAGCAGAGATATATGTACTTCTATCCTTTCCGGCTGTCTGCCTGCAGTCGACCTCGCCGCAGGTGAACTTAATAGAACCCTTGTGCTTGATTTTGCCAACATTAAAAAAGGGTGTTGAAGTCAGTGATGTAAATTCGGGATTATCGAAAATCGCTTTGATGCCCATTCGCCTTAGCGGTGGGATTAGATCCACTTCGTAGTTGATTTTAAATCTAGGAATTTCGACCTGAACATAAGAATTTTGAAAATATCTGTTTAAACTACGTATATCTATGTTCGCCAGTTTTAACTGCAGATCTCTCAAATTGCTGGCTCTATAGGGCAATAGGACAAGCATGCTGAGATTTGAGTTACGATAGGGTATCTCAATGGCATAGCAACTCATGTCTTTCAAATCTGCATAGGGCATATCATCGTACTTGACGTATGTGACAGCCGCGACGGTCTTATCCCGTCGCACGTGGAACTTGCGCTTCTTTGACAATTGTTTGAAGGGTTTAGTGAAATTTCCCTCGAAAAAGAAACCCTGCACAAGAATTGATTTGGTGTCCGACTGGATATCGGAACTGCGCAAAATATTATCGAAATTAACATTGTCCAGTGTTGCTTCGACATACGAATTGATGTGATCTGTGAGTTCATCGTTGTTGCTGATCTTGACGTTCTCGGTGAAGACGTGCAGAAAGTTGATTGCATCATGCTCAAATACGCTATTTAAGGGGAACATGCTATCCACATAGAACTTGACGACAGTCTGCAACGTCACATCTGCGGTACTAATGCGCTGCTGCACTTTCTTGAACTCCTCCAGGCCAGCGGTTTTGGTCTCACCCTTTAGTTCCAGATGCCTCTTCAGTTCTCGGGAGCCCTCGCCATCGCTGCCCACATAGAGCAGTGCCAGCGATTGTTGTATGGCCAGTGGTGCAATGGCTAAATTTATATCATCCTCGCTAGCGGTGATGGTCATGAAAAGCCGATGGGCGAAGTTGCCCCATGTTCCTGGCAGCACGCAGCACAGCAGCGTAGCAACTGTATCAATCGCTTTCAATGTTAAGTATACGTATTTAATTTTCGATCTTAGCCACACTTACCTGTCACTGCGTGTAGTTTCATATCGCTTGTGAACCGCTATGGTTGTGGAGATTTTTGCATTTTAGCCGTTTTTGTTTTTCGTCATGGCTTTTTAGCCACAGGTTTGCACGGATTAAAGCCTGACATGCGAGTTTGGCACGTTCAGTGCCCTCTCCACTTGGTGTCCCTCCCATTTGTTTCACACGACTTGCCGTCAGGTGGCGCACTGCTGTTAACCCAGCTTGTTTTGTGGGTCAGAGACAAACGTCAAAGTCAGCCAGCTAGAAAAAAGGTATGTAAACGTGTTTGCAGGAACTTTTGCCCCGCCCTCCGCCTTTCGCCGTCGCTGGGCTACCTCGCGTCGTACAGTTCGTGGCCTGCAACTGCAACTTGGCTGACAATTTTATTGACAGTTTGACATTTAGATTGATTGCAGTTGGCAAAAGAGTTTTACATTTTTCCACAACTTCCCCTTTTCCTTTTCCCCCATCGGTGTTGTTCGATAACAATGCATCCTTTATTGGGGTAGTATTTTTAGTATTTTTTCGTATTTCTTTGTCTTCTCTACGTTTGCTTAATTAAAAGTTTGTTAACTTTGGCAAAGCAACAACGCAGATTGAAGATTCTATTTTGTTTCTCTCTTTTTGCAGACAAATGAAATTTGGCAACGTTGCAAATCTTGCCATGCCTTCTATTCTGCGGGTATTCTTCGTAGTTAGTTTATCTAGGAATTGAAATATGAAATTTGGCAACGTGGCAAATCTTAAGAGCGTTACCATATCTTTAATTTTATTTATATAATTTTATTCCTCTTTGAGTGGGAATTGTAATATGAAATTTGGCAACGTTGCAAATATTGAGAGAATTGTCATATCTTCTAAACTACTGGCATTCCTAGTAGTTATTTGTGTGAGAATATTTAAGGCAAATCTTAAGCTGCTTAGAACTTTAACGGACACACACAGTGGGATTTGTTTTCGTCATCGTCAATAGTTAAGCATTCTGTTTGGACTCGACTCAAACAGCAGCGCAAACAATATCAGCTGTCAATCACGACGGACTTGCAGAACAAACAAAACACAACATACACATACACACACATGCACAATTTTAAATGGAAACTCTTGCAGACAGCAAGCTGGGCACAGTGGTCCCCCTTGCACAGTGGATACGTAAATTATGCATACAAATTAGAGAGAGAGATAGAGAGAGCGGCATTGTATGTAGGAGATGACGTGAACATAGAAATGTGGCATAATAACATTAATGAAAACACGTTGATGACATGGAAGAGAGTGCCTGGACGGTGAGGAGAGTGGGGTGAGAGAGGGTGGAAAGAGAGGGGAGAGAGGGGGCCGGCAAACAGCTGCAGGATACGGCGGCAAGCAGAAAATTAAACAGAACAAAGCAAAAGCGAAGCAGATGGCGACGGGATAAACACATGCAGGCACACAGAGAGAGAGAGAGAGAGGCTTAGTAAGAGAGAAAGAGAGAGTGAGGGCAAGAGAGAAAGCGAGAGGGAGAGGGGGAGAGTAAGACAGATTCATATTCACACACGTATGTAGACTACAAACCGTACACGGAAGCACAGCAGCTTTGACAACAATCACAGTGAGCGCTAAAACAAAACAACCGAACGAAAAGCAACAACAACCTGCATCAGGAACAGGAACAGGAACAATACACACACACGCACACACACATATGCTGGCGGCATTATAAATTTGCTGCCGCTTAGCAACTTTACATCAAAAGGGAAAAAAAAGACAAAATCCCGACAGAAGCGTTTGGATATCTCGTTGTCTCGTTTGTGGGCTGTGGCAAGTAGAGGAAGGGCTGTGGCAGGGAGCGGGGCAGGAGCAGAGCGTGAGCTGTTAAGTAACATTTGCCTGACAAATAAATAACTGACAGTTCGTCCAGAGAAATCTTTGTGCACACTGGCAACGTTTTTAAATTACCAGAATGACAAGATGTAGTATCCGACTAGCTAATGCCCTGTAATTAATTAACCGAGCTTTAAGAGAGGAATTTCTTTATTGCCTGAACATTTTGCTATTAAAACTTTTGTGTGTTCTCCTTCTGTATATTTATCACAGCATTTATCATACCTTATCTGCTAAGTCTCTTCGCATAGGGTATACATTGTTATCAGGTAATATTAGTACGCCTTTTGTCTTTGCATTTCGCATTATGCGTTCTTCTTCTTTTTTTATTGCATAATCCTTACATTTTTTTCTTTTGTTAAAAATACTTCTGTTTTATTCGTCTGTTAAGCGTATAATCTGTCAAGGCAACGTGCGGTTTGTCTAGGCAGGAACGAGAGGGTAAGGTAGGGAGTTAGGGAGTGTGATGTGTTTGAGCAAGATATAAAATGAACTAGACTAAAGAAAAGAGATAACGGAAATGAGGAGAGACGGATAGAGAGAGAGAGGGAGAGAGTGAGAGAGACAGCTGAATTGACCAAAAAACAGAAAAATGTATGTAAGCAAATAAAGCAGCTTTAAAAATGTAAAACTAAAAATTGCAAAAACTTTCTAATGCAAATAAATTTTATATTAAAGCTGTAAAATAATAGAAAATTAAAAAAAAAAAATTTCATCTAAACAAATTTTTGTTTATAAATTATAAATCTGTTAAGATAAACATTTCTTCTTTAAGACATATAGGTCTTTTTAATCAGAAGCAAAGAAGTAAAACTGTTCATCTCTAATGTATAGTAATTCTAAGTTTTCTCTTTGCAGATACCCTGTAACTGTCCTAATTTCTACCAAAATCTACACTTAGCCCTGCTCAAAGAGCAGATAAACCAAATTGCCCACTCATTGCGACCGCAAATCTTTTGAGTTGCGTTTGACTTTCGCCTGACTTTTTGCCGACTCAAACATGAAATGACCAAAAATGCTCTGCTATTTTCAGAGCTTCGGCTAGCTGTGGTTCCCTTTTTGGGGTTTTTAAGGTGAGCTGGCATTTTTGCAGCAGCAGCTTTGAAAAGTTTTTTAATTAATTAAGAAAGTCTTACCGGAAAGTTGCGACAATTAAATGAAAGTTAAAGTCGAAAATGCGAAAAGATATGCCGGGAGGGGGAGAGAAGAAAGGAGGGAGGGGAGAGTGTGATAAGGGCCAAAAGGCAACCACATCTGAAACAAATTTCTGTGAATTATGTTGGTGTAGAAAAAATTTAATAAATATTCCCGCAGTGCGAGCAGAAGAAGGAAGGGACCGCAGACTGAGCGTAGGCACTGTGACGCAGTCACGTGCCGCTCACGAGTTCTGCGTGCTGCGGCGTGGCTTATTTATGAGTGCGTATGTGTACAAGACATGTGTGTGTGTGTGTGTGCGGAAGATATTCTTACACTTGCTCTACAAATATGCGCCTAATAATGCGCACTGCCTGCCCCCAATGCTTCCCCCTCCTTGGCAGCTCGTGTTGCCATAAAGGCTTAAAATATTTGCACGTAAAACGCTGGGCGGCAAATCTCAACGGAAACACGCACACACACACATACAGTCATACACACATACGTCACACACACACACAGCCCGGGCATGTCGCTCTTGCACAGCTGTTGCGCGCGCTACGCGTCGTATGCGTAATATGCCTTCAAAACGCCATCAGCATGTGCTGCCTTTAATGACATCATTTCAGCGACTTTGCCTCGCCTCGCCTCGCTGAGTGTCAAAAGTTGATGTTTTTTTATTGTTTTCTTATTGCATTTCATAGAAATTAAAATGCAAATGGCGCAGCAGCTGCAAAAAGCCAAGGCTCCTTTTAAAGCCAGTTAAAGATTAAAGCTTGGTATATACTGGAAAAAAAATACTGTTAATACTGAAATGTAGTATTTAAATTAGACAGCGAAAATCTCAATTAGCTGAAGGCAGTTGCCACGTACAGCTTCAACTGGGCCGGACACAGCGCGGGCCACAACGTTATGTTCATGTTCATTGTCGTCGTCTGGCAGACAGAAGGAAGAAAGCAAAGGGGAGGGGAGGAGACGGGGCAGGCGAACTCGTAGTCTGTCCACGCTCATTAGTATGCAACATTGTGGCAGCTTACATTAATTGGGCGTTGCAAGTGATTTGAATACGACGACGGCAAGCGGAAAAGCGCAGAAAACTTGCGCGGAGAGAAAAAAACAAACTGAAAAGTGGCAAGTCGAATTGGCTACACTTTTAATTGCCCAGTTGGTCAACTGTGCAACCCGCCTGTCCCTCTCTCTTCCCTGATCCTTTTGTGTCTGTTGACTTATGGAAATCGGTGTCTATATCGACTAATGCCGCCGCACGCGCCTCGCATGTCTTATCAGGCATAATTTGCGGTCCCTTCAAGGACATGTGGCAGCTCGACTGTGATAGAGGGGAAAGGGGTGTGTGGGGTGCATGTGTCTATTTATTTTAATTAAGCACAGGTAAACGTAGCTTCCTGTTTACACATGGGGCGTGTTTTGTTTGCCGGCATCATTAAAATGCGACACTTTGTTTTCCTTTCGCCGTTCGTTTCATTCTTCGTTGTTCCCAGCGAGCAGTGAAAGTTGCGCGGGCTGCACTAACGAATCACTAATTAATAAATAAGCCAAGCCAAGTCAAGCCCGACCAAGTCGTCGTCCACATCAGCAGCTTCTCCGCTTCGCTACACCAGGGACTGCATGTGGATGTGGAGGGAGGCTGTGTTGCCTTGCCAGCCAAGCATAATTATGCTGATTAATTTAGCAAAGCTCTTAGTAGCTTACACACACATACAGGTAAAACACATTTGCCCCACTGTGCACAGGTTTGTCTTGCCAACGTTGTTGTTGTTCTTGTTCTACTTCTTCTTCTTTCTCGTCTGCCTCGATGAGCCACTTGAGGCCCACTCGGCATGCACGAGGGACTCATAGACGTATACGCAATGCAGTTGCCTGGCAAATAAACTGGCTAATGCCGTCTTCGGACGCAAGTGCGTCCAGCTAATTTATGTAAATCATGAATTAAGTTTGCTTTCCCCTCCCCCCCCAAAAAAAAATAAGCTACTTGCTAATTAAAGTTACAGTGGGATGGGGAGCTGCATAAATTGTTGTCAGCATTGATAAAGCAATGCCATTAAATATTACGCATACGCCGCAGTGGCTCAATTGCAAAAACTTTGCAAAAAGAAATAAAACAGCTCACACACGCACACACACTCACACATAGTTTCGCACATACTAATGCAACTTAAAGATGGCGCCGCCGGAAACAACGCAGCAAACTTCTCCTTCGCTTACCCCAGCTCCCTTTGCTTAGTCCAAGTAGTGCCAGTATGTGCGTGTGCGTATGTGTGTGTGTGTGAGTGTGCGTGTATGTGTTGGTTAGGAACTGGCAAAGAGATTATGCCATGTTAAGAAACATGAAAACATTCAAAGTAATTTCTAGTGCCGGCGTCGACGACGACGACGACAAACAAAAGATTAGCGAGGGTTGCTGCAGCGTGTTTCGAGTGTGTCTTACAAACGCTGAGTCGAAATTAAACAATGTAAACTTTGGTTTTGCCATGGAAGAGGCTGGAAGAGGGGAGATGGAGAAAGGGAGCAAACTTTGTCCCCATTCAGCTGGGATTTGATGTGGCTGCACTTGTGGCAGACGAATGCGAGTTCGACTTCCACTTCGAGTAGTAGATGTAACTCAATTAGTTTTTGCCCCCAAAAAACTTTATATGCCATACACACACACACACACACACACACATATGTATACACATGGCGCCAGTCCGTTGGCCATTTCTCTTAAGCATTTCAATTATGGCTCAGGAGCACTTCTCGAATCCCGTTCACATATAAATTTCAAGTAATTGCGCAGTCGTCGAAGCAGAGGCAGACGAAGACGAGGGACCCAAAGTGTCCTCGTAGTTGTTGTAAGTAATTGCCGTCTAATTGCTTATTGAAATTATTCCCCTCTTTTTTTCATCCACTTTCTTTCGGTTCATCGAAGCTACTCCAAGCTGGCTTAGTTGACTTTTTCTGTGTGGTTAAATGCGAAGTGCTTGGGGGTAGTTGCGAAAACTTGCACAGATTTTTGTCTAATTGGCTCTGTATGTAGTAACACTATATATTTATAGTATATATAAGTCAGTATTCTTTCTCTTTCTTTCTAAATTCAAATAAATTTCTCAAGCTGCTCTCCAACTCTTTTTTGCGCTGTGACAAATGCTTCGCTTTTAATTTTATTAAAAAGGGTAAGCGACATGCGAAGCACTTCTTAAAGTTATTGATGAGCTACCCATCTCTTCCCCTTCTCTTCCCCTTGCTTGTAGATTGATTTTATTGATTTGGCCAGGCTTAAAGAGTCTCTGTGTGTGTACGGGTTTTTTTTTTTGGGCAAAATCTTCATAAAAGTCGCCCAAGCGAGGCGGCAAAGATTGATGGCTTCACTGGCGGCACTTAATGTTCAGCTGCTGGCGCCAGGAGCAGAGGGAGTAGAAGGAGTAGGATTGGGGGAAAGCGGACTACTGCAGTGAAGCGGAAATCACGCAAAGATTTGCCCACATAAATGTCTAGTAGACTCTTTGCACTCTGCTTTCTTATTTGTTGCTGTTTCTGCTGCTTCGCCTTCTCCTTCTCGGCTGACCACATTAACCGGAAGCGCCGGCAAACTTATGCAAAGATAGCGGCACAAAACTTGCCCATAGAAGAGGCCAAGATGCCCTTCGTCGGACACTGTCCAAGTTTTTATGCCAAAGGCGCAGGCGAGCCAAGGCGTTGAAAATGTGCAAAGCTTCCTTCCATCCGCTGGCGCCTTATTGTACAAAGTGTTGACTTTATATCCCTCATTTAGTGGACATAAAAAGGATATTATTAAAAGCTTAGAAAAGTAGCCATTTCCTTGCAAGTCAACGACGTCCTGCCACCGCCCCCCTCTCTCTCGCCCTTTTGCTGCTGCCTTTCATCATTGCAGCCGCTCGAAATACATAAAATATTAGATGCCTTCAAAAGGAATACAATACAAACTGATTTCGCTCTATATATTCTGCTAGTCCCTAGCCTGCTGTCTCCTCTTTTTGACCAGCGTCCTGCGAGACAATGCCAATGCTTGCCTGCTCTTTCCCTATCTCACTCGCTCTGCGGCTCATTTGTCTTTTATGATTGCACAAAAAAATCGCACAAATGTTTCTGGGTGTGCGAGGGGGGACCTGGGGGACCATGCGAAAATATATTCGTAAAAAGTCCATTATAATTATAAATGAGTTGAGCACCCAAAATACATTTCATTATTGTCAAATGCCAGGGGAGGTCTAGCGTAGGGTTTATTAGAAAGCTTTGCCAAATTGACTGTCATATTTTAATGAGCAGTAAAAATTTGGGCCAGTTGTAAAGAAAAGAGTAGCCTGCAGGGATACGAATTCAGGTTACAATGCCGACTAGGAAATCAAATTTTATATATTTTTTTGTGCTACAAAGAATCTCTTTACTTTGAAACAATGAAATGTGCAGATATTGTTTTTATATTCCGCAGTTATCAGCTGTTTTATAGCTGCAATGCATACAGTGAGGTTTTAACTTCCTTACAGTATACATTACATATAAATATGTATGTGTGTTATGTATAGCGTGTTCATACATGCATACATTGCCTTATGTGGGGCGCAGCAATGCGTATATAATTGCTCAGACAATGAGCAATTGTTTTTCACTTTTTCGCCTTTGCTTTTTGTTCTCCATTTTGTATACCCTGCGAGCATTGATGATGGCCATAACAGGGTATACTAAGTTAGGGGAAATGTATGTGGCTTGGTGTCTCTCAGGTTAAACATATTATATATGCGAGTACATAATACTTTAAAGTCGATTCGATTATCATTTTATGTCTTTTTCGTTCTTGATGTACTTGCAACTGTTTTTCAAGTTAAGGCGTAGGGTATCTTGCAGTCGGGTGTATTTGACTGTAGCTTTCGTCACTTGTTTTCCCTGCGCTGCGTCTCTGTTGATTTTTGTGTTGTTGGCGTTTTTTTTTCCTTGCCTTTTTTCGGCCTTTTCCCGTGTTTGCACATACGTTTTGCAGTCACTGTGTGTGTGTGTGTATTTGTTATGCAAAAAGGCCTCAAAGCGTTGTTTTCGATATGTTGGCGCGCCGGTCGCCGTTCAAGCAAATTAGTTTACAAAGGACTCGCGTTGTTTTCCCAACAGCAAATACCCTGCACTCCCCTCTCTCTCTATCTTCCCCTTGACGGATATTTTGGGCACACAAATTGAAAATGCATTTTAAAGCAGCTGTCGGCGGCAACGAAAAAGGCCGCGGGCTAGAAATTATATTATACAAGCGAAAGTCGCATCATTGTTGTGCCAGACATTGGCGGGGTGAGGAGAGGGGGCGGGTTGGGGTGTTAAACCAACGGAAGTGGACAGGATATTGCACACACACACACACACATATGGCCACGCGTGGACAACCCTCAAAAGTTTGTTTGCCTTTTCATAATTAAGCGCGAAAATTGGCTTCGCTTTCTCACTCACTCTCTCACTCTCTTCCCGTCTCTTTCTGTTTCGATTGCGGCCACCCACAGACGCCTGCAATTAGTTGGGTCCATGCATACTCGCTCGGAATGGGCCATTAACAGTGCTGGCTGTAGATAAACTACAGTCAGCGCCGTCAGTCTGTCTACGTGTCCGTCTGCGTATCTCGAATTAGCTGCAGTTGCTTTAGACGCCCACGCCGTGGTCCAATCAAGCGTCAGTTTTATGACTCAATACGAGTGCGTCTTTGTGAACTGCAGACGATCAAGGAGAGAGGGGGTGTAGGGGAGTGCAGGAGGGGGTTGAGTGGGCCTACTACAATTCTACACTAATTTTGCAGCTATAAAAATTCAGTTGCTTGCCATAAATGTCAACGGCAGGCGACAAAGTCGTCGTCGTTGTCGTTGCGTCGTGGGGCAAGTTGCGTGTTTCATTAGTTGCGAAATATGAGAGAGCTCGTCAAAGTCCCAGTGAGTACTCGAACGTGCACTCACACTCACACTCGCACACACTCACGTGGCCTGGTGACAAATTCGTTTTTATTTCTGTGCGGCAGACACAGACACAATAAAAGATACAAATGAGGCACGTTGCGAAAAACGGGGCGTGGCAAGTTTAATTATGTTTGCGTTTTGTATGCTGCTGCACATTAATTCTTTTCCGTGTTTTGGCAGCAGCTAGACGGAGCAGGAGGGGGAGGAGGAGAAGAAGGACGATGAAGAGGAGGGGTAAGATGTGGGGAGCGTCTTTTGACACTGTGCGTCACGACGTGGAATTTATGGCTATATTTTCAGAGAGACGTGTAGGAAAATAAAAGAATAAATTTACTAAAAAATATTATAAAAAATAACAAACATTTTTAGTTTAAAGTTAAAGCAGAAATCTGGAAAAATAATAAATATTTTTGGGATATAGTAAAAATAAAAATGTAGAAACAATTTAATTTCTTTATTTATTTTTTCTTTTCTCTTTATTCTTTCGTCTTTATTTAATTAATTAATTAGTTTATTATTTCTTACTCATTTTATAATACTAAATAAATTTATTTTTTTATTTTTTTTTAAATAAATTTATTTTAATTATTAAATTAAATTTAGTTTTATTTTATTTTAATTAAATATTTTTATTGTTCTTTATTTCTGTAATTTTTTTATGTAATTTATTTACTTCTTATGTTTTTTGCTGTTTTGTTTTGTTTATATTATTTTCTACAATATGCTTCATTAGCACCCAAATGACCTCCCACTTTCTCTCAGTGCATACTTCACTTTGCACACACTGCATGCCTGCATAACGTGCAACAAAGTCAACGTCAACGGCTGCCCCATGCTGTGCCAAATCCCCGCGTCTTAGATGCAGCTCCAGCAGCAGTAGCACACAAAAATTGTTGCTCCTGCAGGTCGACGTCTTCGTCAGGCGTATCAAATGTGACAGGCCCCAAAGAAGAAGAACAAGAAGAAGAAGCAGAAGAGGAAGAAGAAGTCATAGCTATAGACTCGAGACCTTTTTGAAGACTTGAGAGCACAATCAAATAGCGCAGACAGCAGACGAGTCCAAATATTTCCGTAGCGTTCAGGTTGCATTTTCTTTTTGGGTTGCTGTCTGTGCTCTGACAGCTCTACTGCCCCCTCCCCCCTCTCTTTCCCGACAACTTGCCTCCCGTTTGAGCTCTGCCAAATGACAACAACTATATCCAGTGCGACTTTGCTCTAACAGATCCCTCGACCCGTCTGGCCTCATATGCGGGCTGCAAGAGCAACAATCTGACTTCATGTTGATGTTTCTTTGTTAATTTCCATGCCGTGTCATTTTACCCCCTTTCTCCCTCTCTCTTTCTCGCTGTCTCTATTTACTTTTTTCCTTGTTTTTTGTGTTTCTTTTCGCTCTGCGTGTCTTGCGTAAATGTTTAGTACGTGTGACAAATGTTGAACTTGCACAATTGTCTCCACTGCCAACGTTTAGTGAAACTTTCTGTTCTTTTCTCTTCTGTGTCTCTGTGTGTGTTGCCAAGGCACATGGGGGCAAAGATTTGTGTTAACTTTGAGGGTATTACATAAGACAGCGTGAAGAGAGCGAGAGACGAAGTCGAAGGGCAGGCGACTTTTCGAGAAACGTTTATCTTTGAGTTACACGACATTTGCTGTCTGCAATTAATTTGAAAGGGCTTTCCAGCCTGTTGTCTTGTTTCTAGGCCCCCCTTTCCCTCCCCCACTTCTTTCCTACTTCTTTACGCCTGCTGTCATATGTCGGAAAGTGGCAGCTAAGGCGGAATGCTGACTTACCTGGGATATAGCCTAAGGCAGGCAGACAACTGAGTTGCATTTGAGCTATTGGGGAACACAGATTTTTCCTAGGAAAATTGGGGTAATATATGGCAACTCAGGCAAGTATTATGCGCTGAAAATTATAAGGAATGAGCTAGCAGAAATTAGTTAGCATAATTAAAGAGTTTAACAGGGTCATACAAACCTTCAAATGAAAATTGAAGCTGCTCAATATAATCTTCAAGGATTTAGGCGTTTCTTGCAGCTCAATAAATTAAAAAATTAATAAATATTATTTATAGGTTTTTGCATAATTTAAGGAGAAATCCTGCAAAGTTTATCCAAAATTTGTCACGTATCGAAACTGATTAAATGAAAATTCTGCAATTTACCCCATCAAATCGAAATGAAAAGGGAAAGTTTGCATGATCGTCTTGGGAGGGTAAAAACGTGCTTATTGAACTTTAATTGCACAGCGGACTTAGCGGGAATATCAGAAATACCCCCCACCCCCTTGGCTGTAAGTGCCCGCAAGTGTTCTGATTTCCGACTCCTGGCTATAATTATAAATTCCATGACCTTTTGGTTTGTTGCTCACTTTCGCATTTTGGTCGCCTGCAGCGCGATTTCACTGTGATATTTTTCAAAAAAAACTCGCAATGTAAATTCGATGTTTGCCGCCGCCCGCTGTCACCTGTGCCGCACTTGGGCGCCGCAGGGCGCAGCACGCCCCGCACTTAATTACAAGCGGCATAAAGAATAACACCAGCACCCCTAACCCTGCCCACCCTCCCTCTTACTTGGTGGGGGGTCACATCTTTTTTCGATTAAAAAGTTTTTACGCGTTGCAAATGGCAAACGAGAAAAGTGAGCAGCGAAAACTGCCAAACTGCGTGCGAGGGAGGGGGTGGAGAGAGGGTGAGGGGGAGCCTTACACTGGCAATTGTCAGACATCCACTTAAGTTGACGGCGGGATTTCTAGCAAGAATTTTACGAGAGATTAACGAACGATTAACGGTGTAACGTTTGCTGTCTTGCTCTACGTGCTACGTGCTTACGTGCCACACTTTCCAAACCCCTCCCCCCAGCATAATTCTCGATTCTCGATTTCCCTCGGCGAGCAGATGTCGCTGCTCGCTTGGAATTTATATTTTGCAGGTGATTTGTCGCATAAAATTCAAATAATTCATAAGGCGAGCGCCGCGAGCGAAAAATAACAAGCAGCCCGCAAGACCCGCAGCGTGTTTCCCCTCTCTCCTCTCTGTCCCTCTCTCTTTTCCATTTCGTGCGATTTTGGCAACCGCGCACAGCCAAGCGCCAAAAAGTATGCAGCACGGCAACTGCGGCGTGCGGCGTCGGGCAACGCGGCGTATGCGTGCTGAAAACTTTTTTGTCAGCTTAAAGTTGCCGACGACTTCTCTCTCCCTCCCTCTCCCTCCCCCCTCCCCCTCCACCATGAAACTTTGTCATTTTCAAACGTTTGCCACGCCCCCGCCCCCTGCCAGAGTTGCAAATATTTTTGTCACTTTTCGCCAGCGTTTTTCCTGCCAGCGCTAACAATGCGAAAATTGTGTCTTCAAGGCGTGTATCTTGTATCTGCCGGATTTGTATCTGGTATCTCATGGCTCGTATCTGCTTTGCGGCTGCAAAGTTTTCTCGTGTGAGCCGAAAAGGGAAAATCAAAAGTGTGCGCTATAGTTCGTATTTGGCTTACTTTTTCTAGCTTTAAACCTGCTCCAATTTAGCTAGCTTGCTTGAAAGGTGCAGCGCAGTTTGATCAAATTTTTATCTAGCCTTTTTATTTGGCATTTTTCTGCCTTTTAACCTGCATTCTTATCTGGCTCTTTTGTGGCTTTTTTTTAGCTCAAAACCTCCTTATTTATCAGGCTTTTTTTTGGCATTTTTCTGGCTTAAAACCTCCTATTTTATCTGGCTGTTTTTTGGCATTTTTCTAGCTGCTGCGCTTTTGACCCGCAATTAAGATTGCTCGCTCATATGTCGCAGTGCTCTGCCCTGATTTGCCTGCCGGCAGCGCTGCTGGCGTCGCTGTCGACGTTGACGTTTCATTTGCATGCTTATCAGGCGCCTCTGCCCAACATGAAAGTTTTTTTTCGCGTGAATTTTTTTTTAGAATTTTGCCTCTTGTGTTTATCTTTTGTCACATGTGCGCGAAGAGATGAGAAGGAGGAGCAGGAGGCAGGCTGTCACTGTTTGGAATGGGATCCTTTTTCTGCTATGCCATGTTTTTTTTTTTACAGTTGTTGATTTTTGATATATGGGTCCCCATGGTGTTGTTGTTGTTGTTGCTGGTGTAGTCTGTCTGTGACTGCGATGTGACTCGATGCTGGTTGTCGCGTTTCAATGCGTTTGACTTTTTGTGCGGTTTTGATAAGTGCGCTTAAGTGTGTCAAGTGGAGCGACTGAAGTGCTGGCAAGGGAGTAGCCTAGGGGGTAGAGAAAGAGGTGGGGGAGGATGCCAGGAAGTCCATTTGTTGTGGCGCAATCAGCGAAACGGGCAGGAAATGTGCGTAGCGCTGCGTAGAAGCTGACAAAACAAATTGCGCTGACAGCGCGTGAAAAGGGGGTGAGGAAAGCGGGAGGGGGTTGAAATATTTCTGTAACTGATACGCTAGACAAATGCTTGTAAAATCCCTGAAATTATTTCACTTTAGCTTTTAAGCGAGTTTTGTGGGAATTTCCCTCTGATTTAATAGCCAAAACTATTAACTAAGCGCAGCTTAATGGACCGCCAAATCTGCCTGTTTATGCCCACCTAAAGAATTAACCCATTAGTGCACACACACATTTACAGATTATCCCTGCTGTGCCCTAACTTTACAGTCTGTGCAAAAAGTATGTGGCACACGAAATTAATTGTAATCAAAAATTAAAATGAATTTAACATTTTTAATTATGCAATTTGCTTTCATAATAATTAAAACAAATGTTTGGCTGACTGCCTGACAAACAAAGCCGGGCGCACAAGTGGGCGAGTGGCCACCACCCCCCAATTCTCCCCTTAGTTCTCCCCCTCAACTCATCCACTCAACTTGCGCCATTCTCGCATGTCGCTTCAGCCATGAAAATGATAACAAGCCAAATGGGCGCCAAACTGTGGCAAGGCAGTGCGTGGGGGAAAGGAAGAAGGGATTGGGGGATGGGAAAGGGGAAAGGGGAAAATGTTGATTGTCTGCAGCTCTTTCAATTTGGCAAAAGATGCCACCGAATGTCGCCCAATTTGTGCGGGCTTCGTTTGGGAGGGGGTGCGCCAGCGCTTTGGCAATTGCCGCCTGTGTCGCTGTCATCTAATGAGTTTATTCGCAATTAGCTGCGTTTAAAATGCAAATGTGTGTGTCAGCGGTGTGTGTGTGTGTGTGTGTGTGACAACAAATACAATGACAACAGAAATGAAAGGGGTATGTAAAGCTTATCAAATGAACATTTGCAAATGTTACCCCAGCCAAGGCGCTGCTCATGTTAAGTATTTAATTTGATGGTTAAATTTTAGCTGAATTTTTAGCGGGTTTTTTTTAGAGCTAAAGCTAAGCTTGGGTAGAAGAACTTTAACTGCACATAGAGCTTTTCAAGCTGCTTGCAACTGCTTCTTTAAAGCATACCAGTCAAGACTTTGCGAAATTTATAGCAAATATAAGAATCTAGCCTTTTTCTGTCTGTATGAACGCACCTAAGTCAGTAACTATACAAGCTAGAGATACGAAATTTGGCAGAAAGATTCCTCTATACAATACGAAAATAAAACATATTCATATTTGTCTATGCCACGCCCATTGCCTCCAAAAATCAGACATTATGCTTTAACTGCGCTCTACCGAAACCTTTTTACATGTTTTTCGCCTATTTCCAACTACATTTCCATCAGTATAAACACCTATGCGAAGCACACACCTGGTAGAATGCTGGAATCATTCATAGAGCACATAAATAATAAACAATTCGCATACACTTTTCGCTTTCCAGCTCTCAACTTGCCCGAGGCGGTAACAATGTAATCTGCTTTGCATCAACAAATGCCATAAAATATTATATAGCATCGATATAGCATGCGCTGCGGCATGGCCACATGGGCCAGGCAACGTGCAGACGATGCAAGTTGCAAGTTGCACAACAATTGCTGCAATTTGCATTCGTTGTTGCCACAGCAGAAAAGCTTGCAGCAATCTCTTAAGAGGCGGCAAATAAAATGTAAACCAAATTTACACACATAAAAATGCCTTTAAAAACTGTCATAAAAACGGCTAGAGTTGCAGGGGAACAACAAGTGTGGAAAGGGGTGGACTACAAGATACCACATAAAGTGTAAATGAAATTTGAAAATTTTGTTTGAAATTTGAATATATTTGCTCTTTAATCTATACCTATAATCTTTGCATATTATAAGCTTACTATATGAACTAATATACCCCTTAGCATCGACGCTTTTACAGCGCATATAGGCAACAATAATAGAAATCTGGACAATGGCAGTTTCCATTGAAGTGCAAGCCAAGGAATGCATTGGCCATATGGAAAACTTGCAGATACATTGTGCGTATGTGTGTGTGTGTGTGTGCGTGTGTGCATGTGTGTGTATATGGGAATGGCTTTCTTAAACGCTGCACTTTGGCCAACAATTTCATTTGTAGCATTGGCAAGGACACTTCGATTGCATTTGCTGCCCTTCGCTGTCATTGCTATGCAGAGTGCACTCCCTCCCCCCTCCCCCCTTCTTCCTATCGATATGTGTGTCAATATGTGTGTAGGGACTCTCGTTGTCGTTTTAGTGAAATTGCACAAAATTGTTTTCCGTTTCGTTTCATTTCGTAGTAGCCTCTGCTGCTGCTTCTTCATTGGAAATGTGCATTTAAAATTTATTGCAGGCAAAGCACAAAATTAACTGCATGTGGCAAGAAAGAGAGAGAGAAAGAGAGAGAGAGAGGGGCATGCCACGCCCCCTTTGCTGTTGACAATTGAAATAACAATTTGCCTCTGTTTCTGGCTCTGTCGTCGGGCACTTTTGTTTCGCTTGCCAACGATTTGTAAACATTTTCAGTTTGACTTGAACTCAGACTGGAGCTCGCCGGAAATGCCCAATGAGTTGAGGTCGTCGCATGTGCTGCAAGTTAATGAAATGTTAAACAATGCCGCAGAAGTTGACAGTGTTTCTAAGAATTTTAGCAGATTTTAGAAAGTCGCTTTAAGCTGCTGTACATGGCAAGCTGCTAAGCTGCCGGGCAAGAAATTCATCCCAGCTCGAACCCTTTTCAGCGCATTGATTGATTGGAGCCAAACTCAGCTCAACTTGCTGGAAACTTTGTGAGCGTTTTTAATTAACATAAGCTGTTTACGGCAGTGAAAAGGGAAAACGGCTTTTCCGCTTTTCCATTTTCCATTCGCAAGCGATTAATGAATTAATCAGCGGAAAAGGTGTTGGCAGAAGTAGAGGGGAAGAAGACACTGTCCTGGGCAGCTTCTTCACTTTACCCACTCAACTGTCTGCAAATCACTCAAAGCATCGCTTCGAGCTGCTTTCGGCTTGGCCATTTGCAGCTTGCTGCGTGTCCGGCAGCTAAAAAAATGATAACTGTGCGCAGTCAAGTGTTATCTCCCTCCCCCGTTCCCTCCTCCAACTTCACCCCCAGCGCGTATCGCACGTGTACACATGCACACGCCACGCCCAGCGCCCCCGCCCACCCTACGCTCTGAGCAGGAGACAAACAAGCATATAAATAATTGAAATGTTCAGCAACGCAAAAAGCAACGCCCCAACCCGCACTTGCGCTGAACCAGCCCTGAGCATCGGCGCAGGTCCGGCACTTTGGCGAAATTGCAGCACTTTTGAAGTGCTGACCGCTCGCACACACACACTCTCTCCTTCTCTCTCTCTCCCCTCTCTCTCTCTCTCTCTCTCTCTCTCTCTGTGGGCATTAAGCAATCAGACATTTGATTTTCATTTATCGTGTAATCAAGCGTAAAAATAGCTTCGTGACCAAAGTGACTCATCATCGTTGGCCTCGTTCCTGTCACAGGAATCCCTTTGCCACCTCCGCCCCCTCCTTCTGCGTGTGTGTGTGCCTGAGTGTGTGCACACTTATGGATGGTGTTGATGACATTACGACCATTTGATTGCTTCATTTTTTGCCACGTGCATCCATCAAGTTGCCGCTTTTTTTTTTTTTTGATTTGCTCACTGGGATAAGCGACGCATCTCTGCTAGACCATTAATTGGTTGGGTTCCCAGTCATGGTGGGGAGGAGGGAGGTTGGAGATTTGCCCTGGTGCTCTTAGCTGATTAAGTGAGTAGTTTGCGTAGTTTGCCTGATGCCTTTTTTTCTTATCATTGCGAATGCAAGCCGCGACTGAAAGGCAGAGAGCGAAAGATAGCTAGAACGAGTGTGTGTCTAGGTCTGGCTGAAACATTGCCTCTGTCTCTGGGGAATCTTTGATATATCACTGGTTTTTTGAGGGATTTACTCAGGAAATTGGTTTTATTTGATAAGTTAAGGTTTCTAGACTAAATCCTGAAAGTTTAGTATCTAAAACTATATATTTAATTGAGAAAATCGTATTTAATTGTGTTGGATTAAAGCAAGCCTTATAACTACTATATCTCTAGATTTAGTAAAGCAAATGTCTCTAAGTGCTACCCATACCTAGCTATAACTATACCAAAGCAATACTTAACAATATTTTTTGAAACATGATCTATCTATATATATATTTATAGCTCAATTTCCTAACATATCATCATATCGTGTGTTGGATTACCGTGTGCGCCAAGCTAAGGCGTGAACCACCCTTTGGTTCCGCCTCAACGCTCACCTGGGACTAAACTGAACTGAGCTGAACTGGCGGCAATCCGAGCTACTGCGGCTATTGACACTTGACAAATGCTTCGCTGGCGACGACAATCCCGCGACATGTTTCCGCTCGGCTGAGTTTCAAGTTCAGAGAGACACGACCTTAGCTGCAGCTTGTGTGTTTGTTTTATTTGGGTTAAGAATAATACAAAAATCTTAAGGTATTACGCTTTGGTTGCTCTGTTTGCTTATGTTTCGTTTTGTTTTTCGTTTCATATTTGGCACTGTTTTTGAATATTCCAAGCCCCCCGCCCCTTCGCACTCCCGCCTCAAGGCCTTGTCAGACGACAATTGTCAACCCGTGCGTAATTGTCCGCATAGAAAAGGTCGCATATGGCCGCGTTGTTGTCGTAGCTCATCTCTGCTACCTTGAACTCTGGATTGATGGCAATCTTGAGTACGTATGAACCACGTGGCAACTCTGTAATGTCCACCCACTGGCAGTCGAGATTGTATAGATACACGTCGGAGCAGTTAACGGAGATGCCTGCAAGAAAGATGCATGAGTTATACCGAAGGGGACCTTTATGCAGTACCTTGCAACACTACCTTGATCTCCAAAGTTGGCACAGTTGTATTTCTTTGGCACGCCCGGCAGGCAGCTGCTGTCCTCCAGGCAGAAGGATGCCTTGTGTCCCTGGGCAACCTTGCGACCTTGCAGATCGAAGATGTCAAAAGTAGCAAAGACCTCCATGCTGTGGTAGTGCCTGCAAGAAGGTAGCGATTATTATAGCGAGATAGATAGAGATAGATAGCTAGAGATAGCTTGTCACTTACATATGACACATGTGCCACTCCCACTGATTCTTCTCTTTGAAGGGGCGGAAATCCGTGTTGCCCGCATTGATGGCAGCCGCGGTAAATTTGAGCAGTCGCCTTGTCTGATAGCGCCAACTGGGATCATCGCGTTGAATTTGATATGCCTCATTGGACACACAATTCTCCTCCATGGCGCACTGCATGAGTAGCATGGGACGATCCTCTAGATGCGCGGTCTGTTCGATTTCATAGTAATCCACAACCAAGTCGGGTGAGCGATAATCACAGATCACCGCCGCCACATGCTGCCTGCTGCCATGACAGCTCACGATACCCTGCAGATGATTGTGATGCAGGCAATCGGCCAGCTCCGTCTCATTGCCATAGCATTCACTGCCACTGAGCATGGGTCGCGACACATTGGCGCCACCAAAGTAGTCCGTCTGAAAGGCATCGCGTGCATAGCCCAAATCGAGCTGACGACACACCACATTCGCCTCCAGCATGGACCAACCATCCGCACAGATGCTGCCCCAACGCTGACCATCGAGACGCACCTCGACACGTCCCTCGTTGCTTGAGCGACCGCCACGTAGTCGCACATACAGTCGAGAACTTGGATGTATTGGATACTTGGGCAGCTGACGATCATCCACGGCGAAAGGAAGCGGTGCAGGTAGCACTGCATCTGGAGGCGGATAGCACATGACACCCGCCGCCTCACTGGGCTCACAGTCATTGATGCCCCAACCATCGAAGTGGCAATCGGTCAGCTCACGCTCGTGTCCCTCACAGAACAGATTGTCCATCCAATAGCGACGTCTTGCAGGTCCAAAGTACCCACTGTGTGTGAAGCGACGCAGTCCAAGGAATCCCAACTGACGACACACAATCTCACCCTCCGCGGCATCCCATTCGTCGTCGCACACTGCACCCCATTTGTTGTTGTGCAGCACCTCGATGTTGCCTGGAAAGAGGGGAAGGTATATAATGAATAAGTTTATCAAGATCAAAGGTGATAGTTGTGAGGGAAAGCGATAGTTAAGGTAACTTTTAATTAAACAAATTTCCCTGATTTGGATACTGATCACGAATATATAAGCCATTATGTTCTCTAATTTAACTTTCTTCTTATATATTCTGCATCAGCTCTAACTGTTCAAGAATTTATATACTATAATCTGTCATACTTTGAGATTTAATCAGAAGATAGTTTCATTTATTTAAGGAATCCAGCATTCCACCTTGATACGCTCTCTCTCCCACTAACTGATTAAGAATATATATGCTATGCTCGAAAACTCAGCCCATTGCCACCCTCTCTCTACCTTCATATTCAGCATCCCCTCCGACTAGACGGATGGCGCCCTCCTCCTTGTTTAGCGTCTTGATATATCGTTGCACGAGTTGCTGCTGCTCCTGTCGCGCATCCTGCAGCGTCTGATGCACCACAGCGGCGCACAGCTGCAGACCGAAGAGCAACAGCGCGATCCAGAGAAGGCGCGGCATGCACATCTTATGGCGTCGCTATAGAACTAGATGAGTCGCGTTTCTGGCTGTCTGGCTCGGCGGGCGCGCGAGAACTGAAACAGAAACTGAATCTGAACCGAATACCCAGCGAAGTTCAAACGTAAATTAAATCGCTAACGAAATCATTTAACTATGAACCTCAGGTAAGCTCAGTGGCCGCACAGCTCAGCTCTGGCGTCTACTTGGATGTATCTGTATCTACAAATGTAGCTGCTGCTGCTGTATCTGTTGCGCTTCAGAAGCTCGCTCGCTGCTCGCTCGTCGCTACTGACGTCATCAACTGACAGACAAGGGCGGAGACCCACAGCAACTGATGACCATAAATGATACATAAGTCGGCATAGCTGAGAGACCGATTAGGCCATGTGGATGCAGTGCAGTCGGTGCATGTTCTTTAATGACATTTGCAGCGATTGCAGCCACACACAGCTGTGTATCGCCCTGAGGCGGATGTGACTCTCGGAACATGCAAACTTTGCAAGTGTCTAGGCCAAAATCGGATTTCTTGTCCATGCACTGAGAGAAATTGGGCACTAGAATAGGCTTCAAATGATATTTAAATTGCCATGAAGAGTTTAAGTAGACAAAACTGTTGAAGAAACTTTTAAACATTTTTAAAATATAAATGTTATAAAAAATATTTAAAAACTTAAAGAAAATTGTATTAAAATTTATAAAAATATATTTATGTATTTTAAATTATTATTATATATTTTTAAACTTTTTTTTTCTTATTATTATAATATTAATAATCTTATGAGATCTCACTTATCTTTGGGTACAATTTTACTTCATCAAGCTTTTCCAGTTTGTAGTCCATTATTTCTTTCAGTGCACACAGAAAGTAGGCAAACAAGTGTTGCTCCATTAACAATATTGAAGGAAACAAACTGAAACTTGTTTATTATGCGTCTTCCTTGCCCCTCCTCCCACACGCTCTCAGCTCGTCTAGGCCATAACGTGCATGCAATGATAATAACAATAATAACAATTCGGCTGGCAACAATTATAAACTATTTCTCACACATGACGAACATTTAATGAGCCTTTCCACATGCCACCCAAATGCATGTTTTGTGCCCCTTCTGCCCCTGCCCGCTGCTGCTGCCACTTCAACGATTTCCAAACGACATTGCAAATGCGAAAAGCAACCAAAACTAAAATATGGAAAACTAAGCCATAATTCAGTCACTGAGCACAAAGCTCATCGCATTGTGTGTGTGTGTGTGTGTGTGTGTGTGTGTATGTTCGGGTGTGTGAGTGTGTGTGCCTACGTTTATCTCTATCTGCATAGCTGGCAAACTCATCAAGGGAAACCCATTATTTTTGGCATGCAGCCATTTGAAACGTCGCAAACAGGCAACGACAACATGCAACATTGAGAACTGAACTTGACACTGAAACAAATACGAATAGCAACAACAACAGTAACAACAACAACAAGCTATAATAATAACAAGCTACAAACAACAACTACAACAAGCGGAAAGCCGAACAAGTTAGCGTTTTTCAGGCTAGAGAGAACTCAACTAGAGAAATACCCTGCATACAGTTATTCGTGACAGAATGAGCTTAAATTTTGTGTATAGCTAAGGTTAATTATATATAAACTACTAAGCAAAAACAAATTTTTAACAATTTGCAAGCTGAGCTGAAAATGTATTTAAAAATGTATTCAAATTAAAATTGAGTTTCAGAAAGTATAATAATATATGTGTATATATTGCTTAAAATAATACTGATGATATGCTTCATGAGTCTATATATTTTTAAGTTAAATTGTTAATTCATAGTCTCTTTAGCAGCTACAACCCTTAACTGCAGGTGCAGGGTATAAACACGTCGCAATGATGTTTGCAATTGTCTCGGTCAGCAAATGCATACATATGTGGGTTGGCTGTGTGCTCAAGTGCGTGTGTGTGTGCAGGGTGTGCTCATTAGCAATAGTGCCAGCATAATCGAAATTGGAAATCTAACCCGATTAGGTCAGCGAAAGAGAGCAGACAGTCAGATAGAGAGAGAGAGGGAGAGCGATATCCATTGAAGCGTGGCCCAAAACAGCCGCTTTCAAGATCAATGTGACGTAGACGATTATATAGATTACCCATTCGCTCATACGATATTCAATCAGTAAAGCACAGCAGGAAAATCACTCTAGACAGCGACAGAGACAGATATAGAGGCACACACAAAGAGATCTACTGTGCGCATCCCTACACGAACTGGCCATAAATATTGCTGGTCGAAATTAATTGGATAAACGTTTTATGATATTGAATTATGATGCTTGCCGTGCAGGGAGGAAGGGAGGTGTACGGGCCAGTGTCGGAAACTTAGCTTCGAAATTCCCACACAATTCAAACGGGGCAATTTTATGAGTGCGTAAATTCCAATGGCAGCTGCCAAAGGCGTAAGGACAACGACAACGACAACACAATCCTGCTGCCTTCCTTGGCAGCGTCATGCACCAAGGTAATAAAATTCGATATAAAATCGTGTAATAAAATCATTACTGGCCCTCGCACTGGCTCGGACACTAAAATCAAACTGGTCTGGCAACGCCAGCGGCAAGGCACAAAAACGTGCAGGCGGCTCAGGATATGACCCCGTCTCCGCCTCCGCCTCCGCCTCTGCCATTGCCTCACCACGGCTTAGTCTGCGCAGCAGTTCCAATCCCGTGGCCCAATCTCAAACGCAATCCCCGTGCCAAGCTTAGCACATAAAAATGGCAACGTGTGCCCCGCCGGCTAAGCGGAGCGACAAGTTAAAAGAGAGCACCAGCATCCTCCGAAGACGCAGAAGGAGCTGTAAAAAATAAGACCAAAGCAGCGCGAAAATAATTTGTGTGGCTTGTTGCCTGCTCCTCTTCCTCTCCTTTTCCTGTTACTTACATCCAGCTTTGCTCGAGGGCCTTGGCGTAGGAAGTGCAATAATAGGAGCTAAAAGGGCAAAAACTGCTTAAAGGATATTGAAAAGCGATAAATTGCTTTATTACTTAAGTGAGCCAAGCCAGATGATTAGCTTGGCGTTGGCGTTCGAGTTCGCGTAGTCGTCGCCCTGTGGCTCATTAATGGGGCTAAAACTGAAATTGAAAGTAAGAGAGAGAGAGAGAGAGAGAGAGAGAGCAACAAATTCAGTTTCAAGCCAAGTTGGGCGTTACTAAAATGTTTGACCTATAATTGGAAAGTTCTTAATTGGATCAAGTGAGATAATACGGTAAAGATTATAGGATGTGAAAGACTAAATGAAGAGAGAAATAAAAAGTATCTAGCAATAATCTAATTATTGCTAAATAGTTCACGAGTGGATTAAGTGGATGAATATTATAAAAGTTGCGAGATGTGGAATAAAATAAGAAGTTGGAATCTGGCAATAATCGTTATATTTCTTAATAGTTCTTGGTTTTATAAAGTGCGGCAATATTATAGCTAAAGTAGGGAGATAAAGAAGTAGATAGAAGACAAAGATTGAACCTACTATTATTAAAATTTTATCATAAATTAGACCATATTGTATTATTCAACTAGAACTAGTAACAAGTTGAATATGAAATTTGAAACAATGTGAGGAAATACTACCAGAGATCTTATATCATTCATTTGATTTCCTCAACAAGACCTACAGCTAATTAGCTATTTATGAGCTGCAAACGCCACTCAAAACTAGACAAAGACCCCCCCACCCCAGACATCGCTCCGCTTTAAGTACATATTTCTTAATTTTCGCACATACCGAATGACATGGAATGGAGTTGGGGTTTGGGTGCGTAGGCCATAAGTTCATTTTGCGCAAAGCCTCCAGTGGCGACATTAAACGCAGTGATATTTCTCTGTGTCTCGCTCTGTCTCTATAATGATATCATATATGGTCGCTCATTTGAACATTAATAAAATCGCATGCCGCTGACAGCATAAATGTCAAGCAAAACGCTATCGTCTCTTAACCCCAACCCCTTAACCCCTTCCCCCCCCCCCCCCCCACCGCACCAATAACCAATATCCAACATTCGCATAACATATAATAAAATCGCATCCAAAAAACAAAATTAAAAACTAAATTATAGCCGACATAACCATGATTCATTAGGACAAAACGAAGAAGACGCCGAACAGAAATCATAAAAAATACAAAATGCGGCAATAACTCGCAAATTTGTAGCCATAGCTTAAATGGGCCTACGAGAGAGAAAGAGAGAGGGAGAAGTAGCGTAAAAAAATTGTTTATTAATTCGGAATGTGAAGGCGAAGAATGTGCCGAGAAAAACCAAAAGGGGCAGAGGCAGAGGCAGCTGAGATGTGGCAAGGCGTGTTTGGCTTTGAAAATGTGCCAAAAAAAAAAAACGAAGTTCACAATCAACGGACGCCTCTGCTTTAATACCCTTTTTATGCGAAATTTCAATGGAAAACGCGATGAGGGCATTGGAAGGGGGATGGGGGAGAGGGGGGGGGCTTGCTTGGGACGTGCCGGGGCAACAAATGAAATAATGAAATTAAAATGCGCCTTTTGCTTTGGCGAACTCAGTCAGTTGGACACACGAAAGTACAAAGCAATAAAAACAATAATGAAATCAAAAGAATGAACCCAAAGAAGAGAAGAAACAGGGAGAGAAAGAGAAAGACAGATAGCAAAGGGAAGGGCAGTGAAATGAATCGGTTCTCGTACGGAATTATAATGAGCTTTATTTCCGAATTTTTTCCCCTACTTTCTTCACTTCTAGCGCATTATTAAAGAAGATAATTTAATTTGCAGTTCGAAAAAGTTGGAAAAATATTCAATAAAAACAGAAAGGGAGAAAAACAGAAATCCAGATTCACTTCCACTCCCTTTTTAAGAGATTTATTGCATTTTATTTCTTGTTTTTTTTTTTTTTACAATTTTAATAGTTTAATGCAATTTAATCTGTGAATTTTATTTATTGAAGCGCTTCGATACGCATGAAACTGCAGACAAGCTGTCAATTTGCCCAGCCTAGGCTAGCCCAGCCAATTGCAACGACTTACCGGCTATGCAGTACGTATATATTCATATATATATATTTCGGAGTTATGTATCGATGCACAATATTGAGATATTGTGTACAAATAACAGGTGGCATTTCCGGTTTCGTGCTTCATTTGCCACAGCATGTTGCAATGCAGATGTCGTTGCTGTATTTTTCTGCTTCTGTTCCTTCTTTTTTACAATTTCAATAAATACCAAATACAATAAGAGGTAAATATTGTACAAAATAATACGCTGTAAGCTGCAGACAAAGTTGGTAAACAAGACGGGGATTTTCGTATGAATTGCGGATGCCAAAGGAAGTTCAATTGATTGTTAAAAATATTTTATAACCTAAAGTTTTACGAAATCAAAAATATAAATTTCTTTATTACTTAATAAACTTGATATTATAAAAGTTATTCCACATTGTTTCCCAAAAACCATATCACAAAATTTTTTGAAAATTGTTTGATGAAATCAAAAATATTTATTACCTTAGAAATATTTATATAATAAGTTTGCTTTATATACTTGAAATTCCATAAACTATTCCACATTGTTTTTCTGCTATAATTTTATGTAATGATTTGTTTAAACTGCTTACAGGGTATTTAGCTAGTTCATCATTTCCAGTCTAGACAATTTCAGCTTGTTTTAATTTTGTCATGCCCTTTTCCGTCTATCGAGTGCCTTCGGCTTCGGCCCTTGCCAGAGATTTGCGACTTGGCTGCCTGTCTGCCTGGCCAGACGAAGATGTTGTCGACGGGGAGGAGGAGGAGGAGGACGACGTCGTCGCCGCCAGAACTTATGTGTGCAAATATTTATTTTAGGATTTTTATGAAGTTGGCGCAAAAACGAAATCAAATGCAGAAATGCGGAAAATCGCCGTGTTGTGTCTCGGTTAATAAAACTCAACTTAGCCCGATTCGAGGCCCTTTGGAGTCGCCAGACTGAAGACTTTGCAGCTGAAAATACTTGTATACTTTAATAAATTAGTTAAAGATCTTTCGTTCTCGGGAAATGAAAATCAATTAATTTTGCTGTTTATTTTTCCTTCGATTTTCCTATGCGCAATATGCAGCTAATTGAATTTTCCCCATATAACAAACATGGCTAAAGCGCTGAAAACAAACGCAACGTTCATTGTTGCTACGGCAGATGGAAAACTGATGCAACTCACTGTGTGCCGCAAATGTCCCTGGCGCATGCATTACACACGCACACACACACACACACACACATACATAAATGAATTATGTAACATGTCTAGCCATTTAGTGCCATAATTCAGAACAATCTATGCCAGCAGACACATCAAAGCCGGACGAAACGAGCCTAGTTGGACTGGACTAGGGGTTAGAGATGGGGCGGGGCACGGCGGGGAGGCAAGGCAGAAAGGGAGCCTAAATTGCTCGGCAGCGAGACAAATTGCATTTGCATAGGATAATTGGAATTGCATATTGAAAAATGTTGCAGCCTAGCAATGAGAGATAGGGAGAAGAGGAGAGAGGGAGATAGAGAAAAAAAGGCGATTGAAAACTATAATTTGTTGGCGGTTTTGTGGCTTTTTCCTAGCAATCAGTTGGCGTCATATTTATCCACTCTTTACACGCGGAGTAGGGGAAGAAAGTTAAAGGAGCATAACACACTGGAAAATACCCTATGCACAGCATAAATATATGGATTTTATAATAAAAGATCTTTAAACTCTTTAATTAACTCAGTTTCTCCTTTATTAAAATTTTTTTTCGACTTGCACTATCAAAATTTTGTCAATTTAAAATATATATATATATTTTTTTTTTTAAACCCCACCTCTCGAAAAATATCTTTTAAATTTCACGAACAACGTACTGTATATAGTACTTGGATGTGCCCAAGATGCCAGTCGCCGTCCGCCTGATCGAAGCCTTGGCTCTAGTCACGCTGATGGCCCTGATCACCTGTGTCTCGCTCGGCGTAGTTCTTGCTCAGCGCACGTTAAGTTTAACCATAACGTTTATAGAGGTGGCTAAGAGTAGAAAGATTGTTACTGTCTATGTGTATTGATATGTTCTCTCCTGCTCCTTCTTTAGCCAGCAGCGAATATACTCGATACAGCCCTCATGATGTTGGAGAAACTGTTGGTGGGTACACTCGTCTTTACCGTCACCCTGATAAATGTGGTATGCAATGCGCTTCACATGGTTGGACTTGCCTGAAAAGCTGCTCGTTGTCTCGCTTGTACTGATCCTCACATAGTTGTCTAGATACGCTGCACAGAATAAAAGTACATACTATACATATATATATATTCCCAGGAGTCTCTTACTATTAAAGTGAAATTGCAGCTTTTGTTGGCCCCAAAAACGAATTTGTTCCACTTTCACAAAGGCACCGCCGCCGCCACTAATATTCAATCAAACAATTTAACGCCCCAATAAGTTTTTCTAACCTGCAGGCGGCCCTGAACAGCGAATGCGCTCAATTGCAGCAAATTTGCGCCTTGACTCGCTCGACTAAAAAGAAGAACCAGAGGAGAGAAACGAGCAAGCCCCAATGAAAATAAATATTTTCGAACAGAATTTAGCTCCAGGATGGGCATAATTTAGTGAATGGTTTCCCATCGTCCTCTCTGCCTCTTCTCAACTCCCCCTGGGGGCCCTATATGCACTTTTTCCCCTTTTGACTTTAATGTTTTTAGCACCTTTTGTGCTGTTTATTCTATTATTTAGTTATTTATCAATGCGGCTGGAATCGCACCCGCAGGGGACAGTCTCAGGCAGAGAGTGTGTGGGAGTCGGTGTAATTTCTGTTTTGATTTAGTGCCAATAACGTGCTGAGAAATTGAGCAAGGCCTCAGGGAGTCAGGCTTGAAAACGGAGCGGAAGTTGCAGGGAGACTGACGAGGGTCAGACAAGGTCAGAACTGAAATAACTAAGCTATGTAGATACACCAGTCTCTGGGACAGACTACGTCATATAGTCAGCTGTCTGGCAAGTTAATGGAGCATTCTGTAATACAAAAATATACAATATTTTCAATCGACTTTTACATAGTTAATTGTTTTGGTTTGTGAGCACGTTGCAATACCAATCAGATATGAAGGTCTTCTCGCTGCATTGCTGAAAAACTGAATACTTAAGATCTTTTGTTAACGCATTATAGTCGAATTGGTAGACAGCGTCGGGATCATTCACTTTCATAATAATACCAAACTGCTGTAGAGTGTAATGCATAAAGCTTGTGCAGTTATCAAAGGTCCAATTTTGCAGCTGGAAAGGGGGTAAGGCGGGGGCTCTTAGGTAGAGTGGAAGAAAATTTACTCTAGAGACTTCTTACATTCTTGTAGATAAGTGTGGCCACTGTGGTTTTCTTGAGGCTCTCAATGTGACCATTACACTTGGTTTCGGCTATATACACATCTTGTACACCTTTCAAAGAGCACTCGCAGCACCAGTTTAGAGCCTGAGTGGGTTTGCGAGGGTCCTCAGGCAACAGAATCTTACATTCTGCAAACATGTTAAGCTTGTTTTCGCCGGTTCTACGATATAAAAGAGGAAGAGAGAAAGAAAGAAAGAAAGAAAGAAAGAAGAGAGAGAGAGAGAGGGAGGAGGAAATTGAGCCTAGAATAGAGATATAGATACAGAGTCTAAAGAAGGTCTACTTACTTCTTCAGCTGCCCCTGGTACGCACCCATTGGAGCTTCATATACCACAGAGAAAGCACCAATATTGCAACGGAAAACGCCATAAAATTGTCCACGAGATTCTGTCCATTTTTTAGGTGTATCTATAAGCAAGGCAACTGTATAGAACTATACATCTTATATACATAATATACAATTTGCAACCTGAATACAGTATCCGCTTTAGGGAAGTCTCCAACCTGTTACAAGTTTGCATCGTTTCGCCCTTGTCTAAGCATAAGTATAAGGTAGTCCCATACCTGGTACCCAAAATTCTCCAGTTGCGACTTGTATATGGGGTGGACATCAGCGTCTGCAACACTTCACCTTGCGTCACCACATCCGCCTGCACCCTGAGGCTCTTATTGGGACCAGGGAAGAGCAACTGTTTTGGATTTTCCCTGATGAAGTAGAACATGTTATCCAAGTACTTATCCTCTGGTTCATCATTATTGTCATTGGTATTTGTATTCAGTTGCAAGGGGTAAGATCTCAGCTGCGGCAATACAAGGAACTTCAGCTCGGCCGTACCAGAACAGTAGAAACCATCGCTATTTATGCTAAAGCCACCGAATATCCTTGGCTTCAGCTTGATATTGGGTTTGACTTGCGCAGCATCACTTACTAAACTCATATATGAGTTAAGATTGCAAATAGGTATAGATGAGGTCTGCATGTCTTCAGTGGGTACAGTGGACGATAAGAAGCTACTAATAATGCCCCGTCATGTGAAGTATTGACTAATTGGCCAGCAACGTAGTGTTGCAAAATGCTCAAAAGTTTAATGACTGACGGCAGCTAGAGAGTGCTAAAAAATACTTGGGGCCACGGAAACAGCAATATCCCCTCAATGGGTACTTGAAAATTCAAGAGATGGGTTTCCAAGACAATTTCGATTTAAAATTTATTTAGATCGAATCGTTAAAAATCGATTCCCTGAGAATAGATTCATTAACAGCTGTACTGCAGAATTGCAGGCATTAAAGTGCAGTGTTGCAGAGCGCTAAATGTTTGAAAGAAGCTAGTTAGAGATTGCATTAAAAACTGTGCATCAAAATCGAAAAGTAACTTAATCGATTAAAGTTGATATCATATATGGGCTTCGCCTTTATTGAAATGAAAAGTTTACAAACTCTCTTAAGCCAACAGATCTGTAACCCCATCTGCCTCGAACCCATCAGCAGCTTGGGTGGTCTCAGCTGTAGCTCCCTCAGGCTCAGGTTGCTCCGTTGTGGTGGTTGGATTAGGCACCTCGGCAGGCGGGGTTGGTTCACCCTGGCTACAGGCACAGGAATCACGTGTGTTTGCGTTGATCCACGGAATAAAGTTACTCACACGAGTGTAGACACCCGGAGAACCTGGCTTGGCACAGCCCTCGCCCCAAGAGACAATGCCGGCCAGTTGATAGGTCTGTGCATTGCCTATGACATGCATGGGGCCGCCACTGTCACCCTGGCAAGAGTCTTTGCCACCCTGCTCCACATAGCCGGCGCAGATCATGTTGTCTGTGATCTTGTCTGTGCCGTAGTTGCTGTTACGACACTCCTGCTGCGACAGCACAGGCACCTCCACCTCCTGCAGTGTGTCCGAGATGGGTCCCCCCTCGCTGAGGGCACCCCAACCGGTGACCACAGCCGTCTGCCCTGCATAGGTCTCTGTCGGAGTGGGCAGGCACACGGGATGCATGTCGCTGCCCAAGGGCACAGGTTCATTGAAGCGGATCAGCGCAATGTCGCTATCAAAGTTGCGTGTGCTGTAATTGGGATGCACCAGCACACGAGCCACACGTCTGTCCACGATCTTCACGTTGCTATTCTGGCGATTGTGCTCCAGCAGGCGCACCGTAATCAAGCGATGATAGAAACCATTGACGCAGTGCGCCGCCGTGAGTGCATACTGATCATTGACCAGCGAAGCGCCGCAGTAGAAGCTGCCGAACCACATCAGCATAGCCATCCAGGGATACTCATGCACCTCGGTCTCCTGGCCACCCACAATGCGATGCCGCGTATTGATGTTGCCACAGGCACACGAGGCACACTCCCGCTTGGTGGGCACACTCGTGGTGTCTGTGTAATCCGGACCCAGTATGGAGACAATCCATTCGAGAAAACTATTCTGGCGTAGATTACTCAACGACTCCAAGATCTTGGCCGGCTCAGTGGCGTCACGCAAGCGGGGCGTGGCCAATGCCAGGCCCAGCACGCCGAGCAGGCTAAGTAGACTAGCGTATCTCATGTCGTGCAACTTGTCCTTCCAACTAGCAATGGGCAACTAAAACCCTATCGAGCCTGTACTTGAACTTGAACCTGAACTTGAGCCTGCAGAACTGGCTAGACCAGATCAGACCAGGCCTGCCCCTGGTTAAACCGGAACCACCGCCCCAAATGGTTGCTGGAATGCAGCGTCTCGAAGAGTTTTTCTTTTTTTGTATCCACTTTAATCAATAAATATACGAATCTTCTTGTGGCACTTGCAGATGGAGCGAGTTGAAAGAGTGTAGGGTATCTCTTGAAATATGCTAGTTTTTTCAGGCTTGTAAAAAACTGCATTTTCAATAGATAACGGGATAGGTTAGGCAAGAAAATCAGCCAGAAATATTTAAAGTTTTTATTAGAAAAAACTTCAAAATTTCAACTGATCTTCTCATTAGAATTACAGGGTATCTTGCACGTCTGCAAGTGACTTTGCTTAGAACTAACTGAGAGTTGTGTGTGTATCTACTTGATCTTCTTGGTCTCCTGATGGCACAGACAGGCCTGCTTGGTGAGGTTCTTGATCCAAGTGCCGTAGCGATTGACGCGTGCATAGACTCCTGGGTAGCCGGCCTTGGCACAGCCCTCGCCCCATGAGACAACGCCGGCGATTTGATGCTCCCGCGTTCCATTCGGCACAATGTGCAGCGGCCCACCGCTGTCACCCTGGCAGGAATCCTTGCCGCCCTCATCATATCCGCCGCAGAGCATGTTGTCCGTGATCTTGTTGCCATAGCGACTCTTGCGGCAATCATCCTGGGAGAGTATGGGTACCATTACCTCCTACAAGGGAAGGGAGGATTAGAAAAGCCATGTCGAGCGGAGTCACCCACCTGTACCTACCTGCAGTGTATCGGAGGTGGGTCCACCCACTTTCAGGGCACCCCAACCCGTCACAATGCCCGTCTCGCCCTTGAAACTACGTCCCGGCGTGGGCATGCACACCGGATGCAGTACCTCATTGAACTCCACCGGCTCGTCCAGCTTGATAATGGCAATGTCGTTGTCATAGTTGCGCGCATTGTACTTGGGATGCGTGATCACCTCGGCTACCTTGCGATCGATCTTCTGCAGATGCGACATCTTGCGATCGTGCTCCAGTAGACGCACCGAGATGCGTTCCTTGCGGAAGCCGTAGACACAATGCGAGGCGGTCAGCAAGAACTGATCGTTGAGCAGCGAGCCGGCACAGTAGAATCGGCCGCCGTAGAGCAGCATAGCGACCCATGGATATTGATGCACCTCGGTCTCCTGGCCGCCAACAATGCGCTTCTGTATGTTGGCCACGCCGCAGACGCAGTCGCTGCAGTTGCGCGGTGGATTCAGTGTGGGTGGCGCCGGCGTTGTGGCTCTACGCGTGGTGGTGGTGCTCAAAGTGGGCGCAGCAGTGCTCGAGGTGCTACTCGGCGCCGCTGTGGCATCTGGCGCTTCGGTGGGTGAAGTGGGTGAACTGCTGAGTGTGGACAGCGTGGCGGTCTCTGGCGATGCGCCCGGTCGTTGTGGCAGCAGCGAGAGCACCCATTGAACGAAGGTATTCTGCGATTGCTTCAGAAGCAACGAAGCTGGCGTTGTGCCCGCTGGAGCAGCTTCCTCTGGAGCAGCTGATCCGAAGAGCAGCACCAGCAGCAGGCAGATCAGCAGGCAGATCGGCTGGCAGCTCCAAGACATTTTGTAGCGTGCGTGTGCGGTGTGTGGTGCGTGGTGGCTTTCTCTCTCTCTCGCGACACCAGCGGCGACTCGTGTGGCTCGTTGCAAACTGAAAAGCCAGCAACGAATTTGAAAGCCAGCGACAAACATTTCACCCAAATTCACAAGCAGAGCCAGAAAAAAAGTTGTTCTGGCCTGTGGGGCACGTCCACTTGCCAATCTACTACAAATGCGGCAAGAGAGTGTGCGTGCGTGCGTGCGATTGTATGTGTGTGTGTGTGTGTGTGTGTGAGAGTGTGCGTAGCTGTCTTTTGTGTTTGTATTCTGCGCATGCGTGGGCTATGCCGGCTTGGCCATGATAATAATACTTCACCCAATCACCTCATCGAAACCCAGAAAAAAACAGAACTCAACGGTAACGTATACTCTACAAAATAGGGCGATTTAGTTATCGAATCTTATTTTGACAAATATAGAAATTGCATAAAAAGCTACTAGACAGTTAAGATTATAGTTTTCTTGGATAGCTAAATTTATAATTAATTTTAACATAATGTAATACAATGATTTCTTACAAATTTAGATATTTTTTTGTTTGAAAATAAGTTTGTTTTAATTGAAATATTGTAAACTGAATTAATAATGATTTTTTTTTTAATTTAATTCATCAATTTTTTTTTAACAATTTTCTAGAGTAATAGAATATTTTTACAATATTATCACATATATCAATAATTATATAAAAACTGTCAGACAGTAAAGATTATATATTCATTAAATAACTTAAATTTCATTTAATATTTAAAACAATTCTTTCTAACAAATTTCGGTACTTTTATATATTGAAGCGGATCAATTATTTGTTTCAAAAATAGTTTAAAATAATTTTATAACAGTAAATCATAAGATAATTAAATATCCCAAAAAATTATCACTACCTCAGCTCATCTAATCTCATACTCTCACTTTTCTCAGTGTATTCAGTCTTCGTTCTTTCATATCTTGTATTTATCGCCTTAACACACTTTTTTATTTCTTTTGTTTTTTTTTTTTTTGCCACTGAAGTAGCGAAAGTTTTTCTCTCTGTGTGTGTTTTTATTGAAATCAATTTTTTTTCAAGCTGAGCGGTTTTTTTATGCTGTTCACAGTTCGATCGGTGGCGTCGCGTTGTAATTTTACTTTCTTTTGATTTATTTTATTGGGTGACGCTTTTTGTTTTTTGTTTTTCTGTGTCTGCCTCTCTGTTTGTATTAGGGTGTGTGTTGGTGAGTATGGTGTGTCTGTGTGTGTGTTGTTTTTGTTTGTGCTTTATTTTTGCTGGCTTTTTTTTTTAGTGTTGGCCACTTAACTGTTTACATTTACAGCGCTTACGTGGTCGGCTTAGTCGACCGATTGGCCCGACTCGACTGTTTATACAGGGTGTTTGCGCTGTGGTTGCAAATGGAAAACAGTTCACTGTGATACTATGTACAGTATTTAAAATTTGACTAGAAAATACTGTGGGAATATGTTGAACTTTTGGGCATTTTCTCTATGACAAGTAAGACCCGAAACGGGCATTGTCTATTTCCTCTGGCGCCTACTCTCGTTAAATCTTTTTCTAAGTGCACTTAAGCCCCTCTTTAATGACAGTACCAGAGTTACGCCCCTCGGCTCGCCGGCCAGATGAGTCATTTGGCTTGAAAACGGCTTAAGTAGCCAGCCCCGTCGGTCGTAAAATCTCAAGCTGAGCTGCGCCTGCGCCCCAGTTGAACAAATAATTGATAGATGGATGGTCGCAGTGGCTTGACAGCTGCAGATGCTGCAGTTAGTTCTCTCTGCTGTTGCTGTAGCATTTGCAGGCACTGTCATTAGACTGGACACACACGCACGCACACTAGACACTTGGCATATTAATTGTGCGCGTAATATGGTCAAGGGAAATCATGTATAGAAACGCGCATGATGAACTAATGTCGCATGCAGCCTCAGTTTAGTTTAGACAGAGAGAGAGAGAGAGAGAGAGAGGAGGAACGTTGTTAAAACAAAGTGCCATTTGCATAATGGTCAAGCTGAACAAAAAGCCGAACACACTTACACGTGAGAGTGTGTGTGTGTGTGTGTGTGTGTGTGGGTCTATGCTGGAGTTATTTATGTGATGAGTCGACAGAGCAGAGAACCGTCTGCACTTGGCGGCGCAATTATGCAAGTCTGTCTCGTTGTTGGCTCCGTCTCCGTCTCCGACTCTGGCGAAACGTGACCACCAACATCGTTGGACTCTACCTGATTGGCGGACACGTTGGCAAATATGTTAATAGGTTTTGTAATATGCACATTAGATGCTACCACAGCAGGACAAGAGCTGCAGGCAGGCAGGCAATTAGTGCGAGTAGCCAGGCTAAATTCGTTGGAAAACATAAAAGATGCCACTGAGCTGGGAGCTCCAGAGTCTAAAGACTTTTGCTATGAGTGCAAATTGGTTGGATCTATGAAAGTATCTCAATTCTCCACAAGTAAATTTACTTAAATAACTGCACATTCCATCGAAAGTAAAAGCTAAAATTTCTTGTTTAATTACATAATTAAAAATGCGGCAAATTAAAAAAAAAAAATACCCTCTGTAATTTGGCTTGGAGATTGCCAAAAAAAAAAAAACGAGAACCTGGGCTGCGGGCTACAGACTGGAATTTAAATTACTCTCTTTGAATATTGTGTGCGAAAAAACCTCAAAAAACAATTAAAAACGTGTTGCTGTGACCCTTCGGTTTGGCGAGGAAAAGAGCGGAAAGAGGGGGGACTACGGGGAATGCCCCGTAAAGTTGGGTATTCGAACATGCCGCGGCACATGTAAATGAAATTTTCACAGACAGTTTGGCGCGTGTAAAAATTTCACTTTTGATTTATGCGCGCCGTGGCAGGGGGCAGCTGCCAGAGCCCCTTCCAAACTCCCTAGGGATAGGGCTCCATTAAAGCCGGCCTGAGAATGAAGTGGCAACAAAAGCAACTGCAACATGTATCGTATTTGCATAGACAACCTTTATGGCCATTTACAAGAACAACTACAAGGATGCTTAACGAGTGCTACAAGACGCTGATAATGTTTTACTATGCGCACAGCGAGTTAGCATAAAATTTTATAAGCCAAGTTAATTAAACCGGTAGCTAGTAGTTGGTAGTTGGTAGCACAAGCTGAGCAATTCAGCCTGTTCATTTGCAGTCCAAATTTAATTAGTTATTCCATTTGCGAGCTCCTCTGCGCTGCCTCCACTTTCGGTCTCTCATTGCAAGAGAAATGTGGAAAGGATATCCCAAGGGCGAGCAGGGGAGGGTGCAGGGTGCGGTCAGCTTTACGTTTGTGTTAAAAATTAAATGTGCATGTTGCTGCTGATAAATAGTAGAAGGAGCTTAGCTCAGCTCAGTTCAGAATTTCCACACCCGATTCGAAAATTGCCAAACACATCAAAGGGAAGCACGCAACAAGGAGCGCGCATTCTGAACAAGCTGCCTAATGATGTGGGGGTTGCGGGGGCAGGCAGCAAGGTCAGCTTCAAACATGCTGCAACTTAGCGTGGCATGCAATCGTCTCTCGACTCTCCATTTACCAAAAGACCTTTTTCGAGCACGCGATTTCTTTCGATTATGACTAGCACTCGCGAATGGAGGATACAATTTTCCGTACATGCTCAGCTCAAGTTGCAATAATTTGCATGCAACGCTGCACTTGATGTGGCATGCAACCTGCGGACGTGCTGCAAGTGCCGCACGCAAGCAGCAAGCACCATAATAGATTAATTGCCGTGTAATGCCGCAGCAGATGCCGAAAATTACCAGAGAGATACGCGACAAGTAAAGCAAAGTTCCTAGGGAAAAACTTACGTAAAAATTACAAAATTTATTTATAAAATAATTTAAATATTTAAAGAATTAAAATAGCAACAGTTTTCAAAGAGAAATACATTTGTTCTTGTATCCCAACTTATCGTAATACATTTAACAATATACACATAGTAAAAACCTGTTCATATAATTATTATTGTGACGCTATAGGAAGTTATAGGAAATTCCTAATTTTTGGGGCTAAATAAATTTTGCCATTAACAGAATAAACATGGAGAATCAAGTCGAAAACCTAAACTGCTCCTGCAATAGGTCAGATATGGGGGGAAACGAAGAAAATGTAATTGAAATCAAAAGCGACGATGATAAAGGAAATTACTGTGACTGGACGCCACTTGCGCATTCGATTTGCATCCGCGGGATGAAAATCGGATGCGCAACTGGTCTCCAGCCACAAAAATTTCTTACCATGGTTGCTTTTGATTACAATTATATTTTCTTTGTCTTCCCCAATATCTGACCTTTTTAAGGAGGAGTTTAGGTTTTCGACTTGATTCTCCATGATTATTCTTCAAATGGCAAAGTTTATTTAGCCTCAAAAATTAGGAATTTCTTATAACTTCACAGGAGAATCTCAGACGAGTTAGTTCGCCTGCTCATTTCAGACTGATTTATCCCTGATTGGAAATAATTACATCCCGTTGGATGCAAATCAAATGCAAAACTAGCGTCCATTCAAAATAATTTCGTCCAGATCACGCTGCACTTTTAGGGCATTCAAATGATAATCGCCATCAAAGAAAGCTAAAGTCATCTACGAATTCATGAAAATATTGTTGATTTCACGGTACGGCTGGAATATCTCACACAAGCTCTCATCCTTGGCAAGCTCTTCAATTTCCGACTGGCCGGATGACGAGTTCTCATCTAATAATGCATTGGAAGGGTTTTGAATACCAGGTTTTTTTTTTAATACCTATAGTAATGAATGTTTATTGTCTTATAAACTTACTTTTTCAGTGTCCCAACTTTGTACATTGTCATTGCGAGTCCGTGGCTTTTTTAAAGATGGTTCAGTTGAATCGTGTGGTATATCATCGTCGCTTTTGATTTCAATTGCATTTTCTTTGTCTCCCCTTTTATCAGTCCTATTGCTGATGGAAAAATTTATTTATTGTAGTTTCAAAAAATAGGAATTTTCAGTAATTTTATAGGAGAATCGAAAAGTAAGTTCGCTTGCTGTTTTCAGACTGTTTGAATTATCTCCTATTAGAAATAATGTCAGCACTCCGATAAGTTTTCGATTCGAGAATTTTATTAATTAATATCGATATTTGCTCAGGTCACTAAAAGTATCGTGACTCGTGCTCAGTAACTTTTCCTATGCTTTTTGGGCAGTATTGCTGTTTCCGTGGCGTCAAGATCTGACCATAGCCATGCATCGCTAAGTGGTAATAATATGGGTGATTAAAGTTTTTGAAACCTGGTCACACTGGTCATTTTGGCCTGCAAATTGTATGGAAATCGGGAACTTATCGGAGGCTATATCTCCTAAACTAAGCCAAAAATAAAAAAATTCTACTTAATATTTTCGTTTCATTTCGTCGAGTTCTATAGGAAACCGTCGTCAGATCTTGTTTCGCCACGGAAACAGCAATATCCCCACTTTTTGGAATGCAATTAAAGCGCGTTCTTTAAAATCTTTGCATGGTATATGGTATTAACTCAATGGAAGGACAAATTTGTTGGCCAGGTCCATTCCATTCGCGTCGATAATTCCATTTGCACTATTTGCGCTGCCGCTGCCACTTCCGCCAGCAATAAAATTAACTGCGGATTTAATTAATTGCGGTTTGCACTTTTCGCCTTTTAACCGGTTTGCAATTCCTATCTATAGGTGGCCTTGTATACCCTGTAGACCGCAAGAAAGAGGTATAATAGCGAGCGAGCCTGTGCATGTGATATTAATCCTACATTTCCAATTCTTTCCTAATTTTGCCTCAACTTCTTAATTCATAATAAACTCTTTAAATATAATTGAACTGCACACAGTATTTCGCAGTCAGGCATGCAGCGGCATTGTTGCCCTAATTTTTACAACGTTGACTTTTGCTGATTGCATTTCGCCAGTGGAAATCAGTTTTTAATGAAATTTTTATGGCGCTTCTCGCGTGCGTCGCATAAAATAATCGATTGTTTATTAAACTTTTGCTGGTCAGCAATAAACAAGCAATGAAAGCTACATTTGAGCGTATATATGAACGCAAGATACCCTTCCAAAGAACTAGAAGAAATCTATGTGAAAGCCTCCTTACCTTTCAATCATCCTTATGCCAATCATATGCCTTGTCATCCTTAGTTATTCCACATTTTAAATAGACAGATAGACAGTTTAAAAATTTCCGAATATTTTGAGATATTCTTCCTTATTCCCTAATAACTTTTTAGAAATTGTGTTGGATAGTCTGGCAACGCTTAGTTAAGTTATGAGTTCCTAGTCGCCATGAACTGACGCAAAAATCAACGATTTGTCGATTGTACATACATATTTCAACTGGTTGTTCCATTTTCTATGCTGGACAAAATGTCCAACAGATAATGGGCACAGAAATTGCATTATGGACTATATAAACAGCTCACTCTCTCTCTCTCTCTCCCCTCTAGTTGTTTTCTTTGATTTAAATACAAAATTAATGTAGTCCAATTGCATCATCAATTCCCTTTGCAGTCCATCAATATGCATTGCTAATCTCGTTATCCCCATTGAGCCGACCTAATTCTGCGTCGTCTCGCATTACTATGCGCAGAAGACATTGGAGTCGAGTTGGTCCAATTGTGGGCCTAATGAAGGCAATTGGCTAAATCAATGTTGCCTTTCAATTATTCCTTTGTGCTAATTTGCAAATGCAGCAGGAGATGCAGCTGGCTCCAAGATCCGATTACAATGTTGTTACTCTCGAGGCGCCACTTCCGATTGCAACTACACATGGCGTACAGTAAGTATAGACCTGGCCCGGCTAGTTAGAATAATTATGTGGCATTTTGTTAATGCAAAATGCATTACGGATTGTTGAACAAATGAAATTGGACAAATGAACAACTGTCGAGCGACATTTTCTGTCTGGAAACTAATGACATCGGCGGTGGATATGCAAATTGCCATCGTCGGCGGTGGCTGTTGTTGTGGTTGGTGGGGTTAGGGGGAACCCAACGACCAGGGTTGCCAGCTGCATGTACATACATTTTCTTCATCAATGATTAATTGTTTTGACAATTTCGGTCTGTGCAGACATCACTTTCAAATTCCTTGCCAAGCGCGTCGCACACACACACACACACACAACACACACCGAATTCGCGGCGCAAAATTGCAAACTAAAACGGGACAACACACACGCGCCACGCCCCCTGTCCCCCGCTCTTTGCTCTTGCCTCGTAGTGATATTTTTGCAACATTCTCTGACGAATGTTGCCAAAATTGATGTATGATTCCATGCGGCAGACTGAGTGCGCGGACTGCAAAGATTTATAGCAGTTGCAGATTTAGCTGAAATTCAGCTAGTTTTGCACTGCTTTAATGGGGCGAATTTAAAGCCTTCAAAGAGCTACACCCTAGCCCAGGCAACCCTTATCGATGCTGTCTGTCACTGGCACAGGTGAGAAACTTTCACTAGATAAATCTGTCATTTCCTCTGCTTCCTGCCGTTCCACTTAAACCAATTTCCCTGCGACAGCTAAACGAATTAAACTTAAAATAAACAAACTGACAAAGCAACAACAACAACAAGAACAACAACATGAAGAAGAAGGATGAAGAACGGGGAGGGGAAGACATTAAAGAGCTTTAGTTTGGTTTAAATTGTGTCGAGTGCTCGTAAAACTTTCGCTTGACCCTTGTCAGGCAGGAGCAACCCCCATGCAACAGAGGGTGGCAACACTGCAGGGGGGAGGTGGGTGTGGTGTGGCAAAGAGTCGTGCAATCAACGCCAAATTGGCACCAGTCGATGCTGCCCGAGTGCTGTCTGTGTCAGCAACGTTTACTCTTAACTTGTCCCAAAAGGCAGCAGGGGAAGCTACGTTGTCCAGCTGACCAACTGACCAAGTAACTTGCCCGAGGGTTGTTTGCCTCAGGGGGTGCTTCGCTCTGTGTTTACGGACTCCCAAAATAAATCGTCGTCTTACACTAATTTCTCTAGTCCTAGCAACATGACGTCACATGAACTGGTCTAATCGCTGCGCCATTTACCTTATCACGACGCCACATAAATTATCTAAATGCATTTCATATCAGGTTGCGGCAGGCGCGTGTTTTGCATTTAATTTAATTGGACGCAATGCTAATTACCTGGCTGCTGGCTTAAAGCAACATTCGAATGCAGCAGGAGGAGCTGCCCTCGTAGTAGTTCCAGTTAGTTAATATTCGCATTTTAATAGTTATGTTCCACAACTGGACCGGGTAGGGCAACAGCTGCAGCGTAAACTGCTGCACTCTACGTGCTTTACTTGCCGAGCAGCTCATTAGGCAGCTCAGGTGGGCAGAAACAACTCCTTAAAGTGACCCATCAAAGGGCATCTCTGTGACTGCTAACACACATTTTTGTGCCTGCTCATTATTTATATTTCTTGACTTTTTGCTGACCCTTGTGATTTGGGCATTTTTATACCCTTCCAACATTGAAAATTGTCAAAAAGGGTATATTCAGTTTGAGAAAATGTATTTAAAATGTAAAAAGAAAAGTGGCAGATACCAAAATGGTAATAAAATCTGGCTCAGGATTCACTATACAAGTCGATATCGCTAAGTCCGTCTCCTTGTCCGTCTGTCGGTCTGTGTGAACATCTAGATATCAGCTGTTATTAAGGCTAGAGAAACCAAATTTTGCATTAAGGTTGCTGTATATCAAAAGCAGATTGAGCTTATTTCAAATCCTAGATGTCACGCTTACTTTCCTTTTCCAATGAGTAATGTACGAATATTAAAGAGTATAAATGTTACTTTCGTCTTCGGCATACACAAAGCTGAATACATTGTGCACCTAACCTTTAAATTCCAAAAATGTGGCAACATGTTTGTGACGTCTTTACGAAATTGAGCGAAGGGTATTAGACTGTGGGGCTCTTTCGACTGTAGCTTTCGTTACTTGTTTTCTATTCTGCCATCGCTGCAGAATTTCATATTCTTTTTTTTTCGTCCAGTCATGCACTTCATTTCCTATTTACATTTATCTCTCGGCGAATTAAATCGCATATACGACAGGGTTGTTGGCCTAGGCCACGGCGACGCTGTGACGGCGGCAACCCTGTCGCCTGGCGCCACAGCCAAACGCGTTCTGCATTGCGTTGTCCATTTTTTGTCTCCCCTATCCATGATTTTCTCTTATATTTTATTTTTAATTTATTTGTGCATTATTTTTAGTTGCCTTGTCTGCCTGGCTGACCGACCGAGCAAATGGTGCCAACTAGACGCTGCGCCAAAATTTGTTAACTCTATTGCCAAGTGAATGTAAATTGCAATGCAAGCAAAGGCGCAATACAGTGCGTATGCGTGATGTGTGCCGGAAGTGCAGCTAAATGCGTTGACCGAGCGCAGTTCAACGTACGAAATTAACTGAGTGCCAATAGTTTTGAATGGGTTATTAGATCAGCTGAGATTGCTACTTCAATATTGAAGATGTTTTTCTCTCCTCCTTCTCCTGCTGCACTTGGTATTCCATAGTTTTGTTAGCCCTCTTCTTCTTCGCTGTCATTCGGTTTGGCGGACTATTTGTCAATTTGTAAATTTATTTTAAAGGTGGAGAGGTGAGGAGGGAGAGCCGAATAAAATGCAGTGCGCGTTCACATAAATCATTCAAGGCAAATCCCAGTTACAAATTTTATGCATGCAAATCAATTGCTCAATTGTTTCTATTGAAGCGCGGCCAATACAATAAAATATACGCACAAACATATATATATATACAAATATATATATACGTATATATACCACATACACCAGATATTGCCATGCAAAGCCCTCAGAACACGCTACAGCGCTGGCCATAAATAAATATCGCATAAGCCGCGTCGCAACTCGCGCACGCATCGAGGGAGAGAGGGGAAGGAAGGGACAAGGAGGCACAGCGAGAGAGGACTGCAAAAAACGAAACAATAATCGCACATAGAATATAAATTCTGCTGTGTGCAGTAACACAATAAACTTAATTTGCAAATTCAATTTAAATAATACCGCACACACACAAAAAATAAGAAAAACACACACAGAGCGAGAGAATAAAAGAGAGGGCGAAAGAGAGGGGGATAGAGCGAGTGGAGTTTATCATCTATCGTAGCCGTAGCAAACTCAATTGTCTGGATTTACTTCGTGGGTACCAGCTGGTTTTTTTTTTCAAGGATTAAATTTACTTAACTGCCACAAATTGATAGGTTTGGATTTGTGTTCTATTGGTGGATTTGGCTTAGCTGGAAAACATATAAATACTGCCAGATTGAGGCTTGTATTTTTAGCCGAGATCAGTACAGCAATAAAATCCTTGTACTTCACCTGCCGCAGCTGTAGAAATTAAATTGTATTTAATGCACGATTTAATTTTTCATTTCCTTTGCAGACCGAGCGTGTCCGAACTAATAAGAGATTGAGCCATGTAGAAGGAGCTGGAAGGGAGGGGGGGTAAAGACACATGTGTTTTTAACATCTGCTCTGAAATTATAGAGATCCAAACTTGGTATCTTTAGAATGAAAGAAACTTCGAATCTAAAGAAAGAAGTAATCTAAAGATAGAGTTGCTAAGTTCCACATCTACTTGCCTTTGCATTTCAAGTCAAAGTCCCACAAACTTCAAGGAAATTCCACGAAAATTCATTAAAAACACAATACATAAACATAATACATTCACACATACCTGCCCTCCGACCCACTCGTCCATGTACATGTCATTCATTAATTAGTTGTCAATTCGACATTTGATTAATTTTAATTCTATCTATATTTGGAGTCCAAATGTTACCAAAAGCTCTAGATGAATTATTACAGAACCTGCTTAGCTGGAGAGAGGAGAAGCAACCACAGCTGTTGGAGTTAGATCTCTTCCAATTGCTGCATAAGGCACGTAGTGTGCTGATAAGCGAACCCATGTTGCTGGATGTGGACGTACCGGTCAATGTGCTGGGCGATATACACGGACAATATAATGTTCTGTTGCGATATTTCGATACGACTGGATATCCGCCCAAGACGAAATATCTCTTTCTGGGCGACTACGTGGATCGTGGTAAAAATTCGGTAGAAACGTTGTCGCTACTTCTGGCTCTCAAGATCAAGTTCCCGCTATCGATCTACCTGTTGCGGGGCAATCATGAATCTGCTACCATTAATCAGGTATATGGCTTCTACGATGAGTGCAAACGACGCTTTACTATCCGCCTTTGGAAGGGATTTGTGGACACTTACAATTGCTTGCCCGTGGCAGCGATCATTAAGCGTAAGATCTTCTGCTGTCATGGCGGACTCAGTCCGACACTCTATGAAATGAAGAATATAAGTTCATTAAAGCGACCCTGTGAGATCAGTATGGATGGTCTACTCTGTGATCTGATGTGGGCCGACCCCGAACCAAAGATCACAGGGTGGGCCAGGAATACGAGGGGTGTCAGTTATTGTTTCGGCTCGGATGTTGTCGATTTATTTCTGGCACGCTTCAATTTCGACTTGGTCTGTCGGGCCCATCAGGTTTGTGAGGATGGCTACGAGTTCTTTGCGAAGAGACAACTGGTCACCATCTTCTCAGCGACGAATTATTGCGGCGAATACGATAATGCCGGAGCCATGATGTGTGTCGATGCTGCACTGACCATTACAATGGTCGTACAGAAACCAAAAATGTCTAATAACAATCAGAAAATTGAACCAGACACTTAAAACAACTTATGTTGCTCAAGACTTTATGAAACATGTTTAACAACTGTTGATCCCGAAACGACTTTAATAATATAAAAAACTTGAATAAACAAAAAAAAAAAAAAAAACAAATATGTTTTCAAATCATTGTTATACAAGTATATAGAAAAAATAAAACCAAACAAAAGTTAAAACACACTACTTACATACAGCTCCTTCACAAATTGAATACAATTTTAATTTTAATATACGCTTTTTGTCACAATGCTCCGGATGAGAGTCGAAGAGATGATACAAACCCTTGAGGCTGGTCCCAAGACGGACAGCGGTAATGTACATATGAATCGCAGTGATCTCGAGCTGATCTGTTTGTGTGCACGTGAGGTGCTGCTGGAGGATCCCATGTGCATGCGTATCAGGGCGCCCATTTGCATAGTTGGCGATCTGCACGGGCAGTACGAGGATCTGTTGAGGATTTTCAAGACCAAGGGATCACCGAATACTCAAAAGTATCTGTTTCTAGGCGACTATGTGGATCGTGGTAAAAATTCGCTGGAAACGCTGACGCTGCTGCTCTGCTATAAGATCAAGTATCCCATCAATGTCTTTTTGCTGCGTGGCAATCACGAGAGTTCGTATCTCAATCAAATCTATGGATTCTACGATGAGTGCAAGCGACGCTATTCGACCAAGCTCTGGAAATATTATGTCGACTGCTATAGTTGTCTACCCGTTGCAGCCATCATCTCGAACAGGGTGTTCTGCTGTCACGGTGGATTGAGTCCCAACTTGACGACCATTAATGAGATCGAACAACTTGAACGACCCACTGAAGTACCCTTTGACGGCATACTATGCGATCTCCTCTGGGCCGATCCAGATAACTCGTTGGGCTGGAAGAAGAATACCCGTGGCATCTCGTGGGTATTCGGTCGAGATATTCTAGAACGTTTTCTACGGCGTAACGATTTCGATTTGATTTGTCGAGCACATCAGGTGGTTGAAGATGGCTACGAGTTCTTTGGCAAACGACAACTGGTCACTGTCTTCTCGGCACCCAACTATTGTGGGATTTTCGATAATGCCGGTGCGACCATGTATGTTGATAAAAATCTGGTTATCTCCTTTGATATCTATCAATCCAAGGCAGTTCCAAGACCATCAAAAGGCAAAGAGCTTAAGTTTCAGATCGAAAAAACGCCGCCAGAAATTTCTAGATTTTAGAAGATAAAATAAAAAAGAAGGAAAGGTATTAAATACATATAAAGTTATAGATAATAGGATCCAAAAATAAACAAACAATACAAATTTTATTAGGTATTGTAAGTATTCAATTGGGTAAGGGAAGGTAGTTGGAATTCATAATGGGATGCCTTAACCTTCATTTACGGATCAGGTTCTTCATTATCATTGAGATATGTGTCATTCATAATACTAGTTACGTATTATTTAAACATACATTTCAATTGTTTAAAACGATATATTTTTCTTAGGTGCACTCTTAAACAAAGCTACACATGACATCCATCCTGTGTCAAAATGGGTTTGGCCACAGAGAACGATCCGCATATCTCGATCAATATAAAGAAAAAGAAGCTTTTGCCAAAAGCCGAAGATGGTAATTCTGGTAATTCGTTTACCATTGAAAACAGAAGCTCATTTGTTGGCGACTCGAATCTTAATGTGGCCGAGCTGATCATAAAGCTCAAGAATTTTCGCGAATCTAAGCAACGCATACACGTGCCGGAAACGGATATTTTCACCCTGTGTCAGTTGGCACGTGAGATCTTCATGGCGGAGCCTATGCTGCTCGAGGTGGAGGCACCGTTGCGCATTGTCGGCGACATACACGGCCAGTTCAGTGATCTATTGCGTATAATGAATCACTCCGGATATCCACCAACGATTTCCTATCTTTTTCTTGGTGATTATGTGGATCGAGGCAAAAACTCCTTGGAAACGATGGTAATGCTGCTGGCGTTGAAGATTAAGTATCCCAAGAATCTCTACATGCTGCGTGGCAATCATGAGTCACAGTCGGTGAATCGTGTCTATGGATTCTTCGATGAGTGCAAGCGACGCTACACGATCAAGTTGTGGAAAACCTTTGTGGATTGTTATAACTGTATGCCCGTGGCAGCGGTTGTGTCCAAGCGGGTATTCTGCTGTCATGGCGGACTAAGTCAATCGTTGAAGGAGCTGCAGGACATTCAATCGCTGACACGACCCACAGATGTGCCCGATCAGGGCCTGCTGTGCGATCTGCTGTGGAGCGATCCGGATCATCAGAACTTTGGCTATACGCCTAGCGATCGTGGTGTTAGCTATCTGTTTGGACGCGATGTACTTGAGAAATTTCTACGTAAGTTCGATTTCGACCTGCTGTGTCGAGCCCATCAGGTGGTCGAGGATGGGTACGAGTTCTTTGCCAAGCGCCAATTGGTCACAATCTTTTCGGCGCCCAACTATTGTGGCGTCTACGACAATGCAGGCGCCTCGATGGGCATCGATCAGAATCTAGTGATAACATTCGATGTGCTGCGACCTGTCGAACAACGGCACAAACCGAAGGGCAAAAGCAAATAAGACCCAAGCTTTACATATGCATATGCTGTGTGTAGGTGATTCCGTGTAACCATCAAATTATATAATATATCATATATCAATCATATCATATAATATATATCGCTCGATGGAAAGCATGGAATCAATTGTCAACTAACAAATAACATCAAGAACTCTTTTCTATGTTTCTAATTTAAAACTTACTTAGTGCTTCCTGCTCAAATTTTCTTTGTATGCTACATGCGTCGTCGCGTCTGGATCGGCTAGTAGCGAATTGGAATGGCGCAAAACACTCCGCAGGCAGTGTCGCCGCCCAAGGGCTTGGACAGGGCGCCGTCACTCCTCGAAAGAGCGCCATCGGTTGCAAAGAGTTCAACGGGAGGCGGCGATCCAGCGAGCATCGATCAGATCATTCTGACTATCATCGAAGTGCGGCGTATTAAGCAGCTGCATCTAACCGAAGCAGATATCCGTACACTGTGCCTGCGTTGCCGTGATGTGCTGCTGCAGCAACCGATGCTGATCGAGGTATCGGCGCCAGTGAAAATCCTGGGCGATCTGCACGGACAATTTGGCGATCTTTTGCGCATGTTCGACTACGGCGGATATCCACCAAACTCGAACTATCTATTTCTTGGCGATTACGTGGATCGCGGCAAGCAATCCATCGAGACACTGTGCCTACTTCTGGCCTACAAGATCAAGTTTCCACACAATTTCTTTGTGCTGCGTGGCAATCACGAAAGTTCCGGGATCAATCGCATCTACGGCTTCTATGACGAATGCAAGCGTCGCTATACGGTGAAGTTGTGGCGCACCTTTGTGGATTGTTATAACTGCATGCCCGTGGCAGCAATCGTGGACGAGAAAATCTTCTGCTGCCACGGTGGATTGAGTCCCGATCTCAATTCAATGGTGCAGATACAGAAATTGAATCGTCCCTGTGAGGTGCCCGATAAGGGACTACTCTGCGATCTGCTGTGGTCCGATCCCGACTCAAAGATCATGGGTTGGAGCGACAACGATCGTGGCGTGAGTGTCACCTTTGGTGCGGACACGGTGGGCAAGTTTCTGCATCGCTTCAAGTTTGATTTGATTTGTCGCGCACATCAGGTAGTCGAGGATGGTTACGAGTTCTTTGCCAAACGACAACTGATCACGATCTTTTCGGCTCCAAATTATTGCGGGGAATTCGATAATGCCGGAGCTATGATGTCCGTCGATGACTCGCTCATGTGTTCGTTCTTCGTTCTCAAACCGTCCAAGAAGGCTGGTCTTCGTAAGGTCCAGACCAGAGCCTAAGCCGGAGTCACAGAGGGTATTGTTAATGTATTAGGATCTGTAAACAGTCAAGTGAGGATGTCATGTGACTAAAGTTACAATTTTAAGAGAGAGATACGTTTGTGCATTTACTTTCGCCGGTAGCCCACACGGACTCAAAATCAATTGATTTGAGAAGAACTTTAACGAAAGGGAAATACATATACACTACATGTACACGTGTATATAGGTAAAAGCATCATTTTAATCAGGATAGCAAGCACGGAATACAGAAGAAAAGAACATACTTTTCTAGTATATGATATATATTGCAAATGTGACTGCCAGTGGCTACGTGTTTGTGATTATACATACTATACATATACTATATTATGCAAGTCTTAGTCGGCAATAAATCGATAATAATTTAAAAAAGAAATATAAATAATGGTAATTGGAAGGTAATTGAAAGGATTGGTAAGCTTAAAAGAACGTTTTAGTCGATTTATTTGTCCGTATTTTGGTAACCACAAGATCTAAACATACCAAACTTGGTATTTCAGATGTATCTATATCGTACAATCGTGATTATATACAATTTTAGCTACCAAGCCCACACGACTACGTAAAGAAGCCGGGAAATAAAAGAACCTTATAGCTGCAACTAACTCATAGAGTTTTGTGTGTCGAAAATTTGCCTGCCACTTGCCTCGTATATCACCCAGGCAATTGTGTCACCAGCATGTTGCATGCAACAGATTGGCGCGCCATGAACGCCAACTGTCAGCGTGCAGCATCATTGCAATTCATTGCCCATTGGCGGCTTGACACTTAAACATTTTAATCAAATGACAGAGCCGAAAATAATTTATTTGTTGCACATAATTTACACAGCGCACGAAGGCAAGGGGCGAGCATAGGTGGGAGGGAGGAGGGAAGGAGAGGAGGATTGTACTCCAGTTTTGGCTTTATTAAATTTGTTTGCTTTCTGGCGCGGACATGAGCAGAAAACAGAGAGACGAAAACAGCAAACAGAAATGAGAAACAGGCTCTGCCTGTTGGCCATTTGGCAGTTCCAGTTGCAGTTGCAGTTGCAGTCGCAGTCGCAGTTGTTGCTGCTGTTGGGGAACTAATAGATTTTAAATGTGGCTGTCGCTGTCAGCAACTGTGTGGTGCTGGTCATGGTGGATGGTGGATGGTGGGTGGTGGGCGGAATGCAACTAAATAAATTTCCCAACCAGTGAACGGGGCCAACGGGCAGTTTGGCAGTTTGTTGTGACAGCTGCATGGAGATATCAACGTAGTTGGTGATTACAATGACAAAGAGGAACAGGAAGAATAACTAGAAGCATTTGGGAGATCAGAGATCAGCAATTGATCCCGGGCACTTGCGACGATACACTTTAAACTCAAGCTCAAGAAAAAAAAGTTGCGGTATGAAGTCTCTCTTGGATCTTAATCAGATACTCAAATTTAAACTATGACGAATCTATATCTATCTATCTTCCAAGTCAGTTCAATTGTCTTTTTCCCTTTCTGATCTTTAAATTTACTTATAAGTTATATTTCCGTTAGTTCCTTCCTTAACAAACTGTGCGCCCTTGAAACTGCTTGTTATTCTTAAGCTTGTCTCAGGCAGGTTAGACATATTGCAAAAGTCTTCCTTTAAGATTGTGTCTAGGGAGGAGGGGGAAACCCAATCTTGTGCTTACGCGACGTCTGCCACGTCAATTTTGCGCTCGAATAAAGTTGAAAAGTGAAACTTGCCCAGAAGGTCGAGACCAAAGCGCCGAAGAACAAGAAGCAACTCTTTGTCTTCGTCTTTGGCTCGTTCCCCATTTCAGAAGTAGAAATTGCGAAATGCAACCATTGGAAATAAAATGCAAATAGTCTGTCTTAAATCTTAAACTGTTGTTGGCCAAGCCAAAAAGGAGAAACTCCCAAATTGAAATTCAGGTAAGTCTGTAAATTGCCGGATAATAGAGCCCATATGAATGGCAAAAGTTACGACGCAAATGCTCAACAATTTGTCACTGGCCAATGGCCAATGGCATCGAGATAAACTGGACAAGCCGACAATTTGTGTGGTCAACTGGCGACAGGCGTTTGTGGCCTTATCTGGCAAGGGATAAATCAACAAAAGAAATTGTCGCCCAGCTGCTGCTTTGATTTGGCTTTTAATTGCCAGTCAAAGGCCACCAGAAATTACACTCGACTTTATTCTTGGCCATAAAATGAGACAGTATATCATGGTAAATATCGCAGGGTGTAGAGACCTCAGTCTCCCTAAAGATGTGAAAGATATAGACCACATTAAGCTTAATATTGGACATGGGTTGTAAGCAGTTATGCAGACAGATGACTTCATTTGAAAATGCATATAATATGATTTCTCGCTGAATATTATATATACATATTTAAGCTCTAATAAGACTTACATACTTATATACGTTCATACTTGTGGGACAGTCATACAGGGATGATAACTTAAGTTCTTTATCTTCAATCTACAATATAAAGAAACAAATGTGAGTAACTTGTAAGTACTTAAGTTAAGGATCTCTCTGTATCTTTTTTTTCTATTTACAAGAGATACTCAAGTTCTTTGACTCTTATCTTTACTAGAATCAACAAGTGTGTCATCTGTATTTATAAACAAGTAAGAAAGCTACAGTCGAGTGTGCTCGACTGTAACATACCCGCTACCCAGCTGCTTGTACAAAATTTATTTGCGGAACAAAAAAACGGCTACAATCATATTTTGACCGTAAAAGGCTATGGACTTATAATATTTATGCAAAGTCAAAATATAAAATAAAAAAAAAAAACATTTTTGCACACATTTAATTTTTGACGCGGGCGGGACTCGAACCCGTAATTGCATAATAGTACTGTTCGTTTTGCAGTCCACAACTTAACCCATTTCACCACCGTACACGCACACACGATTCGGCACAATGCTGCAAGCAGCGCTGCCGGCAGCGCTGCTTACAGCTGTGGAAAACGTTAAGCTGAATAACTTCTGTGTTTATTATCCGATTGTTACCAAATTTTCAGAGATCATCTGGCTAGCTATAGTTATCATGTAAACCGAAAATGAAGAATATGGCATCAAAATTGCACTTGTTATCAATGTTTTTTCGATATTCGGGGGCGGAAGGGGGCGTGGCCAAAATCCAAAATAAACTTGATCAGCGTGCAATAATAACACATATTGTCACCAAATTTGGTTGTCCTAGCTCTTATAATAGCTGAGATCTAGATTTTCACACGGACAGACAGACGGACAGACGGACATGGCTATATCGACTCGGCTGTTGATCCTGAGCCAGAATATATATACTTTATGGGGTCGGAGGTGTCTCCTTCTGCCTGTTACATACATTTTCGGTTTGAACAAAGTTATAATACCCTTCTACTCTATGAGTGGGTATAAAAACAAAAAAAAAACATTTATTTTCATTTGTAAATAGTCAAAAAAGTGTATGCTAACATTGTGGTAATGTATGTAACAGGCATAAGAAGGCGCGACAGACTTCGCAAGGTCTTTATACATATTATTACCCAGGATCAATAGTCAATTCGCTTGAACCATGTCAGTCTATCCGACTGACCGTCTGCGTGTTTGTCTGTCCATCTGCTCATCTGAACAATTAAAGGTCTGGATCATGGCTCTCACAAAAGAACGAAAAGAATAACATTTTTTGAATTGTTATTTATTATTATAAAATAACTGAATTTTTTCATTTCTTTCTTTCCTTTTAACGGCTCACACCTAAAGAAATTCCGGTTTGAACTGAAAGTTTGGAAGTCCGAGTCTGTTCTGCAATTGAATTTCAGGGCTCGATGGAATTCCATTTTCAGTTTGATTGTGATGAACTCCGACAAAACAATCGTCAACGCTTGTGGGATGGGCGAACAGGTAATGCTTGTGTCCGGGCCATGGCAGCCAGCCTATATCATGCTTGGCAATCATAGCACAAAGCACCGACTTCTCAATGTTCTCCGAGAGCAACTCTTCGCAATTCATCTTGCAGTTATTTTGCGATTTGATGCCGTTACTCGATTTGCACCAGGTTCTATCATTCATTTGGAATATACCGTAATACCTAACGCCATCCTGGTCGGGTTTGCTAACAAGGTCTGTTTGATATTCGCTCGCATCCAGCGCAAGGAAAACCCATTGGGGCAGGTCAGCACGAGGAACGCCCAATGAATACATTTTCCGTGCCAAGCTGCAGCGATCGAGCACCTTTTGGCCTGCTGCGTGGTGGCCCAGTTGGAGCTGCAGCAGCAGGAGCAGCGATATAACCACATTCGCCAGCATTTTACAGAATAAACTAACTGAATCGGTTTAAAGATGCATGCATCGCTATTTATATGCGAGATAAGACACGGGAGCTAGAAGTTGGAAAATAGTGCAGTTTAAGTTGCAAGTATTGCTTATCTTATCTTACATTGACTTAGGAAGTGACCTGTTAAGATAATACTATCAGTTTGTCTGTATGAACGTCGCGATCTGAGGAACTTAACAAGCTAGAGACACTAAATTTGGCATAAAGGTAACTGTATATAGTATGCTTAAAGAGTTTACTTCAAATCATAGCCCACCATCCTTGAAACATACTTAGTAGTTACTAGTCACAATCAAAATAAGAACGCCAAGGATTTTTAACATATTTTCGTTTTAATTTAGATAATTCGTTAAGAAGATAGGTATAGGTATTATGTACATCTATTTGTGTTTAACTAAAAGCTATAGGGGAGTCGGGAACAGGTGAACAGATGGAGACACTTTCTTACCAGTGACATATGCTGATAACCAGGGCCAGCAACAGAGGCAATGCCACGCCGATGGCATGAAGACTGGCTGAGCCACTGAATGTGACCGTGTTGCAGCCATCGGTGTTGCACACCTGGCAGTGATCGTCATCGTTGATCTCGCACTGCAGTTCACTGCCACAGCCTCGCTGCACAAACTGATCCGAGCCGTAGGCAGATACACAAGTGTCGTCCGCAACGTAGAGAGGGCAAATGGTCAAGTGATTGGGCTGCTCGTTGCAATTGCTATTGCCAGATGAGTTGCAAATGTGGCATTTACGACGATTGGCAGGGAAGATTTCAATGTTGCACTTCTCGCCGGCACAGGAGGAGCAGGTGCCATCGGCCACACACGCAGCTCCTTCGGTGCTGCTCAGGCTACTCAGGCAGCCTCGAATGGTGTGTCCATTCTCCAGACGGGTCACACAATCGGCCAAGGGGGCATGGCAAGTCACTGTGATGTTCACATCGCTGGGCGACTGAGCACACTGCGGTGTCTTGCTGGAATCACAGGACACACAGACACCGCTCTCGGGCAGGCGAGCCAACTCGTTGCAATCCTTGTTGCTGCACTCGTACAGCGTATTCGCTAGACGCCATTGCTCCAGGTCGCTGCTGTTCTGACTGCTGGCACAGCCCATGAGCTCCACGGCGCCGTCGTTGTATTTGGCAAAGCAGAAGTCATTCTGATCGTAGGCCCGACAGCTCTCGGCACGGCTGGAGCTGCAGCTGGAACCGGTGCAGACGTGGCAACTGAGACGATCGGCGGGATAGGCGAAGGTGTTGCAGTTGCCGCCCGTGCAGACGGCACAGTTGGTGCCGCTCTCATCGCTGCTACAAGAAGGGCGGTCGTAGAGCTCCTTGTCATCCAGGCACGAACGCACCAGCTCCTTGTTGTCCAGCACGGAGACTAGGCACTTGCCCTGACAATGGCGCGTGCCAAGATCAGCACTTTGCGGATAGGTGACACACTGTTCCTCCGTCTCTGAGTTGCAGTACACGCAACTATTGTAGTCTGCCACTTGCCAAGCGTCGTTGCACTCGTTCGACTTGCAGATGAAGCAAAGCTCCGGATGCTGGCGACAATAGCGATCCTCATAGTCATCCACATCGTCGGAACAGCCACGTCGTCGCACCGTTACGCCATCCTCTTCGAACACGGTCTTACAGTCCTGTTCCGCATTTAGTGTACACTGCACGGCGGGACCCAACGAACTGTGGCAATGTTCACCCTCGCAGGTGTGACATTTTAGTGGCAACGTCTGGAAGAGTCCATGCTGACCATCATCCACACGATTGGCCAAATCAATGGCATTACACTCGGTGCCACGACAGTTGCGGCAGTTGCGGTAATCGTTGCCATCGCAGGCAACGGAGCTGCTGCAGCCACGTGTGGTCACGTTGTTCGAGAGCCAAGTCTGACAGGTTTCCGTATCACTGACCCAGGGACAGGCAGAGGTGCGACTGGGATCCGATTCACAGCTGCTGTCGTCCGCAGAGCTGCAGCTGTAGCAGAGTTGACGATCGGCAGGGTAGATCTGCGGGAGGGAGAACCAAGAAAAGAAGGATAATAAAAAGAAGAAGCAGGAAATGAAGACGAGTGTGTAGGATTAGAAGTAAAAGACAGAGATGGAGGAACGGAAGCAAGAACAGTAGGGGCAGGAGATAGAGATGGGGGAAGATATGGGGATAGGGACACAGAAGGAGCAGATGGAGAAAAATTAGGACGAGGAAAATAATAATGAGGTAGAGCAGGAGAAGGGTATGGAGAAGAGATGGAAGAGATAAAGGAGTAGGTAGAAGAGGTGGGGGAGGTTGTGGAACCCTGAACTTACCTCACGATTGCAGCCATCCTCGCGGCAGATTTCGCAGTTTGTATCATTACCCAGCAGGCAGGCAGCAAAGTCCGCCTGGGGAAGATCGTAAAGGCAGCCGCGTGTGGTAGCTCCGTCTGTGAAGAAGGAGGAGGAAAAGTTTAGAAATAAGCAGATGCCCCAGTTGGCTACACTCTTGCATCACTTACCGCTCTCCAGTCTGGTCACACAGTACGTGTGTGGCATCTGCGAGCATGTCTCAAAGTTCTCCACGGCCAGTGGCGTCGTGGCACATGAGGCATCCTCGCGGGAATCGCAGACGGCGCACTTGACAGGCCCCTGCAGCTGTGGCGTGTTGCAGTTCTCTCCCTGGCAGACAGCAATGCGTTTTGTTCTGATGATACTCTCCAGTTCCTGATTACGGAAATAGCCCAGACAACCCAATTCCTTGATGCTATTCTGCTCATCCACCCAGATGAAACAACTGTCGTTGGGTTTGTAAACGTCGCAGAGACGTGGCAGGGGATCCTCGCAATCGCCGTCAGTGCAATGGTAGCAGCTAACCCGATCTGCGGGCAGGCTCTGCACGTTGCAATCGTCTCCCGAGCAGGCGGAACAGTTGGCATCGTTGCCAGACAAGCAGCTCAATTGATCCGCCTCTTCCTTGTCATCCAAGCAGGTGCGGATGAGATCCAATCCCGCCTCGCTGCTGCCATAGAGCGCAGTCATGCACTGACCCTGGCATTGGCGACGCTTGTGTGCGCTGCTCGTGGGATCCGACAGGCAGGCGGAGTCCTTGAAGGTGTCGCAGTAGATGCAGCTTTGATATTGCGTCGTCTGCGTTGCATTGTTGCAGTTGTTCGACTTGCAGACGGGGCAACTGGCCCGATTTGTGGCACAGTAGCTGCCTAGTTCGGCATGCTCATCGATTACATCCTCGCAGCCACGACCCACGACAGCACCAGAGGCATCGAATACGGTCACACAGTCCTGTTCGTTGTTGTTCGCACAGCGCTCGCTGGGCAAATTCTCTGCCTGGCAACTGGCTGCATCCTGGCAGCTGAGACAGCTCAGAGGAAGATCCTGCCACTTGCCATGATTGTCATCGTTCAACACGGACAAATCTGCCACATTGCAACCATCGCCGCTGCAGTAGACGCAGCTCTTGGAGTTGGGTTCACAGCTCAAGGAGCTGCCACATCCTCTGTAGGTGATGCCATTGCGTAGATTCGTGACACAAGTGTCGCCCTCAGCGTAGACGGGGCAGACGGACAGGCTGCTGGGTGCGGAGGCACAGTTGGCATCGTTCTCCGAGTTGCAAATGTGGCACGAGGCACGTTCATCGGGATAAATCTGATTGTTGCACGAGTCACCGAGGCAAGCGGTGCAACCACTGGCGGTGCCATTGTAGCAGCTCAAGAACTCATCATCCTCCAGGCTGGAGAGGCAACCACGCTCTGTGGAACCATCCTCCAGCACGCGGCTGTAGCACTCTGGTAATCCTGCCAGCTGGCAACTGGTGGCACTGGTCACACTGCCAGGACTCACAGCACAGTAACGATCCGTGCGAGAGCTGCAGAGCAAACATGTTTGCTCCTCCGGCAGTGCCTCCAGTTCATTACAATCGCGCGCCTCACATGTCCACAGACGCTTGGAGCGCTGCAGCAAAAGAATCTCCTCGTGGCTGTGCTCACTCAGGCAGCCCTGGGCAACCACCGATCGCTGCTCATCGAACTCTATGTAGCATTGATCTCCTTCCCGATAATTGGCACAGCTGGCGGCCTGTGCATTCTGGCACTCATCGCCGCGACAGCTCAGACAGCTATGGCGAGTGGTGACCAGATCGTCCGTGTTGCACTGATCCTCTTTGCAGGTGGCACAGTAATCCTTACTATTGGCATCGCAAGCCTCACGATCCTCTGCCTCCATGTCGTCGTAGCAGTTGCGCACCAGAGCGTAGCTGGGATTGCTGGTCTCATTGAAGAGCGGGCGGAAGGCAGTCATGCAGGCCTTGTAGCAGGAGCGCGTCTTGCTGATCTCAGCCACATCCCGCACGCAGTTCGGATGCTCACTGGAGTCACAGACCACACAGTCCACATACTCATCCAGGCTGTTGGCCACATTGCAGCCATTGGAATTGCAGCGTGGACAATTGTCAGGCTGCTCATCGCAGTAGGAGGTGGCGGTGGTGTCCAGCGAGCCAAAGCAACCACGTGAGGTAACCGTGGAGCCGCTGTCATCGAAGACGGTGACGCAGTTGTTAATTCCCACACATTGTTGCAATGTGCCACCGCCGGCAGCACAACTGGTGGCGCTGTCACAGGTCAAGCAGCTGATGGGAGGCGTCTGCCACACTCCCGGATAGCCATGCACATTCAGTCGCTCCAGGTTGATGGTGTTGCACGAGTCGGTATCGCTGCAGACGCGGCAAGTGCTCGCATCGTTGGCATCGTCACAGCTCAGGCTGGAGCTGCAGCCACGATAGGTGACGTCATTGCGGTAGGTGGTGACACAACTATCCTCCGCATCGTAGACGGGACACACGGAGCTGCTGCTGGGCGAGGAGGAGGCACAGGCGGGCAAGTTGGAGGAGTCACACTGATGGCAACGGCGACGATTCGCAGGGAAGACGCTGAGTCCGTTGCAGTTGCTCGACGTGCAGAGCTCGCAGCGCGTTGTATCCGCACCCGTCAAGCAGCTATAGAACTGTTCACTCTCCAAGCTGGACAGGCAACCACGTGTGGTGGTGCCATCCGCATCGATATGCGTCACGCACTGCGTATACGGATACTGCGAGCAGACATTCGTCGTTTGCAGCTGGTTGGGATTGGTGGCACAGCGTGTGTCGTTGAGGGAGCTACACTGCAGACAGTTCGTGGGAGTGGGCAAATTGTTGGGGGCATTGCAGTTCTGTCCGTCGCACAGATAGACACGCTGCTGGGCTACCAGCTCGTTGAGCACCTGCGTCTCGAAGTCACTGGCACAACCCAAGGCGATTATTTCGTTGTTCTCGTAGGCCACGTAGCACTGATCCTTCTCACGGTAGGCCACACACTTCGCCGTGCCCACATCCTCGCAGTCGGCAGACTCGCAGACGTAGCACTCCTGCGGGGAGGCAATGATGTCGCCACCATTGCTCAGGGCTCCAGTGCTGGCGGTGCAATTGGCATGATTTCCTGCGGCGCAAAGTTCGCGATCCGCTTGCTCCAAATCGTCCAGGCAGCCACGTGTGGGCAGCAGCGCTGAATCCCATGAGGAGCTGCGCGGATACAATCCGGTCATGCACTGACCCTGGCATAGGCGTGTGCGCGTTGGTTTCTCCCAGGCGCAGCTCGAATCCTCGTCCGCATCGCAGAAGTAACACTCCACATAGGCATCCAGGCTGGTGGCACTGTTGCATCCATTCGACTTGCACTGCATACACCTTGCATCATTGGCCTCGCAGTAGTCCGCATTAGCCGCCAGCACGGAGTCACTGCAGCCACGTGCTGCAACTTGTCCCTCTGCATTGAACACGGTGGAGCAAAGCTGCTTGTTGTTGCCCTCACAGGTGGTGGGTGTGCCGGTTACACTGGCACAGCTGGCAACGTCCGTGCAGACGTGACAACTGAGCGGCAGATCCTGCCACTTGCCCGGATCACCTATATAGGCAGCCGCCAGATTGATCGAGTTACAGTTCGCTCCTTCGCATTGGCGACAGCTGCCCGGCTGATTGGCATCACAGTAGATCTCCGATTGGCAGCCACGCCGCGTGCGTCCCTTCTCCAGCGTCGTCACGCAGCCATCGCCGGTTGCATAGGTGGGGCAGTAGCTTGCATAGCTCGTGGGCGTCTTTTCACAGTTGGCATCACTGCTTGAGTCGCAGCGCAGGCAGCTCTGCCAGTCCGCGGGATACACATCCTTGTTGCAACCGTTTGTGGCACAAATTTCACAGGTTTCGCTCGATCCACTAGTGCAGTCGTCAAAAAGCTCATCATCTGTGTCCATCAGGCAGCCACGATGCACGACGCCATCTAGCGGAAAAAGAAAAAAACAATGAAAAACCAATTTGAATTTACAATCAAGCAGGATCGTGTTGCCACCCTGTCGCAATTGCAATCTGCACTGCAGCTTTTGTCCGTGAGCGCAAGTTCACAATTGAAAATTCACAATTAAAAGCGAATTTAAATTGCAAATGGGAATGCAAATTTTAAAATCAAACTTACCCTCACTGATGTGTGTATAGCAATCGGGATAAAGATAGTGTTCACAAGCGGGACTCGCTGAAATGGATGTGCCTGTAATACAGCTGGGATCACTGGTAGAGTTGCAAAGGTTGCAGGCGACGCCGACTGTGTTAAGTACATCTTTTGTATTGCAATTGTCGCCGCTGCACAAGTAAAGATCACGTCGATTTATTTGCAGGAAGTTGCTCTCCAGGTCGCTGGCACAGCCCATGCTCTCAATATTCCGATCGCCCACATGGATGTAGCACTGATCATTGCTGCGGTATGCGGTGCAGGTTAGCGGGCTCACATTTTCACAGCTGGCGTCATCGCAATAGTTGCAGCTTAGGCGATTCTCGGGCACTGAGTCCTTGTTACACGCTGCGCCGGTGCAGGCAACACAATTCTCCAGATTGCCCGCTGCGCATGCCTCACGATCATCATACTCCAAATCATCCAGGCAGCCACGTGCTAGCTCCAACGCGGAGTTCTCATCATCGCGGGAACGTGCATAGAGCCCGGTGAAGCAATTGCTTTGGCAAGAGATCTGACGACTAATGTCGCCAACGCTGCGCACACAGGCTGCCTGATCGGAGCCATCGCAGAACACACAGTTTACATAGGTGTCCAGGCTGCGTGCATTGTTGCACCCCGTGGATTTGCAGAACTTGCAGTTGCCCAAATTCTCATCGCAATATTGCACCTGCTCTGCATCGGCGTACAGCGTGTCTGTGCAGCCCCGCAGCACCACGGATCCATTGCTGGCAAAGACTGTAGCGCAATTCTGCGCATCATTGTTGGCACACTTCTGCAGCGCACCCAGACTGGAGCCCTGACAGGCTGCTCCCTGGCAGGTATAACAATTGATTGGCGGCGTGGCCCACTTGCCCGGATAACCGATGTTCCAGAGATTCAAATCGACCACGTTGCAATTGTCACCACTTTCGCACAGACGACAATTCTGTTTGTCCTTGTCGTCGCAGGTGAACTCCGACTGGCAGCCACGATAGGTGGCACCATTCACCAGCTTCACACTGCAGCCGTCGGTTGCATTATAGCGTGGACAGACGCCGGCAGCGTTTGTAGCGGACTCGCAGTTGGGATCATCCTTGGAGTTGCAGCGCTGGCAGCGACGACGATCGGCGGGATAGATCTGTCGATTGCACAGCTCACCCTCGCATGTGTCGCAGTTGTCCTCACCCTTCAAGCAGGATCTCAGTTGAGCGCTGGCCAGACTAGCCAAGCAGCCGCGCTCCGTGGAACCATCTGAGGAAGAAGAAGATAATTAAACATACTCATTAAAAAGGAGGATGCCAATCGCAAGTCACCTGAAAGCACACGCGTCATGCAGCCAGTGTTGGGCAACATGTTGCAGGTAGTAAATTCGGTAATCTGTCCTGGCTCGACCGCGCAGTTGTCATCGTCCAGGGAGGAGCAGACAGCGCAACGATTGGGAGTGGGCGTGTTTGCAAAGGAATTACAATTGTTTCCACTGCACAGATGAAGATATTGCAGATTCTCATCGACAAAACTATCGTCCAGATCGGACAAGCAGCCCTTGGCCGTAACGGATGCGGTATCATCGTACAGCGAGTAGCAGCGATCTGTGGGACTGTAGTGCAGGCACACAGCTAGCTCCTCATCTTCGCAACCATTTTCACCCTCGCAGACATAACAGCTAAGGGAGTCATATTCCAGTACATCCACATTGCAGGCATCTCCGCTGCACGAGCGACATTGTTCATCAGAGCCGGCGGCGCATAGTTCCTGATCTGCAGGATCCTTGTCATCCAGACAGCCACGTACAATATCATAGACACTGGTGCCATTCTTTGGCCTCAGTGCTGTCATGCACTGTCCATTGCACTGGCGCCTGTTGCTCACCTTGGCGGCATCGGCGATGCAATCCCCATTGATGCTGCTCTCGCAGTAAATGCATTGCGTGTAGCTGCTCGTGGACGTAGCACTGTTGCAGCCATTCGAGTTGCAGTTGCGGCAGTTGTCGGTGTTGGCATCACAGTAGGCACTGAAGGAGGACTCCACCACGCCACTGCAGCCACGTGACTCCACTTGGCCGGCGGCATTGAAGACAGTCATGCAGTACTCACTACTGCTGGAGCAGGCAATCTGTGTGGGATTGCTGGCAGCACAGGCGCTGGTATCGTTGCAGCTCTGACAGCGCAGTGGCAGCTGCTGACCCCACAGACCTGGCTGGCCATCCTGGCGACGTCGCAGATTATCCGTATTGCAATTGGCACCCACGCAGTGCTGACAGCTCTGCGCATCGTTGCTCGTACAGCTCAGCGAGTCGCCGCAGCCACGCAACGTGTTGCCCTCCAGATCTATGGTGGTCACACATGTCTGTGTGCTGCTATGACGCACGCAGACCGCAGCCGCATTGGGTGAGGTTTCACAGTTTGCATCCACGCTGGAGTCGCAGATGTGACAGGTCAGGCGATCGGCGGGTTGGAGCTGGTAGGAAGAAACCAAAAGGTATTTAGTATCATAAATGAGTTAATGAACATTGGTAAAACCCCTGATAAGTTTTCATTACAGATTGGAAGCGGAATTGCTTAGATAAACGACCCTGCGCATGACTCAAGGAAAGGCTGACTCAACCCCATAACAGATAAGGATCTATTCAATTGGACTGTCTTTAGTAAACTTCCTAACTAGGTTAGTCAGCTCCCTCATACCACGTAGTATACCACCTACCTCCACATTACAATTGTCTCCGTTGCAGGTGCTGCACTTGGTGGCGTTGCCACCTTGCAGGCAGGCCAGATAATCATCGGAGTCCAGCGAGGCAAGACAGCCACGTTCAGTGTGTCCATCGTCGCGGAGCAGCGCGTAGCAGTCCGTGTTGAGAATGTTGGAGCAACTGCTGGCGGAAGTCACTTCAGCTGGTGCAATGGAACAGTTGACATCGGTGCGGGAGCTGCAGAGTTTGCAGTCTTGCGGCTCGGGCAGCGCGGAAATCACATTGCAATTCTCACCCGTGCACAACCAGAGACGCTTCTCACTCTGCAGTGTGGCCACATCGCTTACATTGTATTGACTAAGGCAACCCAGTTCGGAAATTTCACCCGATTCGTTTAGTTCAATGAAACATTGTTCCTGTTGTCCGCTGGCTGCAACAGCACGGCAGGTCTTCGTCTGTGGATTGGCGCAATTGGCGGTGCCGGAGCATACGTTGCAGCTGCCATGTGTGCCGATCTCTACCGTGTTGCACTTGGCAGTGCTGCAAGCGGCGCAGTTCTCCAATGTGCCTTCCGCGCATGCCTCGCGATCATCGAAGTCCAGATCGTCCAGGCAAGTGCGCACTAGCTCCAGCGGAGATCCAGCATCGCTAGTGCGTGAATACAGTGCTGTGATGCAGTGTCCATTGCACTGACGCGTCTCGGTGACCAGTTCATAGTCGTAGAAACAATTCTCATCGTTGGCCGCATCACAGGAGACGCATTGGATCAGCTGCGATTTGTCTGCCAAATTGTTGCAGCCATGGGAACGACACTCGTAGCAATCCTGGCTCGTGCATGTGCTCTCCAGGATGTCACTGCAGCCGCGTTCGATCACAGAACCATTGCTGGCAAAAACCGCTACACAGCTCTGTGCATCGTTGCCCTCGCACTTACGCAGCGAGCCTGCTCCGGCGGCACAATCCTCGGCATTGGTGCAGTTGTAGCAGTTAATGGGCCCCGTGTGCCAGTTGTGTGTCCAAGCATCTGCAGAAGGTTTGATGATTAGTTTTTATATCGAAGGAGTTACCTAAGTTTATTGGTTGCTTTTCTCTCTCTCTCCCTCTCTCTCTGTTCCTCTTTCTCTTTAACCTTTCACCCTATATCTTAAAGAGCATAAATACTTGAGTGTTTTCCTTTGAAAGTTTAGGAATCCCATAATGCATTTCTTAACAAATTTTTGAAACCTATAAATTGATATTATATATAGCTCAGATTGTATTTACGATTCCCCATTGCTTCCAAAACTAACGTTATCGAATTATATAACAAGGCTCTTTAACAACATGATACAATGCACTAATTTTTCACTCGGTTCAATTGCAGATATTAAATATGGCTTTAATTGGCAATTAAATCTGTACAAGGTATGTGCTCATTTATACCCTAGGTGCAAATTTCAGAATTAGTAATTTCAAAAAGAAAGCATCGAAATTAGTAGAAAATGTATTCCAAATACAGTACTTTCTATTTCAATGTCAAACTTATCTCCATACAAATATAACCTTATATAATTGCAATTGTGCAGCGTGTCCTCTAGTCTAGGTAACCTTCTGGGGTTGTTTGTAGCTAATCATGCGCCCGGCTATATCTGCAAATTGTACTTTATGGCTGGCAGCTCAATCGTTCTATTGTTTTATAGCACATCATATATGTTTGGTATATCATCGCAGAGCGAAAACTTTCTTAACTCTTGCAGTTATTGCTAAGCGAACTTTATGGGAAACTAAAAAAAAAACATTTGAAGCATTTTTTATGTTTCTAGAAATTCCCCCCATATATTCCCAAATGGAACCACAATCTTTTTCGATTAATGCAAGATAATCTCCAATTTGTAATCTCTGCTTTTATTAGCTGGCCTCCATAACAAAGTCCAGCACAATTCCAGGGCTAAATCAATCCACTCGATTATGACAATATTTATGGCACTCGTCATTTATTAAAATAAATGCGTTACTTTTGATTTCGCAATTCTTTTTCAAGGCACTTCAAGTTGAGAACAGATTAAAGAGCTTAATTTGCTAAGCATAATATTTTGATTTCAGTTTGAAAATCGGTTTATGGTATTTTTTTTTAATATAAGTCTTATTAACACGTAATTGAGGGTTACAATTCATTTTCCGTTGTTGAGATAAGCAATATTATCTCCACGTAACGTGAGTCATAAAAGTAATCGCATTGGGAAAAAAGCCCCTTTCACCATGATGGGTTTTTCCGGCACGCGTAGGACTATTTTCTTTGTTCGATTCACAAGTTTTATTTTTATTTTATTTTTAAGAGGAATTTTAAGTCACTTTTTCGAAATTGTAGCATTATACGATATATATAAGCCGATTTTTTTAGTTCATATACATATGTATATATGTTTTTATACTTTTAGACACCCAAACTAATGAATCGTTTTACTTTAGTTATGTAATTGAGAGACAACACATTTTATCACAGTTATATGCAGCGTATCCTTGATCGAACCTACCACTTGGATTATTGGCATATAATACCAGCAGTAGCAGAGCTACTCCTGATGTGGTCAGTCTCATTTTCAAGGGGTGTTTTACCCGACGCGTATTACCAACGAAATTGGAATCGGGCAACTAATTTTGTGGTCGTTCACGCGGCGACTTTTATAGATTCGTCGATCGGCGGTCGCATAAAGCCATATCGCCCCGCTAGCCGAACGTAGTTATTGCCTTATATTAACGACTACGACTACGATTATATGATACTGTTGCCGAATGTCCGATAAAGCGAATATGTTCCTAACCGTTATTTATAACACCAGCGAGCACCGACAGCGCACCTGCCTATGCGTATGTGAGTAGAAATTTGGAATTAACATAAAGCAATATAGCAACAACTATTCGGGAGGGGGGGAGATAAACCAAAGGCGAAGAATTTTAGCACTCGTGTACTTCGATTTTCGTCACATTTACGCTGCGATAAGGCGCACGATAAGCCAACAATACATGTCGATTGCAACTGTATAACTAGGTCTATAAGCAGTTCTTTATGGCTATTATGCAGGCGCTACACGAGCGCGCCGATCGAACTTTATTGGCGAACTGATTTTGTGCTCCGGAAATGCAGCACATTCGACGTAGTTGAAGGTTTCGAAATGTTGCTGCACTTGAGTATTATCATTGGTTATAAAATAGATCGATAGCGTGCGTAACGGTTGCTCAAAAGGGAGACTAAGCTAGTCTATTGTTAAATCCCTGAACATGATCTTGAAATCACAGTGGGAAATCAAAGACTTTTCCTGTTACCAGGCGCACGCTTCGGCTTGGGGTTTCCACATGATTTCGCAATTCTCCGTAATCTCGCCTAATCGAGTTAAGATTACTACTCGGGGTTAAGAGCTCTACTGTGCGCTATGTAGTAAAGATATTTGGAATTCCAAGAATGAAAACAAATAAGGACTTAAATAATTGTATATGTATATATCGTATTAGCAAGTTTTAAATAGGTTATACATGACTCTTAAATTTGATTAAAATCCTTTCATTAGCTTCTCTTTTATTGTCTAATCCACGTCGACGGCACGTTTAACTCTTCTATAGCTAAGCCTTTAGGTATACTACAAATATTTTACTGTCTGATGCCGTGGGCTTTATCGTTATTTATGAACATGACCAATTGTTTAACGATTATTAGATTAGCATTAGTTTTATGATCGTAAAAGAAGGTCGTGAGAACTCAGTTCTGTTTGCGTTATTTCCCCCTAGTTATTTATGGGCGCCATATAAGAGCATAAGCAACTGTGAAAGAACCAAACAGTAAAGCGGGAAGGCTTTTCATATAGAGGCTTTCGGCGCCGTTGGGCTTGGCTGTAGTTGTTGTAGTAGGCTCAGTTGTTGTAGAGGTGCTGGTACTGGAACTAGTGCTGGAACTGGTACTGGAACTAGTGCTGGAACTGGTACTGGAACTAGTGCTGGAACTCGTACTGGAACTAGTGCTGGAACTGGTACTGGAACTAGTGCTCGTACTCGTAACTGGCGGCTCTGTCGTCACAATGGCCGCTTCGATCAGCTGATTATTACAGTGTCCAATTTCCGTGGGATCACAGAGCTGACAATTCACATCGGCCAGGCAGGTACGCTGCTCTGCCATAGTCAGTGAGCAACCCCGCTGCACACTCTCCCCCTCGATGCGAGCATAGCAGAAGTTGCGTCCACTGCGAGCGATGCCACAGGTCTGAGGCGTCAGCTCTTGTGGTGCACTACGACAGCGCGAGTCCTTGGAGAAAAAGAAGAGAGACATCAGTTCATTCTGCTGGGTATCCCATGAACTTCCCACTCACCTCTGTGTCCTGGCACTGCAAACATGAGAGCTGTCTGGAGGTCGCATTGTTGCACTTGTCCGTCACACAAATCTCACACTGCGTGCGGCCTTCGTATTCGCCCCCGCAATATTGTCGCCAGCTGTGCTCCAGCGATTCGAGGCAACCTTGCGCTTCCACCATGCCCGCCTGGAAGACACTGACACAGGCGTCAACCTTACCCACACACTGCTCCGTGGCCAGATAACTACTTCGCTGGCAATTGATGCCGCGACAATAGTTACACGATTCCGAGGCCAGGACCCAGCCGGCACAGAGTAGAGGCCACAGCACGCAGAGAATCGCACACTTCCTGGTCAACATTGTAGTTGATTCATTTGGCATTTGGATGCACTTGGCAGTGGCCATCGCTTTATATAAACTTGGCTACACTCGAGCAAGCCGAGCGATAAAGTCGAAGTGCAGTTGTTACTCCCGATTAGGCAATCCTTAACAAAGCCTTAACAACGAGTAGCCCAAGCAATGTCAAGCTCCCCGATAACTTAACAACCCCATTAGGCATGTCGTGATTTTGTCTTGTTTATTTGTTCTACTCTCAAGTTAACCCCCTTTGCGAATGCATTCGGTGCACTTCAATATTCATTTGAAGCCGCATTACTCGCTCTTCCTTAGTCATGAGTAAACAAACATGTTTACATGTTATGGAATTTTTCTTTTCAGTGGGGAAAAATCGCTGGTAGCCTGAAGAGCAGCACATGATAATAAAGCGATTAGATTCTAATTACGTAAATAGTTATCTATCAACAGCTGGGATTTATCGTTGATAAGCGGGCTTTCCCTCAGCTGGTAAACAGTTTATTCAATAGCTAGTGAAGTAAAGTATGAATAGTAATATATATATTAGCTTATTTAGGTGAACCTTCAAAGGGTTATTCGAACATTAGAGCCTAAAATCGAACCTTATTTATAAACAAACAAAACCTCATTTAAAAACCATCTCTTAACTTCTAGGACAATCCTTATCAAGATACTGTATTATATAGCCGCAGGAAATTATTATCATTTTATTGATGTTATAAGGACCGATTGGCTAAGAGAGGTAACCAAACCTTAGGTAAACCTCTGTGCTAATTCATATAAGTTTTTCCTTTAGCCCAAAAATATATGTAAATATTTAGTATTTTTAGAGTATTTATGCTAAGTTTATTTCTTGAAAATGATTACACATTTTAGCTATCAATTGTATTTGTTCGTTTTACAACTCTATCGCAAAAAGCGAATGAAATGTTTGGTGGAGTCGGTAGCAAGATTGACGTTGTTGCAACCTCTAACGTCTCCAGGTGAGCAAAGTAGACAACTGGCATCGTTCAGACAACTCAACTGATCCACAACAGTTGTGGAGCAACCACGCTGCACAGACGAGCCCGAGCTCTTCACATAGCAATAGGAGTTCGAAGCCGTAGGAGCTGAGCAGGCCTTTGGTTCCAATTGGAATGCATTCTCAGCGCAGTTGCTGTCCTGTAAAGGATATAGTATTATAGTAACAGTAGCATAGTTTTATATATCCCACTTACACTGCTGGAGTCGCACTGCACGCAAGCATAGGTAAGAGATCCCAAGTTGTTGCAGCGATCCGAGTTACACTTGTAGCAGGAACCTCTTTCGTTAGACTCGCAACGCGCACGCAAAGCGACGGGTATTTGCAGGGAGCAACCCTTATAGAGCACCTTGGCTGTTGAAAGAATGAAATATCATTTAATATAATCCTGAACATCTTAGTACCAATGCTACCCACATTGATCGTAGATGGTTACGCAGTAGTCCAGCGAGTCCAGGCAAGCTTGCGTCTGATTCAGTGTGGTGCGCTGACAATTAATGCCATAGCAGCTATGGCAAGTTGTCAATGTATTTGCCTCGGAATATCCCAATGTGCAGGCAATTATTGCCAGAATACCTAGAGCTGCTTTAACCTTCATATTGGAGCGCCTACTGTGGCCGATGGGCCTCAAGGGTTCGCTTTTTATACGTGCCCAGTAATGTGAAGTGCACTCGATGCTTGAACTGAAAAACACTTGAGAAACGGTAAAGTTCCTATAAAAGATAATACCTTTAAAACTGATAGCTAGGATAGGCACAGATAATATGGTACAGATTGTTATATCAACAAGGAATTTCAAGAATTAGGTCTTTAGTACTATAGGTATTCGATAAGCTTGACAAGAAGCATTTTTGGTATATAATAGTATGTTATAGTATATTTAGTATATTATGGTATACGATATAATAGTATATTGTAGAATTTTTAAGTATAGTTCAGATTATTTCTAACATATTGGTAACTTTTTATTTCTGGTTATAAAAGTATTCAATGAAAGGCCTAGTCGACTTTATATTCCTTTAATGGGTCACTTCGTGATTTATTGAAATTATGGAAATATTTATTAATCTTATCAGCCAAAGAGATTAATTTGCTAAATACATATTGAATTTAAATATAGAGTCCATTCGATGTGACTTCCCTAACGCTTGTCTTTGTTTGACAACCATTTAGGAATTTTCTGATTTTTATTGTTGGATTTTTTCGTTATCGCTTGTCTGACAATCGCGCATTAGTCAAATGATAAAAAAATCGTTTAATATCAACCGCCGCCGTCGCTTTGTTATCTGTTGCAGGCGATAAGCCACAACCAAACCAATTTGTCAGGCGATGATATAGTAGTGTTTTTATAGCGTTTATTTCGGATTAATCAATAATAAATGCAATACAAATTATTGTGTCAGCCGCAGGGTAAGCAAACTAAGCACGGTGAAGAGGAAACCGTACAGGGGTTTTCCCTGTGCAGCGCCAGATCTATAGTTCAGGTCGTAGGTGTTGCAAGCCCCAAAGTCATCTGTGTTCTCGGGCAGGCAAAGACTACAATCGGCATCCTTGAGGCAACTCTGCTGTTCGCTGAGGCTCAAGGCGCAACCTCGTTGCAAATGCTGCCCGTTGACCTTGACATAGCAATACGCGTTGTTTGACATGGGGGCGTCACACTGTGCGGCACTTAGGCTAGTTGCGCCGGAGTTGCACTTGGAATTCTAAGTGAAAAAGGCAGTGAGTAATGTGAATTAAATCTGCAACTTCTCTTACTCACCTCGGAACCAGTGCACTGTATGCACTGAAAGTCGCTGCGCCCCAGATTGTTGCACAGCTCCCCGCTGCACTTGAGGCATTGCTTATCCCGCGCATTACACTTGGCACGTCCCGCCTGGGATAGCTCCAACAGGCAGCCACGCTCGCTGACCATGACTAGGAAACATTATAGATTATAGCATATATTTTCAACTACTACCAACTCTACTTACAACCCTCGAAGACTGACACGCACACGTCGAGCAGATCGTTGCATGCTACTGTGGCATTTTGTCGCGTGGTGCGCTGACAATTAATGCCGGAGCAACTGTAGCATCTACGCGGACTGGAACCGTTTACAGAGGCATCTCTGAACTCGGCTGCAACCAAGGTCAGGCCCAACAGCAGGATAATTCCGGTCTTAAGCAACATATTTCCCGTTTTGATTCCTGGACTTGTCTACTTGGCTGGCGAAAAAGAACTGACAGTTTCGTCTTTGGACTATAGCCAATCAGGCGGCACTTGAGAGTCTTCCTAGCAGTATTTTCCATTAGTGCCCGCGGAATCCCTGATAACACCAATACTATATAGTAGTGCTATACTATAACTGATCTAAGTCAAGGGCCTCTCAAAGCTATCAAGGTGAGTGTCGCAGAGAGTGCAGCTAGTGTTAGCGCCTGAAGAGCGGTAGGAACTATATAGCAGAGTTAGTTTTAAATATCTTGTGAGTGATCACGAATATATATAAATTTATTACATATAATTTGCATTACATATAATTTGTTTACAATATACACACAGAAGAAAGTGCAGAAATTAGTCCATAAGAAAGCTTTTAAGATCTTGTGATTGAATATATACATATGAATATATAAATATTTTGCATAAATTTACTACCCATAGTTTCCATTATTTAAGATATAGACAAAGTATTTGATTCATTGCCTTAGTCACGCGCATTTACAGAGTATCTGCTTAGTCAAGCCAGCTGAACTTGAGACTTCCTTTGTCAGCCTGATAACTGATTTGCACCTTAGCTGACAATGTTCTATTTGTTTGTCTCTCCAAGTGCCCAATATCATAAGAAGCATGCTTGAGGCTTATCAAGTCGCATAGTACCTTAGACATATATAATATTTAATTCGCTATGATTATCACTTGGCTATGACTCACTTAACTGTCTATCGTATAGGGTGATTTATTTGTTGACTTTGCTGTCTTTCAGGCTCAAATAAAAGTTACTTTTAACCTTTACTTCTTGACTTCCGCGAATTACTATATCTTTATTTTATACAACCCACGATTACTTTATTGTTTATTGAACTATATCGAAAAACATTTTTGCGAATTGGCCCTAGTCGGCCAATTGTTTTTATTGGGCCAATGCATTGGCCCATCTATCGGTTATCAGAAACGATCAGCAGTTTATCAGCTCCCCATTTATTTATGACGTTCGAAAATACATTGTCAGCCAGAAAACTACTATCATAATTTATGAGCAACGCGAGGCCCAACAACATATCTGGTTAGCGAGGAGTCATGCTAGGCTACCAGAGAGAGAGAGAGAGATACGCATTGTGAACGACCCTAAATAGTGAACCCTATAGCCAAGCACCTGTGTGACTTATCTACGAGGAGTTATCTACGTAAGTTGGCGACAGTAGCTGCAGCTGGAGGAAATCTCCACTTAGCTACTGTTATTCCACTTCTCTCATTTCCAGGTATCACATCTACATTCACTTCTATTATTGTGCCATCGTAACGTCCGTTATTGTTAGCATTTCGTAACTTTTCGCAAAAAATTTAATGCGAAGGTCAGAGGCAAACTGGAAAGTTCAGTTCTTTCAAATTAAAGCACAAACTGTACTTATTTGCATACATTTACAGCAGATTTTCTTTACAATCCGCCCCGAAAGAGGAGGGGACAGACGGAAGGACAGAAAAGTATGCAAAGATTACGTTACACAACAATCGCAAAAGAGAAAAGCTGCGCGAGAGAAATGAAAATAATACAACCATAACAAAGAAATATGCAAAACAGATGAATTGGGGATAAAGGCGCACCCAGAAAAGAGAGAGAGATAGCGAGACAGTGAGAAAGAGCAAGAAAGGGAGAGATGGCAAGCGACAAAAAGTAAAATGAAAAAATGGAAAACAAAAAACTGAAATCGTTATAAAAATTGTAACTTTATTTTACCGCCGGGACAACTTTGGGATGTGCACGGGAAATGGAGGGCGGTAAATGTTAAAGACAAAAGACATAATGAAAATGAAAGTTGCAGTGGGGGGTCTCGTAGAGGTAGCTACAGCAAAAAAAAAACCCCCACTTATAAACGCATCAAAACAAACCGGAACTGGACTTTACAAATGCGGAAGTAAAACATCTTACAGGTTGCTTTTGAAGTTGTAAGCCAGCCATAAAGTTACCAGGCTGCAGCTGTGTGCACGGACATCTCTATTAGGTTTGTTTATAAAATAGAGGGTTTTTCTTTCCGGAACTTTAAGTTGCAGCGGAGACACACGTAGAACACATTGCAATTATGTGGAAATTTATGCGATACTTTTGAAAAATCTAGAAAGTTTCCACCAGCTGAGCTTCGACTTTATAGCTATAGTTTTAATCTACATGTATTTTATAGCAGTTTATTGTATTTGCTTTTATAGAACTTTAATCTATTTCATAGCAGTTTATTGTATTGTATAATTGTCTTGGTTTGTATACAAAATTCTTCTACTAAATTGACATATTTATTTTTAAATTTATTTGTATACCCTGCTACCAATAAGAATGGTCTAAAAGGGTATACTAACATTGTGCAAATGTATGTAACAGGCATAAGGAGGCGTGACAGACCCCACAAGGTATTTATATAATCTTACTTAGAAATATTAGCCAAGTCGATTGAGCCATAGTGGAAATTGCTTGTATGTTTGTAACGGTTTTTAGGAATTCAGCGTAGGGTATCTTGCGATCGGGCGCGCTCGTTTGTAGCTTTCATAACTTTTTTCTTATTTATTTTCTATTCACTTTTGTCTCACATTTTATTTGTTTGTGTCAAAGAATTTCCGAATTATTTGCTAGAAAATTTCACCTCATCTAAACAAATGTCGCATAGTTGTTTGAAAATATGATTAAATTTGCAACAATTGTTTGTGCATATTCCGAGATTTGCAACGCACACTATCGCTGTGCAACGTATGTTATCTGTGTGGCATGTCAGCACATGTCACTCTCGGCTCGTCTCGTCTCGTCTCGCCTGTCAGTTGCCAATCGTCAAAAGGATTTGCATCCCTCAGATAGTTGTGGCACACTTCAGTTGCAACTCCATTTGCAGCTGTCTCTGCTCTGTCTGTGCAACAATCAATTTGCAAGTATTTATATTATTTATGCAGCGCAAATATTGTTGCCAATCAAAGCGATACAAATGATGATGCCACATGTCATTTGTTATGCATTGAGTGCGCGTTTCGTATCTGATGGATACAGCGACAGCATCGAGATTAGTTTTTCGCTGCTTATAATTTAACGAGTGGGGGCAGGGAGGGAGGTACGGGGGTTACGGGGTGCCCACTTGGGGCCACTTAACGAAAATGTTCAGTTCTGCCTCGCAATTGACTTGAATCATTTTGACAATATGCGTGCACGTTGGTCTACTGCTGGATTGATTGCCTGATTGATGGAATGCGGCGTGGGATGCTTCGCTTTGCTTTGCTGCTTTCCCATTTCGCCATTGCGTATACGCCGCATGTGCCGGCCATGCCTTTCATTTCCTTTGCCGCGCAGAGCGCGTTGCGGCCTGCGGTGGCACACGAAATGCTGTGGCGATTTCTCTATCTGCCACCTGTCTCGCTATCTCTCTCTCTCTCTCTCTCTCTCTTCTCTTCATAGAACCAAGTTCGCGCTTGTAATTGCGTTTATTGTGCGTTTGAGATTTGTAATGCGTTGCGTGCGTGCGTGTGTGTGTGTGTGTGTGGGAGTGTGCGTGTGTATGTGGCCGTGTTGATTGAAAATGGCTTAAGTAATCGTCAGTTGATTGGTTGATTTGATTGTTGCTGTTGTGTCGAGCCGCTGCGTTGTGTAGTTTGCTCTGTGTCTGTGTTGATGGTGGCGCGGATTAGTTTGGCAGCTGCGCCCCTTAGGCCGCTTGTGGCGCGCACACAACACTGTAAATCCAGTTATGGCATTCCCATCGTGTGGGCGAGATAATGCGAATTGGGCAAAACGCGTGGCGAGAGCGAGAGCTTGTGTCAACCTTCGCCCCCCCCCCACCCTTCCTCCCCTGAAAGCGTATTAACTTTAAGGTCAAAGTGTGTGTGCACGCCTTAGGCTTACAATATGCGGGCTTAACAAGGGATTAGAGCGGAGTTAGATTTCAATTTATTCATCTCGAAACGAATTCAAAAGAATTATAAAGTTTACAAGCTAATAAATCTGGCTTTAATCTGGCTACATTTGTTTCGTAAGCGATCTATCAAAGTGGAAAAGTGACTTAGACTGAACCACTTAGATCATTTGTGATGCAAAGACCTCCAGGGAAGAATAGTCTAAATTCATAAGGCGAAGATTAGCTAAGATTACAGGATAGATTTTGTAGAGAAAACTGCGAGGTAAAACAAGGATCCTCAAACCATTAGTCTTACTTTTGCTTACTCTTTCTAAACATATTCCCTTTCAGCTCAATCTCCCCACAAATCGTAGTTCCCTTTCTATAGCTCAGCATTCCTACACCCCTTTTTAGAGCCGTCGATTTAATAAGAAATTGAAAAATTAGCCACGCCCCCAGCCCCCACCCTCTTTGCGTGTGCTCGCTTTGCTTAGTCATTCGTGCCGCACTTGCTCACAATTCTTGAGTGTTTCTGCTTCTGCTTCTTCTGCATTTCTATGTCAGCGCTCGGTTTCTTTGCGTCTGCCGCTGAACCCTGACCCAGATGCAGTTACCAAAGGGGGTAGAGGCAGGGGAGCGAGGGCAGCTCTTTGGGCACCACCTGAGGATGCTGTGTGGCTACAAACATTTTTGCGGATGGACGCAGCCACGAGCACCACTTTGTTTCGAGCGGCTTAAGCGGGGCGAGCAGGGGCAAGCAGGGTGGGTAACCAGGGGGAAGGGAAGAGGGGGAGGGTAAAACGAGTTGAGTTTGTGTGTGTGAGGCAAAACGTAAATAAAAGCCAAGCAGGCAAACGGCAACGAAAGAAACGTAAAATGCCGCAAAAATGGCGCAAAAGAAAATCCACTTTTACAGTGGGAAAAACTTCTCAGTGGCAACGTTGTGGTTGTTGTGCTGCTTGTTGTTGTTGCAGTTGTTGTTGCGTTGTTGTTGTTGTTGCCTGTGCTACCTTTACCGAAATGCTGCCATTAGCTGACCTGAAAAAGGGCTTGGCAGCAGCAACGGCAACGGCAGCGGCAGCGGCGGCTTCAGAGCTTCAAGTGGCGTCGCTCTCTTTCAGTGGCTTCATATGCACTTCAATATTTAACATAAACAAATATAAACAAACTACATCAAGTGTATAACAATTTGTGCGTGTGCGTGCGTGTGTGTGTGTCAAGTGTGTAAATGTGTTTGTGCTTACATTACTTTTACAGCCAAAGATGACAGCGCGCAGAAGGCTGCTGTCGGCTTCGCTTGCCGTATGAAAGGAGCAGACAAAGAGAGAGGGAGGGAGTGGAGGGAGAGGGGAAAGAAGAAGAAGAAGGAAAGCAGACGAGACTGGCACAAGGAAACTATTACAACAACTTAAAGCTAACGTTGCTTATTCAAGATTTGAGGTTGCGCATTTACAGGGTATGTAAATATGCACAGCTTACTAGAGAAAGCAGCTGGGAAGCTATGGAAAAGATTCCTGTTAGATTTAAAGTTAAATTTGTAGGAAAATCTTTGAGTTTTATAAAACAAACTATCAATCTAGTCAATTCTCACTGTAAACTTCGCCAATATTTCAAGTCTAGAAACCATTTAACAGGGTATACAATTTGTCATCAACTCTGCTTAGCCAAGATAAATGCACTTAGGAAATTTAGTTAATATTTCATCTGCGGCTGACACTCGGCATGAACTGGAACTGGAACTGGAACTGGCACAATGATTAAATCCGCGAATTGCTTGAGATCATCATTTACCGCATTCCCACATGGATTTCTAGTCTCGCCACGCTCTCTTGCTGCCTGGTCTGTCTGACAAGTTAGCTACGGTTAATGGACAACCTGTCTGGTACTGATAACCGGATCAAGGCCTGCTGGTGGCCCCCCACCCAAACCCAATCGCCAAACCCTTGGGTGGCCAGTTTTGAGCCATGGCAATCAAAACTGCCATGATTAATGTCAACACAATTGACATAAAGCATTGCTGGAAAGTCCAAGTGGAAAAGACACAGAGACAAAGAGAGAGAAAGAGAGAAACGGCGGGAAAAACTCTTAGCCAAGACGAGGCGAGGCAAGTTGAAGATGCAATTATTGATGGATTATTTACTGTCAGCACTGTCCGTTATGACAATGAGAAATGGCCACAGGGCGACCAGAGGACTAGACAACAAGCTGGGCAGGCAGGCAGGAGGGGGTGAGGTGGCTTCTACTGCTCCCGTCTAGCAGGTCTGGCCTGGTCTGGTCTTGATTCCCCCACGGCATCATTTTCTTTGGCATTCTGTGCCTGAGTTTGCAATTTACGGCCTCAATTATATTGTGTATCGCGGATGCCACACGGTGTGGCAGGCGTCATTAGTATTCAATATTCAATAACTTGCATTGATGCATTAATTGCACGTAATCACCCGCCGTATAAATAACCCGCAATGATCGGGAACACACTGAGAGTTGCCGCCCTGAGCGCTGCCGGGTCCAGGAAGTGTGTGTGTGTGCAGTCGTTGCCACGCCTCATTTGCATAGACAACGCATATTTGTGTAATTATGCGTGGAAAGGGCAAGGGCAGAGCAAGGAGGAGGAGGGGGCGATGGCATAGCTTCTTGTCATGCCGTGAGACTTTTGCCGCCAGTCGCAGCCATTTGCCGTTAATTATGTTGACAGCGTTGACATGCAGCAGGAAGAGAGGGAAGGGGGAGGAGGTGCTGCTGCTGCTGCTGCTGCTGCTTGGGGACCACCAACAATGTCAATCGTCGTTGTCAATCGATAAACGTTTAATCGCGCTTACCCCCACGTATGATAATGCACAGACAACGACGGGCGGCACTATGATTATGTGCCCCTCTAATGGACAATTTGTGTTTGGGGCCGCTGACTTTGTGATTGGCCGCAGCCAAACAACAAATTTAATATGCAAAACGTACAGCGAGAACTTGTTGGGGAGAAAGATGGGAAATGAAGTAATTTCCAAATCAAAATAACGGTTCACTGAAACGCGCTGATAAGGTGCATTCGAAAATTATGAATAATTATGGCGAGCGCTGATAGAGCTAAAAATAAATGTAAATTAACACTGCGCAACAGAGATAAGACAAAATATCATTAAACTGTTTAATATATATATATTAAATTTAAAAAAATTAATTTAAATTTATTTGAATTAAAAAAAAAGAATTTACAAAAAAATTGACATGTGCGTCGGCCGGGAATCGAACCCGGATCAACTGCTTGGAAGGCAACTATGCTGACCATTACACCACCGACGCCCCTTGATAGCTCGACGCTTTACACTCAACACGAACTCAGCTGAGAGAGAGAGAGAGAGCGTTAGTTGAGAGAGCGTAAAATTGCATGCAATGCGTCACTGAGTTCCACCAAATTAACTTATAATTCTCAACTCTTTTAATTAAATGCCTATTTGTACAAACACACACACACACGCGCGCACCTGTGTGTTTACACACGATAATAATTATTTTTTTTCGCCCGCTTGTTGCGCATTTTTTGCAGTTTGGTGCTGAAATTTATCACTTGCCCCGCAGGCGAAATAAAATGCAATTTATGTTGATTGCTTATTTGCTTTGAGTGCAATTTGTTAAATTCGTTTGCCTACCATCACCTACGTGTGGGTGTCAAAGGTCAACGCGTGTCGTGCGGAGGCAGCAGCTGGAAAAAAACGTTGCCCAAGCCAAATGCCAAGCTGCACTGCCGCAGTCTTTAGGTCCCTCTCTCTCCCTGTGTGTGTGTGTGTGTGCTGTGTGTGTGTGCGGGCTGTGCTTGTTTGCGTTTGGCATTTGCCAGACTCTTTGACAAACTTATTAAAAAAGTTTGCCAGCTGGAAAATTTCATCATTAACAGCCGCATTCGGCAGGCTGACGGGCTCTCGTCATTGCCAGACATTACCCCCATCCCCTTTCACCCCTAGAGCAAGTTTTATAGTTTATTTATATTCCTTTAATTATGCCAGAGCAATGTATGTGTGTGTGTGGAAAAGAAAAAAGTTGAAGTTATTTTCGCGTGCATTAAAATGCTTTTTATTTTATGTATGTATTTCACATTTGCATTGTTTGTATTAAAAATTTTAATTAAAAAATTTTGCAAAAATTATTATCTTCACACACACACACACACGCTGACACAATTTTGTAGCTCGTAAATTGAATGTGGGCAGCATAAAGCAAAATAATTTATTTGCCAAGCCAAATTTGGCACTGCAAGTTTGGTTAAAATACCCTGTAGTCTAAGGGCAAGCGGGTGTTATGCACTAGCATAACATAAACAAGCTGCTTTTCATTTTATTTAAAATTTTCTTAAAATAAATATGTTTAAATTATTTAAATACTATTTTACAGGGTATTTTCTAGTCCAGCTTAATTTCTACTTGCATATTTATTCATAAACGCAAAAAGTAAACTTTTTAAAAACGCTGCTTGCGGCGCAATGTGTGTGTGTGTGTGGTGGTCAGCAAATTGGCAAAATTTTACACTCAACTTGCTTCATATTTAGCGCGCTCCCTCCCTGCTTCCTCCCATCCCTGCCCCACCTGCTCGCCTCTCTGCTGGCGTGCGGAAATGAAACGCGTAAAGTGAACTGGCGCTGGCGACAATGTCCTTCCGCAGCTCATCATAATTGCCTTGCGGTGCTTAGGCTAATGGAATTAGAATGCGCTGCATGGCCAATTCCAGACGGTGCCACAAGCTGCATGCCGCCACAGAGCGTGTGGCATCGCATGGCATTGCGCGTTAGTCGCTGCTGCAGCTTCTCGTGCCGCCTTAATTAATTGGCGAGTCAAGCGACAGCAAAAAGATATTGCCAGCTATGCCGCTGCCTTGTTAAGTGGCTGGAAGTGGAAGGAGGGAGCAGGCAGGCACAGTGTCACCAAAGGTTGATTGGGATCAAGGTGGGAACAAAGTTGTCGCTTGTTTGTTGTTGTTCCTCTTGTTGTTGTTCCTCTTGTTGTTGTTGCTCGTGCCAACTAGCCATGAATTGTCCACTTTATGGCCTGGTGCCAGCGCCGCGGGCTATGGAGCTACTCCTTGTGCCGCAGTGGGTGAGAGTCTCGCCCCGAAGATGTTCCTCAGCTGTCGTTGTTGTTGTTGTTGCTTGTGGCGCAATGCGATAAACGTGTACATTGTTGAAAGATTGCCCCAAGTCGAACATAGCCGCGGCTAATCAGGTAAAGAAAAAAAGTCGCGTGGCAGCCTTAGCTGCAGCCAAACCAATGCAACATGAGGCAGCGAGTAGCGAACATCAGTTTTGGCTGCAAACTTACTTCGTTAAGCAGTTAAGACATTATATAAAGTAACTAATGATATATAACTAAGTTAAAGCATATATTAAATTTTTAATTAGAAAATTTTTCCTGTTTAAATTGGTTAAAAATTGCTTTTAAAAATTTCTAGATAATATTTTGGCAGCTAAATAACATGTTTAATATTATAAACATTTTATTATATGTTTTATCTTTCTGTATGATTTTAAAGGTGTTTAAATTATCATAACTTGGTAGAAAATCTTGTGATTTTTAAGTAGTATATCATTTTGCTTACGATTCTTTTTTAAAATTCATTTGGCATCAACATTTTTAAGAAACAAAAGTATAAAAAATTTTGGCTTGAAAAATTGTTGAAATATTTTCAAACATTTAAAAGTTCAGTTTTTAGATTAAATCAATTAAACAAGTTAAAATTAGTATAAAAAATTATTTTAAATCCCATTTTTGACTGAAACTGCGGAAAATAACAAGTATATTCTATATTTACTTAAGTTTTTCATATATACTAGCTGTTCCTTCCATACAAGTTTTAAGACTTTAAACTGCCATAACTTGCTTAAAAATGCAGATATTTTCATGCGGCATATCAATTTGTTCACAATTTCGTTTCAAATTTCAATTAACAACAAAATTTTTAAGTTTGGGAAGATTAAAAATTTTTGCATTTTTTCCATGCTACCCCCTTGCAAAATTTTGAAAATTTTGTCAAAAATTTAAAGCTCGAATTTTTGCTTTAAATCGATTAGACAAATAAAAATTAGCATAAAAATCCATTCCAAAACATTTTCCGATTGAAAATGTGAAAAATAACCAAAATAAACGAAAATGTCTGGTTTAAATTTTAATAAATAAGAACTTTTGTACGCACCTGTTTTATCATGTTATTTCAAAAAAGCTCTTTAAAGTCCACTTAAGATCCTCTCAAATCTGCTAAGCAGATTTATAAGGCGCTACGCATGCGATCATCAAAGTGGGAAATAAACATGAAAGCTAACGGCAAACATTAACTAACGGTTATGCGCTGGCATTACACATATTACAACAAAATGCAATTAACGTGCGACACATGACACCTGCCCCCTCCCGCTCCTCCCTCTCCCCTTCTACGCCTCTCCCCCTTAGAAATCACGACAATTAAACGGCGCTGCGAGGCTTCGCGGCCTAAGCGAAGGAACCGAAAAAGGCTGCACATGACAACGGAAATTAAATTGCATGAAATTGGAAAATTATTAACACGCACACAAACACACACACTCTCCCTCTCTCTCTCTCTCTCTCTCTTTCTCTCACTTTGCTTTGCTGTGGCGGCCGCGCAATTTGGTTAGCCATTTAAGCCAAATTAAGGCCCCGTTGCAAAGCGCTTAGGCCAGCACAACTCTAGCTGACCCCTCTCTTCCCTCTCTCTCCCCCCTTCTCCACCCATGCCCGTGCGTGTCGCGCTGGTCACATGCAATCAAGTCTGCAATTTTCTTAACCAGTTTCCTTTGTGCCTATTAGCCAGTTGACAGTTCGTGTGCGTAACGCGGCGCTGCAACACAAGAGTGTAGCATCTGCAGAGACGATGCAGCAATTTTTCTAATGATGACACGACACTGGCCAAGAGAGCAGAGCAGGCCAGGCCAGACAAGACTGGAAGCGACAAGTCTTGGCCAAGTTTGGCTGCAACGTCTTTGGCTGCGGCATGCATTGGCAATCAGTTGGCAGTTTGTTTGGCTTAATCGCCTGCGTAATTGATATGCGTACGTGAAGAGTCCAAGAGGAAAGGGGAGGCGAGAGGGGAGAGGGGGGATCTTGGCTTTTCCTTTTTTAATTAAAGTGCACAGCTCGTTGAATTTTAGCTGGCAATTTAACAGAGACATTATTACGCCCCACAGCTGCAGCTCGGCCCCGATGCTAAATGCGTGTGCCAATGGCAGCTGAAAGATTGAAGGATCGAAATTGATGCCCAGATTGATGATATGCGTGTGGTCTGTGCCGGAGAAGAAAACGGGTTCACAGAAGGAGAGAAAGACAGAGAGAGAGAGAGAGAGAGAGAGAGAGAAGTTACGCCCTGCCCAAGATGTGGAAGTCAAAGCGTTGTCTGGTAGCTTTTTTGAGTTATTTACTTGATAAGTAGTAAGGAGACTGATTTATAGAGCGGGATGGAAATTCTTATGATATAAAATTATACTATAGATGGAAAATTAAATTTTCGAGGGGAAATTTAGGTATATTTTTAAATTAACTCAAGAAATTTTATAGAAATTTTATTCTAGATATAAGTTACCAAAATTTTAAATTTAATTTACAAGCCAGCTGCAAAAGACTTTACAATTCCGAAAGAAGACTTAAGTATGCATGTTTCGACCAAATCTTTCTGAAATTGAACCTCAAATTCTCAAGCTGCAGCTCTAATAGGATTTTTTAAACAATATATTAGTTATATGAAGTTAAACACAAATCTATTGATTGAGAGATCTTGCATTTAATCATAAAACATATGTCTTAGAGCTTTACCAAACAAAAAAGAATCCAAAGATCGTATATTATAATTTTTTCAAATTAAGGATCTATGCATAATTATATATCTATCCGAATGAGAAACTCTAGTAAAACGTTTTTTGATGTTCTAAGTTTGCCAAAAATTGTTGTCCTTTTGACCCATAAAAAATATTGCGAATGCATGGAAAATAATAATTAGAAATTTTGCAGTTGACGCGATAAGCTCGCCTGCGGTGCGGTAAATTCACAGCAGGAGAATCGAAGAAGCAGCGAAGATGAGGCTGAACGCATAAGGATATGCGGCTAAAACGACAAAGACAAATATTGAGCCGCAATCGGTCAGCTGTGAAGATGCCGCAGAGCAAACACAGGCACAAATATGCCGCACAGTGAGGCGAGGCAAGTAAAGCAACAGAAGCATAATAAATAATGAAGAGTGAGCGAGAGAAAGAGAGAGTGAGGGAAAAGGGGGCAGCATATGAGGCACTTCTTATGTGTGCTATAAATATGCAGACCCCAAACCGAGAACCGCGCGACCCCACAAAGGGAACTGACCAATGCCACCAGCAAACAAATAAACAAACGTGCCAGGCAACAGCTGCACAGGGGCGCCGCAGCCAAGGGGGGGTGAGAGGGTTGTGGCACGCATTGAAATGCCAAAAACGTAAAACGCAGTGTTTCATTTTTGCTCTTTTGAGGCGTGGCATGGCCCAAGCAAATATTGGTTTAAAGTGGTCAAGGGGCAAGGAAGAGAAGCAGACAGAGAGGGGGCTCGATTTTGGCATTTTGTTGCCGCAAAAGATACGAATTAAATTAAATAGTCGAGCACATAAATAACTTAACTAGACTCGAACTTGCTTCAGTTGCTCATCGCCAGCTGCCGCAGTTGTTGTTGCTGCTGCTGTTGGTGGTGAACCGCACAAGTAGTAGCTGTGCTCCGCTTGAGATACAAATGTATCTGGTGTAGAGTAATGTGCTGATGTTGATGTTGCCAGCTTGTAATTTACTTAATGATGCTCAAAGTGATTACAAATGCAGCCGAGCGTGCTTTACATATTGCACTTGGCCATGTCCCTGTCAGGCTAACACGTCACCACAGCAACAGCAACAACAGCCAGATAAGAAGGCTACAGTTGAGACAGCGCGGCTTAAAGATACTCTTCACCTCGATTTTCAACAACAAAGTCTTCTACTTCTTTTGTTAGTACGCAAAACTTTAGCTAGAAATAAAATTCAAAAGTTTGTTTTTGTTTTGGGAAGGCGGTGGGCGTGGCAGCTTAAATTTAAAATTCAGTTATTGAGCATATAATACATATAAACCTCAATATCAAATTTGGTAGATATAGCTTCTATAATAGCTGAGATTCAGGCGTTCATACAGACAGCCAGACAGACGGACATGGCGCTATCAATGTGGCTAGTGATCCTCAGCAGGTATTTACATATACACTTCGTTAAATCTGCCATTTCTCCTTCTGCTTTTCACTTACATTCACACAAACTTAGTATACCCATTCTTGGCCGCTTTCGTTCGACGTAGGGTATAACAACTTGACTTGCAGCCCACTGTGCGTGACTTGACCTCAAGGAGTTGGCAGAGTGAGAGAGAGAGCAGAGCAGAGCGTCGCACATACAGCACATAAATCGCCAGCAAATCAATTACTATGCGAGTCGTCTGGCTTATCTTCGCATATGAGAGTGCAGAGATCCCAAGGTCAGGCAGCAGCAGCGGCAAAAAAAAAAGAAAACCTTAAATATTTCACGCACGTCTTGTGCATTAATTGATATTTGCAGTAATACGCATAAGTCAGGCCATGCCAGCGCAACGAAATGAATATGAAATGAGGTAGAAGCAGGAGGCGTAGAAGTTGAAGTCCTTCACACAGTCCTTCCACAGTCAGTGCAAAATGTTCGCACACACACAGAGCGCGTGCTGGGCCACAATGTGTGCGAAGATTTTCTCGAGCGGTGCAAATCTTTGGTTCGACTCTGTCTGTGCGGACATGGGAAATTAGTGCAAACAAAGCGTTTGCCACATGCAAACGGCATACTAATTAGTCAGAGTCGTCTCGGCTCGTCTCGTCTCGGCACGGCCTGGTCTGGTCTGGTCATCGACCTTGGAGCAGAGCATATTATTGGCTTAAATATTTACTCGGACTGAGCATAATTTCATTTCATTTGCCATGCAAATATTTGATGACATGCAAAAATGTCGCCCAAAATTAGTAATGTTAAAGAGGGGGAGAGGAGGAGAGGGAGGAGAGACCAGTCTGTGCTTGTAATTGGAATTTAATTGCATCGATTTAATATTTACTATAAACTATATGCCATAATGGTTGTACTCCCTGCTGGCAACAGCTGTAACTAAATTAATTATAAAACAATTTGCTGCTGCCTGCACAGCTGGCAAACATTTGCCAACAAATCTGTAACTGATTAGAGCCAGAGTTAATTGAAACTAAATTTAAAAAAAAAAATTAAAAAAAGAAGGAATAAAAAAATTTACTTGTGCGTCGGCCGGGAATCGAACCCGGATCAACTGCTTGGAAGGCAACTATGCTGACCATTACACCACCGACGCCCCTTGAAGCAAGGATGAAAATATCCCAGCATGTGCTACGTTAGTTTCGAGAACGGGTTCCGTTTCTATTTTTAGCCGGCGTTATCAGTTCCGCTTAGACGAATCGTATGCAGAGCGAATTAGTGTCGCGCGTTTCTAATCGAATTGGGTCAGCGCGCGCAGCTAACATAGAAGAACAGACGAGGCTATTCAAATACGGAAGACGCGCAGAGATAAGACGAACTCGTTTATGAGTTTGTAAATACAACAATTAGTGTGGTTTACTGTGCAGAATTAGCAGGTCGTTGCGCTACGCAACTTTGAACTGTGGAGGTTATCTCTATGTATGAAGAAAATGCTGTTTAATTGGTACAATTTACTTTGAGAGAGATGGAGTTTGAGTGTGGTGTAAGCTTTTTGTAGCTTTAGGAAGTAGAGAGAGAAAGACGAAGAAGGAGAGAGAGAAAAAGAGGGAGAGCAGGTACTTAAATACCATTTTTTAAAAGGGTATATATATATTCTTAATCAGCATCAATAGGGGAGTCGAACTAGCCATGTCCGTCTGTTGCAACGCAAACTAGTCCCTCAGGGATTGGGGGCATTTTCTAAATACAAAAATCTTAGATATACAAAACCAGTATCAATATTATTATAAAATAACCTTCTAAATGGTTAATGAAATTTTAAAATAATTCTAAAAAAGAGATGGGGGGTGTTTCCAGCATCAATATTTATATAAAACCCTTCTTCAATGTTCGTTAAAGTTAAGAATAATTCTATGAACAAAAGGTTGTATAGTTTATTAATTGTAGGGTATATTATTAATACAAAATTCATATATATTCATAATAAGTATCAATATTAATAGTAAACAACCTTTTTCAAAACTAATTAAATTCCCAAATAATTTTGAAATTAATATTCTTCAAAAGCACCTACCGTTTAGTAAGCTACGATCCCAGTCAAAGTCGCCTAGTCATGCCATGCCGAGTGTATCTCATTTCAGTGGTCGAAGACCTCCGAACCACATGTGGTGCCCCAAACTATTTATTACGAAACTACCACAGCAGCCGAAGCAGCCGAGGCAGCTGCCGCTGGCAAATGAACCGTAAAAACAGCAGTAGAATAACCCGAGTAATCAAATCGTGTTTAGCTTCGTTCCGCAGTCGATCTTCCTCAGTCTTCCTCAGTCTCCCCATTCTACAGGGCCCACTCGGACACAACAGTGGGCACTGCATGTAGGCATTAATTAATTTGTTCGATCCGCGCACAGCGTGTAGGTAATTTCCCGTATCGAAAGCATTCGCTGCTCTAACAAATTGCAGCAATACATCAAAATAGAAGCACAAAAAACCGAGACGAGAAAGAACACAAATCTCCAAATCGAGACGCTTTTTATTCGAAACTTTTCGAGAGGGGGTTAACTCCATCGGGTTACTCCACCTTTTGGCCATTTCGCTGTGTTGTCTCATAATTGATTGGCTCTGTGAGGCTTTTAGCCTCTTGTTTTTCTCCCTCTCTTTGTGCCCTGTGACCTTTTTCGAAAAAAAGTTGACACTGATGCCAAATGATGTCATTGCACATTTTGCGGTCGGATTTGTATTCTCCTTGTTCGATTCATTTATTTTTCTTTTCTCTTTTTCAGTTTCTTTTTCTTCTTTTTTGTTTCGTTGTTATTATTGAAATTCGAGGCGTTTGAAACTTGTTGCTTAACCGCGTCTCTGTGTTATTTATCTAAGCTCATTTTTCTCTTTTGGCCCTCGCGGAGCATGACTTTTTGAGGCCTATTGAGTTGTCTACTTTGCTTAATTGAGTCTATTATTCGAACTTAATCGTTTAACAAAGCTCCCCTGCCCCGTTTCTAGACTGAATTATGCCTCGAGGCGTTGTTTCTTTATTGTGCTTTGAAATGGTAGTTCGTCTGGATTTGGTTTGTGTTCAGTCATGGTGTAAAGAACGACACTCGAATTACTTGGAATCGAGAGTGATATCTGATAAATTATATATAGAAAAACAATTAAGATTTCATAGTCATTCTAAAACGGAAATTGGGAGTATATGTAGATAAAATATATACAATTTGTAAAGAATTTAAAAGACTTATTTTTTTTAAATAAAATCTCAATAATTGAAATTCTTTTATGACTTATTGGAATTTTTAGAGATTTTTAGATTTTAAGAGAGAGAGAAGCTAGTCTATTATATTGTTTTATTAGAGATTTTTCTAATATTTGTATTTTTTTCATATATATTTATTTGATTTATATATATTTTTTAATTTTTTTTTTTTAAATATTGGTTTTAAAAATTCAAAACTTCTTGAAGAAACTGCAAACTTTCCAGCGAATAAATTAAAAATTCCTACTGCATACTGAAATAATTCTATAGCCAATACCCAATACTCTCTACTGCCAACATTTGCATTTATTACCCAGCTGAGAGCTTATCAACGGTTCGACTCACACATATTAAAGTGAACACGTTTCATCTTGCAACAAAGTCCTTGAGATGCGTGCGAGTCGAGTCGAGTGGAGTCGATTCGCAGGGCAGACAAAAATTACATATGCAAAAAAGAAGAGCGAAACGCAACGGAAACTGCATAATCAAAAATCACAGCAAGCGGTAATCAACGGACCATATATTTTCAAGGCCCCCCCCAAAGACTCCCCAGTCCCCCTCAGAGCTGGCTTGGCCCTGCCCTGCGTAGCCCACACAGCACAAGGCAGAAGGCACCAGGCAACAGGTACACAGCGAGCAGGCGGCGATCAAAACAAGTCGCAGGTCTCTTCTCGCTTTGGCAAACATTTGCCCGGAATGCCACATGCGGCGCCGGCAGCTGGACGGAACGGGCACCTGGGAACCTTAGGCTGGACTGAAGCCTTGTCTAAGACATTGAACTTGGGAAGAGAGAGAGATGAGAATTGTTAATTGCATGCGGCATGCGAATCTTGGTACGGGGGCCAATTAATTACCCATCGATTTGTGACTGCGCTCAGGCAAGTAGGAAGAGGAGCATGTGCATCATTTGCATTTGACGGCAGGGGGCAGCCCAACGAGTGGACCGAAGTTAATGAAAAGCCAAGTTCGAAATCTAAAACCCAATACTACGACCAATGGTTGCTCATCTTAATTGTTGCCTCTGACTTGGCAACTTTTGGTAAATTGCCTACCGGCTTGAGCTCTCTCTCTCTCTCGAAATTGGCAACGAGCAGGCGAACCATTAGTTCTGTTTGACCAGAACTCTGCGCATGAAGTCATCAAACGTGTGTGCTTGGGCTACCCTCTTTTTTGGCATTGTTCCACATAAGCTCATTCATCAATAATTTCCTGGAAATCAGAGCTCTACGCCGAACTGCATTTGAGTGATTGACAGGCCCAGAGCCCTGACCTGTTTCCGACATGCGTTTCATTTCCCCCTGGTTCTCCTCTGGCTAACGGGGCTTCGGCTCGGACTGGGGCTCATGAATCACTGCGCTACGTTAACTGGTTCGCAGAGAGCTTCACCTGCCCCTTTAACTGCTTCACCTGCCCGCCTGTCAAACTGTCCCCTTAGTCAGAAATCAACTCAGCTCTCAACTACTTACAATATCGTCATGGCCCGTGGCCAAATTGCAGGTAAATAATTTTCAATTAACTGTCAGAACTAGATGGATGCAGGTGGTCTAGCTCGCTCTCAATGTTGTTGAGGTAACCTCAAACTGATAGAGCAGGATAGCCCTATATGCCTTGAATATTTTTGATTGGCTAAATATAGAGATGTCATCTACATGTTTTAATGCTGGAAACTCTATAAGCAAATAGAGAGTTATAAAAATATGTCCGTCTGCCTGTGCCGTGTCTGTATGAACTCGCAGATCTTAGCTAATATAAAAGCTAGAGACTTTAAACTTGGTATGAAGATTCACTAATGTCATACGCTAGTAAAGCTCATTTTAAATTTTGGCTACCACGCCCACCGCCCACAAAAATCAAAGAACTGTTCGCTCCCAAGTTCGATTACCTTGAAATTTAAACCTTCTATGACTAGCCTTGTGCAGTTTCTGAGTGCGACTTTGGCTGTACAAAAAGTATGATGAGTTGGTATGATATATGAAGCGATGCCCTTAACTTCATAATGGAATATGCGCAAAAAGGAATTACAAATTACACACAACGTGGAGTGTGAGCAAAGCAAAGGAGAGAGAGGGAAGTAGAGAAGGAGGTAGGGGAAGATGAGAGCAATAGCAGCCTCACTTGATGATTAATGTAAGTCGCGTACGAGGCAAAGTCAAAGACGGCGTTGACGAGGACGGGCTGGCAGGGAGAAGGGGGAATGACGATGACTGCATTTCCTGGAACTGCCTGCGCACAATGGACATTGGGCAAATGGGTAAATGGGCGCATGGGCGAATGGGCAATGTCATTGCCTGACTGACAGTAAATAATCTATCAATAATTGAAGTCGCCTGCCTGCCTGCCTGCACGGCGCGGCTCGTGCCCGCGGACCACACTTGGTGCTGGTTAAAGGATTCTTTTTTATGGCCAGTCTAGCCGGCCAACAATGAGCAACATGATGATGATGCTGCCGCCGCTGCTGCTGCTGCTGATGATGACGATGTCGATGATGATAGCCATAGCAGGACCCCCAAGCTCATCTTCGCTGCCATCGCTTTCATAGTCGACTGCGTTGCGCTCGATTCGATTATTTATGTCATTTGCTTTGACATTTATCATTGCACGATTCACGTTTTTGCCTTTGTCAAGGCCAGCCCCAACCCAGACACGGTCTGCTCCTCCCCATCTCCGCTCCCTGGCCATTCGCCCCGCTATCGCATCCTATTTGGCCCGTCGGCTATTTATGGCCGCGCTACTTAACATAAATTTTATTGCTTTTGCCTTTGCTCATTTGGGGGCTGCTTTGGTTTACTCAGCGCAAACTGTTGTCCAGACCGAGAGACCGAGGGACAGCCCGACGACAGACCCCGAGACAGAGCGAAAGAACGAGGCAGAACGAGTGAACTGGACTCTGTCGGGGAATTGATGAGCGTTCATTTATTGCGTGATTAGTTCGCGTGGTTCATTTTATGCGCTTTTAAAGAAGCAAACCAGCACAATTTGTACCGGTCGCATTAGCACTTTTTGATGTATCGCTAAGTATCTGAAAAAGAACGAAGGGAAATAGAGAAGATGTGGAGAAGAAAACCTGCAGAGATTGGAGAGTTCTGTTTCAGAAAGAATGGTCTAAGTGAAACATGATTTGTTTGCAGTTAGAAATTGTATTTCTTAAGAAACTTTGAGGAACTTTAAGGGAGGTTAGATTAGCTCTGTAAACATAGGATTTTCGAAAAAGTCTTAGAATGTTTTCTAAAGCATATAGATTGTCGAATGAATAAAGTGAAGATCTTTTGAGTTAAGAAATATTCAAGAGTTTTCATATAGTCAACCTATTCCAGAAACTTTATGGACCTTAACCCAAGAAATTTTAAAGAAATTGTAAGAATAGATAGTATGGTATACTATAGTATACTATGAATAGACAATATATCTGATGCAGTCTTAAAGTATTTTTCAAAGTTAAAAGATATTTAGAAAATCTTTAAACTAAAGATCTTTCGATTTAAGTGCAGATTGCAGTAAAATCAGCAGAAATGTTAAAGAGTTTTGAGACAATAAACCTATACCCAAAACTTAAGGCACCTAAACGAACTCAGAGAAACTCAGAGTTATATGGAGCAACAAAAAAAAAGAGTGGAGTTTTCTTCACCGAAATCTTTTTGAAATAAAACTTCATTTCACGGCGATTTCTGGTGCAGCCTCACGAGGTGTCGGCGCACACCTTTATGGCTCATTAACGGGCTTGTCGGAGCCTCCGCAACAGCGACAGCCTTTACATACCTACAGAGAGAGAAGGAGAGAGAGAGAGGGAGAGTTGAGAACTGGCAGGTGAGCGAGAGAGAGGGAGATGACACTAAAACCGAATGCCCGACAAAACGAGCTCAATAAAAACTGTCGGCTAAACAATAAAACAAAATGGCAATTTACGAGTTTATTTACGAGCTACAAAGAGCAACTGCAGCAGAGAAGATGCTCAGCGAGAGAGGAGCAGCAAAGGAAGGGGAAAAGGGGGAACGGGATGTGAAGAAGTTTTGGCGAAATAAAAGTAGTCAACTTCAAAGCAGCGCCTAGAAAATTCGTCATGCCCAGCGAGTGTGGCCAACCAAACAAACAAAGGGAGGAGTTTGGAGGGGATGGGAGTTTGGGGGCAAAGCGTATCGAAATCGGGCATGGAAATGGAACTGCATAAATTATGCGCCCACCAAGCGAAGCTGTCAGCACCAGCCACGCCCCCCCTTCGCCCGCAGCGCGCACCCCTTTACGTTGGGTGGAAAGGGGCAACACCTTCGCCTCGTGTAGAGAATGTGTTGCAACTGGAGCAAATTTGTTTCTGTATTTCATGCGCATCTCCCCGAAATTGTTTTTCATTCCATCCTGCCACAACACCTTGTCACATTCTGACTCCGATTTCACTTACCTCGCCCTCCTTTTCTGCCCTGCTGCAGCTGCTCCCCTCCCTCAATTTGTGGCGTATTTTTGGGCTGCCTTAATTGAAAGTTTATTAGTCGGTTTGGTTGAGGCGTCGCGTCGTTGTTGGCGTTGCCATAATTTAATTTACTTGTAATGTGCCGCAGCAAAGTGTTGCAACTGCCCCCGTCTGCTGCACCTTTTGTTGCGCCTAATGGCAGCCATAAATAGTTCGATTCGAAGCATATTGGTTAAGTTGCAACAGTTGCGCACGCGGTTTCAATTAAGCGCTCTCTGGGCGTGGCTAGCCGAAGGGGGGTGTGAAAAGGGGGCAGTGGGCGGGGCCCGCTATGAGTGTTGTGAGTGTCAAGTGTGCTTGCCACGAGTGGTTTGTGGGTGGCCCAAGGCGGTGGTGTAATTAGTGCACTTGGGTTCGCCACGTGTGGCAGCGTTTTCGAAATTTGTTTTCGAGCTGCCTGAGAAGAATATTTATAATAGAAGTGGAAAATTGGATGCTACGAAGAGGGCGAAGCCTTACCTAAAGTTTAGAAATTTTTAACAAATTTACAATTTAAGAATTCTAATAAATTGTAAGGGGCGACACTTTCTTAAAAATCGAACAAATCGAACATTATTAAGCTTAAATTAAATATTTTATATTTGCTTTTATAATTATTTATATACATTTATTTTTATGCAAGATTACTTAAGTTGTCATAACATCTACCAAAGTTTTGGTTAGGGTCCCTTCGAGTTTGATACACATACGTCCTAGTCTTTATTTTAATTCCAATTTACTCTCTTTCTGCGAGCGACCCTAAACGACTCTAAAGAATCTTGCATAATCTGCTGGAATTTGGTTTCTCCTTCCGTTCTCGTTTTTTTTTTTTTTGCCACACAATTCCCCAATGGGGACACAACATAAAAACTAGCGACATTTTACATTGCACTAAAAACTTTCCAAATCTGTTTTTCATTACGCTACTAGAAGAGAGCGAAGAATCTTAAAGCCCCGACGACAGGCAGGGGCTTCTTCAGCTTCTCCAGCCACAATAGCCGCGACAGCATCTTCTTCGTATTCAATGCCGACGTAGTCCGCGTAATGCATCATAAATTCACATTAACACTTTGCAGACATGTGCGTTATGCGGGGCCCTTTGGGGGCGCACACACGCACAATCCTCCCCTTCCCCATATACTCTGCCTTCACTTTCCCTCCTGCTTCTCTGTCTGAGTGCGAGTGTCTCTGTTCACATTTATGGCGCTCGTTTCGCCTTCTAAGAGAAACATTCGGTGCGCCATTTGTGTCATGTGTGTGCGTGGTTGAGGGTCGGGCAGGGGATGCTGCATCTGTTTTGTTAGATTTCTGCAGCTTCTCGAGAGATGCTCTATAAGGAGAGTTATTACGTATTCCTATTCGATTGCAGTTTGCTAGGTAATTTTGTATAATTTATTTGATTAGTTTAAAATATTTTAAGAATATGTTCAAATTTATTAGGAATTTCCCTACTTAAATTTGATTATAGCTTATATGGGACCTATATGTATATTATATAATATTCTAGGCGTGTTTTCAGGTTATTTAAGAATTTTATTTAATTAAATTAGAAAATATTTTATACAGAATTAAATAAATAAAAATTAGCTTAAAATATTCTAGGTATATATTCAGGTTTAAGTAATTATTGAAGATAAAAGTTATCTAGTTTTTCTTCTATAAAAATTTTTTTTAGGAATTTCAATAATATTAAACATTTTATTTATACAATTCTCGGGTGTTCGGCTTGAATCCTGAGATTCTTTAGCTTAATCCAAGTTAAATTTTTACACTAACTAAAGAAATATTTTTTCTTTGTTATTCAATTTTCAGAACACTTTAAAAATCATATTTCAAAGAGTATTATCCACTTCGGCTTATCCCAGTTTTAGCGCTTCCCAACTTTGTCTCGTTTTGTGTGTGTTTTTTGAATGTGCAATAAACAATTTTGTGGCCTCTCTCGTTGGCCTTGTGTGTGCCAGTGTGTGTGTGTGTGTGCGTGTGTGTGTCATACATATTCGAAACAGCTTTTATTTTCAGCTTTTTTAATTTTTTATTGCCCATTTTGAGGAAGCATTTGAGCATTTGTCAAAATTTTTAGGATTTACGATCGACATCATCATCAGCAACAGATGCAGATGCAGAGAGGGAGGGAGAGAGAGAGAGAGCTACTGCAGCTGGATGTAGGTGCCACGCCTCCCTTCCTACCCTCTTTTCAGAAACAGAAAGCGTCGACAGACTGGCAAGATTTATGTTAATTTGTTGTGATTTATTGAATGGGTTTTATTGGGCTTTCGGGCGGGTTTTTATGGCGGCGCCTTAAGTGGACTGTCAGCTGGCCCAAATTCAAAGAGAGTGAGAGGGAGACAGACTTAGTGAGAAAGAGAGAGAGAGTGAGCGGAAAAACATGCGAAATGTCATTCGATTGCTTGGCATGTTTTGGTTAATTGAAAATGCGTTGCAAGTTGGCACAGTTGGGGATCCTGAGAGCAACCAAAAAGGGGTGGGGCAGGGGCACGGGGAGGGGGTTGCAACGGGGCCGACATAGCGTGATCAATGTGCGACTGTCATGCAAATTTAAATTTGTCCAGGCCAAAAGCAGAAACCGGCACAAGAAAGCAGGGGAACGCGTGTTCGGGGCCTGTGTGGGGCAGCGTGGCACGCAGACGCAGTTGCTGGCCTAGACAAGCGGCAAGTTAATTTATGCAACACACACACAGCAGCAACGGCAACGGCAACACAAAGCCGCAATAAAGGCTCAACAACAGCAACAACAACAATTGCAAAATTGTTTATGCGTCTGCGCGACGGCGGCTGCGGCTGCGACGGCGGCTGCGTCTGTGGCGCGTTTAGTGTTAAACGCTTGATTAAAATTCTTGTAACTGCAACACTTTTGTGGCATGTGTGTTGTGTTGCCATGTTGCATTGTTGCCCGTTGCAGCGATGTCTGTTGCCTGTTGTCAGAAACAGCGCGGGATCTTTATGGCGCGCAGACGCGGGCAACATGCATCAAGCCGCGGTTGTTGCTGCAGCCTGAGGCATGCGTCTTGTTGCAGTTGTTGCCGTTGCCGTTGCCGTTGCTGCAGCATGTTGCTCTTGTTGTTTTAATTGAATTGATTTGCATTTTTCACGCAGGCGTCGCTCAGCTCGCCTCGCTGTTTGCATTGTCTTGCCGTAAAGCAAAGGCGTCGCCAAGGGGGATGCGACGTAAGGAAGAGGGAAAGGGGGCGCCTTGTTGACCTGGCGAAAGCAGGAAATGCGCTGATTGAAGCGTTGAGAATTTATGTTTAGTCAGCGTAGCTGAAATCGAACAAGTTCTACACATGAATTACCCCCTTCCCCCTCCATCCTCCCTCTCTGCTTTTCTCAAGTTTTCCCCCGCCCAATAGAAATTCGGTAATTACAAGTTTTATTAAACACGCATTAACACCCCGAAAATTGTTATTAATTAATATGTAATTGTAATGGGCCTGCAACATGACACATTGCCCACATTGCCAGTACAGGGGGCGGGGAGGGGCGTGGCCAGCAGCAAAACTGCCGCAGGGCTTTACAAATTAATAAACTGACCGCGGCACGAGAGAAGCACATAAATCAATTTCTGGAAAAATGCTAAACAATCATAAATAATAATTAAATGTCCGTTGTGTCTGCATATGTCTGTCACTGCCACGCCCCCCTGCGCCTCCCTCCCCCTTTACTTCCTTTGTAATTAAAAATTGTGGCGTATAAATTACGAAAATTATGTAGAAATTTTATAATTGTAATTCGATTTAAGTGCGCACAGTGGGCAATGCCTATAAAGCACTGGTTAGGAAATTAATGCTATCCATGGTAGTTTACGGCAAGGGGGCGCTGTGGGCGTGGCTTACCAAGTGTCGTTTGTACGGCTCGTTAGCTCTTTGAAGCGCTTCCTGTTTCAGTTATCTGGCGAGCGCTGCTTCTCCTCCTTTCTCTCTCTCTCCATCTCTTCTTCCCTTTGGCTTGCTCTTTGCTGTCATTTGTAACGGTTTATTGCACAAAGGGTAGCACTGGCAAGTGAACTACGCCGTGCTTTCCCCTCTTGCTTCCCCACTTCCACCTCTAATTGCACATTTGTATGCCTAATCGATCTGTCCGTTTCTATTTGTTTCAGCGTCCATCATGGAATTTGTGTGCCATGTTGATTTTTTCCCCATCTTTCTTTCTCTTTCTCACTCTCTCTTGCTCTGTTGACAGTTCTTTGCCAGGTGTCCGTTTGAACGGGTTGCACAAATGAAGCGTGACATTTTCCACATTTTCTCTTTGTCACTTGGAGCGAGTTCTAATGCGCCTAGGTAAAGGTGTAGGTGGAGAGGGGGTAGGTGGTGCAGTAAGGCTACTTTAAGGGGTGTTTTAGGGCAGAGTTTTTGATTTTGAATGGAACTTTTGATTGTGCTAGCTAGTAAATAATGTATAAATATTTGCTTAAATTGTTTATAAATTTTATTCAATTTTTTCTAAAGATCTTCACTTTTTAAAATAAAAAAACTTAAATTTTTCTGAGGTTGAATAGGTAGAAAGATCTTTCCGCTTATCACACAACAAAATAGACCTAGGATATTTAAGAAACTTGCCAAATAATTTAACATTATTTCCATTTTCTATTTAATTTCCAACTTCAATTGGTAAGCTTAAACTTTGGGACGCTTTTCAATTAGCAAACTTTTCGACTGGCGCGATAAAAACGTCAAAAATATTTTGCAAACTAATCTGCCGTACGCATACGGCTTCATGCTTTAAGCAGGTAACAAACTGTCATAAACGGCATGCAAGTTGGGAACCCTGGACAGCCAAAGCAGCTTACATTATTACGAGGGGAAGGGCGAGGGGAGGAGGCGGGCAGGGTATCTGCATGTGAATGCACTAAAAGTGGCTGCAAAGTTTGCGTGTCAAACGCCGCGGCGGCTGGCAAACACGATGCTGATCATGTTAGCTACTCGAGTCGAATTCGAACATTATTCATGAATAGCATTCGCTCGTACTCGGCCCACATGTGCGCCTACAGCTTTTGTGGCACGCAATTAAAATCTTCATTAGCCGCGTTTAATTTCCACTTTTGATTAAAAATAATAAGAAGAAATACGAAACGAAACGAAAAGAGTCGAACAACTTGTGACATGTGTCGCCAGCTTATCGGCAATCGCAGCAGTGGCAGCAGAGCAGCAAGTGGCCAGACAGGACTCGGACTTGGCCAGTGGACACCTTGAAGCTGGACTCTGCCTCTGCCTTTGCCTCGGCTGCTGCTGCTGCTGATTAGCGTTGGCTGCGTCGCTTCGCTGCTTCGCGGCTCGATAAGCGGCTATCAATGCGAGCCTAAGTGACAGTTGACTTGTTTATCAATTGACAGTTCTTGCTGCGGCTAAATGCCACAGACAGGCACACGCACACGTACACAAACACACACTCACACACTCACACAAACACACACGCAGAGGCAGACAGAAAGATACCGAGATTTACGCTGCAAAGAAGGCAAAAAGTAACTGTTATTAAGCTGCGACTCTGACTCTGGCTGTGGTGGCCTGTGAAAATGTTGCTTTTAATTAAAAGTTGTTGCCGCTTTTGCAATTGTACGCAATACCCAGTCTTCCCTCTCGCTCACTCCCCCTGCAGGAATGTTTGTACATTTGTAGCCCGTAGTATTTATACTTGTATTTTAAAGCCCGATGCTGTCAAGATAAAGAAGCCAACAGGCAGCCCGAGCGCATGTTTAACAACCCAAACGGACGAGGCAGAGAGTGGGAGAGGGAGGGAGAGGCAGGCAGTGCCAGACAGAGACAAAGATAGCGCGATAGAGATGGCAAGCAGGCAAGGCGAAGGAAACCGCATTGCGGTCGACTGTTTGTGTGTGTGTTTATATGGCGTATATTCAGAGAGTTATATTACCACGCACTTTTGGCCATAAATCTTGCATTTTGAGTTACGTCTTGTAGTTTTGATAGACACTCTGTACCTCAAGAGTTGGCTAGATTTAGCTTGGGGTATTGAATACCTCTAAAAACTGTTTGGAAAGTGGGCGTGGCTAAATTTTGATTTTACAGCAATTATAACTATTTTCTTTGAGGATCCTTAGATTATAGAAACTTTATAATGAATATAGGGAATTTAAAATAAATAAAATATTAATAAACCATTATTTTTGTTTAAAAAAATGTTATCCTCAAGGCTTTAAATTGAAAATCAAAAAACCTCGATATTTAAAAAATTAAAATATAATTTCAGAAAATTTTAAATATTTTAATTGGAATTTTAATGTAGTCTATTTATTTTATTAATTGTAAATTAAATTGTTTTAGTTTTATTTTTCTACTTTATTATACTTCATATCATTAATTGTTATACTGTTATTTAGTCACTCAACTTCTTCAGATCATTGCATAAGTCTTGAGCACAATATTTTCCTAGCAGTTTTTTCTGCAACTTTTCTAACTTTTCTACTCACACATGCGAACAAGAAGACTCTCGATGAGAGAGACCACAGAACTTGGCACTCAAACTTGTTGGCCCTTGGCAAGTTTATTATTACATCTCACTCTCTCTCTCTATATCATTTCTTGCTCTGCAGTTGCAGCAATTAAGCAATATTTCTTAGTCAAGTGGAAAACTCATTGCGGCGGGCACTGTGGCAACTGGGATTAGGATTACTTTTTGCATTGTTTTGTTGCCAAGTTGCCAAAGATTTGTTGGCTGACCGCAGTGTCGTGGCAGAATGGGGGCCTAGTCAGCCCAGCTGGCACCTTAATGAGCTGCCCTCACAGCCGGCGACGACTGCTCCACATTTGGAGCAACATCCATTTCCATAAATATCAATTAGCAGGCCAAGTATCAAAACTGACGGCGACACGACGTCGACTGCTGTTGGCTACCTATGGGGAGCAGCACCAGAGGCTGCAGCGACAACCTACGCACTGCAGCCGGAATTCGTATATAATTGGACAATTTACGCTCTACACCCGACCGCGCCGCTTGAGCCGAGCTACTCATTAAACGGCTATAAAAAAAAGCGTAGAAGCTGCTCCAGTTTGGGCGTCGAAGCGCAACGCTCGCGTGGTGGGCGTGGCAAAAACACAATTGAAGCAACGTCAGGGTTCAATGGGTTTCAACGGGATTTATGCATCTACTTGGAATTCAATTAGTACTGGCTACTCCCCCAACTAACTTAGTATCTGGCGACACACACACGAACAACTTTCCCCCAGTCCCGGCTAGGCCAGTCCCGAAAATTCCGATAAGCAGCTTAGCGGCAAAATTATTAATAAACTGCTTTCACTAATTTTCAGGCAAGTCTCTCATTAGATAGAGAGGGGCGGAGAGCGAGTGATAGAGAGAGAGGGACATATAAAAACATTTTCGTAGCTCTATTTGGCAACTGAAAGCGTCCACTAAGCGTCAATATTTCATGCTAAGCCTATTAGAGATTATTGTGCCAGCTTACAGAGGCCTAAATGACAAGTGGGAACAGGCAGGGAACTGGCACTGGCCGGAGCGAGGGGGAGGGAGTCTGTTACAGTGAGGGGAAAACAGGGAGTTGGAGGCGTATTAAGCGTTCCCATTTGCATGAAATGTGACACAAAACAAGTCACATGAAATACGTTTACTTTGGTAGATATATGTATGAAGCAAACCTGATTGTATCAAGATTCTGTCGAGATGCCAAGTAGAAATCGTGTTGCTGCAGACTGATAGTTAAGCACTGAGAACATGGTATTATCAAGTTGAACAGCTTGTTAACTCAGGCAGCAGGCGAGCTAATAATTTTCCACATTTCCGTCTATTTATCTGTCGATCTTGACTATTACAAAAGCTAGAGTTAGCAAATTTGGCATGCAGACTGCTTGATAGCCTATGCAACCTGGGTATATTTAATACTTAACGTATCTGGCTTCATTCTAACGGAAATTGTTTTTATTTGTTTTCCGAACAACTTTAAAAAAACTTGAAATTTATATTTAAGATTTAGATGGGATATATTAATAGTTATATATGCTGAAAATTTCATTGCAATCGCACTATAGATAAAAAAGTTATGCAGCTTAGAAGTTAACAGCTGCGCAGGGTATTTCGCAGTCAGTGCAAATCTAACTTAAACTTGCTTTAAATTTATCTTGTACCAAATATAACATACGATAACTACGACACAAATGCAATCAAAATTTCAAATGCTCATTGAAAATGCAACCAAAGAGAATTTCCGAAAACTCTGTGCAAAATTCAACCCCTTCCCCCCTCCTGCTCGGCGCCTCTGCAACTTGGGTGGCAAATGTGAGTTCGCTGGAGGCTATCGCAACGTTTACACTTTATCGGGCAAACATTTCATGAATTCATTTGCTCAGCAGTGTGGAAAATTGTTGGCCAGGTGAAAAGTTGGCACCTGCGTTGCCAGGCAGCAGCACAGAACACTGAAAACTGGTCGGAGCGAGCGTGATGAGCTGAGCGGAAATGGAGCAGTGCAGAAACAGGATTGGCCAAATGGGAGCAGCGATGGGGGCCAAGCGATGGCAGCGTCAGTCAGGAGGCCACTTAGCTGCAGCAGTAACTCTTTTGTGGTCAACAAGATGAGATTACAGTGGATCTCTTGGGTGATCTTGGGGCTGCCGCTGCTGTGCTACGCTGAGCCGCAGTCGGAGCTGTCTGCGTCGCCTTCCCTTTACGTATTCGTGGGGCAGAACAGTTTCTTTGAGTGGCTTGCCACGATTTTGTGGCCCAGCACAGGGACAACGTCAACGCCTCCCACCAGCCCAGTGATAGCAACAACATCAGCTACAACAACAACTACAGCTTCTCCCTTTGTGCCTGCCATGGATCGAGAATGCGCCCGCTGCCGCTGCGGTCTGCTTAACACGCTGCGTCGCATTGTGGGTGGGCAGGAGACGCGTCGCCGTCAGTATCCCTGGATGACAGTGGTGCAGCTGGCGGGTCGCTTCTATTGCGGTGGTTCGCTAATCAACGATCTGTACGTGCTAACGGCGGCGCACTGTGTGGAGGGTGTGCCCGCGGAGCTGATCACGCTGCGCTTTCTCGAGCACAATCGCAGCGACAGCGATGCGACCGTGTTGCAACGTGGTGCGGTGCGTGTGAAAGCGCACGAACTATACAATCCCAGGAGCTTTGACAATGATATAGCACTCATACAGCTGGATCGACCGCTGAGCTTCGAGGGACACATGCGTCCCGTTTGTCTGCCTGTTCCCAGTGCCAGTTTCGATGGTGAGGTGGCTGTGGTCACGGGTTGGGGTGCGCTGCGGGAAGGAGGAGCGGCCACGGATACACTGCAGGTTGGATATCCTTCTTTTACTCCCTATCTCTCTCCCTGACTCCCTCTATATCGCCACTCTCCATGTGGCTTTGTCTCTCTCTCTCTCTCTTCTCTTCCTTTCGGTCAATTCAGCTGCCAAATCTTCCTGTGTTTCTTTCTCTCTGCCTTGTTCTATCCCTCTATCTTCCTATCAATCTCAAGCTGTTCTATTTTCTTTTTACCCTATTTCTCTTTCAGTACATCTCTCTTTCTCTTTTTGTCTTTCACTGTATCCATTTCTTTTCGCACCTTTCCTTGTCTTTCTATATCTGTTTGTCTCTCCTTCCTAGTTCTGTGTCTTGGTTTCCCCCTCTCTCTCTCTCTCTCTTTTTAAGTTTCCTTGCCATGTCTCTCTTTCTTTCCTTTTCTTTCTCTATCTTTCATTCTATCTCTTTCTACTGCTAATTGTCTCCTCAACACGTCGCCTTTTCTTTTTCTCTTTCACTCTTGCAGCGTCTAAGCTCTACTCGTCTCAAGATCTCATTCTATCTCGCTCTCTCGCTTCCCTTCTGCTGCACCTTCAATGTCTCTCTTTCCTTCTCTGTCTACCTCAGCCCATTTATAACTTATCTATTGCTTGAGTTGTGAATCCTTTCCCATATTTATCTCGCTTCTAATCCCTTTCCCCACTCCCCCCAGGAAGTGGAGGTGCTTGTGCTCAGCCATGCGGAATGTGGTGCAAGTGCCTATACACCCGCTCTGATCACCGAGAACATGCTCTGCGCCAGCTACCCCCGTGGCCAAGCTGCCAAGGATGCCTGTACTGGTGACAGCGGCGGTCCGCTGCACGTGCTCTTCGATGAGCAACCCGGACAGTATCAACTCGCAGGCATTGTGTCCTGGGGTGAGGGTTGCGCCCGACCCAATGCACCCGGAGTCTACACGCGAGTCAGTCAATATCTACGCTGGATCGCTGCCAACACACCGCACGCCTGCCTCTGCATGCCGTACCCCGAGGAGGATTATTAGCCCGGCTAATTGCCAGCACGAGCGGCTCATCTGTCAAACTTTGACTGCAACAATAGAGTGGTCCACTACGTAGTCCCTGCCTGCCTGGGGGCGATGCAAACTTTATGCAAAATATTAGCAAATTTTGCACAAACTACTTTGACTCAATTTGCGTGCCACTCCCCCTCTTTCCCACCTCCCTCCCCCTTTCATATATCATCCATAAGCGTATCCGTAACCGTAACCGTAACCATATCCATTGGCGAATAAAAAAGCAATTTGAAAGTGGGTTAACTCTGCTAAAGCAGCTTGCAACTGGCAACTTGCAACTTGCTACTCGCAACTTTTCGCAGCAAATGCGGCCAGGGACGAGCCGCAGGACGTACCACGTCCATCTCCCCCTCCTCACTCCGCCACTCCTTCTCTCTCTGGACGTCTCTTTCTCGTACAAATAAATCCCAATTTGCCGCCGCATGCGAAATATTTTCCCAGCAATTGAGATTGTTATGCATTTTGCATTTGCGAAATCATAAAATTCCTCCAATCCCCCGCAAAGAGCCACGTAGAGTACTGACAAACCTCCCCGCAATTCTCCCTGGCAATCCACCCAAAAATCTACCTGACAAGGCCACAGCTCACGCTCAGCTCCGGCAGGAGCAAGTTTTGTGCAACACGAGTCCTCCACGAGATAAATTGCCCGACATATTTGTGGCAAGCGACTTCTTAAAGTTGCAACCAAATGCGAATGCGATAAGCATAACTTTCCGCTACATTAGAAATTATTTACTTTACCTATATCGAGATTTACATAGTCGGAACTCGACTTCGACTTCCACTTCCCCTGCGACTGCGACTTGGAGTTTCGATTTGACAAACAATTGTTGTGGATGATGGGGAAGGATTCAGTTGGAAATTGGATACAATGTGGATTGAGATGGGTTCTCAATTGATAAGTAATTGGGTTAGTACGAATAATTAGGAGTTTAAGTTAAGCTAAGATATTGACAGATATCAAATCTATCTATCACATATATTATTTATAACGTTTTCATTCATCCCGACTTGTACACTAAAGTATCATATACAAATGATCCATGTTTGAATAGAGTGGACTAAGGCTTAAATAAATATAACATATAACCGATGATAATCACTTTTAAAACTAATATATATCCTGGCGATTCGATTACATAACCCAAAGCCCACTTTACGGCCTTGTTTCGCTTAGTCGACTGAAAGCAAAGTAAAGCAAACCTTCTAAGTTTGCAACAAATCTAAGAACGCCTAAGTTGGTAAACTATCAATCAAACTTTTACAGATATTTATATTTTCAATACCCAATTTTCTTAACGCTTAACTCTTTGCCGTCGCTTATTCAAATTTATTTTAACTGCACTTCTATGCCAAAGCTTGGCCTACACCCTGCGACTCTACGACAACTTTAACTCTTTCCCATCAAAGCAAAGACAAATTACCTAACCCAACCCAGGGTCGTAACATATATCGGAGTATGCAAATACAGTCTCACAATATCGCCACATATCATTAAAAAAGTTTACGACTTCATATTAAAAACTACACAAACCGTAAACCAAAGAAGGAGAGAGAGAGGTAGAGAAACCCCATTTATACTTTGCCAATAAATTTGTCTCATTTTTTTCCATTTCATTATACAGTTTTCCGTTCCGTTTCTCTGTTTTTGGGGCCAGAGCGCAACGAGATGCATATAGCATATAGCATGGAACATACTATGCTCGTATACTGTATACTCGTAAAGATTTCCTACTCAAAGTCATAAAGCAGTCACGGTTCTCTCTCTCTCTTTCTCTTTCTCTTTCTCGCAGAGTCTTGTCTTAAACTTAAAGTACTGTCGGCCTGCATGGATTTCCAGCTAAACGACAAATAACTTGGCATTTAATAACTCTACGGGTACGCTCCCACTCTGCACCGCTCTCTCTCTCTCTGTCTGTCTCTCTCTTTCTGTCTTTCCGCTTCCAGGTTCTCCAGTGGCTTCATTATTATGCGGCAAGTCAAGTTTATTTCGAGTCGGGGGGCTTCATAACTTAAAACTGCGCTTTGTCGCAAAACGAATTTATGTGCTGAAATTAAAGCTGAGGTTGGGAATCGAAATAGGGGAAGGAAGGGAGAAAGACAGAGGGAAAGAGGTAAGAGAGAAAACTGAAGGTGTTGGAAATAGGTTTACACAGCTAAGAAACCCTAATGGAATTCCAATGCTTAAAATTAAAGTAAGAAGACGTTGAGGTAGCTGGCAAACCTGTGAAACCTATTAAGAGTATTCTAGGAAATCTTGAAATTCCAAGAGATACCTAGAATACCCTTCCCCCTTTACCGATACAAATAAATACCTAGCAGAACCTTAGTTAGCTTAACTCTCTACCCCAACTTTTTATCCAGATACACCAAAAGTTTTAATGCTTATCAAGTTCATATCAAATCATCTGTCAATCTAATAAGCCAAAGTTTCTCTGCTATCAAATATAATAATAATCATGTGTCATGTTCATAATTGGGGTCTCCCATGATGCCCAATGATTCCACTAAAAAGTCAAGTTCTCGTTTTCTGGGAATGCAGACATGACACATCTCATTATGATGGAGGCAGCCTCATGACGATGTTCCTGCGGCCTCACTTGGCCACAAAACATTTGCATGAGCATCAGCATCGGCCCTGGCCCATCCCTCCTCCTCCTCTTGTGTGTGCAGTGTGTGTCGCTGTCAGAGTATTTTGTTTATGATTTTGTAGCTGTCATAAAGTTATTAAAAGTATGTGACATTTTTATGACATTATGACGTCGCGCCTCAAAGCCAAGAGGCATCCACGAAGTACCAAAAAAATAACAACAAAATAAAGCAACAAAAACGAAGCACGCCAATTGCTTTTGTTTTCACTGAGTCGAGGCAGAATCGAGGGACTGCGTGAAATATGATATCAAATAAAAAGCAAATTAAAGACGATAAAAATCGTGTCTCGCCTCATGCTGTGCTTTATACCTTAAAAAAAAACGACTTTTTCTTGTTTTTTTTCTCATTTCATGCGAAATCGAAGGCAGTGAAGTTGCCTTTAAAAATTCATCTCGTCGGATCTTGCTTGGGATCTGCTGGGGACGGTAGTTCTCCGACTTGTTGTTCATCTTGTTATGCGGTGGCTCATAAAACTTGTAAACATCGCACTGATTGCGCCTCCGTCTGATTGGCGCTCTCTCTCTCTCTCTCGTACTCCCTCTCTCTCTGTGTTCTTCCCCTCTCTGATGTCAGTGGGCGTTGAATGCAAAGATATTTTCGATCAGATTATATTACAGTTTTGGTTTTTGATAGGTCTCTCTCTCCGCCCAACTCCCTGGCATGTGTCGTAATGAGGCGAAGGCGTGCTCGATCTTATTAGTCGATAAGCGTTTTACTGCCCCCAAATATTGTGGGCTTTTCATTCAGAGAGCTAAAGAGCATTACGAGCTGAAAACTGAAGCTCAGTTTGCGCAAAGATTGCAACATATGGTAGCCATATTTTCGACTGGTTTGTCTAAATGATTCATGAGTTTTTCTTAGTTTTAGATTTGAAATGAAATGGTTAGAGGGTTATTAGAATTATTAAAGATCAATGAGCTAGAACAATCTAGCTTAGGAGTTTACTTAGATTCGAGATATAGGGTTGAATAACCTAAGTGTTAACCTAACCTAACCGAACTAAGACAATAAAGAAATATAGGAAATTCCAATTTGAAAAACCTTTGGTATTCTATTAGACCTAAGCGATTGCAGAAGATCCTAACGTTTTTGGAAATCCCAAGAATTTGTCCTCTTTGCTTTTCAATAATTTTATTCAGTTATTATAAGAGTTTGAATTCAGCTTAATGATAACTTGGTGTCCATTCTAGCTAATTGGGGTTTGGGGGGGGGGGGTTCGTTTTCGATTGGATTCACTTAATTTGTTTCTTAAACGAGAGAGGCTGCTCAACGACTTGAGCGCTTCGACTTGGAGTTACGCAGATGGTAGCGACGCCGCTTGGCGGCACCCTTTGTGTCCTCCTGCTCCTGCTCCAGCTCTGGCTCCTGCTCATGCTCCAATTCCTGCTTATCGCTGGCTTTGCTCTCGTCCGATCTCTTTGGTATTTCCTTGTAGTAGGCAGCAGCAGAGGCAGCTGCCTGCAGCAGATCCTCATCGGGATCGTGCTCGGATATCGGATCCGCCTCGGCAGGGGCTACGTTCTCGGAGCTTTTCCTGGACGACTTAGATTTCCGTTTCAGCTGCAGCTTCAACTCTGGCGTGGTCACTTCGCTCTTCCGCTGTAGCTGCAGATCCGCCTCGGTCTGCTCACTGCTTACGACACCACATAGCTCCTGCATGGCTTGTTCCAGCTCCATGTCCCCGGGTATGGACTCACAATTGTCTACGAATTGAGCGTCATCGCTTTTCTTTGCTTCGAGCGGCGGTTGTTCCAGCTGTGCATCCTCCTCGTCCTCCGAGAAGACAATGCCAATGGGTAAGTTCTGCTGGAAAGCATTGGCCTTACTGGCATCCACCACGATTTCCTTGTAGCCAATGGTTCGACTCCCGTATCGAGGTAGATATTCCGCAAAGAACTCCCCGATGAGTGTCTGCTCCACTCGACCATAGAATCCGGCATATTCGGGTATCTTGTCGGCTCCGAAGTGCAGCACGGAGTCGCTGGGATTCACTTGCTTGGCGGCCAGCGATGGGGTAAGCATCTGTGTGGGTTGTCGGCTCACGCTGGCGCGTCCACGCCGTGGCAACAGTTGCTCCGCATTGGGTTCCTGTTGCTGCAGCAATCGCACATCGTTGTTGTAGGTGAGCAGCGTGTGGAAGCGGCAGCGGGCCAAGTGCAGCGGAGCCTTTGTGGTCGCGAAAGTTGGCTCCGGCGTAGCCTTGGTTCGCTTCGCCTTGGATGGCTCTGGGGGCTGAGACGTGGGCTGTAACTGCGCCGCCTTCGTTTGCTGCTGCAGAAGTAGCAACTTCTCCGGTTGATTACACTGAAAGTGCTCGTGGTAATAGTAAAGCTGTGGCCGCTTCTTCTCCAGCTCCAGCTGCTCCTTCTGCTCCACGTCCTGCGTCTTCTCCTGCCGCTCAAAGCCCAGTGCCAGCAATCGCTGCGTAAACTGGAGCACATTGCGGCACCGGAAGATGCTATGCTCGCCGCACAGATGATCCTGCAGTCCAATGTAGTCCAACTGCAGCAGCTGCTTGTCCCAGCGCAGGAAGGTGATCTGCTTGCTGCCGGCCAGCAGATGCAGCTTGTGCAGGAAGTTGTGCTTGAGCAGCGCATTGGGTAAGGGTTGGGTTGGCTCCTCCAACTGCAGCTCGATATACTTGCAGTCCGGTTCCGGCTCAGGCTCCACAAGAGGCACAGCTGTCTCCGGCACTGCAGGCACCTTCGGCACCGGCACCGGCACCTCATCCAGTTGCAGCTGCAGATCCAGCGGTTTGGCTGTCAACTCTGGCATATGCAGCGTATATGTTGCCGGCTGCGTTTGCAACTCATTCAGGCAGTTAACATTGTCATTGCTCACATCCAGGCCATCACCTTGTCCACTTCCACTTCCAGTTGCAGTTGCAGTTGCAGCAGGCGCCTCGTTGAAGGATTTGAGGAACGTGAGAAACTCAAGATTCTCCGCATCCGGCTCTGGTTCTGGTTTCGCCAGCTGAGGCTCCTCTGCGGGCAGCGTGACCAAGTAGTCAACCATTGGTTGCTTAACTGGACTAACGCGTTCTCGGCTCTCGCTCTCGTTCATCGCCATTTATTCTCATATAACCTAGTATATCTAGCCCTATATAGAATGAATATTTGCTCTGAACTTTTCACTCTCTCTTGCCGAACACAAATTACTGTTTTTTTTTTTTTTTTTTTTTTTTGTGAGGGGCCTCTACGCACACTTGTCGACTAAGAAAGTGCGTGTGAGAGTGTGTGTGTGTGTGTGCGTTGCCTCAGCTGTGAACTGTCAAGCTGTGCAGCAGTGTTGGTAAATGTCAAAGCCAATGAAGGCAATGAATGAAATGAAATAGATAACGGGAAGGTATTTATCGGAATCACTTGCAGCCTGGAACCTATCGAGGCTCTGAGGCGATATCTTAGCGGTATTTTTAAAGAAGAATGTTCTTTAATATGCCCAGATTTTTGTAGGGATTTCATAAGGGTTTCTTATTCGATTTTTGAGGACTAAGTAAAGTTACCATATCAACCTTATAAAAATCTAAACAAATTGCAAGAAAGTTCTTGGGCTTAACCAAATTATTTAGAATAAAGGACCCTGATATACCCTGTCTTCTTTGATAATATAAAATCTTTTAAGAATTGTAAGACAATAAAATACACAGTCATATTTCCTGTCTAAACCTATCCCACCTTAGCTCACATAAAATGTTTAAAGAACATAGAAATCCTTATAAACTCTACTCTTTCCTTTCACATACCCTACATCCCATAGACCCCTTCGAAAACCCACCCACAGGGCAACGGAAATAAAATCAAACCAAACACATTTCATTCCATTTGAATGCATTTTCTGTATTGTTTGCAATAAATCTATTGTTATTCATGTTCGTCCTAGCCCCAACCCGCCTTCCTTCTCCACTTCTACCCCCAACTTCATTTGGCGGCGAGTTTCAAAGAAGTATGGACTGGGAAAGCGGGGGATCCCCCAAAAAGGATATACCCGCTATGAAAACAACAAAAAAGCCGCCGCCAACATTTGACACTCGCCCTGCAGTTTATTGTTTGTTGTTATTGTTGTTTATTAGCATTTTCGTAGTCGTCATTGTTGTTACTCCCGGAAGGGGGTATGCGGGGACTGGTAAACCCCTGCCATACGTACCCTATAATGGGGGGACAGTCAGCTTTAAATTGACATTTACATGAATATTTAATAAACATCCTTTAATCATGAGGCCTGTGCGACGTGTTTGCGCGGCAAATAGGCGAGTTCCATGTTGTTGGTTCATTGGCTGCATGAATGAATGGACATGCACGGACATGCACGTGCAGGCGAAAAGCGACATGAACAGAGATGGAATATTTTGAATGTGCGCGCTTTTTTTTTAACAATTATTTTAAGCTAGCGCGAAATTGTGCGGAAAAGGATATAGAATGAAATGGAATACTCTTTCAAAAAGCGGGCTATATTATCGAAAACGTATTTGGAAAATCTATTGACCTATAGGGAAATATAATACTCTTATGGTATGCTCTTTGGTCTGTTTTTACCAAATAGAAAATGTTTTCCGAGCTTAATTTAATTTGGCATATTTAGTTCTAATTTCAGAATTTTATCACACACCTCTTACAATTTTATGATTTAACACGCCTCATTGGATTTCATTTATGTTTTGATGATGCACTCTTTGACGACTTCCTGCCAATGTTTTTTGACCAACTTTATGGCTGACTTGTGTGGGGCGTGGAGGGGGAAGCTCCCCACCGCGAACAGGACGAATCTGACGAATAAATTTACAAGTCCCCCCCCCCAAAAAAAAAAAAAAAAAAAACAGCACGACATGCACGTGATTTTCATCATGTTTTCTCTCCCTGGTTTTTCTTTTCATATTCAGTTCGCTTTTTTTTAGTGCATGACGGAAACGAGCAAAGTTTTTATGATGTGAGTGACAGACGAGCGTGTTTTGCGGACCCGGACAGAGTCCGAGTTGAGTTTCGGTTTCATTTTCGGTTTCACTTCTGAGTTAGTTTCGTAGTTTCCTCTCCGGCTTTGCTG